>OY757190.1:80319592-81519592 GCA_963583895.1 Melanophora roralis
AAAAAATCTAGCAGTCCTTTTTAGAAATGATAACTCATATTTGCTGCATACATTATATGGCGATCCTGCAGATCACGATCCTGCCAATTTTTAAAGTCTGACAAACATTTAGAACTCTACCAATTTTTTTATATACTTTAAAATACTTAAATTTTTTTTAAATTTTGATGTCGCTCGAAACAACTCCATCACAAGAGGAGATAGATGAAATTTTTTCTAAATACTGTTTGGAACAGTACATACCGGAAGAAGGCACAGAAGGCTACCCCGAATACGATCCAACACCGTCAAATTGCGGCCCTAAACCAATAACAATAGAGGAGTATAAAAGAAGAACATCATCAAAACCAGCACCACAAGAAATAAACACTCCAAAGAAAACCAAAAGAGGTGGAAAAAAGCTGCGTTTAAAAATCGAAAAAAGGGGCATCCGCCGCTTAATGGGCATAGTTTCTGGCGAGGAGAACCGAAAACTATATAAGAAACTCCGCCAAGTGGAACGATGGGCAAAACACAGTCCAGAGAACAAGAAGCAATAACCATTAACGAGAACATCAACGGTGGTATCAACAGCAACAGCCAAGACATGGAACTAGGCAGTTCCATTAGAATTGATACATTCATTCTATTTTGTACAAGTTACAATATATTTAATTTATAGAATTAACAAATATTTTAAGGACTACGCCCAGAAGAAATTAGTTGTACAAGTCTAAACAAAAACAAAAAGAAAAATAAATAAATGAATATATAAGATTCATATAGTATTTGTTTTGTCACTCTGTGGAATAGAATGGCACACACTACATACTGACACATTTAGCTTGAAAAATAATTATTAAAAATAAAATTTAACGTAATAATAAGCTAGTAATTCATACATATTAATAAAAGGTAGACTTTATAGTTTAAACAAATGGACTAGTGTTCTCAATATTCTACCCGAGCACTCAAAGGGTGCTTAGAAGAATTAAAACGTGCTGCAGCTAGAAGCAGCATTCAAAAAATCTAGCAGTCCTTTTTAGAAATGTAGGGTGCAAATAGTACTCGACCAATACCCGGACAATATAAGGAACAGACGAGACAAGAACATACCATGGACAATGAATAAAGAAAACGAACTTAAAGACAGACGACTGAGAATCTTAAAAAACAGTACTACACACGACCTTAACACGAGAAGACGTCATTAAATAAAGTTTCCATTCTATTAAAATTTGTGTGTTTTAATGAAAATCGTGAAGATTTACTTGTAGAGGAAGACAACTCTACAGAAATGATAACTCATATTTGCTGCACCCATTATACCTGGGTATTTACCCATTTGTATCCAATTTACCGGTTGGGTATTTACCCTATTCCTCTAGACATTGCTAGATTAATAGATTGAAATTCCGGAGGGAGGAGTTAAGGCTTTCTGCCTCATTACCTATTATGTTGGGACCCTCTGCTTTACAAAATGCAATCTGCTTACCAGAGCGTCTGCCTGTATCAAACTTTTCAGGCCCATTGGGGACACTTGTGATGGATGATTCCAACAAGGCTGAAATTCATAGGGGGATGAGCGATCTACGGCCTCCATCTTTCGTTAAATATGTGACTCATGTAGCCTCACCGCTGATCAGACACGAACTCTAGTTGGTTTTCCGCCAAAGCTTCCTGGCGGATGGTAGCGTACCCACCGAACGGTCTGGTTCCACTGAATATAGGCTTGTAACCTTCGGTGACGTCAGGAGGGAACTTAAGTTAAGCTCGCGCAAGAAATGCAATAGCCAGGATGGCGTTCCTGACTTAGTTTTGAGAGGGATTACTAAGATTAAGAATTAAATAATCAAATAAATATTTTATAACACACAAAAAGTTGTTTTGTTATTCGAGAGTTGTTTGGTTTTCCTACAAATAGGGACTCAACCAAAATATTGAGCCGTGAATTTAAAGATGCTGTACATGAAGTGAAAAAAGAAAGAAAAACTACAGACACAAAAGAAATAAAAAAGACTATATGTAAATTAACGTTAACAGAAAAGAAAAAGCCTCTGCTAAAGAAAATATGTATGTACGTACATTAACAAACTAAAGAAATACATACTTGATAAACTTGCTGTGTGTATGTACGTATAAGGTGTTGTTGTTGTTCATTAAAACAAGAAGAGAAGTTGTGTTGTTGCTTCGCAAATAAAAATATGTGTCAAAAAATGTATGATGTTGCTTAGTGAAGTATTACAGAGGAGAAAAATAGCCATGTGAAGATCAGAATAAGAAGTTTGAGTTGTTGCCTGGAGGATAAACTGAGCAGTTGCTGGTTACGCATAGCAGAGTATATAAAACGTAGGTAAAAGTAGCAGAGTATTTAAACGAAGAGAAGTTGCAGAATAGATAAGAAAAATAGCCGTGTAAAGAACAGAATAAGAAGTTTGAGTTGTTGCCTGGAGGATAAACTGAGCCGTTGCTGGATACGCGTAGCAGAGTATATTAAACGTAGAGAGAAGAAGCAGAGTATATCAAACGAAGAGAAAATTTGCAAAGTAGATAAATACTTTAGCAGTTTTCTTTTTCGTTTGTTGTTTTGGACTTTTAATTTATGGTTAACCCAAGAAACATTTTTAAGATCATTATATGTTGTTGTAGATTTCGATATTATTTCGGAATTAATACACTTAAAGTTTTGCAAACCGGAAAATACTTTTGAAGTTCACAATAATTATTCACTTTTTATTTTTTTAAGCTGTAACTGGCTTGTCAATTTTGATTTAAAGTAAATTAAATAATTTTGTTTAACTGAATTTTATTTCCTGGTATTACACATTTTGATTGTTTGTTTTTGTAATACCTAGAGTAAGTTTGTATACAATTATCGATACATATGAAATTCATTGTTAACCCAGCAAGCAATTTCGAGATTGAAACATTTTATGATTTGGACTTTTTATTTTTATTTAGAAAATATATTTTGAAATTTTATCTCGAATTTTAAAAAAAGAAAAAAGGAAAAGAAAAAGTTAAAATTTAATACAATTGATTGATTATTAATTTATTTTATTATTAACTTTTAATTTTCAACTGTCATTTAAGTGTAAATTTGTATTTGATTGAACAATTTTAATTGAATTTCAGTTGCTGGTATCATATATTTTCATTATTATTATTATTTTATTTTAGTTATATTAAGCTTATATATTGATTTATTATATCACTTGATTTGATTGTTTTCTGTAGACAGGACTGTTGTTTAAAATGGACAGAGACACTATTTTGGGTATGACGGTAGGTGCCCTCAGGGAAAATTGCGGGAGCTGGGACTGAGTACCCAGGGGCTTAAGAAGGACATGCAGGGACGGCTATTAGGGCATTATGGACTGGATGGAATGACAGTTGATGACGATTCTGACGGGGACTATGATTCAGTTGGCCCTACTGCAGGAAATGATGGTAATGGAGCTTGGAAAACGGATTAACCTGGATGAAAAAAGCGTTTGGAATATTATATAGATGGGGAACCAGATTCGAAGTTTAACAAAACTGTACTTCACCAAGCAGAAAATGTTCAGCAGCTGAGAAAACAGATCAAGGTCTATGAGAAAGTCCGTGTAAATACCCAGTCATCAAACAGGGGTAAGGGTTCGCCGTCAGTTGCAGATAAACCGGCAGGAAGAGAATTTAAGGCCGAAAATTCGGAAAGAAGATGTTATAAGTGTGGCGCATCTAAACATTTGACAAGAGAATGCCCGGAAAACAAGTCCAGTGTTTTAAGTGTCAGAAATTTGGACACCGTTCATTCGAGTGTCAGTCGGATGAACCTAGAGCGAGGGGTGTGAAGCCGAAGCATGGCCAGGCGAATACGGTGCGTAAAGGCCCAGATCTTATTTTCAAGGACGTACTGATTAAGAACAAAACTCTGTCAGCTTTAATTGATACCGGATGTGGTATTTGCATTTTGCGAAACGATGTGTTACTGTTGATAGGCGACGTCGATTTTATCACCGAAAGGTTTAGATTATGTGGTATTGGTGATAGTGTAATTACAACCATAGGCCGGTTCGATATGCCTGTTGAGATAGATAGGTTGAAGTTTGATGTGGCATTTTATGTTGTAAGGGAGAATGACGCTATTCACTCCATAATGTTGGGAAATAGTTTAATTAGAAAGGCTAAATTGGTAATTAAAATGGAGAAGCTATATTAAATTAAAAAAGCCTAGTGAGACCAATTTGTAGCTGAAAGAATTTGGAACTATTTGCCTAAGCGCCGAAGAATATGTAGCCGATGTGGATGTAAAACTTGGTCATTTAAATGTCGAAATTGCGAAAAAGATTAAGGTAATGGTGATAAATTATTAATCGCGAAGTAATTTCAGAAGTCCTGTAGAGATGAAAATTTTGGTTAAGACCGGTGTACCAGCGTCCCAGACTTACGCCATTTGAAGACCAGCGATGAACAAGTTTCGGAATGGCTACAACAAAAGATAATCCAGCCAAGTATAGCAGAATACGCATCTCCAGTGGTGTTGTTAGCTAAGAAAGAAGGATCAAAAAGATTATGATGTGATTATCGGAAAATAAACCAGATAATTGTACGCGATCACTTCCCCATGCCGCTGATGGACGAGGTCTTGGATAAGTTGCAGCAGGCAAATGTGTACTCTACGTGAGGTGGCAATCCGAGCCATATTGCCGTCAGGAGGGCCAACAGTAGGGTGATTAAAAGACTAGGCCAGAGTTACGTACGTAGCGGACAAAACGGATTGAGAGAATCAGACAGCGGACAAGTTAGGCAGTTTAAAGCAAGACACCAACGCGCAAGCATCGGCCACGCAAATTTAATTAAATAATCAAAGAAATATTTTATAACCCACAAAAAATTGTTTTATTATTCAAGAGTTGTTTGGTTTTCCTACAGGATGTGGGTGACCTAGGAAATAGTAACTATTTCTCTGGTAATACTCAAAATCTTATGAAAGAATTAGAAGTCAATAGTGACAAAAATGAAGAGCAAGACAATCAAGATCTTTTTTTTTTTGGTGTAGAAGGTCGTTAGATGAGGATTAAATAAATAATGAAGCTCAAAGTGATTCAAATCATGAGTCAGGAATTCTCGGTATTGGAGCTTAGAAGCAACGAAGTGGAGAAGTTATATGGAGAAAACACAATTTGGAATTCAGTGAAGATTGCGTACGTTTTGGGGGAAATACGGATCTTTCCCCTCGACTATCCACGCTTGAGACACCATTCCAAATTTTTTCCGAGTTTTAAATGAAGATATACTAAGTTTTATAGTGCAACAAACGAATTTTGTGCCGGTCAATTCCACGTTAAATGAATCATTTACAATTTTTATACGTCTGTTCCTCTATTGTATTACCTATGGACTCAATGAATATATGCATTGGGTACAATTCAAAGGCACCGAAATATAAAACACTCTGTTGTCCCAGGAACCTATGAAGAATATGTTGGTGATTACAAAGGTATGGATATATCAGTGACATGCTGGAAAGATAATAAGCTTGTGACGTTAGTATCAAATTATGTGGGCGCTGAGCCATCCAAAACTGCCAATAGACATGACAAAAAAAAAAACAAAATATCAATACCGTGTCCAAAAATAGTAAAAGATACAATGCACATATGAGAGGAGTTGACCTGGGCAGATATAAGATCAGAGTAAAAAGTCGCAAATGGTGCATTAGAGTATTTTATCACATGATTGATATGGCAGTAATCAATTCATGGGTACTATATAAACAAAAAAATCCGAACCTTACATTAGCAGACTTTAGATCAGACCTCGCAGAGACATTATGCGCCTATAAAAAGTATGACGGAAATAAAAGACGAAGATCATCAACAAGTCATAAAGAAAAGCAGATAGAGACCAAAAGACACCGAGGGCACATTAAAAATAGGTGCGGCTCTAAAAGTAGATGCAAGCTTCCAGGCTGCACAGGATTTTCAAGAATTGAGTGGATTAAGTGTAAGGTTGCTTTATGTCACAACCAGCGTTGCTAATTCAGCCGTTTTATGGCTAGATTTAGCAATTTTTGAACATACTTAGCCAGAAAAATTAGCATTTAGCCATTTTTTAGCTCTTTTACAAAACTATTTAGCCATTTTTATACTTTCAATTTTCTGAGTTTTAGTATGGTTTTTATCTTTATAAACAGTGAAAACGCTTCAAACGCAATACTTTTTTACCTTCAAAAAATATAACTCTTTAAAGTGTGTCATTTGCTAAATATATAAAGTGTTTTTGTATTCAAGGTTGCATCCTTAAACCAGCTGATTGCGTCTTGTTTTATAATTTTTGCCAAAGCTCCTATGAAAATATGTAAACGTATTATTTGAGGAGTTTAAAGAAAATGTCTCATTCACTTGTAGTCTTAGACATGAATTTGATACTTTTGTAAGGAAATTTATAATATCTGGACACCTAACGAAAGACCAAGAGGTAAAAATTAGATCCTATTGCGCAAACTTTCTTGCTGGTCTTATAAATCAATTAAAACAAAGGTAAGAGTTTGCCATAAATTTCTGAACTAGTAATATATTTGTTTATTTTAGACTTTCAGATAATATCAAAACTCTACAAAACATTGATTAATTTTCAGTGAAAAACATTTTAAAACGCCAATAAAGAAAGTATTTTACCAATTTTGAATTTGTTTAAAATAAGCGATAAAAAAATATAAAAAATAACTGAGCAATATTAAAATGTTCAATATATTAAACGGACGAGCACTAACAATACTGTAGAATTTTGGGCAGAAGTTTATACCTATCGAGATGCAGGTTGAAATATTAAAAATTATGGAAATTTCGGAGTTCGTTTTAAACCTTTTATGGCTTCGTCGGTCTATCGCTGTTGTAAAGCGTGTTTTTAGTCAAATGAGTTTGACAAAAACACAAGCTAGAAATCGGCTTTATTTAAAAACAGTAAATTCAATCCATTAGGTAAATTTTTTGATTGATGTTATGGCAGGCAGAATTCAGGATTCCTTAAATAGATGCAGCTATGACTGGCAAACGTTTTGAAAAAATAAAACAGTTTTTACACTTTGCTAGTGACGATAAAAAAAGAGGTGAGGGTGGCTATGACAAGCTTCAAAAAATAAAGTCAATTTTAGAGGGATTTCGAAAAAATTGCCTTAAAGTTCCTCCAGAGCAGTATCATTGCATAGATGAGCAGATTATACCATTTAAAGGCAAACAAACATTAAAACACTATATAACCCGAAGAAGCCTCATAAATGGGATTTTAAAATGTTTACGAGATGTGGGAAATCGGGCATAATATATGACTCCGCTATATACACTGGAGAAGGCACTTGCCCTAATTATGGTATAGGTATTTCTTCGGACATTGTTATCCATCTACTCAAGAACTTACCAGAAAATCAAAACTATGAGGTCTATTTTGATAACTGGTTTACATCCTTTCACCTGATAAAGATTCTAAGAGATAAAGGTTTTTGAGCAACTGGAACAGTGCGAAGCAACCGTTTAGGAAAGGTAAGCTTAGACTCTGACGAAAAGTTGAAGGGAAACGGACGTGGTTCATACGATTATAGAGTGGAATCAGTCAATGATATCAAAGTTATAAAATGGTTTGACAATAAAACTGTACAGCTGCTGTCCGCGGACTATTGTATTGAACCATTGTCTACATGTCGGCGATGGAATCAACGAGAAAAAAAATTTGTTAAAATTCAAATTCCAAACGCTGTTCAGCAATATAACCGTTTTATGGGAGGTGTTGACCTAGCAGATATGCTCTGTGAATTATATAAAATAAATCACCGATCCCGAAAATACTATATGAGAATTTTCTTTTGGGTCTTGAACTCCGCAGTCACAAATAGTTGGCTTCTATATAGACGCCACAGTCAGCTTTCAAAAATCAGCGAAAAGGATTCACTGACGCTTATACAATTTCAAACAAAAGTTGCTACTGGCCTTATATATACAAATACTTTTGGTCCGAGGAAGCGTGGTCGTCCATCAGACTCTTTACAAATGTCTCCCGTAACTTCAGAGCGTTGTGTACCCTTAATCCAAGTTGGAGACGTCAGGTACGATGGTGTTGGTCATTTGCCATGTTATAAACCAAAGCAGTCACGTTGTAAATTTTGTAAAAATGGTTTTACAACTGTATATTGCACTAAATGCAATGTTTTCTTTATGTTTTACGCCTAAAAGAAATTGTTTCAAGGAGTTCCATGAAAAATGAAAATGTATATTAAAATATCTTAAAAAACATTCTGTTATGAAACGCTTTTCTTTTCTAAATTACTCAATAAAATCAATATAAAACAATTATTTTCTTCTAGCAAAAAAGTTTACCTTATTACCCCGCTTATGCGCCATGTTGTATATAAGTTAACACAGAAAACATTCAAACTCCAAAAATATAATTCACACGCTAACAAAGCCTACGTTGCATCTCCAATTACAACATGTCTCAACAGCAACGTAGCTTTGTTCCCATTAATATTACTGACTGTGCTGTTCCCACCAAAATTGCTGAGTATGCGTCTGGCCAACATGAAGAAGTGGCGTGATCGGCTGAATGCTAGGGTAGCTTAAGTAAAGTGTACTTAAAAATAATCACTTGTATTTTTACCTTAATTAAATAAAGTTGTGTTGTGCGGTTAAAAACGCACAAATAAAAAATTATTTTTTTTATAAAATTCTCAAACGCGAATTTAATTGGCGCCCGAGCAGGGACCTCCTTCCGAACGTAAAGGAGGTTTACAAAAAAGGTAAAAATACGGTCAAGCCTTGGCGGGCCCCCCAGTACCCCTTAAAAGGACAAAAAGGATTGACGTTATGTCAAAGCCCGTTAAGCCCGGTAAAACGGAAAACTAATTAATAAAAATTAAGAAAAGTGAATGCTTGAAAAGAATAGACAAAAGTTAAGTGTAAACCCAAAGAAAAATTAAAAATAAGTAAAAAGTTAATAAAAAGAAATTAAAATAAGTAAACTACAAATATAAAACCAAAGTAATATATTAAAAACCCGATAAATTAAATAAGAAATGAACAAGCTATAAAAAAATTGTGAATAAAAAATCATTGCAAATATAAATAAGCTTTTTTAAAAAAACTTAAAGTGAACATATAATTGAGAAAAAAAAAGGATAATAAAGTGAAAATAAAAAGAAATAAACACAAAATAAAACTAAGGAACAAAGAAAAATTTTTTTTTAACGATAAACATTTAATGAAAAAAAGTATTACAACAATAACAGTGGAATTGAAAAGAAAGTTAAAAGTGGAACGATAGTGAACTGAGGAAAAGATAATAAAGAAAATTTAGAATTGGTGAAAAATTGGGAACACCAGCCAAAGGAAGTGAACATTAAGGACATACAAAATTTTAAGCATCAATACGACAAAACTACAAACATCAACTCAACATCTGTATCAACACCCACTGCCAAAATTCAGAAGAATGCTGACAACATTTTTAGCGTAAGAAATATTTTCCTGTACTTTTAATCTTGTTTTATATATTTTTTTTTTGCTGTAAACAAAATTTTTATTTAGAATCTAAGCTCAAAAATTTATATTTTTATACTATTTTCATTAGATTTACTAACTATAAGAATTTTACCCAAATTATTATTCGCATCGGTTTTTCTTTAGTTTCATATTAAAATCCAATACACTAAATTATATTTCTTTTATTCAGACTCAAAATTTGATATTAAAATAGATGGTTTTTTAAAAAAATTTTTGCCATTTGCGTCGTTTTTTTTTATTGAAATTTGGTTATTGTTAAATTATCCGTTCTCTGGTATTCGAGATCTGCTGAATAGGCCCTTAAGAGTTGATTTTTCCCATATTATTTACAATGCCGAACGAAACCGTTGATCAATTGACCGAAAGATTGAGCAGAACTCTCACGATGGCACAACCGAGTGGGGGGGCAGCTGCTATAGGGGGTTTGACCTCGACTCAGAGGGAGCAAATAGCATCGATGATAAATGAGGCCCTTAGGCCACCCCCCGACCTTTTACTGGAAGAGGGAGCTGATCAACCGATAGTTGCTGCTACGACCAGACTAGAGGAACTGGACAAAGTTCCTGATATTGTGAAATCTCTAAGAGAGTTTTCCGGCAAACAAGGGGAATTTAATTCCTGGAGAAAAGCTGTTGATAGGGTTTTAGGACTTTACGAATCCGTGAAGGGAACTGGGCGGTATTATGCGATTTTGCATACCATTCGCACAAAGGTTACTGGGGAAGCAGATGCTGCTCTAGAGTCATACAGGACTCCTCTCGATTGGCCCAGAATAAAGAAGTGCCTTATGATGCACTACTCCGATAAACGAGACATAGGTTCGTTGGAGTATCAGATGAATAGTCTGCGTCAGGGTAATAGAACCATAACTGAGTTCTACCAGACGGTTTACCAACACTTGTCGCTAATTCTCGATAAGGTTTCTTGTTTAGAATTGGGAGAAAGCAGCCTACGCACAATGACGAGTACATACAGGGAAAAGGCGTTGGATACTTTTATAAGAGGACTTAATGGGGACCTACCAAAATTACTTAGTGTTCGTGAACCCACTTCACTGCCACAGGCATTACACATATGTCTCAAGTTGGATAATATGACGTTCCGTATGAGCCAAGCACAGGGGCAAATGTCTAGGACGAACATACACCAAGGTATTACGAATCGACCTTTGGCAAATGGACGAAGATTTTATCCTGAACTTGCTAACATGGGGGGACCAACGCTACAAAGACCACCAATCCCGCCTCGTTATAGTTCTACGAATAGCTTTAACCGAAATTACGATCCGAACTATCGTAATTCAAATACAATTCCGAACACCCAACTAAATTGGGGATTGCAACCTAATCTGGGGATGCATAATAGATTCGCGAATCGAAACGCTCAACCTTCAAATTATTCCTTCAAACCACCCATTGTAGAACCTATGGACGTGGACCGATCGACCCAGACGAGACAAGTTAACTACATGAATAGACCACCAATGAACCAATTTGTCAAAAGACCAGCTGGAGGATCTTTCCAAGGCCCAGTTAACAAATTACAAAGAAACTTCCACATGAGTGCTGACTATGTACCAGAGGACATGCAAAATGAATGGGCGTACTACCCGCCCGAAATAAATGATCCCGATATGTACCCGCAAAATGCAGAAGCCGGATGCTATCAAGAATATTTACAGCAAATACCCGATGAATTAGAAGCCGCAGCAGAATACCATGAAGAACAGCTAGATGAAGTCCAGCCGTTAGTGTATTTTTTAGAGGAACAACCCAGTTCTTCTACTATGACTCAGCATAGTGCGGAAAGCTCATCTGAACATTTAATACCTGGTGTCGAAGCTCCTATCAATGTATTTAAGAATCAGTTGATAATCAATATTGGCAATTCGGCCTCATATCAGTTTAACATAATCTTTCCGGGATTTCACCGCCACCTTATAACAGAAACCGACTACGACGAAGAGAAACTAATAAATATTCTTAAGAAATACCTTAACCCATCCGTAATAAATGCCATCAAAACACCCGAACCAATAATGGGAAAAATCCAGAAAATATACCCAAACCATTTTTCGAGCTACAAATGTAGATTTACTCAACTCATGGTTGAAGACATAACATCTGAAAATGATCAAGAAAACATTATAATTGAGGAACACAATAGAGCTCATCGTAACGATAGGGAAAACAAAGTACAGATTTTAGGAAAATATTACTTTCCAGGAATGAATGGGAAAATTAAGAGAATCATAAAATTATGTTCCACATGTAAGAAAAGCAAGTACGAACGACATCCAAATGATCCAGTACTTAAAGAGACGCCAGTTCCAACGTATCCAGGCCATACTATCCATATCGACATTTTTTCTACGGACAAGAAACTAATTTTAACGTCAATCGATAAATTTTCGAAATATGTTCAAGTCAAACAGCTACAAGGCAGATCTATTGAGAACATTAGAAGGCCTCTAAGGGAACTCCTGTTTTTTTATGGAGTACCAAAGAACGTAGTTATGGACAATGAACCTTCATTAAACTCTGCATCAATCATGTTTATGATGAAAGACGACTTAAAAATTAATGTTTTTACCACACCTTCCTATAGGAGCGAATCAAACGGGCAGATAGAACGATTTCACTCCACATTAGCGGAATTAATGAGATGTCTGAAAGAAGATGGAACGTCTAGGAACTTTGAAGAATTGCTGGAAAGATCAGTAAATGAATATAACCACTCAATTCATTCTACCACTAAAAGAAGACCTGTAGATTTGTATTTTGGACGCACAATCGAATTTTCCCCACAGGACTACGAAAAAACAAGACTGTCAAACATCGAAAGGCTAAAACGGAAACAGGAACAAGATATTGCTTACCATAATAAAAGGAAAACACCTATTAAGAATTATGTGCCTGGCCAGCTAGTATATGTAAAGAACAACAAAAGATTGGGCACGAAATTGAGTAGTCGCTTTAAAAGCGAGATAGTAAAGGAGAACAGAGATACAACAATTGTCACGAATAGTGGCCGTGTGATCCATAAGAGTCACATCAGAAATTAGAAACCTTTTCCCTATCCTCAGACTACTGTACACCTTGGGACGAATTGAACTTAAACGCTAATATTTTTTTTTTACAGGATACTACTAACCTTCGAGTCTATTATGGGTGAATTCCAGATAATGGATTACTCCAATTCGAGATTGGTCGTTGTAAACACCGGCCCGGCGAAAATCCAAACAGGCGTTTTTAGATTGATTCACACGATTGATTTGGGACAATACGAGGAATTGGTGCAGAAACTTGAAGATGGACTTCGCATGTATAACGAAACTGACAATTCGATGCTACCTTACCTATCGTACACCATATCCCAGATGAAATCCAGTCTAACCAGACTTAGATCGAAGGCAAGGACAAAGAGATCACTTGACTTTATTGGAAGTGCTTGGAAGTGGTTGGCCGGAAGTCCCGATCATTTTGATTTCGAAATTATAGAGAACAAAATTAATAATGTTTTGCAAAATAATAATAACCAAGTTGTAATAAATCAAATGGCACTGGATAAAGTTAACAAATTATCCATTATGACAAACAACATTTCAAAATTATTAGAGAATAAACTTCAAGAAAAGCCTTTAATAGATTTTAAATATAAGTTAGAGATTGTTAAAGAAGAATTATCCAATATTGAATACGCAATTCATTGGGCCAAATCAAATACAGTAAATTCATTTATTTTTTCTAATTCTGAAATAGAAATTCTAAGAAATATCTTTAATAATGATAATATTCCATTTGGTAACATAGACGAATTGTTAAATTTTTCCAAAATTAAAGTAGCTTCGAATGACAGGGAAATAATTTATATCGTAAATATCCCAACAACGAATAAGCAGAATTGTGAAAATCTCTTAATTAGACCTGTAAAAAGTAAAAACTTAGTGATTAAGACAAATTTTAAAAATATATTAAATTGTTATGGTAAAATATATGGAATAAAAGATGAATGTAAAAATTACAATAGTTTAAGTATTTGTGGAAAAGAAAATACCATAGACTTAAGCGAATCAGAATGTATCCCTAATTTGATAAAGAGTAAGCCATCACGATGCATAACAACAAACGATGAACATGTGGCGCTTATAGAAAAAATTGACGAAAGTATGATACTACTGAACCAATTTGCAGGAAATATATCTATCGATAACTCAACAATCGTTTTAAATGGCACCTTTTTGATTCACCATCTTAATTCTACAGTATGGAAGTTAACACAGAAAACATTCAAACTCCAAAAATATAATTCACACGCTAACAAAGCCTACGTTGCATCTCCAATTACAACATGTCTCAACAGCAACGTAGCTTTGTTCCCATTAATATTACTGACTGTGCTGTTCCCACCAAAATTGCTGAGTATGCGTCTGGCCAACATGAAGAAGTGGCGTGATCGGCTGAATGCTAGGGTAGCTTAAGTAAAGTGTACTTAAAAATAATCACTTGTATTTTTACCTTAATTAAATAAAGTTGTGTTGTGCGGTTAAAAACGCACAACTAAAAAATTATTTTTTTTATAAAATTCTCAAACGCGAATTTAATTGGCGCCCGAGCAGGGACCTCCTTCCGAACGTAAAGGAGGTTTACAAAAAAGGTAAAAATACGGTCAAGCCTTGGCGGGCCCCCCAGTACCCCTTAAAAGGACAAAAAGGATTGACGTTATGTCAAAGCCCGTTAAGCCCGGTAAAACGGAAAACTAATTAATAAAAATTAAGAAAAGTGAATGCTTGAAAAGAATAGACAAAAGTTAAGTGTAAACCCAAAGAAAAATTAAAAATAAGTAAAAAGTTAATAAAAAGAAATTAAAATAAGTAAACTACAAATATAAAACCAAAGTAATATATTAAAAACCCGATAAATTAAATAAGAAATGAACAAGCTATAAAAAAATTGTGAATAAAAAATCATTGCAAATATAAATAAGCTTTTTTAAAAAAACTTAAAGTGAACATATAATTGAGAAAAAAAAAGGATAATAAAGTGAAAATAAAAAGAAATAAACACAAAATAAAACTAAGGAACAAAGAAAAATTTTTTTTTAACGATAAACATTTAATGAAAAAAAGTATTACAACAATAACAGTGGAATTGAAAAGAAAGTTAAAAGTGGAACGATAGTGAACTGAGGAAAAGATAATAAAGAAAATTTAGAATTGGTGAAAAATTGGGAACACCAGCCAAAGGAAGTGAACATTAAGGACATACAAAATTTTAAGCATCAATACGACAAAACTACAAACATCAACTCAACATCTGTATCAACACCCACTGCCAAAATTCAGAAGAATGCTGACAACATTTTTAGCGTAAGAAATATTTTCCTGTACTTTTAATCTTGTTTTATATATTTTTTTTTTTGCTGTAAACAAAATTTTTATTTAGAATCTAAGCTCAAAAATTTATATTTTTATACTATTTTCATTAGATTTACTAACTATAAGAATTTTACCCAAATTATTATTCGCATCGGTTTTTCTTTAGTTTCATATTAAAATCCAATACACTAAATTATATTTCTTTTATTCAGACTCAAAATTTGATATTAAAATAGATGGTTTTTTAAAAAAATTTTTGCCATTTGCGTCGTTTTTTTTTATTGAAATTTGGTTATTGTTAAATTATCCGTTCTCTGGTATTCGAGATCTGCTGAATAGGCCCTTAAGAGTTGATTTTTCCCATATTATTTACAATGCCGAACGAAACCGTTGATCAATTGACCGAAAGATTGAGCAGAACTCTCACGATGGCACAACCGAGTGGGGGGGCAGCTGCTATAGGGGGTTTGACCTCGACTCAGAGGGAGCAAATAGCATCGATGATAAATGAGGCCCTTAGGCCACCCCCCGACCTTTTACTGGAAGAGGGAGCTGATCAACCGATAGTTGCTGCTACGACCAGACTAGAGGAACTGGACAAAGTTCCTGATATTGTGAAATCTCTAAGAGAGTTTTCCGGCAAACAAGGGGAATTTAATTCCTGGAGAAAAGCTGTTGATAGGGTTTTAGGGCTTTACGAATCCGTGAAGGGAACTGGGCGGTATTATGCGATTTTGCACACCATTCGCACAAAGGTTACTGGGGAAGCAGATGCTGCTCTAGAGTCATACAGGACTCCTCTCGATTGGCCCAGAATAAAGAAGTGCCTTATGATGCACTACTCCGATAAACGAGACATAGGTTCGTTGGAGTATCAGATGAATAGTCTGCGTCAGGGTAATAGAACCATAACTGAGTTCTACCAGACGGTTTACCAACACTTGTCGCTAATTCTCGATAAGGTTTCTTGTTTAGAATTGGGAGAAAGCAGCCTACGCACAATGACGAGTACATACAGGGAAAAGGCGTTGGATACTTTTATAAGAGGACTTAATGGGGACCTACCAAAATTACTTAGTGTTCGTGAACCCACTTCACTGCCACAGGCATTACACATATGTCTCAAGTTGGATAATATGACGTTCCGTATGAGCCAAGCACAGGGGCAAATGTCTAGGACGAACATACACCAGGGTATTACGAATCGACCTTTGGCAAATGGACGAAGATTTTATCCTGAACTTGCTAACATGGGGGGACCAACGCTACAAAGACCACCAATCCCGCCTCGTTATAGTTCTACAAATAGCTTTAACCGAAATTACGATCCGAACTATCGTAATTCAAATACAGTTCCGAACACCCAACTAAATTGGGGATTGCAACCTAATCTGGGGATGCATAATAGATTCGCGAGTAGAAACGCTCAACCTCCAAACTATCCCAAGCCACCCATTGTGGAACCTATGGACGTGGACCGATCGACCCAGACAAAACAAGTTAACTACATGAGTAGACCACCAATAAACCAATTTGTCAAAAGACCAGCTGGAGGATCTTTCCAAGGCCCAGTTAACAAATTACAAAGAAACTTCCACATGAGTGCTGACTATGTACCAGAGGACATGCAAAATGAATGGGCGTACTACCCGCCCGAAATAAATGATCCCGATACGTACGCGCGAAATGCAGAAGCCGGATGCAATCAAGAATATTTACAGCAAATACCCGATGAATTAGAAGAAGCAACAGAATACCAGGAAGAACAGCTAGATGAAGTCCAGCCGTTAGTGAATTTTTTAGACTAAACTGTTCCTCGTTACCGTACTTTGAGGCGAAAACGAGGAACGGAGAAGTACTCACGTTTTTAATAGATACAGGAAGCAACAAGAACTATATTAGACCCGATATAGTACCGAACCCAAGGAATAACGACAAAATTTTCTTTACCAAATCAGCGAACGGCGGAATCAGGATTTCACAACATACTTTCTTGAACTTATTTGGAATCCAGGAGGCACCCTTTAAATTTTTCTTATTACCTAATTTTGACTCATTCGATGCAATATTGGGAAACGACAGTATGAAGGAACTCTCAGCCGTTATTCATACAGCTGAGAATTATTTTACTATAAAGGGTGGACAAAAGATAAAAATAAAACAACGTATATCACAAAGTGTGAACAATATGGAAATACGAACACAGCATTTGAATGAAAATCAGAAATTATCCCTTGAGAAAATTATTGAACATCATAGCGACCTTTTTGCCGAGCCAGACGAGAAACTCACATATTCCACCGTAGTAGTTGCAGATATAAGAACGGAAAATGAATTACCAATATACGCGAAAAATTACCCATATCCCATGGCACTGAAAGACGTCGTAGAAGAAGAAATTAGTCGATTAGTGCGCGATGGTATAATTAGACCCTCACGGTCTCCATATAACTCACCTATATGGGTAGTACCGAAGAAAGAAGACGCCTCGGGAAAGAAAAAATTTAGGTTGGTAGTAGACTTTAGAAGGCTGAATGCGGTGACGATAGCGGACAAATACCCCATACCGGATATTAACGACGTACTTTCTAACCTAGGTGAAAATCAATATTTTACTGTTTTGGATTTGAAAAGCGGTTTCCACCAAATTCCCCTTAGAGAAAAAGACAGGGAAAAAACGGCTTTTTCCGTTAATAACGGTAAATACGAATTCACCAGATTACCGTTTGGGTTAAAAAATGCCCCTTCAATTTTCCAAAGGGCACTTGATGATATACTACGACAGTTTATTGGTAAAATATGCTATGTTTACGTGGACGATATTATTATTTTCAGCAAGGATGAACAATCACACCTGGAACATGTTAACAAGATTTTTAACACATTGGAGCAAGCCCATATGAAAATCCAATTGGATAAATGTGAATTTTTTAAACGGGAAGTAGAATTTCTAGGATTCATTGTATCAAAAGATGGTATAAAAACGAATCCCAAAAAGGTCGAATCGATATTAAAATTCAATTATCCTAAGACATTAAAAGAGCTCCGTTCATTTCTGGGTCTGTCCGGATACTACAGGCGCTTTATTAAAGGCTATGCCGATATAGCCAAACCCTTAACAATCTTACTAAGAGGAGAAGAAGGACGTATATCAAAATCAGCATCTAGCCAGATTAAGGTAGACTTGAACGACGAAGCAAAGGGAGCTTTCGACGCACTAAAGAATGCGTTAGTATCAAGAGAAGTAATTCTTTCATACCCTCAGTTTGAAAAGGAGTTTCAACTAACAACCGATGCTTCAAACGTCGCCATTGGAGCTGTACTTAGCCAGGACGACAAACCGATCACATTTATTTCTAGAACACTCAATAAAACCGAAGAAAGCTATGCAACCAACGAAAAAGAGATGCTTGCCATCATATGGTCATTAGTCTCTTTAAGAAATTACCTTTATGGATCAAGGAAAGTAATTATTTATACTGATCATCAGCCACTTACCTACGCTCTTAGCAACAATAATAATAACTCTAAGATGAAAAGATGGAAATGCATTCTGGAAGAATACAACTATGAACTTAAATATAAACCTGGTAGAACAAATGTGGTAGCTGATGCCTTGTCAAGAAATAATTGTGGACTAAACGCTCTAGAGGAACAACCCAGTTCTTCTACTATGACTCAGCATAGTGCGGAAAGCTCATCTGAACATTTAATACCTAGTGTCGAAGCTCCTATCAATGTATTTAAGAATCAGTTGATAATCAATATTGGCAATTCGGCCTCATATCAGTTTAAGATAATCTTTCCGGGATTTCACCGCCACCTTATAACAGAAACCGACTACGACGAAGAGAAACTAATAAATATTCTTAAGAAATACCTTAACCCATCCGTAATAAATGCCATCAAAACACCTGAACCAATAATGGGAAAAGTCCAGAAAATATACCCAAACCATTTTTCGAGCTACAAATGTAGATTTACTCAACTCATGGTTGAAGACATAACATCTGAAAATGATCAAGAAAACATTATAATTGAGGAACACAATAGAGCTCATCGTAACGATAGGGAAAACAAAGTACAGATTTTAGGAAAATATTACTTTCCAGGAATGAATGGGAAAATTAAGAGAATCATAAAATTATGTTCCACATGTAAGAAAAGCAAGTACGAACGACATCCAAATGATCCAGTACTTAAAGAGACGCCAATTCCAACGTATCCAGGCCATACTATTCATATAGACATTTTTTCTACGGACAAGAAACTAATTTTAACATCAATCGATAAATTTTCGAAATATGTTCAAGTCAAACAGCTACAAGGCAGATCTATTGAGGACATTAGAAGGCCTCTGAGGGAACTCCTGTTTTTTTATGGAGTACCAAAGAACGTAGTTATGGACAATGAACCCTCATTAAACTCTGCATCAATCATGTTTATGATGAAAGACGACTTAAAAATTAACGTTTTTACCACACCTTCCTATAGGAGCGAATCAAACGGGCAGATAGAACGATTTCACTCCACATTAGCGGAATTAATGAGATGTCTGAAAGAAGATGGAACGTCTAGGAACTTTGAAGAATTGCTGGAAAGATCGGTAAATGAATATAACCACTCAATTCATTCTACCACTAAAAGAAGACCTGTAGATTTGTATTTTGGACGCACAATCGAATTTTCCCCACAGGACTACGAAAAAACAAGACTGTCAAACATCGAAAGGCTAAAACGGAAACAAGAACAAGATATTGCTTACCATAACAAAAAAAAAACACCTACTAAGAATTATGTGCCTGGCCAGCTAGTATATGTAAAGAACAACAAAAGATTGGGCACGAAATTGAGTAGTCGCTTTAAAAGCGAGATAGTAAAGGAGAACAGAGATACAACAATTGTCACGAATAGTGGCCGCGTGATCCATAAGAGTCACATCAGAAATTAGAAACCTTTTCCCTATCCTCAGACTATTGTACACCTTGGGACGAATTGAACTTAAACGCTAATATTTTTTTTTTCAGGATACTACTAACCTTCGAACCTATTATGGGTGAATTCCAGATAATGGATTACTCCAATTCGAGATTGGTCGTTGTAAACACCGGACCGGCGAAAATCCAAACAGGCGTTTTTAGATTGATTCACACGATTGATTTGGGACAATACGAGGAATTGGTGCAGAAACTTGAAGATGGACTTCGCATGTATAACGAAACTGACAATTCGATGCTACCTTACCTATCGTACACCATATCCCAGATGAAATCCAGTCTAACCAGACTTAGATCGAAGGCAAGGACAAAGAGATCACTTGACTTTATTGGAAGTGCTTGGAAGTGGTTGGCCGGAAGTCCCGATCATTTTGATTTCGAAATTATAGAGAACAAAATTAATAATGTTTTGCAAAATAATAATAACCAAGTTGTAATAAATCAAATGGCACTGGATAAAGTTAACAAATTATCCATTATGACAAACAACATTTCAAAATTATTAGAGAATAAACTTCAAGAAAAGCCTTTAATAGATTTTAAATATAAGTTAGAGATTGTTAAAGAAGAATTATCCAATATTGAATACGCAATTCATTGGGCCAAATCAAATACAGTAAATTCATTTATTTTTTCTAATTCTGAAATAGAAATTCTAAGAAATATCTTTAATAATGATAATATTCCATTTGGTAACATAGACGAATTGTTAAATTTTTCCAAAATTAAAGTAGCTTCGAATGACAGGGAAATAATTTATATCGTAAATATCCCAACAACGAATAAGCAGAATTGTGAAAATCTCTTAATTAGACCTGTAAAAAGTAAAAACTTAGTGATTAAGACAAATTTTAAAAATATATTAAATTGTTATGGTAAAATATATGGAATAAAAGATGAATGTAAAAATTACAATAGTTTAAGTATTTGTGGAAAAGAAAATACCATAGACTTAAGCGAATCAGAATGTATCCCTAATTTGATAAAGAGTAAGCCATCACGATGCATAACAACAAACGATGAACATGTGGCGCTTATAGAAAAAATTGACGAAAGTATGATACTACTGAACCAATTTGCAGGAAATATATCTATCGATAACTCAACAATCGTTTTAAATGGCACCTTTTTGATTCACCATCTTAATTCTACAGTATGGATAGGTAACCAAACATATTCAACAACTCAGGTTACCTTTTCTAAGCCATTACCTGCATTGTTCCAGCCAGTTAACGTGAATTTTCAAGAAGAAGTGATAACTTTGGAAAGAATGGAAGCTTTAAATGTTAACAATTCTCACATTATGCAACAACTACAAGTCGAAAACAAAGTTAATTTGTCCATTAATATTGTGCTAATATTAGCTCTGTTACTACTGATCATTATTATCTCGGCCATAAGGCGAAATCGCAATAAGATAAATAAGGAACATAAAGTTTCGGAAACCGACAAGAAAATGCAACCGCCAGAAGAAGAAGCAAAAACAACAGAGGGCACTAATGTTTGCCTTAACCGGAAGAAATCCCTATCATTGTCAACGGAAGGTTTAGGAAGAAGCAAGATTCACAATTTACCATTTTTTTAAGAGAAAAAAAAGAAAGAAAGTTATCATACGAGGACGTACGATCTTAGAGGGGGAGGAGTTAACACAGAAAACATTCAAACTCCAAAAATATAATTCACACGCTAACAAAGCCTACGTTGCATCTCCAATTACAACATGTCTCAACAGCAACGTAGCTTTGTTCCCATTAATATTACTGACTGTGCTGTTCCCACCAAAATTGCTGAGTATGCGTCTGGCCAACATGAAGAAGTGGCGTGATCGGCTGAATGCTAGGGTAGCTTAAGTAAAGTGTACTTAAAAATAATCACTTGTATTTTTACCTTAATTAAATAAAGTTGTGTTGTGCGGTTAAAAACGCACAACTAAAAAATTATTTTTTTTATAAAATTCTCAAACGCGAATTTAATTTGGATAGGTAACCAAACATATTCAACAACTCAGGTTACCTTTTCTAAGCCATTACCTGCATTGTTCCAGCCAGTTAACGTGAATTTTCAAGAAGAAGTGATAACTTTGGAAAGAATGGAAGCTTTAAATGTTAACAATTCTCACATTATACAACAACTACAAGTCGAAAACAAAGTTAATTTGTCCATTAATATTGTGCTAATATTAGCTCTGTTACTACTGATCATTATTATCTCGGCCATAAGGCGAAATCGCAATAAGATAAATAAGGAACATAAAGTTTCGGAAACCGACAAGAAAATGCAACCGCCAGAAGAAGAAGCAAAAACAACAGAGGGCACTAATGTTTGCCTAAACCGGAAGAAATCCCTATCATTGTCAACGGAAGGTTTAGGAAGAAGCAAGATTCACAATTTACCATTTTTTTAAGAGGAAAAAAAGAAAGAAAGTTATCATACGAGGACGTACGATCTTAGAGGGGGAGGAGTTAACACAGAAAACATTCAAACTCCAAAAATATAATTCACACGCTAACAAAGCCTACGTTGCATCTCCAATTACAACATGTCTCAACAGCAACGTAGCTTTGTTCCCATTAATATTACTGACTGTGCTGTTCCCACCAAAATTGCTGAGTATGCGTCTGGCCAACATGAAGAAGTGGCGTGATCGGCTGAATGCTAGGGTAGCTTAAGTAAAGTGTACTTAAAAATAATCACTTGTATTTTTACCTTAATTAAATAAAGTTGTGTTGTGCGGTTAAAAACGCACAAATAAAAAATTATTTTTTTTATAAAATTCTCAAACGCGAATTTAATTTATATACAACATCCTACAAAAACTACATTGGAACAGTAACTTTAAATTTTACTTCTTTTTTATCTTTTCTAAGGTCAATAAAGTTAGAATAAATGTTTAAAAAAAATATAGTTGTCATAACAGAGTTTGGTGCATGAGAGGGTTAACATTATATATTTCCTTTTTTAATTCAGATACGAATTAAAAACAAGCGGAAAATGCTGTTATCAATATGAACTACCAAAAAAATTGATTGATTGGAACTAATGACAACAATAACAAGCTTGATGATGACAATGATATCTTCTTCTTTTAATAATTTTCTATAACTTTTTTATTTAATAATATTTTTTTTATTACTAGTCAAGGAAATACTACATATGTATTAGAGGCCAGCCCAAGACGACACTAAATAAGGCATCATCTCGAATTTTCAATTCATTTCATATACCTTACGTGTGCACACACAAAAATAAGTGCTGCGTTGTATTGTTCGCCATCTCTTTTGTTTACTTAACTTAAATGAAAAATATATTCAGAGTTAAGCGCATTTAAGCAAACAACCACGGCACATCGATTCATCATGATCGCACACTTCCATTTAGATTCATCTCGAAACTTTACTGTTGGCGGGATGTTCCTGGTGTGATAGTTATAAAAAACGGGGGTTGATTTTGAATGTACAAATGTATGTATGTCATGTAATGTAATTACGCATGAATTTTAAATTGATTTGCCTGCTTGTGTATATGTTTGTTTATGTATGTACCCATTCAACATTGTGTGTATTATTATTTGTTAACATAACTATTATGCAGAACTTTAAATAATTGGAATTGCATGTTAATGGATTGTTGTCATTTTTAAAGGCATCCGCTAGGTAACTTAGCGTGAGTATAATTATATATAATTTTGTATAATACACTTTGTTCTTTGAATCGTATTAGACGTTTTCCTTATTTCAGGCTTTACCCACACTTATAATAATTTGTTTTTCAGTTTCTTAATCGTTTTATTTGTTTAGATTTAAGGAGTTTGGCTTGCTATTATACACACTCCAAAAAGATAATGATTCGCAAAAAAAAAATTCCCAGAAATTTCCAACAGCAAAATTACGTTTAATGGCAAGGTATTCCCTTAATTTCTGCCGCTATATTTTCTGAGAAATCTTGACTTTGATATTCAAATTTTCAATAGTTTACAGGAATTTCTCTTACCTGCTGTTGCAGATGATTATATCAGACAATGTTTTGTCCCTTTGTATTGCAAATTATCTACAAACAAATTCCTACAATTTTATTGCAGCATGAGCCTAAATGACAAGGTTTTCCCTAGATGTTCGCAGATTGAAATTTCCAGGTCAATAAATATTTTGTCCTTTTTAATTAATTAAATAAATATTTTAAAATGATGAAATTTGTATAAAAGAAAGGGTTGATTGAAATTTTCATAACAGTATTCGTAAAAGTGCCTGTGCAGTCAGAAGAATTTTAATTAATATATGTATATACCTATATAAAAACTATAACTTTTAAATAAATAAAATATTTATAAAAGAATGGTAAAAAAATTTAATAATTTGAAATTTACGATATAGTGCAAAAAAAAAGGAAGCCAATAGCGTAAAACTTCAAAATTTTATTATATTAAAATTTTCCAACAAATAGTACTCAGTAACAATTTTGGAAAACTGATATGCTTACATATATGCTTACTCTATTAAGTCCCCTTACGAGAAAGTATTCTGCAATTAAATATTATATATGCAAATATTATATAAATTCTGCACACTTTGTTAGAGTGCAACTAATTCATTGGATAATGGCATTCTCAAGGAGAAAATATTAATAGGAGCATTAAAACTGGTAACAAAAAGAGGCCGAAGCAAGGTTTGGGATACGTATGGAAGAATTGAAGACCAGGAAGGAAATGAAGTCGAAAAAAAAGTTTGCTGTAGAAAATGCTTTTCTGTATTAAATTATGACGGAAAAAGCACATCAAACCTTGTTAGGTATAAATGCTATGTAGCTGAAAAGAATTAAAATCAAAACAAGATTGATGTGAACAATGAAACAAAAAATGAGGCAACAGAATTGCTTACGAAGTGGTGCATTACCAACTGTCGACCATTCCAGCTTGTAGCAGATAGTGAACTCAAAAAGTTTGCCCAATTTTTGATTTCAATTGGCTCAAAATATGGCAAATTTGTTGATGTGGAAAAGTTACTGCCGCACCCAACTACTATATCAAGAAATATTGAGAATTTATACTACGCCACATTATTGAGCGTAAAAAAAGATATTGATTTGAATGGAAAAAATGGATATGGTTTGACGTCAGATCTCTGGACTGATAACTTTTTGCGTCAGAGTTACATTTCCGTTACGATACATTACGTTAAAAATGGTAATTTGATTTCAAGGCTGCTAGCCCTTATTTCAATGGATGGTGAAAGAAGCACGAGTAAGTTAATTTAACTAATATTGAATGTAACTTCCTATAATTTACTTTCCCTAATATTTTTAATTTTAGATGACTTAATAAGATCGAAAACCGAAAAGTTGTTAGAGGGCTTTAATTGCAGTTTTTTAAATGGCATAATGGTTACAGATAGAGGCTCAAACATGGTTGCTGCATTTAATTGTTTTTCACACATATATTGTGTAAACCATCTTCTCAATAATGTGGTAGAAAAATCAATCAAGAAAACCGAAGAAGTGGCAGATATGTGTAGCACATGTTCAAAACTTGTAAAATACTTTAAAAAATCTGGCGAAAATTGCAAGCTAAAAAGCACGCTGAAAAGTTTGAAGAAAATTTCATGTACTAAGATGGTGGGACTTACACCAAACACAATTTCCATTGTTATATATGTAAGTTAAGTTGCAAAATATTGGCCACCCCAGGAAGCAGCGCATCATCTGAAAGAGTTTTTTCAGCTGCTAGGCAACTTTTATCAGAAAGGAGAACCAAACTTTTATGCAGTTCAGATACATTCAACCAAATAATGTTCCTTACCATTAATTCTGACAAAATAAATTTTAGTGATATTAATTACGAAATTTAAATATTTATAATATTTACATGTGTTTAAATTTTTTGTTAAATTTACGTTTTTTTATTTAAGAGTTGCTTATATGTGCTTCAATAAAAAACTATTTTTAAGACAACCAAATCGTACACCCTTTTTTCTCCTCAAAATATATTTTTGAATATGAGAAAAGAAGAATTGCATACTTAAAATAGTTTAAAATTTCACTATATCCTTTTGCTTGATAATCCTTGTTTGGTGTGGCTGAATTTTTACCTTTCTGCATATTTTTTTCTTATAAAAAAATTATTCAAAATATTTTTAAAGCAATATTTTTCGATAATGAATTACATATATGTATATTATTCAATTTACATATATATTAGGCATATTGAATGTACCAAAATGATTTAATTGGTAGTTATTTAAAAAACCAGTGTAAATAATTATTTCAAAGCTCTGGTATGTTAGTAGAAGCAAACACATTAACTGCTCATATGAACCAAGGCATGTCCATACAAGGTGGTCGCAATACAAAAAATAAGAGAGTCGTTCTCTTACTCTCAATTTTTTTTATATGAAGTTTGACACTAAAATTGAAAAATTGTATGGATATGCCTTGATATGAACGATGCTTCTATGTTTTTTTGTTTTTTCTGTGGCGTTTATTTTTTGTGCATACATACACAACTAAATTACTCTTAAGTCTTTGTTGTTGTTGCCACACCATAGGCACATTAATTTTTTTTATCGACCACAGTCTCGACACCACTCCTTATTCTTAGCTACTCTACACTGCAGCACAAAAACTGTGTCAGCTACTCTACATTTCAGCACTTAAACCGTTTAACCGCACAATAACACAAGAATTAGAAAATTATGCGGTTCTTGAATTAGCTTGAATAGAACTTGATGCAGGTCTCTAATATGTATGTAACAACACATGGTCTCAAATAGGCTTTTGATGTTTTAACTGGTTACATATTGAAGCCTTTATATTAAAATGATTTTTTTTTAGCCATTTTTGGTAACAAAGTTTTGGCAACGCTGGTCACAACAAAAACCGCAATTGTTTTGCTTTATTTCACTCATAATAAAAATGTAGCTAATATTATTATTCAAATTTAAAATTGTTTGTTTATGTATAAATATTTTTTGAACCAAACGCATATTGTTGCCAAGAGTCTACATTCCTTTTTTTTCAAAATAAATCCTTAAAACTACGACTAAATTTAATTGAAAAAATTTTTTTAGTTTAAAATACGAAATCATGAACTTAAGGGTTAAGCTAGTTTTTAAGCAAAATATAGAACGTGTTTCATTTCAATAAATCTTAGATAAGTATTAAGGACATTAAGAAATTTAGAATAACGAAAGTATTTTAAGAACCAAAATCATTAGACGATTTGGGTGATTAGGGTTAAATGTAAGAAAAAAATCGTTTGAATTTCATTTTTATATAAGCACCTGAGTGGAAACCTTAAATACACATGAAATGGAGGAGGACACAACGAAGAGCTGCAAAAAGCACTTCAGCAGAGAGATGGAGAAATGGTTGTAGTGTACCTTACTAGTGTCCACTGCATACCAAATAACCACTCTAAAACTTATACATACCACCCCAATAATGGTAGGGTAAATGCCACTAATAAAAGATCAAATAACGACACTTATCCAGTGACTCAATATGTTTAAATATGAGTCTACTATAGTAAAGTATGTAGGTCAATCAGAATGTGAATGACCAAACTTAAGAGTGTCAAATGTTAATGAGTGCATTCCTCACTCTCACATTCTGATTGGCTAGAGTAATATGCATTGATGATTGCATGGCACTGACAAAGCAGAATATATTTAAGAAACTAACACTGTAAGTTAGAATAAGTAAGCAATAATGTAGAAATTAGTATAAAAAGGGTAGTAGCCCACAAATAAAGAAGGATTTTATATTTGAAACAATAAAGTGGCACATCGTTGCCTTGTTTTATGTCTAATCCCTAATTTGGCAGTTCGAGAGAACGCCTAACCATCAAGCTGATCCCCTACAGCTGTATAAAATTATATTGGGCTATAGGGTACACAAAAATTAAGACGACCCCAAAAAACTACACACTACATGGCGATCCTGCCAGCTCGGACCAATAGCTAACTGAAGAAAAATAACATATTTATGGAGGAAGAAATAAGTGAAATTTTCGAGCGATGGGAAAAATACTTGACAGAACAGTATAACCCAGGACCACCAGCAACAACAGCACCAACTTATACTCCATCTCCACTGAATGCAGGCCCGAAGGCTATAAGCATTGAAGAATACCGTAAGAGGACTGCGGTGACCAAAAAGCAACCCCAACCATCCAAGGACATCCAGAACAAGAAGAAACGTGCGGGAAAGAGATTCCAGGCGAGAAAACAACTAGCCATACTGTATCAAAGGCTCACCCTAACAACCACCAAAGAAGAATGTGCCAACATCAAAAGGACCATAAAACAACTAAAACTACAGACAAAATAAGATTTGATGTATGAACATTTGAATCAAAATTTTACCAAAATATGTTGTTGTATTTTATATGTTTTCGTATCAAAATTATAATATTAAAATTAGAATGACTTGGTGGAAAAATATATTAAAAGCTATCCCTTTATTATTTGCGGGATATGAAGTAGGGAAACATGAAGATTCTGAAAACGAACACAATCAATTAATAGAACACATGAGAGTCCACACAGGGAATATACAGAATAAAAATGACACGGAAAACTTAAACATCTCTGAAGTAATTATGATAGTGATCCTAGCAATATTAGCAATTGCCTACATTATTAGACTAGTATGTACGATTATAAGTAGAAGACAATAGATAACTTAACACAATGTTCTCGAAAAATATGTCAACATTATTAATAATTGTCATAATCTTGTCTATATTATATATAATACATAAACTTATAAATACCAATAGAAATAAAAATAGTATAACTAATGTATAAGTTGTAAGGAAAAACTAAATAATAAAAACGAAACTAAATTTTGCTTATAGATAAGCCTAAGAAAAATATATGGAAGAGAAATTAAATAATTTGAAAGAACTCTGGAAGAACTTAAAGAAGAGTCCAGGGAGAACCTACACCGAATCAACGGTATTGAATAAATTGGAATATATCAGAAATTTAAAATTTGAATTTCAACTAATAGAAGTAAAAGGAGACGATAAGGAACAGTTAGCGTTAAAACTAGAATTTAATAATCTTTACAGACTAGTAGAAGAATACTTAGGTAGTAGTATAAAGAAACCATTAAGGACAAAAGACTTAGACATGACATCGTTTAATTTAGAAACGGTTGCAAAGGCATTACCTTTGTTTACAGGTAATTATATTGAATTGGACAGTTTTATAATAACAGCGGAGTTATTAAATAAGACCCTATCGGAAGCAGCAAAAATAGATTTTCTTCAGTATGTTTATCATGCTAAATTATCCTCGAATGTCAGAACATCAATTGGAAGCTATTCGAAACCTGAAAATTTCGAAACGCTTAAGAGACTCTTAGAGAAAAGATACAAGAACAATAAAACAATCCCAGAATTACAATCCAAACTCACTACATTATCCCAAGGGAAGATGTCTATTAATTCATATAGGGAGAAGATAATGAGTATAATTGACAACCTAAACAAACTAGGCATAGAAGAGTTAGGAGATCAAGTAACAGAGGCTGAGAAAAACGTTATAGTCCGATTAAATAATAAGCTTGCCTTAGATACATTCAAGAAAGGTCTAAATGAGTACTTTAAACCAACCATATACGCTGCCCGACCAACTACACTACAGGAAGCATCCGACCTTGCAGTCGAAATTGAAAATGAGAAAAAGGCAACGCAGCACGATATCCTACATATCAGAAAAGAAGAACCACAGTATCAACCACAAAACCACAACGGAAATAACAACAGATTTTCTAACTACACCAAGAACAGGCATCATGATAACCGAAACCTTCACAAAAACAATATTAATAACAGGAATAATGGCAACAATGCAAATTTCAACAGAGGCAATGGTTACAACAGTAATCACAGCTTCAACAACAATAACAACACTAGAAACAATAACTATGATAATAACAATTCACGAAGAAATACAAACTTCTCTAGAAATAACAATTCTAATGGAGTAAATAACAACTACCAAAACAACAGAGGTAACAACAATGACAGTAGAGGTAATAACAATAATTCTAACAGAGACAATGACAACAGAAGCAGCCACAACAGAAGGTATATACGTACAGTTCAAAACGAGGGAAACGAAGAAGGCTCGGAATACAGGGATATTCCGGACAGCCAAAATTAAAGATATACAAAGTTTCAAATAATAATACAAATTTCATAACTGCTAAATACGAAAACAAAAATTTAACATTTCTTGTCGACACAGGAGCCGATGTATCATTATGTCGCACCAAGGAAAATTTTGATGATGAACCATTAAATGTGGAGAATAGATGCAAATTAACAGGCATCACTAAGGAGGAAATACATTCATTAGGGACAAGTGAACTTGAACTAACAATGGCAAACCAAACATGTAAACACAACTTTCATCTAGTAGACGACAATTTTCCAATAGAAACAGACGGAATAATAGGAAGAGATTTCTTAAGAGAGTACCTATGCAAAATAGATTACGAGACATTTACAATTTCTTTGTTCATCAACAATGAAACAATAACTCTGCCAATGCAAACAAAATCATTCGATACCCTAAAAATAACCGTACCCCCACGAACAGAAATTATACAACCATTGAGATTGAACCTTACAGAAGATTGCGTCATATTTAATACCGAACTGAAAGACGGAATTTTTTTAAGTAATTCAATAGCACCTAAAAACGGTATGACACACGTCAAAATTTTAAACACAACAAACGAAACAACAACTTTACAGGGCATTAAACTACACACTGACCCATTAAAAAACTACGACATATTAAGTTACAACAATATAAACAGCGACGAACGTTTTAACAAAATTTTAAATGAATTGCAATTAGACCATGACGATGAGTACGCAAAAACAAAATTAACAGAAATACTTAAAACATATCAAAACGTTTTTCATTTAGAAAACGAAAAGTTGAGTGTCAACAACTTTTACAAACAAGAAATCATAACCTCAGACAACACTTCTGTGTACATAAAGAACTATAGATTACCACATTCACATACAGACATAATAAATGAACAGGTAAAGAAAATGCTTGATGACGAAACAATAGAACCATCCGTTAGTCCATACAATGCTCCACTCCTCTTAGTACCAAAGAAAAATATGGAAGATAAAAAGAAATGGAGACTTGTTGTAGACTTTAGAAAACTTAATGATAGAATTGTTAATGACAAATTTCCTCTAACTAGACTGGAGGATATTTTGGACAAATTAGGTAGAGCAAAATGGTTTTCTACACTCGATATGACTAATTCTTTTTATCAAATTGAGTTGAATAAAAACTCCAGACCACTAACTGCATTTTCAACACCACAAGGGCATTTTCAGTTTAAAAGACTTCCATTCGGACTAAAAATTTCATCTAACAGCTTTCAAAGAATGCTTACAATAGCATTATCCGGACTAGAATCCGAAGCATTTCTCTACGTGGATGATATAATCGTATACGGTTGCAGCTTAAATCATCACAATCAAAACCTGATAAAGGTTCTCGACAGACTGCAAAAATACCATTTAAAACTGAATCCAAGGAAATGTTGTTTCCTAAGATCTGAAGTTGTTTACTTGGGACATTTAATAACAAAAGACGGTGTGAAAACAGACCCATCAAAATATAAGGTGATAAAGAACTACCCAATACCAAGAAACACGGACGAAGTACGACGATTTGTTGCATTTTGCAATTATTATAGGAAATTTATACCAAATTTTGCAGACATTGCGAAACACTTGAATATGTTACTAAGAAAATCAGCGAAATTCCTATGGACAAATGAATGTCAAAATGCTTTTGACACCTTAAAAGAAAAACTAATGAAACCCCCAATTCTACAATACCCAAATTTCGAAAAACCATTCATTTTGACAACCGACGCCTCAAACTACGCACTGGGAGCTGTCTTATCTCAAGGCGAAATTGGCCAGGATCTACCAATTTCCTATGCAAGTAAATCTCTACAGAAACACGACTTGAACAAACCGATAATTGAAAAGGAATTGCTCGCAATCCATTGGGGAATAAATTTTTTCAGACCATATTTATACGGTCGAAAATTCATAGTAGTAACAGACCACAGACCACTAATCTCCCTATTTTCACACAGGAATCCGTCATCAAAAATGACAAGAATCAGGCTAGATTTAAGCGACTATGATTTTACAATAATGTATAAGAAAGGGAAAATTAACACTAATGCGGACGCATTATCAAGAATTGAAATAAACTCGGAAATACTTAAACAAATGATACCATTAGAAAATGATGAAACGGAAAATAAGATACTAATAACTACAAGGGCCATGCAAGAAAAACTTAACAGAAATAATATAAATAATGAGACAAACCATAAAATAAATAAAGATAATGAGGCAGGTAATACAAAGAGGAATGATAATGTAAATACAAAAGTATCGGATAAAAGCATCTCTCAGGAGTCTGATCAACTTCTAATATGGGAATGCACATCCATAAATGATATCAAGAACATAAAGAAATTGCAATTTAATAAGTTTGAGAATATAGAAGACGTCGAAATAAGAATTAAAGATAATATTGTGCACGTGGGACGTGAGGACAATTCATCGAAACAAGATTCGATCATGAAGAAATCACGTACTCAAAATAATAATTATATGAACAAAGGATGTAACGATAATTCATCGAAACAAGATTCGACTATGAAGAAGTTACATACCAGGAACGTACAAAACGATAATATGCATGCAAGATTCAGCGATAACTCAGCGAATCTAGATTCGATTCTGAGGAAACTGGTATCTAAAATGAATGAAGAAAAGATAAGAGAATTAGCGCTAGCAAAAAGTGATAGAATATTTAAAGTATATACAATGGAAAAATTGAAAGAAGCATATACAAAGATAAAAATAAACAATAAAAGTCCTCAACTTAAAATTCTAATATATAATGACCCAAAAAGAATAACAGATGACATATTGAAATATAAACTCATCGAAGAATTCCACAATGCCACACACGCAGGCCACTTAGGAATTAGAAAAACAATAATTAAATTGAAACAGCGATACATTTGGAAAAATATGAATAAGATGGTTAAACAATTTGTAAAATATTGTGACAAGTGTAACACAAACAAACAAACGAAGAACATTAAAGAACCACTTACGCTAACAAACACCCCAAACAACAGTTTTGAGACAATGTCAGTGGATACTGTAGGTCCGCTTCGTATTTCAAACGGATACCGATATATATTGACAATGCAATGTGAACTAACAAAATTCGTTATTGCTCACCCAATGTCAACAAAAGATGCACCTACAATTGCTAAAACACTAGTAGAACAATTAATTTTAAAACATGGTAAATTTAAAGTTCTCAAGTCAGACAACGGAACTGAATTTAAAAACGAACTGATGCGTAACATATGCTCGTTACTTGATATCAAGCAGACATTTTCAACCCCTTACCACCATGAGACAATAGGTTCGGTGGAGAGAAATCATAGAGTTCTCAATGAATTCTTGCTAACAACGGCAAATGATTACGAATGGGATAAGTGGATAAATTATTTTACTTTCGCCTATAACACGGCACCACACATAGATACTGGCTACACGCCATTCGAACTAGTTTATGGTAAATTACCATGCTTACCATCAGAAATCTGTGACAATAAGGAAATAAAAATCTATAATTACGATGACTATACAAAAGAGTTAAAACAGAAATTAAAGTTTTCTTTGGAAAGGGCAAAAGAACTAACAAATAAAACGAAAGAAAAGAGAATACTGGACAATAGATATAATAATAGATTAAATTTAAATATAGGAGATTTAGTCTTAATAAAAATAGAAAATAGAAAGAAATACCAAAGCCCGTACAAAGGCCCATATAGAATAATTAAGAGTAATGGTGTAAATACCACTATAGATTATAACGGGATAGAAAAAGAAATTCACAATAACCAATTAAAACCATACCTAGGATTAAGAACCAATAAATAAAACAAAATATGTAAAGGCAAAGATATAGAAGTATAATAATAATAATAGATGTAAATGAATTGTAAAAATCTTTAAGACAATCATAATTTTTACAGTGCTATGGATGCATCAAGAAAAATTACTCCCCTAATTTTTCTCTTAACGGTGAGGGTGTAGTGTACCTTACTAGTGTCCACTGCATACCAAATAACCACTCTAAAACTTATACATACCACCCCAATAATGGTAGGGTAAATGCCACTAATAAAAGATCAAATAACGACACTTATCCAGTGACTCAATATGTTTAAATATGAGTCTACTATAGTAAAGTATGTAGGTCAATCAGAATGTGAATGACCAAACTTAAGAGTGTCAAATGTTAATGAGTGCATTCCTCACTCTCACATTCTGATTGGCTAGAGTAATATGCATTGATGATTGCATGGCACTGACAAAGCAGAATATATTTAAGAAACTAACACTGTAAGTTAGAATAAGTAAGCAATAATGTAGAAATTAGTATAAAAAGGGTAGTAGCCCACAAATAAAGAAGGATTTTATATTTGAAACAATAAAGTGGCACATCGTTGCCTTGTTTTATGTCTAATCCCTAATTTGGCAGTTCGAGAGAACGCCTAACCATCAAGCTGATCCCCTACAGCTGTATAAAATTATATTGGTGTAGTGTGTTGGTTACATTTATCACAATTAATGGTCGGTCACATTTGTATTGCTTAAAATTCCCAATAATTAATATAAACAATAAGTTTCAATGACTCAACAATTAATGTCGGTCACTTTTGTATTGCTTAAAATTCGCAATAATATAAACAATAAATTTCAATGACCTAACGGCGCGAGGAATCAAATTTCAACATAAGTAAGAATTGACATAATAACCAAAAATGCTGAAGTAAGGGTAAATTACCACACACTACGCTTACGACGATAAGTAGGAAGTAAAATTAAGTCATAAGCATATTTAAGTTAAGATTTTTAGATTAAGAATTTGATATAAATAGCTGTAAGATTTAATTAAGAGGACAGAATAAATTGATTGACATAAACGGCTTGTTAGCTGTGAATAAAGGCAAATTTTATTATTCTCACTTTAACTGCGGCTTGTTAGCCATAGCTAAGCGGCGTGCTCGCCTGATAATAAGCAACCCAATTTTTTTTACTATACACGATATAAACCACCCCTTTTCTTTGTACATGGCGATCCTGCAAATTTCGATCCTGCAACTCATTATCCTGCCCTCTCGATCCTAGTCGTTGAAAATACTTTTAATTAATCCTACCCATTCGGTACAAATGAATTCTCTCAGTGGAGACGAAGTCTCGAAGGAAGAAATTGATAACATTTTTGAGAAGTACGAGAATTTAGCAGTGGACGAATATATTCCGGAAGCCCAAACAACAGAAGACTATCCCAAATACACACCTACGCCAAAAACAGCAGGTCCCAGACCTATCACAATAGCGGAGTATAGACAACGTCAGAGTAGGCCGGTAGTTGCGTCACCGAAAGAAGAGAGAAAACAGCATAAACCAAGAGGCGGAAGAAAGGTGAAACTGAGGCAAAAGGCTGCAGAAATACACAGGGTACTGGCAATAACTACAGACAACACCCTAAGGAAAAGTTTGAAAAATATTTTGGCAGAAATAAAAGCAGAGCAAAGAACGAAACCACAAAAAATTATTAATGGGGAATCAGGACTCAAAAAACGAGGAGATAATAATCTCTAATAATAACGACAGCACCAACAAGATAAACGTCAGTCAGACAACAGTTCTATATATAATATTAGTCTTGCTCTTATTTATAGTACTAGCTAAAATTCACAAAATTTATAAAAAATTTTTGGACAATAAGTTGAAGAACAAAATATTACTAACTTCTAACATTAAAGTCTAGTAAAACTCTATTTATATTTTTTTTAACTTTGAAACAATATCAAAAATGCAAAACGAAAACAAAAAAAAAAAAAAAAATAAATAAATAAAAAGAAAAAGAAAAAGAAAATTTATATGTTTATAAAATACATTTTTAGTATGACCAATGGAAGAAATATACGAACTGATAGATTCTATTATAATCAATGCAAAAAAGTCACTATCAAGAGGGTACACTAATGATACCATTCAAAGTAAAAGATTGGAAATAGAAGAATTAGAAAAGAGAGTAATAAAATTATTAGAAGACAAAGTAGTAGGAGAACAACAAAGACAATTACATATCCTGAGATTTGGAGACAAAAAAGAAAGGGCATTAGAGATATTACGGAGCCACGAAGATAAAGTGAAAATTCAGCTATTAGAAGGACAATTAGAAAATTTCACCATGACAGACGAAAATTTGAACACGACAGAACTAGCATCTATTTCAAAATTGCTAACGGTTTTCAATGGTACAAGGGATGAATTAAATTCATTTGTAGCGAACATCGAAATAATTAAAGACACATTAACTCCAACAAAACACAATTCATTTTTTAATTTTGTATATAAAACCAAAATTTCAAATAAAGTGCAAACCAAGTTAAGACAAGTTTTAGTTCCTACTAACATAGACTCCTTAGTTTCCACTTTGAAAGAGACTTACAAGACAAAAAAGTCACCAAATGTTATTCTAAACGAACTGACAAAGATTACTCAGTTAGATACTATCCGGAAATTTGCTGATAAGATAGAAGCATTGACTACGGAATTAAATGAAATCCAAATAAGTTCACTTGGGGAAGACAATAGAGAAGCAATCAGTAAAACCAATGCCGTAATTGCATTTAATTCTTTTAAGAACGGACTAAAAGACCAAGATATTGTTAGGACGATTAATGCTAGTAGAGTAAAGACTCTGAATGAAGCCATTGACATAGCCATGGAAACATCAACAGACAAGAGACAAAATCAAATAATGTTCCAAACAACAGCAAATAGAAATAATTACAGAAACTACATAAATAGCAACTATTCTACAAATAGGTACAATAATAATAACAACAACAACAATTATCGAAGAAATTATAGTAGAAATATTTATGACAATAGAAGGAATAACAATAGGGCAAATTATAATAATAACAACCACCACAACAACAACAATCATAATGGCAACAGAGACAACAACTATAGTAGTGGCAATTACCGTAGTAACACCTACAATAATGGTAATGGTTACCGAAACGGGAACACTAATAATAATAATCGTAATAGTAATAATCGTAACAGAAATGGTAATAACAATTACTACAATGGTAGCAGAAACCAAAACATAAACCTTGTGGAACAAGACCAGGGAAACTCCCACGGTCCGGAGACCATAGAATACCAAGGTCCTCCGGAACAAGATCAGTAGCTTCAAGAGCAGTATTTAGCATTTCATCAGATCTAAAAAATTATGTGAAGTTAAACATAGAGAATACACACCGTGCATTAACATTTCTAATAGACACGGGTGCTGACATCTCACTGTGCAAGGAAGACTTATTACATGAATATGATGAAGATCCAGATGACTATTGCTGCTTAACAGGGATTACAAAAGAAAAAATAAGATCTTTAGGTTCCACTAACATAACTATACAGATAGGCGATACATTACTTAAGCATAAAATACAATTGGTACATGAAAATTTTCCTATTCACACCGACGGTATACTTGGACGAGACTTTCTATTAAGGTACAATTGTAATATAGACTATGAAACATTCACATTAACCATCAATACGAAAAATGAAACTTTGACATTACCTATTCACAACGACACGTTTGAGATAAATGTAATAAAAATTCCTCCAAGAAGCGAAATAGTTATACCTTTACAGATAAATATTGAGGAAGATGGTGTAATATGCAATCGTGAAATTGGAAAAGGGGTATTTTTGGCAAATTCCATAATTCCCAAAGATGGATACAAACACATCAAGTTATTAAACGTTACTGATGAAACCATAAAGTTAGAAAATTTGAAAGTTGAAACTGTTCCTTTAAGAAATTTTGATATATACAAAACAAGCAATGACAAAACTGATGCGAAATATAGTGAAGAAAGATTTGAGAAAGTAGTGAATGAATGCAATATAGAGAGGAATGACGAGAAAGCAAAGATGGAGTTGTTAGAGATATTAAAAAAATATCAACATATATTTCATTTAGAAGGTGAGAACCTGACAACCAATAATTTTTACAATCAAACTATTCAATTAAATGACAAAAATCCAGTTTATATAAAGAACTATCGACTACCACAAACGCATACAGAGGAAATAAATAACCAAGTAAAGGGTTTATTGAGACAAAGGATAATAGAGCCATCCACAAGTCCTTACAACGCTCCACTTTTATTGGTACCTAAGAAAGGCCAGGGTGATATAAAAAAATGGAGACTAGTCGTTGATTTTAGGAAACTCAATGACAAAATAGTAAATGACAAATTCCCACTAACACGTTTAGATGATGTTCTAGATAGACTAGGGAGAGCTAAATATTTTTCAACTCTGGACATGACAAGTTCCTTTCATCAAATTGAACTCGATCAACAGTCAAGACCATTTACAGCATTTTCAACAGCAAATGGTCATTACCAATATGCAAGATTACCTTTCGGACTAAAAATATCTTCAAATAGTTTTCAGAGGATGCTTACAATAGCACTGGCTGGACTAGAGTCTGAAGCATTCGTATATGTTGATGACATAATAGTTTTTGGATGTAGTTTGAAGCATCACAACAACAATCTGATCAATGTTTTCGACCGGTTATCTAAGTATAACTTGAAATTGAATGCAAGCAAATGTCATTTTTTGAAATCGGAAGTTACATATTTGGGACATTTGATAACATCAAATGGTATTAAACCAGACCCAAACAAACATGACGTAATCACCAAATATCCTACTCCTAAAAATACTGATGATGTAAGAAGATTTATAGCATTTTGTAACTATTACAGAAGATTCATCAAGGATTTTGCAAATATTGCTAATTGTTTAAATAATTTGTTGAAAAAAGGAACAAAATTTGAATGGTCGGAAGAATGCCATAATGCATTTGAAACATTAAAAAACAAGCTTATTGAACCCCCTATTTTGCAATATCCAGACTTTGACAAACCATTCATTTTGACGACAGATGCATCAGATTTTGCACTGGGCGCAGTTTTGGCACAAGGTCCAATAGGAAATGATTTACCAATATCATATGCAAGTAGATCTCTAAACAAGCACGAAAAAAATAAACCTGTGATTGAAAAAGAATTATTAGGCATATATTGGGGCATACAATTCTTTAGACCGTATTTATATGGTAGAAAATTCACAGTTGTAACGGATCATAGACCTTTGATTTCACTATTCTCTCACAAAAACCCAAGTTCTAAGTTAACGAGGATAAGACTGGAACTTTCTGACTACGACTTTGACATAGTATATAAGAAAGGAACACATAATACTAATGCCGATGCATTATCAAGGATAGAAATCAATTCTACTACACTAAAAAGTATGATACCAACGGAAAATGACGAGAAGGTAAAGAAAACACTAGTTATTACAAGAGGTATGATTAAAAAGTCATCGGAAGAAAATATTGTAAAGAATAAAAATGATATGAGTGAATCTCAAAAGGAGACTGATCAACTCCATATGTGGGATTGCACGTCAATAAATGATATAAAGCGCGCAACGAAGTTAAAATTTGTATTAGAAAAAAGGCCAGAGAATGATGTTAAAGAGTTATATAAACATATAGTAGAATATTATAGAATGCATAATGAAACACGTGTTAGATGTAGCGATAATCCAAAGTATTTAGGTACTCTTTTGGAGAAACTATCATCATATTTAAAAAATACAGGAAATAAGAAATTTGCAATCGAGAGAAATGATGCAATATTTGATATAATACCCGCGGATGAATTTAAGGCCAAATATAATGAAGCAAACAAAAATAATAAAGATGACATAATTATATTACTATATAGAAAACCTCAGAACATCACAAATGAAGATAGAAGACAGGAATTGATAAAATTATACCACGACACACCTCAAGGAGGACATTTCGGAGTGAAGAAAACTTTACTGAAATTAAAACAGAAATACATTTGGAAGAATATGAACAGAAATGTAAAAGAATATGTGACTAAATGTGATTTATGTCAACGTAATAAACAGACTAGACATACGAAGGAACAATTAAGGGTTACAGATACTCCAATAGATAGTTTTAAAACTGTAGTAATTGACACTGTAGGTCCTTTACGTCCAGTAAGCAATTTTAGATATATTTTAACAATGCAATGCGAATTGACAAAATACGTAATTGCATGTCCTATGGAAACAAAAGAGGCAAAGACAATAGCCAGAGCACTAGTAGAGAATTTAATCCTTAAATATGGTTTATTTAGCACACTAAAATCAGATAACGGCACAGAATTTAAAAATGAATTGTTGAAAGAAGTATGTGAATTATTGAAGATTGAGCAAGTTTTTTCTACACCATATCATCATGAAACGTTGGGTACGGTAGAAAGGAATCATAGGGTTCTAAATGAATACTTTTTATCATTTGTACAAAATGACAATTGGGAAAAATGGATACCTTATTATACTTTTGCGTACAATGTAACTCCTCATGTAGATACTGAATATTCACCTTTTGAACTCATTTTTGGAAAATTACCAAGTCTACCTGGAGATGAAGTCATGAACCATCCAAAGGTTTACAATTTTGAAAATTATGCTAATGAACTCAAGACTAGACTAAAACATTCTTTAGAGAATACTAAAAACTTGATAGAAACTATAAAAAATAAAAGAAGTATAGACTCATTAAATAACACAAATAATATAGAACTAAAAGTAGGCGACTTAGTTTTGGTCAAAGCTGAAAATAGAAAAAAACATGAACCACCTTATGACGGACCATATGAAGTAGTAGATATAGATGATTTAAATGTATTAATTAAAGTAAAAACAAACATAAAATCAATTCATAAAAACAGACTAAAAAAATATAAAGTATAAAAGAAATTTGAGAACACTTATATAAATATAAATTTAACAATATATATTAACATTAAATTTAATACTTATAATAAGTAATAAAAAAAAAAAAAAAAAAAAAAAAAAAAAAAAAAAAAAAAAAAAAAAAAAAAAAAAAATCCTCCAATTTGAATTGTATGGATTTTTCTTAAGAGCGGAGGTGTAGTGTGTTGGTTACATTTATCACAATTAATGGTCGGTCACATTTGTATTGCTTAAAATTCCCAATAATTAATATAAACAATAAGTTTCAATGACTCAACAATTAATGTCGGTCACTTTTGTATTGCTTAAAATTCGCAATAATATAAACAATAAATTTCAATGACCTAACGGCGCGAGGAATCAAATTTCAACATAAGTAAGAATTGACATAATAACCAAAAATGCTGAAGTAAGGGTAAATTACCACACACTACGCTTACGACGATAAGTAGGAAGTAAAATTAAGTCATAAGCATATTTAAGTTAAGATTTTTAGATTAAGAATTTGATATAAATAGCTGTAAGATTTAATTAAGAGGACAGAATAAATTGATTGACATAAACGGCTTGTTAGCTGTGAATAAAGGCAAATTTTATTATTCTCACTTTAACTGCGGCTTGTTAGCCATAGCTAAGCGGCGTGCTCGCCTGATAATAAGCAACCCAATTTTTTTTACTATACACGATATAAACCACCCCTTTTCTTTGTACATTGGGCTATAGGGTACACAAAAATTAAGACGACCCCAAAAAACTACACACTACATGGTAATTCTTAATCAAAAAATTAATTTATTGATGGAAGAAAATGCTAAGCTAAGGAAAAATGTCGATGTCCTTACGCAGCAAATAGCCGAAAATTCCTCGGAAAGCGAGGATTACACGGATGATGATATGTTCGTTGACGAAGCCAGCAACGATGAATCCGTTGAGGAGTCAAAAGTTTATTTTCCAAAATCCAAGGGAAAAGAGCGAAACAAAGCCAGCTAAAGCTAAGAATGGGGCATATCCGAAGAGTTATAAAAAGCCAGAGAGCAGAGCCGTGAAAAGGCAAGCAACAAGACTTCTAAGCCGAGCGGCAGTGCATCATCCAAAATCCAAAGAAGCGGCGAGAATTCCCAGAAGCTTGAAGGTGAGAAAGAGAACCAAACATCAAAAAGTAAGTCAATTTCGATAGTGACGACGTATAACATATATGTTAAGTCTATAACTAATAAGTTAGAAAATGTATTGGGTCACAAAGACTACAATATTAAAATTTTGGGTAGAAATGTTACCAACATAGGAGTCTGCACCCTTGAGGATTTTTCCCGGTTGAAGAAAATGCTTCAAGATGAGGGCGTTAGTTTTTATACTTATACACCAAAAGGCCAACGTCCTTTTTCTATCTTTGTTAAGGGACTCTCAGACTCCTTTGAGAAGCGGGAAATTTTGGAACACATGCAGGGTCTCCAGATCAGGATTAGATTGGTCGGGATTTCCAATCTTGGGGGGAGATAAGTGGCTCTTCCGCATTGGTGAGGAATCAGATTTAAAGGCTTTCCGTGAACTTAGGTATATACTACATTGTAAGGTTTCAATGGAAAAACACGATCGTCGTCGTGTCGTACAGTGCTATAACTGTCAACGCTTCGGTCATGCGGCAATTAATTGCAACATGCCCTACAGGTGCGTAAAATGTGGGGGCGATCATGGCCCCGGGAAATGTGAGGTTCCTCCAAAGGGTGAGAATACAGCGGAAATCCTTTTGACTGACCCTGTCACGGGACAGGCTATCCGAAAAGTAGGGCTTCCAGTAAATGTGTAAATTGTGGGACTGTAGGTCACACGGCTAGCTCGAAAGACTGTCCAAAACGTGTGCAACTTCTGAAGAAAATTGCTGCCAAAAAGGGCAGTAAGGATACTGATAGACGGCAGGTTGCTGCTACCAAAAAAATTCGAAGGTGTGTCATACGCCGCCGCTGCAAAGACAGTAGCTGGCGTGGGTCCGATTTTCAACTGACCGAATCAAATGAACGCTTAAATTTGGCATCAGCAAATGCGGAGTTCGATCTTATTGATAAGGACTTTAGACAACTGTTTGGGGGAAACCTTTTGAACTGCCTTGAGATAATGAAGGGTTTTGCGCGGAAGTATAAGGCGCTTAAGAATGACGAAAATAGTCTTGAGCTTTGCTTGGGATGTTAATGTCTTTGCAGCGAAATGGATAATTCGATTAAATCCATGTTTATGAATGTAATCTCTCTTATCTCAAGGCATAAGAGACACTATTTGAATAAATTTTTAAGGGAACGTCGGCCAGATATTTTCTGATAACGAAACATCAACTTTATCCCAGGCACATATTTGAATTAAGGGGATATAGAACATATAAGCAGAATCGCCAAAACGGACATGGTGGTGGGACGCCCGTACTTGTGCGTGACAAAAGGGTTGTGTTAGCTTTAGGATCCATTGAGAATAATTCCGCACAATGACGGTAGTTGCGATGTACTTACGGCCACAGGAATCTCTGGCCCTAACGGGTCTTGATCCTATTTTGGAATTGTCCGCTAGGCAAAGCATCCGTACTAGGGTAGAAATATTTCCAATCGTAGTGGACTGAAACGGGACATAGTTACCCTTGAAGACGTAGGAAATACCCTGAAAGCCAAGACGAACAAAGGGTTAAGTAGTTTATAAGATTCTAGTACTGGGTTTCACCGGCGGTATGCAAAATTGATGCAGCCTTTTTTTAAAAATTGCACTTTCTGTTGAAGTTACGTTTTTGATAATTATAATATTTATACTTGTTTTATAACAACCTTTCTTATGTAATATTAATCGAATATGTTTTTGTATTGTAATCATTATTATAATAAGTTTTTCTGAGTAGTCTTGAATAAAATTTTATTTACAATACTTTTTAAGTGAAGGTTAAAGAGGAAACTTCTGACTTACGAGCAGTTATTGCTGGAATTGCGCAAAGGTTTTTACCGGACTTGGAGTTGTACATCATTTACACTCGTATCTGAGGCTTGGACGTAATACACTCGGCTGTAGTGAGGCAGACCTGTGAGCTATCGAGATCCCTATCAAAGTTTCCGTCAGCAGATCTTCAGACAACCTTTCTATATCCAATAAGAAATTAAATGAGACTATGGTCCAAAGCAAAAAAAAAAAATAAGAAAAAAGAGCAGAGGGCCAGAGATGCCTCTAGAAGATCGTGCTGCTTTCTCTGGAAGTTTGAGGGTAAGGATCTCACTCTGCTTACAGAACGAAAAAGATGGCTAATAAGGTTGAATCGGAAGGCTTTTTCCCGTATCAAAAGGACCAATCCAACGGTCCCGAAGAAACAAGACTTTGTCATCCCTATTTCTCCTCTGATAAAATATAGTGCTACGACTAACAACGTCTAAGCATCTAAGTACAGTAGTACCCCCGCGACCTCTAAAACAGGTCAAACCAATCTATCCTCTTAACAACACGAACAAGAAGCAGTTGTAGTACAGAATTCTCCACTTTCGTTTCGGCCCTTAACATCGAAGCATGCTCAGGGGACCTAAAAATCCCCTCTAACAAACAAGGAAAAACCTCAGCCTGAGAATAAAAGGCATAACGCCAAGGCCGATCCGAGCGAGGGAAAATCTGTTCGATCAACTTTACCTGGCGCAACTACAGCTGAAACTAGATAATGATCACATTAGTAAATACGATCATTTTAATTTTTTATTTTCTAATTTTAACAGTTTTACGATTTATTATATTTTTTATTTTATGAGATATTTTGCTTTATTCAGTTTTTTATTATTAATCTGTTTAAAATGCTATAAGGCTTATTTAAATTGTCAAAACTGCAGTTTTATTAAATTTTTACTGCCAAATTTTGTTAAGAATTATTTTTATCCTATTGTTATAGACAAGCATTTAGATGATTCTATTACTTTTTTATTTATATTTTTAATAATAATTTCATTAAATATTCTGGCTCAAAATTCTATTAAAGTTAGGAGATTCTTACGAAATCGAGGATATTTCCCTAAATTAACAGTATGGAAATAGAAAAGGAAAACAAAATAAAATTATTAGAGAAATGGATGGAAGATCTAGTTATCCTAGAGAAAACTGAACAAGAAGACACAGTAGGAACTGATTTCTGCAAGATTATATTGACAGGTTGTCATGATTCGAGTGGAGATTATAATAGTATGAAAAAGAAGTAGGCAGAGTATTTTAAAACCGGAATTACTGTAAAACAAAAAGGTGATATTTTATTCCATAAAATTCACTATTTAACATGCTCAAATTACCAGCCAGAATTAACTCAAAACGCATACAAGAGTGAGGAGATACTTGGTGAAAATGTGTTTGAAGATTTCTTAATTTTATGGAAAGAAAGTGAATATGATTCTGACTTTGAAAGTTTTGCTAGGACGGTCTACGATTTCCATGATAAAAATAGCAGTTTAGAAGATGACATGGAAGAAGAACAACAAGAAGAGTTCTATCCAGGAAATCCAGATGAGATAAAAAATAGGGAAAAGATATATCCTATCTTGTCAAAAAATCAAGATATTGCTAACGAACAGTCGGTTATCATATCAAAAAATATCCATTCTCCTCATGGACCATCAACCACTACAAAAGTAGAACACTTCGATTTCAATTTCTTGTACCATGATCCCCCAGAAAAATGTTACTCATTAGCATTGAACAAAAAATATATTAACTGTGTTTTAACTGCTGAGCTGACGGGAAGCACTCGAGAAAGAATTGAGAAAATGAGTCCTACAGAAGCCGGGGAATATTGCGACAAATTTATCTTAATCTCTCATATGGACAAGAGACGTTCCAACTATTCTCGATCAGAACAAGAAAATCCACTTGTAAAAACAATAGTAGATAAAGTAGGTGAAGAGATCAAGAAAATGGAAACACAATAACCTGATCTACAAAGTCAATTGTCTAATTTAATCAGAGATATTAAAGATCTTAAGATACAGATGGTTTCCATTGGTGACATTAAGCCAACAGTGTCTACTGCTTGTACCTTCTTCTTCCGTAGCTAAACCTTTAAAACGTAAAGAAGAACTCAAAGATAGACCTGTAGTTTGGATAGGATGAGTAAAGTAAATTTTATTGATTTAGTCTTAAGAATTTTCTTAATATTAATTAAGATACCTAGAATAGAGAAAATTAGAACTACAGCTGAAACTAGTTCCGCCAAACAGTCTTCCAAACGGAAAAATTTTGGCAAGGCAATTCAACCTCAAATGAAACCATGTGGGAGAAATCACGCTTCCCTAGCTCTAAAAACGGGCACAGAGTTTCAATCATTGGCAGGGCTGATGTCGATACCAAAATCGGTCCCGAACAATGGTTGCAACGCGAGGATAAACTTAAGGAGGCAATGCTTTCAGATAACAGCGATGAAGCCTCCTACAGAGAAGCGTCGAGGTCATGTTTTGCGCTAATAAGGAATCCTTGGGTGTTTTCACTTCGCAGTCAATGGTTTCGCAAAGCTTGGCCAGTAGCTTGGTTATGGGTGTACCATTTAATTCCACTCAGACCGACAGTTTTAGTAAGCGTTCCACCTTCAGTAAAGAAGAAGAGAAATACACTCAAACTTTTCGAGCAGCAAAACAGTGATTTTCGTACAGACAACAGAGTGATTGTATCATCCACCGTGTACGCGTTAGTTAATGATCAATGTCTACTACGATAAGGAAATCGAACAAACCATCTTCTCTAATCATATGAAGGCTAAATAAATATTACAGTAATGACCACTTTTATCATATTGTGGTCAATACGATAAAAACAAACAATCTTCACTAATCATCTGTAGCCTAAATAAATATTAAGAAACAACAATTATCGCTATGCGCAGACTAACAATGATCACTACGCATAAGCGAATGGTAAATAACATACATAGTTAAGATAAGATTTAGGCTAAGATATCGTTGCGAATAAATAGTTAATAAGTAAACATTTGTAAGCAGTCTTAAGAATATATTTTAATAAAGTAAACGTTTCGGTGTAACAAAAAACACACTTTCTTACTCCTTCCTCAAAGTAGGAATTAACTTGTTCGGGAAATGAAGGTCTAGATCTGAAATTAAGGATCGATGAGGAAACCCGAGGTTTCTAAGGAAATGTGAGGGACGCGTAAGATTAGGTTTTGGAACCATTCGGTTCCGCCTACTCTGAAAATTAAATTGCCCCACCGCAAGAATGCCTCAGATAAGGTCTTACTCTCCCTCATTAAATCCCAGGTAGAAATTGCCTTAGTTCAAGAGGCTTTTATACATATAGGGAAATAAGGTTGTTGGGCTAAGCAATGCCAATTATCACCGTAACGCTTCCTTAAGGGACTTGAGAGTATTACACTCTGCTGAGTTCTAGATTATTCAAAAATGAGACTGCAGACGAATTGATTCGAAGGGGACCCATGTGATAACTGCCTCGATTTTTTTTCACTGTGCGAGTTTATGGAAGGATTAAGGGATAAAACGATCAGGTGCTGTTGTGTGAAACGAAGAACATCTACTCCGCCAATGCCCAGCGCCTGTCAGAAGACAGCGCCGCCATTTGGGCGAATATTTCGTAAATCACTTATCGACTCTATCGAACTGGAACCTTTAAATGGCGAGCGAGCGGTATCTAGCCATTTAAGTTTTTGGCCATTTTTCTTTCTTTACTTTCTTTATTATTTCCCAACTCTTTTCTATTTCTGTTTAGTACTAGTGTCCTCTTTTTTCTTTGTCTTAATTTCCCAGGGCAACACAATGGACAGTCTCCTGGGTGCCTACCTACCTACCTACCTTTTAGTTTTAGTTTTAAATTGCAATTAAAATTACTCTTAAATTTTTTACAGTCAAGACTCGCTTTAAATAATGATTGTAAGTTAATAAGTAAAAAGTAAGCTACCATTTTAATAACCCCTATTTGCTATTGTTGAAAATTGTTTAACCCTATGTAGGTATATTAAATATTTAATATTAAAACTTACTTAAATTATGTTAGTAAAGTTGACCGATATTTTATCATGATAAAAAGCAAAATTTGTTAATACACACGTTAGTTATCCATACGAAACCGGTGACGCCAATAGTTCGTGGTTTTTTAAGACGTTTGTAGACTTTTTTCTCGTTGATAAATTAAGGGTATAAAGACGGCGCTATTTGACACACAGTACATACATTGTAATTTAATAATATGGTAGATTAAAAAAATCCTGTATCATAATTTTATCGATTAATTTCTTGTTCGTCGGCTTTCCCTTCCAACATTACGCCGTCTAGGACAAGAACTTCTCTGTTTAATCTTCCTTCATTGGCTTTAATTTCTAGCCTAAATAAGTGCAATAATTTGTACTCAAAGTAAAATATTGAACTTTTTCTCCTTACCTGTTTGCATTATGATTTATATTCCAAAGATCGGGCATATATTTTGGTTGCATTGTATGAATAAAATGCTCCCGCCAAATTTTCTCCAACTCTAGTAGACCACCAAGTTCTTTTCGAAAAACTTGTACAACCTTTTCGCCGTGGGGTGAATAGTTTTCGTTTAATTCTTTCGTATCGATTTCCGCAGCTTCTTGCAAAAGGCTGTCAGTAATTTTACTTTCATTTTTATAATGATTTAATATAACTGATTCTAGATCTTTCCGCCTTTTGTCAGGTATTTGATTACTGCATTTAAGTAAAGCCCTTGCAGCAGACTTTACTTGTCTAAAATATAGAAAAACTTTTGGTAAAATTTTATCGTTTAAAATATTTCTTATAATTTTTAGTTCATGACAATGTTTAGGCAATCGTTACTAGCATTCTGATTCGTTTTTATACTCTCCACATTATTATACTATTCACTTAGTAACTGATTTGCAAGTTTAACATAAAAATGTAGTCCATTGGGCTTGACTTGGCGCCGAAAACTTTATTTAAACAGACCGACCGGCGGACATTGCCTTGTCGATTCCCCCATTTCGGATCCAAAATATAATATGTAATGTATTGTATAGGGCGCAAATCAATATTGTAGAAATAACAAACGGATTGACAAATTGTATACTATACACCCTTGTAACCGGAGCAGGTATGCAAAATTGTAGCAAAAATTGTTGAAAATGGCACAAAAAGACATAGACTAGAAGGTTAGGTTAGGTTAGGTTAGGTTACGAAGGGTAGTGGCGAGTCCAAAAGCCCGCCACCTCCACTCGGAGGCCCTTAGGCCATTGTGAATCCCTTCAGAAGAGTCGAGAAGAAAAGAAATGAAAAACAGTAAGTCAAGCGATTCATAGGTAAGAAAAAGGATAAAGAAGCAAGAGTACCGTCCGCAAGATTTCTAAGAAAGTCAGTAGTCCTAGGCCCTGAAACACCTAGCTGCCCAGCCACCCAACCTCCTTAATGAAGCCCATGATGCTCCCCAGCCCACTGCCAGGGACCTCACCAAGTCCATCTAAGAAGCGTCCTCCAAACCACCTCTGTCGGCGAATCTGCAGCCCAGGGCAGTGGCAGAGAAGATGTTCCACCGTCTCTATCTCCTCCTCGTCCCCGCAGTGCCCTGTGAGTCCCAATAATGCGCCTCAGAAACCCCCTGCTCTCCTTGAGCAGCAGGTCAGTGCCCATCTTGTCCAGCCTGGGCCATAAAAGCCTGGAGATCCTGCAATCGGCCCTGTCCCTCCAGGTTTGGCCCACCCTGTCCGTTATCCAAGTCCCTATCAGTCCATAACAGAAACTCAGTGGTGGCCTCACCGGCTCACAACTAAGTTCGATATTCCGGGCCGATCCCTTCCTCGCCAATTCATCGGCAATCTCGTTCCCGGAAATGTCAAAATGACCCGGAACCCAGCAGAGCCTGACCCTGCGTGTGCCCATGATCGCTCTAAGAGCACGTCTGCAGTCGCCCACGAGTCTAGACCTGACAAAATGTCTCTCTAGAGCCTTAAGCGCGCTCTGACTATCAACATAGATTGTTACGTCACCTCTCCCACTCGCATCCTCCCCTATTAATTCCGCGGCCTTCATCACCGCCAGAATTTCAGCCTGGAAGATGCTGCACTCGTCCGGAAGTCTATAAGACTATCCTTCCCCAGTGTCCGTTATATAGACACCCGCCCCGGTGCCTACCTCCATCTTCGACCCGTCAGCAAAGACTGCACGCCCCTCATACAGCCTCTCTGTTCCCCTCCATGCCTCCCTATCCGGAAACACTACTTGGGGCAGGATCCCAAAGTCAAGTTCCGCTACCATGTAGTCCGTCACACCTGACCGCCCCAGGAGTCGACCATCCGCGACCCTTCCCAAAATGCCGGCATGTCCCTCCAGACATACCCCACGCATACCTGACTCACTAAGTCTAAGCAAGCTCCTGGCCGCCATTCCAGCAACAAAATCCCGGATGGGAAGAAGATGCAGAACGATATCCAGCGCTGCCTGTGGTGTACTTTTCCTGGCCCCTGTAATGCCCAGTACCGCACATCTCTGGACCTTAGTCAAGAGCTTTCCTATGTCGCCCCTTTCCAGGGCTCTCCACCACACAAGGCAACCGTACGTAAGAACTGGTCTTACAACGGATTTGTAAATCCAATTTACCATAGCCCATAATGTTTACATTTACAACATCTTCTAAACTGTCTTTTATATAAAGACTTAGGCTACGGTCAGATATGTCAAATATTTGCCCAAAAAATCATTACAGCTTAATTACTAATTATGTATATTTCAATGAAGTGAAATAATAATAATACATACATCTAATTTATTATTAATTTTAAAGGATCTAAATGTGGACTCTACTTACCTACCTAGACTTGTTTTTTGTGCAACAATATTTTATACACTAAGTTTAATTTTAAAAATTTACTAACCTATGTTCTGGAATTTCTTTTGTTTTAAATGCCTCTTCTATACCGGTAAAAGGTGCGTCGCACATCAGACTCAACTTTTGTCGTAGCTTTAAATCCGAAATGTTACTCAGTTGATGGCAATTTGGACACAATAGTAAAATGTCATGAGAGGTGTGCGTTTTCATTACTTCTTCATATAAAGAAAAAAAAAATTTTAAAAAAATCCACATATTTTGTTTTTTTTTTTATAATACTCACCAGGAAAATGTTTGCGATATTCACGAGGCACTACATTTTTTCGTATAAAAGATTCCCTGTGACCACAAACAACACATTGATTTTCTTTTGGTGTTTGATAATATTTGCCAACTTCTCCTACTGCTCTACCAGCAGGTTCAAAATTAAGTCTAACTGTAAATGGCTCAGACTTAATTTCAGTTCCAAGATTTTTATCTAAATACCATTTTGCTTTGTTTTTATCTATGGTACATAATAATTCGCCATCTGGAGCTTCCAGCAAACAGTTATCATATAAATCTTTTGATCTTGTGATCATACCTCTAACTTGAGGTTTTTTCAGGCTATATCGGTCGTTTTTATTTTTTGATATCGCAATGTTTTTTATTTTTCTTGCAATATTCAAGTCTGTCACAAATCCTTCTTTAAAGTTTACATCCAAAAATGGTTCCAGCTTTGTATATATTGCTTCAAAATCAACTCTAGATTTCCATAATCTTGTAGGTATTAACTCATTAGAAAGTTTTTTAAAGATTTCGACAGCAACTAAAACGTCGTATGCAGCATATTCCAATTGTTTTTCGCTTAGTTCTTGAGCTTCCCAATTAGAACAAGCTATACGCCAATGTTTGTTAAGTTCTATATTTAACACGGATTTGGACATCTTTGCTAGACCTTCCGGTTTTCTACCTGTAATTGCAGCTAAAAATCGCAAATCAAAAGTACTGGCCACAGATACTCCATAATCATGAGCCAACTTTTGGGCATCGGTTTGAGGTGCAACTCCCACTTTTAGAATTTGTTCATCAGCTAATAAATCTCTCAGACTGTTTGGTATTTGTCTCATATTGCATAGTCTAAAGAGAACACACAAACCGTCACCAGACGATAATTGTAGCAAGGCCACTGGACGTCTAGTACCTCCAACGGTTACCCACTCACAATCAAATCCCAAAACTTTAAACGCATTACAGTTCCTGAAAAAGTTAGTAATATTAAAACAAATTACATTTTATTTTCTTTCTAATTTTACTCTCACACTTTTAATTGGTTAACAATCCTTTGACAATCATCGACTGTTTGTACAACAGCTGTTTTTCTATGCTTCAAGGGATCGTTTAATGTTTTCAAGTAGTTAAAGATCTGTTTACGTTTGGTGGCTACAACTATAAGCAACCCCAAACCGGTTGCAGTCATTAAGGCAGTTTTAGCAAATTTATTTCTTGAATTGTCCATTTTTTGCTAAAGACGTATAAAAGCTAAATTTTTATAAATGAAAATATCGATAGAGACATTTGTTTTAAATAAAACCTTAAGTTCTTTTAAATTTTAAAGTAAAAGCTGTATTTTTGCCGCATTTGATCATTGTATACTTTTATATATTTTTTCTTTTTTGAAATACGGTAAAAATTTGTATTTTTTTTTTTTTTTTTGTGCAAACAAATAATTATGCGCCGTATATCTTAGTTTTGTTTTATTTTAGTATTGATTTATGTTCTTTGATTGTTAATCAAAAGTAAGTTAATAACAAAGAATATCTAATTAAACTAGAATATCTAATTATTTATTTTGCTCAAGCAAATATTTAATTGATTTTGAAATTTTTATTTTGCTCGAATAAACATTTAAGGGTTTTTTCAAGAATTTGATAAGCAAACAATTTAAATTATTCGCGCGACTCCTACAATTTTTCAAGTTTATTTGGTTCTAGCTTATAAATGCGAAATTTTTTGGTTTATTTTGAAACATTTGAACAATATAAATTTATTAAAGACATTGAGTACTATAAGTTATAATCTTTTTTGGACCAAAAGAACTTTTTATCCATTGAGGTCAAGAATAAATCAAGTAAATTTCAAATACCCTATTGTGAAGCGAAAACGCATCTCAGAGAGCAATCTGCATCTATCTTAACAACTAGTAGGGCATGGTTGAACTTCCAAACAACTTCTTTCTAAATAGTTTTAAAAAAGTATAACAATATGTGGCCGCTGCATCTAATACAAATTATTTCTCATGTTACGGCCAGATTTCAGTAGCTGATATTAAATTAAAGCCTTTCAGTTCCACCAAATACAGATTATTACCATAGCGCCATGAATATTGAACTATGGTGTTGATTCGCCTGGATGGTCCAGGTTCACACATGATCGCTCATGCTAAAGGTTATTGACTTTTTATTGCAAGTCATGATTCAAAACAATCCCGATTTTTTAATAGCATTTAAGCAAAATTTTGGACATAAAAACAACTATTAAGATATCTCTACATTTCCTCATTGTGTACCCAATTTCCTAGCTTTAAGATGAGCGGCAATATCGACTTAATGCTTTCGGCACTATTTTTGGTTTTTTCAATGCATCAAAACGCCTTATTTTTATCGTAAGCTAAGAAAAAACACTAAGCTAGTGCTTTCTTGATTTTTTTCAGTAGTGCCTTTAAAAATTTTTTACAGCTTTTATATTAAAACAAATTTTCAGCAAACATTAATACATTTAAAGTGCCTTTTTTTAAGTAATCAATTTTGTTTTCAATGTAGGCTAACTTTGTGAAAACCCAAGTCTATTACCACCAATTTCAATCAAAGCCCAATTTTATAAATATTTCTTTGGAACTTTGACGTAAACTTTGATCACAAGAAACACATAGACACCCAACCAGATATATGGACAGACGACATGCTTTAATCTTCCCAGAAGGCAATTTATTCGGTAAAATTAAATTAAAGTTTATTATTATTTTAAGGTGTTACAAGCATCTGCATGTATGTATGTATGTGGTTTGGGTATAATAGGCTTACTGCTTTTTTACGCTAACTCGAAGATAAAATTACGCGTTTTGGTGCCTTTTTTTTTTTTGAGTATGATGTGTTTTGCTCCCAATAAGTTGGCATTACTCAAGATGAGTTCTGCTAATTGCAACCGTTTTCAAATTGTTGCCTCAGAGTTTCTAATTATATTGAAAACTTTTGTTGTGTGAGACATTTTCTTAAAAATGCCTGGGTCGATGGGCATAGTTGATTCTGCAACCCTTTCAATAACAATTCCAAGTATAACATATAAACACTTTGTAAAATCTCCAATGGCCAATATACATAACACTTGTTTTTATTGTTATTGTTCAAACTATTCTTTCTGAATTTTTCTTATTCGAACAATTAATCGACTGAAAATTGTTCGAATAATCGAGCAGATATTGTTCGAGTGAGTACTCTACTATATACCGGTTACATTAATCTTTTTGTATACCCAATTATACGGTTCATCTAAGTTGTTTTTAAACCATAAAAATGTTTATGGGGAAAAATTAATGGGAGTCGGTGTTACATTGCACATTCTACGGACAACTTCGGGGCAGAAATAGAGGTTTTTATGTAAAAATTTTAGAGAAATAAACACAGGTAGTTTTGGTTTCATCTCGGTAAGTATCGGGCGATTTGCTGGATTTCGCAGTTGATTTCGACCATTACATGGACAGACGGGCAGATGGGCATCGCTTAATCGACTTCCGTATCTATGAGGACCAAGAAAATAAATACTTTATGGGGTCACAGATGGATATTAAAGAAATTACAAACTTATATGTATATGCCCTTATCACTTATGTGAAGGGTATAAAAAGAAAAAAACTTTGAAATTTTTCCCCCCTATTATGGTTTACAACTTGGCAAAACATGTCCGATTATCTTCCGAAGAGAGTTGAACCCCTACTATGGTTTACAACTCAATTGAGTTGATTTGTATTAGTAAAATTTAATAAATTTATTACTACCAAACCTGTGAAAATATGTATAATCTTTTACAATTTTGTCTTAGTTTGGTTAGTAAAACCATCAAAAAATTACAACTCGTCAGTAGCAGTTGTTTTGTTTGGTTGTAATCACGATAGCAAATTTCAAATTACAACAGAAATAAAGTTAAGTTGTAACACATAATAGGGGCCTTTGTTTATGCCACAGGAATATTTGGAACACAATCCGATTTTTCTAGAGCCCAAAAAAACTGTCGGCTTACAGCCGGCTTTGAGCCGCAGCCGACAGCTTTGTTTACCCCCATCAATTTGCTCGGCGCAGGTCTCTGGTATCGGGCTGACAAAAAAAGAAAAACTCTAACTGCAGGGCAATTTGTTCATGTTTTTAATACCTTTTTTGCAATTATTTCATTTGAAGGCTTTTGTCAGCATATTTCTTTTATTTTGTAGGTATATCTTATAATCTAGACGTTATAATTGTTGTAAAATATTTTTTTCTTTAAATGTTTACTTAGCTGTTGGGTATATTTTATTTTTCTTACCGCTGCCTTAATCAACAGTTGTTTTCCTTTGTATGACGTATTGGTTTTTTTTATCTATAAAATTAGAAATTTGTCAAACTGCCGCTAAAAAATAGGGATAAATATGGGTTTACTTGCCTGTCTTTTTGTTTGTCAATTTTATTAATTGAACATAAAATTGCAGTTAATTAAAAGGACATTAATATTGTGCAATTAAATCACAGATACACAAATTAAAGTAACATGCTTGATACTTATCATGGTGCAATTATCTTGACCTATCTACACATAATTGAACCACGGTACCAGGGTACACTTATCAGGTAGGAGCGGTTCTACAAAAACAACTAAAACCGTCATAAGAATGTCAGAGACAAATAACAAAAACTCACAAAATTTTTCTTTTTCTTTTTGAGCTTTTCTTACAATACTACAGTTGTTGTTTGTATAAAAGGAAGAAAATACATAAACATAAACAAAATTTGACATTAATATAACGAAATACCGTTACTCAGCTGTTTATCTGAGGCTACCTGATAAGTGTACCCTGCACCAGGGTACACTTATCAGGTAGCCTCAGATAAACAGCTGAGTAACGGTATTTCGTTATATTAATGTCAAATTTTGTTTATGTTTATGTATTTTCTTCCTTTTATACAAACAACAACTGTAGTATTGTAAGAAAAGCTCAAAAAGAAAAAGAAAAATGTTGTGAGTTTTTGTTATTGGTCTCTGACATTCTTATGACGGTTTTAGTTGTTTTTGTAGAACCGCTCCTACCTGATAAGTGTACCCTGCCCTGCACGGTACAAATATATCTACAACAAAAACCTTTATACAAAAACATCAGGCAATTTGTTTGTGTAAAATTTTTCTTAGTTGTCAAAAAACCCGCGCATTTCAGGGAAGGAAGTTGCATGTTTTTTGTTATATAAATATTTTCTATATTATGATATGCTTTAAAAAAAAAGGTTGCCTTTTCTCAATTAAGTCATATGTACCACCGTTTATTTACAAACAGTTTAAAATCTAACAAGAGCGCTACATTCGGCTGTGCCGAATCTTATATACCCTTCACATTAGTCTCTTTATATACCCAGCCATCTAATCTATCCGAGTTATTTCGTCTGTAGAATACTTAAAGTCGATAGCTGTTATAGTTTTCGAGATGTAGCGTATCGAAAGTTGATTAAAAATTTTTAATCTGTATGGGACTAAGCCTTCTCCTGCTTCTATCCAAAAATTTTTTTCGAATTGTAGGTCTTATTGTCCAATTACTTTTTGTAGAACATTTGAAGTTGATAGCTTTTATAGTTCCCGAGATATAGCGCATAAAACATTTAATAAAATTTGTGCAATTGTAGGGAAAACACAACTTCCCCTGATCCTATCTAAAAAAAATCCCTTATTTAGGTCCCTATCTTTAAAGTATTCGTGCCTAGTTATGTCGCAAGAGTGACTTTATTTACTAAAATATGTAGGGATATATGCACGGATTTTTTCCTAAAAAAATATGTTGTTATGGGTTTTTGGCTTATACTAATCTCGGTCAATAGTGAACCGATTTTTGCTGATTTTAAATAGCGATTGACTTAGGGATATTTTTAATTGTTTGATATTGAAACATTTTCTGTGTGACTTTATTTGAGTCCGGAAACTTGATTTCAACAGACAATCAGATGGACATGGCTATATAGACTTCCTTATCTATAAAGACCCAGAATATGTGGTAAAAAGTGAATATTGTAAAATTACAAACAAAACGACAAACTGATATATACCCTTATCACTGTGTAGTGATATCATTATTTTATTAATATCAAATATGTTCGGCTCGTACACTTACGTTTTGACTAAAAGCCCAATATATAACAAACGCGGTTTTACAAATATTAACACTATATTTTAAATACTTTTCTTAAATTGAATTATTTTTTCTTCAAAACATTTTAATACATATTTGTTTCTTTTCTCTATTTTTTGACTTACATAAATGCAACCCATCGCAAAATTTTTAATATATACATACATTTATATATATATAAAGTTTCATAGTATGAAAACATTTCTTTTACATTTTTTTATTATATGTATTTATGAAACATCAAGTTGAAACAAGAATCAAATTTAATAGTACCAAGAGCTTAAAGAGTGTTTATAAAGGATTTGTGAGTTTTTGTTTTCTGTCTTCTACATTTGTATGAATAGTTGGCTTTGTACAACTAGTCCCACCTATTATAAATTCGCCTTGTACTGTATGAATGATAACAGGAAGTGTTTGGCAACATAATAAAACGTTAGGGCGATCGACAGTGGATTTTTAGCCGGGCTTTTAAACTTTTACTCATGGCGGAATACGAAGCTGGCCTCGTCATGTATGTATTTTGTTGTTGCTTAATTCCAGCTAGGTTGTCAAAAATGTTGCGATCACACATACAGTATAGTCAACCATTATATAACATAAAAATTTGTCCAGCCAAGCTAGACAACATATAGCAGATTTGTAGTAAAATGATATGTTACCCCTACCTTGTTCAGTATACGTTGTACTGTATGAATGATAAAAGGAAGTGTTTGGTAACATAGTGAAATGCACCGGTAGGGTCATGGTACACGTATATCAGGTAGCCTCAGATTAACAGCAGAGTAAAGGTATTTCGTTATATATATGTCAAATGTTGTTTATGTTTATGTATTTTCTTCCTTTTTTACACACACCAACTGTAGTATCGTAAGAAAAGCTCAAAAAGAAGAAGAGAGATTTTGTGAGTTTTTGTTTGTCTTTGACATTCTTATGACAGTTTTAGTTGTTTTTGTAGAATCGCTCCTACCTGTTATACGTGTACCCTGGGTAGGGCCATAATACAAAGAACCAGGTAGTATCGTCGGCCCAGCTGATTAGTGCTAAAACGTCAAAATTATGCTCTCCTTGTGAAAATAAAACAACAAAAATTATTACTAATCGTTTTTTTTTATAAGCTTTTGTTTGACACGTTGGTACTAATATCGAGCCTTGGTGCAATACCGTAGTAACTCAAAATTTGAATTTTTTGAGCTGGGTATGCAGAAATTATCTTTGGGGAAATATCTATCTAAAGAAAAAAAGATTATGATTCCACCTCTAACTGCTCAGATTCTACAGCTAAAAATGTCTTTATTGCATCTAGGTATTTCCAACAATATTTATTTGCAATAATGAAATATTTCCCTTATGACAAGAAATTTACTAACAGAAAGCAATTTTCGAAAAAAGTATAAAGCAATATTATTTTTTGCTACGTTTTAGGCACAGAAACACAACTGCATAATTTGATTTCTTTTTACTTGTTCGTATTATTTCATATTACAACTTTGTTAGAAAAAAAATAGTTAAAAGTTTATTTGCTATAACGATATATTTCGAATTAATTTTTAAGTTTGTCATAGGTTTTGTGACAATAACGATACATCATTGATAGGTTGATACAAAACACTTAAATATAAATAAATATTTCATATTTTTTAAAAATTTTTGGCCTTTTTTTATTTAAAAACATTCCTTTTTATTTAAAAACTTGTAAAAAAATAACTTTAGCAAACGAAAATACTATCAAAGAGATGGTTCAAAACTTCAAATGCATTTTTCTCAGTTCACGATTTTTTGGATTACTACGGTATTGCACCAAAGGCTCGATATGTAGTTTTTGCAGGGCCAAGGTATATTATTCCACCATGACCATGGGCATAGATTATTAAACTTTGTGCCATGGGTAGGGCGATCGACAAAGGATTCTTAGCCGGGGTTTTAAACATTTACTGTTAATGTTGTGTGGGTTACATCATCTACCATAAATACCATATATCTGTAATAAATACGCAACTTACGCTTTATTGCCAAGAGCAGTATTGAATTTTTTATTTTTAACTCTATTCTACAAAATTCAACTCTTAGCGTTACCTTTAACAACCATTTATATTATTTCTTTATATCCATTTATTTAAATTTTAGATTAGGCCTTTATCGATTGCATCATAAATCTGATAGCAGTTATTCGATTTTGTTATAAGAATCATTAAAAACACTTATAATAAAATTATCCCTTAGCCGTTTTTAATATTATTTCTTTAGTTTTTAACAATTTTGCGATTATTCAGACCGAAATGGTTTTTGTTTTCTTATATTAATAAAAAAAAAAAGAACATGAAACAAGTAAGAGCGCTATATTCGGCTGTGCTTAATCTTATATAACCTTCACATTGGCTTTTTAATATACCCAGCGAGTTTTAAAGTCAATATAAAACTTTACAACATTTTAACGTTCGTTTGGATAATAGAAATAAATGAGGAACGTTTTAGGTATGAATTATTTGATTATTACTTTTTGCAGAATATTCGAGGTCGATAGCTGTTATAGTTTCCCAGATGTAGGGAATGGAAAATTTCATAAAAATTGTTAGTTTGTATGGGAGCTACCCCTTCTTCTGCCCCCACCCAAAAAATTTTTTCTTCAAAGCATAAGCCTTGATGTCCAATTAGTTTTTGTAGAACATTTGATTTCAATATCTGTTATAGTTTCCGAGGTATAGCGCATAAAATATTTCACCAAATTTGTGCAATTGTAGGAAAAACACCACTTCCCCTGATCCTATGTGAAAAATATTTGTCTATTATTCAGGTTCCTACTTTAGGAGTATCCGTGCCAAGTTTTGTGGCAAGAGTGACTATACTTACTGAGATATATAGGGATATATGCACGGATTTTGTCTTGAAAAAAATGGGTTATTTTGGGGTTTCGCTTATATCTCGGTCAATAGTGAACCGATTTTGCTGATTTTAAATAGCGATTGTCTGCAGGATATTTCTAATAGTTTGACACCACTAGCTGGTCCGTATCTTTTCATTTGACTCCGGAAACTTGATCTTAACAGACGGATAGACGGACATGGCTATATCAACTTCTCTATCTATAAGTATCCAGAATATATATACATTATGGGGTCGCAAATGAATAATAAAGAAATTACAAACTGATCACTATGTGAAGGGTATAAAAACTATTAGGTAATTCACTAGGTGTTATATTTGTCCTATTGTTATAAAATTTCAAAATTATTTAAAAATCCAAAAGGCCAAAAACTTTTTATTGCTGAGTTAAATGTGTTGCTAAAAGTACAAGCGGTTCAAGTGACTTACTTTTAATTATAAGTAAAAAGAAGTTAGTTTTTATTATATTACCACCACTTTTCTACACCTCTCGTCTAGAATCATAAAATTTAATGAAAGTGATTTCATGAAAAAAAATATATAAAAATCATCATGGTAATCGGCCCTTCAAGTTAACAGGCATGTTCCGAAAATCATTTTTTGTGAAAGCGATTTGAAATCACAAGAATAGTGTTCTGCACACCAAACATTTTTGAACTCAACCGAAAAAAATAAAATACTTGCTTGGCTTAAGAGAGGGCCCGCGAAAAAAAAATTTTTTGCAAGGAAATTTGGTGAAGACCTCTGTTCTAAATAACTGTCTTGAGGATGCACAGACAAATAAACATATCGTAACTTTAATGTAGAAAGGCCATAAATCGTATTTTTTTTAAAACCCCAGATTTTTGTTTAATAATGGCCTGCTCAAAATGACAGACAAATAATCTCGACTTAAAAATACAAGTAATGGCCTTTCTATATTAAGATAACGATATGCATGGCTATGTGGGTAGCTCAATGACGAACTGCACCACCTTCAGAGAAACGTAACAACTTAATGAAATAATTACATTTATATATTTCAATACATGTTACTTCTGCAAACACAAGTCGTTGATTTTGATTAAATTTTTTTACATTTTTTTTAAATTTTTTAGCGAATAATTTTAAAGATGTTACTTACCAAGCGATAACCACATAAAAAAACATTTTGTGTATGTGGATATGTATAGGTATAGGTATGTAAGTATATCTTAATGTATTTTAATTGGTAATCAGTACAAGCAATTTTATGATCTAAGCGTTTGTATATAAGTATGTATAATTTATGTAAATATTATTAAAAATTTTAATGTAAAGAAATGGTTGTGATATAAAGACCTATCTAATCGGAGATCATTGAATAATTGGCCGAATCTCGATCTTCATGTATAGTTGAGTTTGCCTGAGCACGTTCGTAATCGGTTTTGCAAAGCCTTTGATGGGAATATGGCGCGGTATTGGAGTATTTGATGGAGGGATGTCGTCTTAAGATTTTGGAGTTTGAATAACGTACACCATTTGGCAGAGAAGCATATGTAACTTGCGGTAGTGGTGGAACTGGTGTAGGTCTCGAATCGTTTTTATCTGGCAGCTGTAAAGCGTTATGACCCAACATAGCAAACCCTGAATTGGCATACATTGGTGTTTTAAAGAAATTAAGACTAGCAGTAGTGTTTTGTGATTGTGACATGCAGTGGGACGAATTGGCGTAAACAGCTGTATGCAATTGCTGTTGTGAATTACTGTGACTATTAATAGGCAGTGGCATTGTACTGCAATGCTGAGAGTAATCAAATTTTTCATCTGCATATGATCGTTGTAAGGGCAAAGTAGCACTGTTTAAGTTAACGCCTGCAGCAAAACTGGACATTCGCATATTAGTACAACGCCCATAAGGTTCTTCCTCAATAGCAGGTGTTGTTAATTTAGCTAGGGACTTAATAGCAACACGATGCCTTATAACAACTTCACTTTCACGTTCTTCAGCTGAATGAACGCCACTGGATGATTCTGAAAGAGCTCTTTCAGGAGGTGACATGGTACTCTCTGTACAAGAAGTTGTATCACTGCGCGGCGTTAATGCTTCATATGGAACACCAGAGTCTGCTTGACGTATACAGTGATTAGCAGAACTTAAAGTTACCTAAAATAAATTGCATTTTTATTAGTTAATTAGTTGTTTGTTTGAAGTATATGCTCGTTTTAATGTTTAAGTATGTATGTACATATGTTCATACCTTAACAGGTGCCAAAGGACTCATTAAATGCTGTGAAGGTAAAGGACGTTCTTTAGTTCCAGAAATGTGTAGTTTGTTTTTTTGAGGGGTTTCTAAAATATGATGGGCAGTAGTATATTTTGGTAATGGCGGTGGCGGAAGCGGTGGTTCTAAATTAATTGCTGAAGCATAAGTCACACTATCGTCTTGTACACATTTTAATAATTTCCCTTCTTCAGATAAATTGTCACTAAGGCAGTTTGCGTATTTATTTTCAGGATTTATAGTTAGAGTTGCTGTATGATTTACACTTTCAATCGAAGATATTATTGAAATCATATTAGGAGGAGGTGGTGGCAAAATGTCGCATTCTTCTAGCTGCATAATTTGAGTGACATTGTTTGGTGTGTTTACTTTAAAATAATCGATATCGTTCTCGTTTTCGCTTATTATATCCATTGTAAGGCCAACAAAAGTTGGTGTGTCTGATCTTAGTGTTGCATATTCTCCGTCATCAACTTCCCTTTTAATACCGGTAAAACATACCGAGGCTCTACGCGGCGAGTTGCTATAAATAAGAACATTTTTTTTTTAAATAATAAAAACATATTCTTCTTTTATACTTATGCATAAATTAAAGTTTTATAAATGTATGTATGTATATGCATTAAAAAAAAAAAAACAATTGGCCAGCTTACAGCTGAAGTAATTTTTACAAAAAAAGTGTAAAAAGCAAGATACATACATATGTGTACATACTTTAACAGACATCGATATAGTGTTATAAAATGAGCTGTAAGTTGGGCGGTTAAATTTAAAAATGGAAACGGATATTATGAATGGGTGCATATTTGTACTGGGAATGTGCCTTAATAACTTTTTTTTTGTAATTGGTTTGTTGTATTACACATAACGAACACAGTAATTGCGTTTAGAATGCTTTGCGAAATAGTCCGAACTTACACAAATTTACCCAAAAGCGGTACTAGGTAACAATTTTTGTTCAATAAAGCGAGCGTATAAAAGGTTAATTACTTCACATTTCTTTTAAAATTTTATTTGGGTACGTTTGGACAAGAACTTAAAAATCAGCTGATTTTAAAATTGGAAAAAAGATTTGAACATTTTGCAAAATGAAAAACAATTTTATTTAATATTTACATATTTAAAAAACAAATAAATAGTTTTTCTAAAAAATTTAAGTTGTAGGTATGTACATATAATCGTGAAATTAATTATCAGGTAAACGCATCCGGGAAGAATTTTTTAAACTCTCCTACTTTCTCTTTTTCTCTTACGGTGGTGAAATAATTTAAACCGTATTGTCAAGCTCCATATATAAAAAAGGAAAAATTAGGAGGCAAAAATTCTCTCCCGAATGCGTTCACCTGGTAATTAATTTCACCTAGGTACATACATACATATGTACATGCATCTATCTATCCATAAATAGTTGTTCCTTTCTTTAATATAAAAATATGCTTTACAGCTGTTGCCAATGATGTTAATATTTTCAAAAAAACTCTATTTCGAATGAATGGGACTAGCACTGCGGCCACAAGTTAAGTTGATTATTGTTTGTAACATTCATTCGAACTGACGGTTGTGACGTAGGTCGTCAAGAAAGAAATCAGGGCACACTCAACCAGGTAATATTAAGAGCACAGCTGATTTAAATCAATTTGACATTTTCACGTTAAAAAATTTAATTTTATATGAAATTTTTAATTTATCTGACATTCTACCGTACAAACACAAAAAGGAAATGCAGAGGGCGAATTTTTTGAATTGGCCTTGGGTTTACCTTGTTGAATATGACTTGGAATAAACGAATGAACCAATTTACTTGTTGTATGTGTCATCAATAAATAAATTCAGTAAATATTTTTTTATTAAAGAAAGGAACAAATATTTTTAAATATATATATAAGTAAGTTCCAACAACTAGAATTTTTCAAAAAAACTCCCTTCTTGTTTTTTTTAATAAATATTAAGGGCCTAATTACGTAAAACGCAACGCATTATAAAGCAAAAAATTGTACATATGTATAGAAGAAATTAAAATTTAAAAAACTTTTCCATACATTTTGTTTTAGGGCGCTGCGTTTTACGAAATAAGGGAGTAAAAAGATGAACATTATTTTTGCAATTAGTTTTTCAAATTTAAAAGTTAACAAAAATCAGCTTTTGTACAGGAAATGAAATATAATAACTCTCTCATGCGCTATCTTTATTGCACAAAAATTGTTACCTGTAACGTCTTTGAGTAAATTTGTATAAGTTTGGACTATTTCATTAAGCATTTGGAACACAACTAATATTCAAAATTTCAGTGAAAGTTTAAAATAGTTGAATCAATAAAAAGCATGAATACTTAAATTATTTTATGATTAATTATACAAATATGAGTTCTTTCATTTACAGGTTTGTTATGAATATGTATATATTTCATATGATATTGCTGGAATGTAGCGAAGTATGATTACATTTAGATTTTTAACATAAAATACTCATATTTCAATTAATCCACATACCCTTGAGTGTAAAGAACTAACGCAGAACTTGTTACATGACTAGTTCTTAGGTGATAATAACCAGAACAAGACTTTAACCTTAAAATGGCGATGTCCTAAAAGACGGTTACATGTAAAATGGCACTTAAGTAATCCATGCGAACTTGTAGAGTATCGCTTAGTATGTAAAATACCATTCTCAACATGGTTTCAACTGGGAAATGTTAGAAAAACACAATCATTAGGTACATTATATTTAACTAAATAAAATTGGTACTTGGTTAAAAATCTACTTTTTTTCTTCTATGCCTGACGTGGGGTACATGGCTCTAAAAAGTTAACGCGTTACTACAAATAATATAAGTCATGTATACAAATGCTAGCAGTTAGTTTCTTCTAAACGACTATCTGTATACCGGGTGTTTCTTTAGCTACATGAGAACTATATATAAAAAAGATAACTATGGTTTTACAGCTGATAATGTCAAACTGTGTTGGCATTTTTGTTAAGTTTGGCAACCCATCATGATTTGTTTAACGAAAAAAAAAAAAACAAAATTGCTTGCGAAGTTTATACAGACGTTAAGGGTTTTACGTGGTACCGGCCAGTAAGGCATACCCACGGTGCTCCTAACACTGGTGAATACAAAGCGTCCACCAACGCCCCTAGGATGGCTCGGCTAAACCACCTAGGTACCAATTCTCTGTTATGACTCTGTGTAGCCACAACATACCCCTTGGTGAGGAGTTGGGCTATCTAAACCCGTTTTTGTTGCGTTTCTAGTTTTGATCTCGCTTCTTCATTATCAAAACAGGTCCGCGCCGGCAAGACACCTCTCCACACACTTGTGAAACAGCACCCAACCTTAAGCAAGAAAGATTATGATTCTCAGCCGCACTCAATACGGATGCGACCCCCAGCTCTGTTAAAAGCATCTTTTATTTCATTCATTCCAACTTAGGATCAATTATATCCAACATCATCAACACTCCATAATCTTCTTACCGCCAGTCAGGACCGAATCACGCACATGCTTCGAAGTGCCATGCCGGCCTTCTCATTTATTTGCTACTACTTTGACGGGATCTTATTTTAGATCCGAGGGTCCCCAGCCGTAGCCAGTTTCCCTATTCACCGACTTCCAAACACACTTACACCTTTTCAGCTAATAGCCTACTTCCACAGTTGCTCATGTGCCTGGGTAGATCCGCCAAAACCAGAAAATTTTTCTTGTTGAATCTTTAGTTCATATAAGACCGCTTACACGGTCACTCACAGCAATTCGTCCGTTTTACGATCAACACAATCGGCAAGCAAGCAATTCGTGAATTTTTAATTCATTTTGGAGAATTCAAATTCTCATGCCAATCAAAACCAATCGCCATTACATAATTTTGAAGTTACAATTTGCTGCAGTTCCAAACGCTGATCGGATTATCGGTTCTAATATTTTTCGAAATGAGAAAAGGCTGCCGTTAAGGCAAATGTCAAGCGCTACCGAGCCATGCAGACTGAAATTTTGTTTTCGAAAGTTAGTTAGAAAAACATTAACGATATTTAGTTCCAACAATTTTTCGCAACAGAATAAGTTTGGTGACAACTAAGTTTCATGAAGGGTTCCTGTTCACTAGGCCCTGCGATTAAACGCATATGGATTATTTTTGTTTTTTGGCGCTAAGTAAAGTTGCTAATTTATGACAAACCTTAAGCAACCATTGGCGCCATACGGCCGGAGTTATTGAAAAAAATATTCAATAAATTGGTTAATATAGGAAATTGTGGATACCAAGCAACGGCTCTGATTGATTTGAACTTGGTAAAGCTCAGACCAACTTTTGTCCATCCTTTATCTCAACTGGGGCCACTGACTTCCTCGGGGTGTCACCTGGGATAGCTGCCTTTACTACCCATGGAAGGTAGTAAGCTAAACTGTGCCGCGCTTTAATCCACAAGAAAGATTAAATTCGGTTGAGGCATCGGCTTTGTGACCCAACCTTGTAAAAACTATGGAAAAACAAAGAAAAAGAAAAATAAGTTTGATGATCCCTGCGAGCGTTTAAAGGACCATGATTTGCGAATCTGTACTTGGAATGTCCGAACTCTACATGGAATATGTAGAAGAAGATGCAGTATACACACTGTTGAATGTACTTGTACAGGAATGCGATGAAATAGAAAAGGCATCACAGCTACACCAAAAAGGTGACGCGCTGTATTATAGCTGCCATGTAACAAGACATTATGAGTTTGGCTGTGGATTCGTGGTTAGCCGGAAACTAAAGATTTATTCCGGTGGATGAGAGACAAGCCACAATTCGTATAAAAGCCAAATTTTTAACGTCAGTCTTATAAGTGCCATGCCCCGACCAAAGAAAAGGACTAACAGACAAAAGATATATTTTACAAGCGCCTAGAAAGGGCATATATGCGCTACCCCGACCTTGCATTAAAATCGTCCTGGCAGATTTTCATGCAAAAATTGGAAGGGAAAATATATTTGGTTTAAAAGTCGGGACACTAAACCTCTGCGAGGAAACATCCGATAATGGAATCAGGCTAGTAGACTTTACCGCGACAAAAAAATATGGTAGTTAGCAGCACCAGACTTTAATATCTGGATATATAAGGTTTCGCGGTTGTCATCAGAAAACGAAATGAATTATTTTAAGATAGATGGAAAACATTTATTCTGCGTGTTAAACGTGCGCCAACAGCGATTCGAATTACTAGCTTCTTGCGGTAAAGGTTCGCACTCGTCTGAATGTGGCCAGAAACGTACGATCTGACACAGCACGAAAGCTTTACGTCTAAAAACTGCAAACACAACAGACAGCAACGGCTTACTCATTACTAACCCAAAAGCTTGTAAAAAGCACTTCTTGTCCCGATTATGTTGCAGAACAGCGGCAAAGAATTACCCACTCAAGAAGGAAGGCGCAACATCCGTACTTGGGTAACAAGTCTTCTCCAAGGATGTTCAGGAGTCAAAATGAAGTCCGAAAAATTTACAAAAGAGTGAAATCCCAAAATGCAGGCTTTGATATAGGGATATCTGGTGACTAATACCGATTATGCGCTGAGGATATGGAAAGATCGAACTTGGCACTTGTTGGTATCTGATAGTAGCGATAATGAAGATGCCACAACCCCAATCCTAGAAGACTTTATTGAGTGTATACCGTCTAGCCGAAATAGCTGTTGCCCAGCAGCAGAAAAATAAAGTATAGATTGCCAGCTGAACTGTTTAAGACTGGAGGCGAAACCCTGATGCATTACTTGCCATATTAGAATTATGCCAAAACTTCCTGTAATAGGTTTGAAGTAGAAAGCTTTAACAGTTTTTAAGATATAGAATATTAAAAATTTCATAGAATTTTCCGTTTGTATGGGAGCTACCAGTGCTCTTGCTTATATTCAAAACAATTTCCCCAAAAGTGTTCCCAAATCTGCAAAATTTCCGTGCCAAGTTGAATGGCGACAGTAGGCACAGTAACTGAAATGCTGAGATGTCTGTATGTGTACATATGGATTTTGTCCTAATCTCAGGTTTATGCTTCTATTTCAGTCCGTAGTTAATCATCTTAAACATCGATTTGCTTCGAAATATTTATGATAGTTTGACACAAACAGCTTAAGTATGGCTTAAATTTAAGTCGCTGATCAGCCGAGCAGTCGCTCCGTAATATTTTGTTTCTGTATCCCTAGCTGTATAATAATTTTGCCACCATTGACTTAGACGTTTAAAAATTAAAATTTTACGTTGGCCAGGCCATATAGTAAGAATGAATAAAGAGCTCCAGCTAGGACATTATTTGGATGCGAATCTAGTGACGAATCACGCAAAAGGGGAAAACCTAAACTCATATGGAAGAAGGATTATCTACCAGATTTAAGTAAAAAAAATCAAACAAAATTTCTGTGTTGTGTTAGTTATCATTTGAAGTTCTCATGCAGCTAAAAATATCCTGAACATATATATACCGGTATTAAATAATTCTTAAAAAAAGAAAATATTTTTTGAATGCTTGAAAATAGTTTCTAGCTCTTTGGTTAAGAAAAAGATATGTATGTATGTGTATTGTTAATTGTACGGCTTGGAGAGACAAAAAGATGTCTTGACAAACGTCAAACTCAGTTTATAAAAAACCAGTAACAAAATAACATATTTTTTAAATTTGAATTTGAACATTTGTCTTGGCATGGATTTGTCTCGTTAAGACGTAGGTTAAGAGAGAAATTAACTAAAATTTTATATATTTTTAATTTTTGTAAAAATTTAATTTTTATGTTACGCAAAGTGGACGAGTATTTAAATTAAACGTAATGGAACCTTTGCCATTTTCATAAACCCTCAATACGATAATGCCAACCACAATTAAGCTTAGCGTTTTTCGTAAAATTTAATTGTAATTTTTTATATTTATGTATAAATTTTATATGATTTAAACTGGCGACAAGCGGAACAAAAATAGTTTCTCAACAATAAAATTTGCACTTTTGAGATCAATTGTTTAATGTTTTCGAGAAATTTGTATCATAATTTTAACGAAAAAATTAATGTATATATATATACTCTATGTTTATTTTTATAGAAAAAATAGTCTTAGTCTTATGTTTTCACACACAAAAATATATATTAGTTATGTGTTTAATTATTAAAACAAACAAAAATATACGTGCAAAAAAATTAACACACAATTAAACTAATGTTAAGAACAATTAAAAACTGTGTAAATGCATACAAATTAAAATTATCAAATTTAAGAGCAAAATATATGATATTACTACAAAATAATATTGCAGAGCATTATGCCAAATCAAAGCAAACGGCGCATTTTATTGTTATTAATGACATTCTATACTGTATAAAACTTAAAAAAAAATTTTTTGATGTGTCCGTGTACATATGCATGTAGCTATACAATTATTACTGTACCGAGACAATGACGGGATAGAGCGAGGTAGAATTTACTAATCTACACTAGTTTATTATCTAAAACCTAGTTTTGAAAAACCAAACCCAACCTTATTACACCCTACTGCACATTTTATTCCGTACTAGCTATACCGGTCCGCTTAGCTACGCCCACTAAATTAGTTAATAAAAACAAGTTTCAGCGCTATATCAGCTGTGCCGAATCTTATATACCCTTTACAACGTGTAGTAGTTTTACAAAAAATTGTTTAAATTTTGTATGGCAACCCCCTTAGGGGGTGGAGATAGGAGGTAAGTATGTTCCAAAGAAATGTTTGTAAAGAAAAATGAATTAGGGTCAGTCCTACATATGACTTATCCACGGGCACCCTGGAAGATGTAGGGGGAATTTATTACAATTTTCAAAACTTTGTATTGGAGCCCCTCTAGGCGATGATGATAGGAGGTAAGTATGTTGAAGGAATATGTTTGGCTGGGGAAACTTATGGGGGTCGGTTGTATACTCTATTTCTCTAAGGCCTACTTTGGGGAAGTTATAGGCATTTTTACATCATTTTTGTAAATGTTGTATGGCAACTCCCTTAGGTGATGAAGATAGGAAGTAATTATGTTCTAGGACTATGGAAGGAAAAACTAATGGGAGTCTTAAATATATTTTATTCCTCTAAGGGCGACTCCGGGAAGTTGTAGGGGTTTCTACCTTAATTTTTATAACATGTAGTATGGCAACCCTATTAGGGGCTGGATAAAGGGAGTATGTTGCACCAAAACGCTTGGAAGGAAAAGTTAATTGGGGTCGGCCTTACATTTGCCCTTTGTAGAAGCACCCTGGGAGCGAGAATTTCAAATGAGTCTGACTAATTGTCGCCATACCTTGACTTGACACCGGGCGTGGACATACTTATCCCAGAAAGATCAGCATAGGTAGTGGGCCTTTTACCACTTGAGGAACGTCCATGTACACTCATGAGTTTAAGGCGGACACGGGAACTGGAGCGGGTATCTTTAGGGAATCCCTTGAAATCGCTGGGTCATTAAGACCAGACGATCTCTGTAATGTATTCGAAGTTAAGATATTTGCAATAAAGAGACACGCAGACTTATTTCGGTGGAATGATGGCCTAAGGGAATAACGCAATTCTACCTTTCTATCTAAATATGTTGATAGCCAATTTGCTTTAAGGTTCCGGCCTGGTGAGGTCGAAACCGGTTAGGGATTGCAGATCAGCGCTTTAGAATCAAGGGTTCCAAACTCTGCTGAGTTTCAAAGTACACTGGGATATCTGGAAATAATGTTGCAGATAAATTTGCACGAAGGGGTTTAGGAAGAAGTATCGGTGTGGTAACTGCCTCGAGTTTTCCCCCTGTACGAATATTATGGAAGGGTTTAAAAATCTCTTAAGGCAAGTACCATCAACCAAAAGAACCAACGTTCTCTTGTCAATGCGTAAGAAAGACTTGAGACGATTCACAGGTATTCTCAGTGGTAACTGAAACATCAGGTCATTGTCGGTTAAGTGGCAACCAAATACTGCCGCTTGTGTAAGACACAGAAGAGGTCTAGATGATGGAACACTCACTCTGCCAATGATCCGCAATTGTCAAAATACGACGCCAACACTTTATGGATCAATTGGAACGTGACAATCTATTTTGATTGTCAGGACGCGCTTAAGGCTCTAGAGGGACATTATGTCAGGTCTAGACTCGTGGACGACTGCAGAAGTGCTCTTAGGGCGATTATGTTGACACGCAGGGTAAGACTGTTGGGTACTGGCTCATTGTGACGTTTCCGGTAATGAGATTGACGATGGACTGGCAAGGAAGGGATCCACTCGGGGTATTGTATTTGGTTGTGAGTCGGTAAGGCCATCATTGGGTTTCTATTATGGGCTGATAGGGACTTGGATGATGGACAAGTTGGGCCAAACCTGGAGGGACAGGACTGATTGCAGGATTTCTAGACTTTTATGGCGCAGGTTGGAGAGAATTGGCACTAAACTGCTGCTAGAGGATTGCAGGGGGTTTCTGAGGTGCATTATTGGGACTCTCACGGGGCACTGCGATGTGAGATATATGACGAGCAAATGGGACAGGAACTCTCCAGATTTCTGCAGGTTGTGCGGGGATAAGGAGATAGAGACGGTAGAACACCTTGTCTGCCACTGCCCTAGGCTGCAGATCCGCCGACAAAAGTGTTTGGGAGGACGCTTCTAAGATGGGCTTGGTAAGTTTTCTGGCTGTGGACTGGGGAACATCATGGGCTGGGCAGATAGGTGACTCAGCGCCTATGACTACTGACTTTCTTGGACTTCTTGCGGACGGAACTTTTGCTCTGTTTTTCTGTTACCTATGGAATATATGGTTATGAGATTTTGGGAAAAAAAAGTTTATGCTTATGTAGGTTAGGTTAGGTTACGAAGAGTAGTGGCGAGTCCAAAAACCCGCCACCTCCACTCGGAGGCCCTTAGGCCCATTGTGAATCCCTTCAGAAGAGTCGAGAAGAAAAATGCAGTAAGTCAAGCGATTCATGGGTAAGAAAAAGGATAAAGAATGTAAGGCTGTGATATTTTTAATACAAATTTGCTTGGTTGTTGTCTTTTATAGGTTTATAAACGTTCAAGAGTTAATTTTTTAGAGCCCACGTCCCCTAAAGCTATTTTGAATGAACTAAAATAACTTTCAGTCGCGAATAACCACGAATTACAATTTATACAAATGTTAGTCTGCTTTGAACTGGCCTGCTCTAATTGTGTGCATGTATATTAACAAAGAAAGAAAAAACAAACTGTGTAACACTACGTAGCTACTACATGCTCAAGTTCAAAAATTTAAATCGAATCATGATTGAGTTAAAAAACGATTTTTTTTACCGCTTGCCATCGTTTTGTACTTGTTCTTCAATTATATGATGATGATCTTCATCATCTTTAGACGTACTCGTAACTTCATTGAAAGTAACTTTCAATTTCGGAGAACTAGGTGTTGTCTTGGGCCAATATATGTTCTCAGGAGTTGTATCATGTAACACATCAGGGCTTGATGTATTTCTTATCATATTTCCGGGATTAACACAGTTTAATTTGCTTTCAATATTGACACTTGTGGAACAGCTATTTACTGCCATATTAGAGGAATTATTAAAGTTTGCTGTTGTATTATTTGCCAAGCTTCCACTGTTGTGCAAGAGCAAAGGTTGTGTAGAAGCTTTTCCTTTAATTGCGTACGCATCCAAAGGTGGCAATTTGAAGCTCCATTTTCGTTTAACTGTCAGAGCCAGCCAAATTACAATCCATATTAATATGTACACAACGCTAACTAGTGCTAATGAATGGACGAAAAAAGAATAAATAAATACAAATCGATTTTTAACTACACAGCTACATTCATATCGTCACCCAAAATAAAAAAAGGCGTATATTACATTTTAAAAAAATGTAAGATGTAGACAACACATTTCGTTAAAGAAGTGGAAATAATTTTAGGTTTTAAAACTATAGTAAATGTAGCTCAACGCTTCTGATACTCTTTTGTCGGTTTTGTAGCTCGAATTAATTATCTTTTATTTAAGTCTTTTGTTTCATGCTCCTAGTTTTTTTAATGTAAGATACGCCTTTTTTGAAATTAAGTCGACGATATGCCCTTTAGTTCTCATTATTTCAAATTTAACTTGCCTGCCATAAATGTAGGAAAATGAAAAAAGTATTGATATGCCACACTTAAATCATTTAATAATGGGGCTTTAACTACAGATAGAGATAATATATAGCACAGCGATGCACAGTGGGCAAAATAAATCCACGATTCATTTGACTTCAAAGATATGATTGATCTGTTTCGCATTTTAGCTGATAATCGTCCATGTCCATACATATACATTACCATTGATGAGGACAGCATTAATATTACAGACAGCAGGAACAAGCCAAGCGTAACACTGGCATTTAGGATTAAGCCAGTATTTTGTATTGGCTGATCTTGGATAAAAATTTGTAACTTGTAAAGATTAGATATTCCAATAAAACTGAATATAATATCTGTAGCTGATGCAATCATTTGTATGCTAAAAATGGTAGCAAATGTTTTGCCAGTTTTCCAAAATACTGCTGGATAACGAACGCACCAAACCAAAAGGGCAAATAATAAATTGACAAATTCGGCACTGGGTGATTGATTGAATATATTCACTTCTATCGGTTTTTCAACACCAAAAACCATTTGTAACATACCGGCAAATCCATCGAGGTGCACTACTTCACTACTTTCGGACTTGGGCGATTGAAAACCTAAGTTAGTAGATGGTTCGAAGTTATTTAATTCAGCAACATACTCATTGGAATCATTTATCGATAAGCCACCAATTAAATATTCCGGTTCAATTTCTACTTGGTTTTCATTCAAAGAAATGTCTCTTTTTGCCCTTTTATTAAGTTTTGTTTTAATTTCAATAATTTTTGAATTACTTGATAGTGAAGTGGATGGCATTATTATGGGTAGTTTTTCTGTGTTGACTATGTGAATATTGCTATCCCAGGTACCCGAGCTAACTGTAGTTGACGATTTTGAAAAAACATCTATTCCAAAATCATCAAAATCTGAACTTTCACTAGAACTAGGCCAATGTTCAAATACTTTACCGCGGCTACGCCCTTTATTTGAATTATGATTTCTTCTCTCATCTCGACTTTTTAAGCTCGTAGACAATTTATTAAATCGATTACGCCTAGAAGGATCCAAGGCCATACGATTGTGATTTTTCCGTTGTGCTAGAACTGAAATTTTCCTGTGTTTGTGTTGTCTACGATTTGACCGGCCAATATGAGTTTCGGTGCCTTGTTGTTGTTCATTGTTTTGGTGTTGTTTATGATATGAAAAATGTTTTGCACTTTCTGATGGCATAGGATTATATTGACTATAGTTTGAAACTTCTTTTTTAAGTTGATAAGTTGAAAAATCGTTAATAGTTGTTGTCTCAATTTGAAAAGGTTTGTTTGTCGGCGAAACATTATCTTCAAACGGCAGTTCAGTAGTTGTCAGTATACTTGAAGTAAAGGTAGTATCAATTGTATTTAAAGTTGATTCATCATATGATAGGGTCGATGGAGTTGAAAATGCATTTTCAATGTGAGCTGCATTAAGAATTTTATTATTGTTAAACTTAAAAAGGTTAATCAGGCAAATTAAACTATTACTAGACTTTCACGATGAAATTTTTCATAAAATAACTTTATTGAAATTTTGTGTTTCTAGACGAGGGCTCTCATTTACCCCCCTTCGTCAACAAACAAAAATTTAATGGAAGTAATTTCATGAAAAATTTCATCGTGCAAATTTGGTATATTTTCACAAGCACTTTTTAGGGGAATTTTTAATCTAATTTTTTAAGTTTTATTTAATAAAATTTTTAAAGTCTTACCCTTATTAGAACCAGCGGTAAATATAGTACTATTAAAATAATCCTCATCTTCTTGTGCGTCAAACGATGTATTATTATGTTGGGATGTTGCTTTTATGGCAAAAGCTACCAAATCGCGGCGATTTAGGGTTAAAAAGTCCAGCTCAGTTTGCCAAATTGCTTCTACAAGTCAAGAAAAAATTTATCTTTTATATATGAACACACATAAAAATTCGGCTCTATTCTCGTTGTCGTTCTCGCCTAACAACGACATTATGGCATTACCGATGGCGCTTCGACATTTGTCATTAATTACTACAGTAAGTTAATCAGTGAAAAACTAACTGAACAACTGGACCAATAGAGTTAAATTTCGATAGCTGTCGTATGTCGTTACTTGCCCTTTGGCGAAGACGAATTGTTAATAGCCAGTGGGCAATTGACGTCATTAAATTCAAATATAAATTTAAAGATTCTTATTAGAATTCTCATAACAGCAGCACTGCAATTTGGTCGATCCAAAACAAAACTACACGAGGTGACATACATTTTAGAAAAACCCCTCAATGACAAATTGTTTACCTTGGAAGTATGAATTGGCATTAAGAAAGCCTTAAGCAATATACGAACCGATACGATCATCTAATCCTTGGGCCAGTTTCACGTTGATCTGAGAATGGGTCTGTATCATGCTAGGGAACAGGATGGTAACATGCGTATTGTATGGTGTCATTACTGAGGACTGTGTGCAACGTAGAAACCCGCAAGGCGGCATCCATTCGCCCCTATGTGGTCAACTACAATACACAACTTCTAGGAATCTTGACTGTTGGAGAGATTTCCTAAGGGAAAAGGATCCGAATCAGCTTTGTGGAAGGGCGGAGGACCCCCTGAATATTGCGTATGACTGGGCTCAGCCTACGAATGAGATATGCCTTTTCACTAGAAAAACGAAAACCGTGCACTATGACGAGCCTCGTTTCCTGGGTAGGAAAATCGGGTATAATAATCGAGAGGGTTAAGAACATGGGAGTAATCTTAAAACGCAAACCGAACCGCAAGTACGCCTTTGGGGGCAAGATGGCATACTGGCTATACAGGAGCGTAATTAGATCGATGCTTACCTACGCTTTGGTAGTATTGTAGATAGCAATGGACTTTTCGATGCAACAAAAGGTCCAACGTACATCTTATCTCGGGGTAAGTGGGGCAATTAGGACTACTCCGACGAGGGCTTCGAAAATGGTTTTAGGTATCCAGCCTATGTATTTAAGCTTGCGTACCCTATGAGGCGGCATTCGTGGCCAAATGCCTACATGCGGCTGGTAAATTTATTGATAGGGGTTGACAGTCTTACTATTAATGTATTTTGGAGTCACTGGAGGGTTATACGGGGACAGTGGAGTTGTCCGATCGTGTGAAGATAAAGGCTAACTGCACTGCGATTATATCAGATCCACAGTCCTAATTAGACGCGACTCTGGGTAAGATGCCCGAAGGGACTTGCTATAATATGGATGGCTCTAGGGCGGAAAAAAAGACGGACTAGGCTAAGACCTGTACAAATAGTCAAACGTCGATAGGAACAATTATGCCCAGGAACACCAGATCAAGGACGGTGCTGCAGTTCAAGAAGCGAATTAATGAATACTCGGAATATGACAATGTTCGCGTGTTATGGCTGCCAGGACATCAGGGGTTGGACGGTAATGAACGGGCAATTGATCTGGGGACCCTGAGTCTTTCGTTGCGACAAAGGCCGAGCTTAATGAATGAGTTAAAAATTACCACGGAATACTGTAGAACAACGAAACCTCGAAGAATGACGAGAAACCTCTGCGGCGATCCAAACGAGGATAATACTAGGGAAATCCCCAAATTAGGGAAGCCTGAAACGAGCAAGATGGTGAGTTTGCTCGCAAGTCACTTAAACTTATAAGCACACCTTTGTCGGGCATTAAAACGATAAAGCCTGATGTTTTATGTCTGATATTTTACCAGATATGGCCCACTTGGGAGGTGCAAGATTCAGGTCTCCTCCTTTTAACCTTTCCTAACCTAAGGGACCAACAATCTCCTCGCTGTCTTTATTTATTGTCTCAATGCATTGAGCAGTCAACCGAATCTTCTTATTTTATATAGCCATGGTTTTAGGGATATTTCGAATAATTTAACACCAAAATCGGCTTCGTAAAACTTGACTTAATTTCGGAAACTTGATTTTAACAGACGAACATGGCAAAATCGACTTCCCTATCTATGAGAATCCAAGTTTTATATACTCAAATAAACATTTGTAGATATAACATATTAAAGATATCACAAACGGTATACATATGTATGTATCTATACCCTTGTCACCACGTGAAGAATATAAATATTTGAAAAAAAATTCAGTATGAAAGGAGGTTTACGTTTTTCGATTGCCAGAGTATACGCGTTTCATTATTTACTTCGCCGTATAAAAAATAATGCAGGTGGCAAGAGCTGTTGCCTTGCTTTTTAGCATTTTTTATCAAAAAAAAAACTTTCTACGAACATAAGTCATTAATTTTGTTAAGGGCTTCTCTTTTTTGTCGTATAAATACTTTTAGAACAAAATAAAAACTTTAAGTTACCTTTTGGTAGTAGACCATTTTCAATTATTCGTCCTTCTAAAAGTAAACGTGGTAAAAGTAAACACATCGCTATTACAAGGTGTACAAATGCTGCAGTTGGTCCACCATGCGTCCATAATGTTCGTAATGTACTGCTGTGTGATTCCTCCTCCAAGCCATCATGAAGTGCTTTCGAACAACGCCTTTCATTTCGAGGAAATCCTAATTTTATGCCATCATTCGCCAAATTGCCCACCTAAAAATGTAAAAGAAGTCATATTTATGTGTTGTGTTAAGAAGCCGAGTAGTGATCGTCTTGGGACCAATTATATGTATTTTGTTATTGTAAACAAAAACAAAATACACATAATTCGTCCCAAGACGATCACTACTCTGCTTCCAAAAACAGCACATTAAACCTGAACCTTAAACTTAAAATTTTTACATAAAGTTTTTATATAACTTTACCAAAGTTATAATTTAAAAAAATTGTTTACAAATCTACTTTAACTTACCTTAAAAACGGCTGAGGTAAAGAAAAACGGCAGCAGTACAAAGACTAATCCAGAAAGAATAATTTGTAAATTTAGCTCAGCTACTGGTTCAATTTTCCAGGGAACCAAAGAACAGCCTTTGAAAAAAAAGATTAACATTAAACTTTAATACATCCCTAAAGAATAAAATACTAAATTTTATTTACCCAAAAACCGATATGCCCCATGTACAGCTAAACATCCTTGAAATAAAGTAAGCAGCACGCCATACCATATGGACCATAAAGAATTTAAATGCAAATAATTTTTATGATCCGAAAATTTCTGCGAATGCATATTGTTGTAAATTGAATGCTTTCTTTTAGAATTCATATATTTGGCGGGCAACTGTGGTCTTTGAATATTAGGAAGCGTTCGAAGATGTTTTTGATTGCCACTTGTAGGAGTTATATCAATATTCGAAACATGCGAGTTTAATTTAGAATTTTCAGTTTTCCCCATAGAATTTGTTGTTGTAGATAAGAGACTAGAAATGCGTTTTTTAGATTTATTTTCAATGTTGTTATTATTTTCATATGACAACAATGATCCTGTAATAGACATGTCCTTTTCAATGTAATTGATATGTAGATTTTTAATTATAAATTGCAAATTAATCTCATGATGAAGAAAATAGTTGAACAGTCTTGATTAGGACAGAGTATGCCATATTAGGAAAATCTGAAACAAATTTAAAATAAAAAAAATATACACATAAGATTTATGTTTTAAAATCACTTTTTATGATTTTGAATCAAAACTAATTGCGGTATAATTTTTTTTTTTGTACAATGAACAAATATCTAAAGTCCTCCGATATGGACTCGTGTACCTAAAACTATAAAGTACTTCGAGAATCAAGGACGACATATACCTCAGCCCTTAAGATCTCAACACAAGCAAAAGTCCGAACAGGTATAACACTTAATCTAGGAAAGTATTGCAATGGCAAAGGTTGATTGATAATTATTCAAGGACGCACCCACGCCCTTTAAGGTTTTTTTAAGTTTCAGTTATATGACAACGAATCAGTCAATAAAATTGCCTGAAATTTTTTATACCCTTAACAAAGTAATATTGCTATACATCATTCTGTTTGTGATTTCCAACATTTTCATTTACTACCTGATAAAGTTTGTACATTCCGTCTAATGAAATAAAGCTTTTAGAGCAAGTTTAGTCCTGCAGAAGTGATTTTGGTGTCAAACTATCCAATGTTAAATATCTAATATTGCTTTTTATATTGACTACGTTGAAACATAATCATTATAATTACTGTAGGTTTATTAAGGGCTTATTTTACAGTTATTCAATATAAATAATAATATTGAAAATTTTGAATCAATTACCAGGGCCCTGGTGAAAATCGAACCCACAACCCAACATACAAATTTGCTTACAAAAATTAAACAAATAACTAGTTGCCAGGCATTTACTGAAAATTTATATAAAAATTAAAGGGGTTTTAAGACAAAAATATTAAACAAATTATGTGTTATGATCCTATTTTTGCATATACATATGTATGTATATGTATATATGTACATACTTATTTATATACATACGAACGTAGTTACTAGGTACTTTAACAAAAGATAATATTTTTGTTGTAAGGACCAATAAAATAATGAGAGCGCATTACCTAAATTCAAAAAGATTTTACAGGGTCGTTTCGGAAGTAGAAAATTTTAAAATTTTTCAGTTTGATGGTACTTTCCTTGCTTCTATCCAACAAATTTTTCTTTCAAAATATATGTAAATTTTTAAAAGTTACCGAAATAAATGCTTATTGTTGTATTACCATACATACACTTTATACCAATTTAACAACTTTTATAATTAACGAGCTTAACTTAATTCCTAAGGTTCATTTATACGTAACTTAACCATAAGTTCGTTAGTTTACTCAAAGTTTTAAAAAATTTTTTAATATTTTTACTAGACTGCATTCGTTTAGACAAAATCCAGGAAATGAGAACACAAATTGAGAGCGCAAAGTGACAGTTGTCTTACTGGGTATTCAAAAGTTTTTACTAGACAAAATTTTACTAGTAAAAATTTCTAGTAAAATAAAACATACATATGTATGTTTTCTGATGTAAACAAAAAAAGTGAAAAAGCAAACAGCTAACAAATTGAATAACGAGAAAAATTAAAATTTTATAAAAAGTAATTTAATGTTCACAGACGAAACAATGGAACAGCTAAGAGATATTAGGTCTGTCTGCGTACACATATTTTGTATCATTTTGTGCAAAATGTTACAAAATCTTACAAAATGTTGTCTGCGTACTCCAAATCTCTTGCAGCGAGAGAGCCAAAAAGAAAATTTTTTGACAGTTGGAAGTAAGAGAACTTGCAAAATGTTACTGGAGAAATTTCTTCTTGCAAGATTTTGCAACTAGTTTGAACAGCTGTTTTTATTTACTAATTGAATGAAATAATTTTTGTGAAACGAAAAAAGAAATTGAAATTTAACAATAGTTAGAATTGTGTTGATTTTTAACGTTTATAACAATTTATAATAAACATAACATTTAACTTATTGCTAGAAACGTCCAAATATGCAAATAATTAACCGCGTACACATATGCTAAAATTCTTTTGCTTTGTTATTTGGATTGTTTATACACCATTCAGCTGTTTTCTTGCAAAATTTTACTGGATACTGTCTGTGTACTTTTTGGTATATTTTTAGCCGACAGAGAAAAATTGGTCTTACTCTCCCAAAAAATATTACTGAGTATTTGCTACTGGAAAAGTACGCAGACAGACCTATAGCTAGTACCTCAAATTTAGGGGAAAGAGTAAATGTAACCAGACATAGCTATATTTTGCAAAATTCAGTATTGTACCTAAAGTCGTCATCTGAAAGCGAAGATGAAGAAAATATAATTTTGATTCAAATGTTCAAAAAAAAAGCCAAGATTTTTCCACCCTTAACTTATGTTTGAGAAAGGAAAGAGAATTATGAAATTCTGTTAAAAGCTATTTCCATGACACGGTCCCGACCTATACGAATTTTGAGTTTCGAACACATTAGAATATCCAAATCAATTTTGTTGCGGCTTTTTCTTTTTAATATTTTGAGTTGAAAAAGTGCTGAATACATGAGTACACGGCGCAGTCAATTAATACCCAAAATTAATTATTCGTGTTCTTTTTTATTAACGCTTAGTCTTACCCTAGCAGTATGTATTGCTCAAGGTAACGCACAAAAGAATATGGGGACTAAGGGTGGGCCCCATAAATATTAATAATAAATTAATGTACATATTCATAATAATTAAAGTAGGTTTATTCAGAATTTCTCTGGCAGATGGCAATAAAATAATTGGCAAATAATCCCTTTATAAATCTAAGTTTTTATGATCAATATGAGTGTAAGTTTTTTTTTGACTGCGTATGTATTCACGGATCGCAAGCAATATTGACGATCCTTATTAAATAATCACAAACAAGTAAAACCAGGTTTTTCCTTAGTTATGTATATGTTTTTAGTTAAAAAAAAACGCTGTTTAACAAGCAAGGATGCAGAATGAAACCTGTTTGGGTTTATATTTTTAAATCATAACTCAACTTTTTTTGTTTTAACGCGAACTTTTATTTTTTTTTAATACATATACATAGGTATTTGTAAATATATATTTTAAAATTATATCATACCTATATTTTTTAATTATAACTTATTTTTTTTTTAATTCTAACAAAGAAAGTGAAAAACTCTGTTGGAAAAACCAAGGTAACTTACTACTATCGATAAAAGGGCTGGTTTCGAATATGCGTTTAACTCGGCTAATGCCGGTAAAATTAGTTTGTTCAAAAAAGTTTCTTTAATAACCACTAACTAAAAAAGTGTATTTTTTACAAATAGCTTTAACAAATTAATTTGAGTCAAAGAAAATAAATAAGAGTTTTGGGATTTTTTCTTTTTTTACAGTTTATTGAATTTATGATAAAAATCTTAAGGGTTTGTCTACAAGTTTTTCTATAAGTATAATGCGTATGTATGAAAATACGTGTGCGTGTGCCTATGTATGTATACATTTTAGGGGATGTTGAGATTTTTGCATAACTGCCAAAAAAATAACCAGCTCAAATAAATACCTTTAAACTTAAAAAAAAAGTTAAAAGTAACTTATGAACACTTGAAAAGCATAAAAAAAAATAATAGTTTAAGTTTTTTCGTTTGTATGTTTCTGTAAAAGTAATACTTTTTTCGGTTGTCACATTTATTTAACTACTAAGATATGTTGTGATTCATTATCAATCACAAAAGGTTTAAGGGTAAATTTTTACACTTGTAAATGTAAGTATGTGAACATATACATATGTGTACATACATATGTACAAATATTTCATAGGAAGTTTTGTTTTTATTATTTATATTAAGTAAGTAATATTTTATACTAAATATTTGTTTAATGATTGCACATGATTAAAACAAACTATGTTCACTTATGACTTTTTAATAATGTAGTAAATGTGTTTAAAACAATTTAAGACTGGCCACCCTAAAACATATATATCCATATGCAACCAAATATAAAAGTGCATAAATACGTATTAAAAATATTCACTTGCTTTTATTTTATCACTTGGTTTTTCATATTTTCAATGTTTATGTAAACATGTACGAACACAGTTCAATTTAATGCCTTTTTATTAACTTAAAAAACATTTAAAAGTTTTTATTACTAGACGAACTTAAAAGTATCTACGAAATACAAATGAAAATTTATGTATCTGCCGCAACTAGCCGCATAACAGAAGCATCAGTGATGCACAAACAGGTTTGTGTATTTTGGACCAAATTGACGATTTAAAAGTGCCAAAATACCTTTGAAAGGGCCAAAAAATTACACTTTTTGAATATTTATATAAAAACAATGGTTTATAACAAAAATTACCAACAAAAATTCACATTGCTTAGAAGCAAAGTATATTTAATAAAGTAATCCCAATTCTGCAGCAACAAAGTTTCGTGATTTTCAATTGTCATGTAGACTCTTTATGGGCACTGATACACGTTCAATAAATATCGTGATATTTCTAGTATCACGATATTTATTGAACGTGTAGCATGCAATATTGATGGATCGCGATCCATATCGCAGAATGGCCTAAAATATGAAATCCAAAATCCGGATCGCGGATCGCGTGATAAATATTGAACGTGTAGCAATTTTCATGATATTAAATCATGATATTTCAGTAAAAAGTGTCAAATAAAATAAATAAAGAAAAATAAGCAGTGGAAAAAATTAAACAAATGAAAAGTAAAGCAATTGACAAAATTTGTGTAAAGTTTTTTGTAATAAAGTTTAGTGGCATAAGACAGTGAAAGCGAGTGGGTTCTGCCGGTGGTATCGGAATTAACCCGCACAGCACAAAAATAACGTAAATACTGACGTGATAAATATTGAACATGTAGCATACGAGTGTGATCCATCAATCCACTTAAATGGATCGCGATCCAAATATCACAATATATATTGAACGTGTAGCAGTGCTCTATGAAAAAAATATTGTTTACTTTTTTATATGTGTAGTTTGGCAGCTAGCCATCATAAAAATCGGGAGCAAAATATGATCAGCTGTGTTTTTGACTATACCTTATTCGTTGAACCATGCTTAGAAGTATATTTTGTTAAAGATATAGAAAAGTACAGTGTAACCTCGCTTAACGCAACCAATAGAAATTTTGTGCTGTTGTGACAACTAAGCTGTTGCGAAAACCGACTCACACAATTTTTTTCTGTCTTTTTCTTGATTAAAAGGCTTATTATGAAACAAAAAAAGTTTTATTAAAAAAATGGTTAGCTTTTAATAACCGCATTAATTTGAGTAAAATTAAGAAAATCAAAAAAATATATTTGTTTAAAAAGTTTACAGCCACTCATGATACAAAGAATAAGGTAATCTCGTCGGCCCAGCTGATAAGGGCCTAAATGTCAAAATTACGCTCTCCCTGTGAAAATAAAACAACAAAAATTATTACTCACCGTTTTTTTTCTATGAGCTTTTGTTTGACACTTGTGTACTAATTTGTAGTTGTTGCAGGGACGAGATTACCTGATTAGTTGTATCATGCAGCCACTTTATTACATTATTTGAGAGCCTTTTTCACAAATTTAAAGCAACCGTGGCGACGCTTAAATTTGGTTAATCAGCTTGCGTTAAATCTTCCATGCCCACTTGGGTATTTTTATGAAACTTGCGTGCTTTTTTTTCGAAATTACAGCAAAAACTGGCAAGTTTCATTTTCTTTGTTAATGAACCACTTGAGACAATTCGGGATATTCGGAGGCTGTTATTAAAAAGAGCGCACAAGCTCAAAATTCAGGATTTGCCATAAACTTCCTTAATGCTTACTCATTTTTTTAAATTCTACATACTGTTGATTTGTGAACTTCGTATTTATTGCAAATCGTTTTCACAGGTATGCCACTTTAAAGATTCTTCAGAATTTCACTCTTCTGCTTGTCGTTAGCAAATAACTAACCAGGTAGACTCGTCGGCCCAGCTGATTAGAGCCGAAATGTCAAAACTTACGTCTGACGCTTAAATTGAAATATAAAGAATATTAAGGCACGCGCAAGTACACAGCTAAAATATTATTTTTTGTCATTTGCTACCTGTCAATTTGTTTGGAATTCGTTTTAGCACGCAAGCATAAGATTTAATGCACAAGTGTTTAAGATTTTGAATTTTTAAATAAAAAACTAATGTAAAAGCAAAACAAAAAGAGATACATTTTTTCTGCAAAGTTGTGTTAAATGAGATCTCGTTTTTTTGAAAAGTTACGTTTACAGAGTCATCAATTTCAAGAATTTGGTTTTTGCGATACTTGAGGGTTGCGTTAACCGAGGTTACACTCTGAATACATATATGTATTTTGAAAAAAAAATTAAAGTTAAATGACATAATATTATATTATGTATGTATTTAATGTGTAATTCTAATTTTATGGTATAGCCCAAGTTTCTAGTCCAACAGTTCATCAATTGTGATATTACTGTTTACAATAGTTTTTGTGTTTTAAGTTTTAAAATAATCTTATCATAACAATTACCAGAGTTACATTACATTTAGAGGATTCACAAGATGTTCCATTTGTCCTATTGTTATAAAATTTCACAATGGCTTAAACATATATACCAACTATTGGACACTCGACTCAGGTGTATGTGCAGTTGTTGTGACAATTTAATAAGTATATTAAACGACGTAGTATTTTTGTATAAAAGACAACAAAACCATTGTGAAATTTTATAACAATATGACAATAGGACAAATGGAACACCATATGAATATCCTTATTATATTTTCAGGGAGATAATTACATAAAAAGTGCCCTATTGTGCCGCAATTTGCATCACTGAGAAGCATGCCACCAGATACTCTCACAAGTCCATCCGATTACTTGTTTCTGATTTCATTCTTTTAATTCGTAAATGTCAAAAGATGTTTACACTTTTTTGTTATAGTCATACAGTAGTCAGTCATATATAAAGGTTTCAAGTATATCAAAAGATTTTGATATATTCTGGTTTTTTTTAAATTGTTGCAAAAGTTTGTACCTAGCATAAGGAGTATGATTTTATAAACATAGATGGCGCTAACGTTTTGGTATTTTGCTTGAAATACAGTGCTACCAAGCTTGCACAAACGAGCGAATTTGCTACATGCTCACCAAGGTGAATTGAACAAGGTGGCCGCTTAAGACATGCAACTGCAACAACACAAGCAAGCAGTTTTGTTGGGGGAAAAGAGGCTAGCTTAAGACTAAATTTAATTCATTTCATATATCTTACGTGTGCAAACGCAACTATGAGTGCTGGGTTGTATTGTCCGCCATACCTTTTTTACTTAACTTAAGCCAGGGTACACTAATACAGGTAGTATCAGACCAATTCAAAAAACTCGTCATCTGCATTTCCTTTTTGTGTTTGAATAAGTGATTTTTTTAAAAAAATTTTAATTTCAAATAAAATTAATAAGTCTGACCATCACTTTCACACATTTTCAAGACGAATTCATAATCAACTGGATGCCTAACAATACCTGCATTGGTACACTAATGACTTAAACGAAAACGAACGAGTAATTTACATTAGCCTTTCGAAACCCCGAACTTTTTTTGAACTGTATTTGAAAAATTGTAAGCGCAGTCGGAAGAATTTTTATTAATATTATATAAAAAATAAATTTTGCAGTGGCCATATAAGCCACAAAAAAAAGATGGTGAAACTTTAAATTAGAAAACAATTTAAAATTTAATTAACTAAAATTTGTTAAAAATTCTCAGCTATGTTTCATTATCAGCAAATAATACTCAATAACAATTTTGGGAAATTGATGTGCTTAAACGGTAACTTTATTAAGTCTCTTAACGAAAAACTATTGATTAAAGAAAATATTAAGTATCTTTTGCGCATTAATTTAGAATGCAACTATTTTGTTGGATAAGGCCATTCTCAAGAAGAAAACATTATCAGAAGCAAGGTTTGGGATACGTATGGAAGAGTTAAAGACCATGAAGGAAAGGAAGTCGGAAAAAAGTTTGCTGCCGAAAATGTTTTTCTATAAAAACAAATCAAAGCGCATTCATTACAGGTGGGAGCGGTTAATCAGCTGAGTAACGGTATTTCGGATGTTGAAGTGTCAAAATTTGTTTATGCTTATGTACTTTTTTTTGTTTACAACCAACGTATTCTAAGAAAAGCTAAGAAAGTGTTTTTAAGAATTTGTGAATTTTTGTTGTATTAAAGTAAAAAGTAATAAAAAAAAGTGAAAAATACCTAACAAAACTATATTTTACAACCCAATAGTAAAATTTCATAAAACAAAACATGCGGAAGTGCTGTGTTTGCAATAAAAAAGAAAGAAGTGCAGGTGGAAGTTTCTTTTTGGTTCCAAAAGATGAACGTAAAAGACAGCTGTGGGGTGAAATTTGCAATTTAAAGTTTTTGCCCAATGCTTGCATTTATATAGATCACTTTTCATCTGTTGATATCGTAAGAGCGGGGCCCAAAATTTACCTTAAGCCTAGTGCTGTCCTTTCCATTCAGCCAGCATATAATATGCAAGTCTCCCCGCCATTACCAATGTAAGCTAGTGTTTGTGTAAAAACAGTTTTCTTTTAACTTATTGCATTTCAGCGAAAAAGAGTTTCTGCAATCTTATAAAACATTGAAAGAAATGCCACTGGCTACTATTTTTTTGGACACGCCATGCATTCCAATGGAGTTACTAAATCAACCAGACCAAGGTGTGCCAGAATCTTTCAATTATTATTCAACACAACACCTGCCAGAAAAATGCTTTATTAATCAGTCATCACAAACAGAGTAAGTGGTTACATACATTTTTCTTAAAAAATATGTTTAATATGCAACATTTTTATAATTTAACAAAACAAATTATATTTTGTTTTTATAGCCCTGTTTTCCTTGAGTGTAAAGAAGATTACTCTAATACTTTAACAAAATTACACGACTTGGAAACTAAAATAAAAGACCTAGAGCTGGAACTTTCAAAAGCAACAACCGCTGTTGATTCAATGTGTGTAATGTTCACAGAAGGTGAAATAAGAAAACTTATGTCTCCTGGAGAAATAAAATGGAAATGGGAAGATATTTCCAGTGCGATGTGTTTGCACACAGCTGGAGCGAGAGCCTATAACCACCTACATATATCGAAAAAAATTTCCACTATCTCATGTTAAAACGCTACAGCGATGGGCTCGTAAAGTACGCATATGAAGAAATCGATAAATGAGAAGTGAATAACAAACAATGCCTAAAAGACAATTTAATGTTGAAAAATATGTGTTGTACGATGCATCTTCAAAAAAAGTATTTGCGTAATAGAATCGTGCAAAAAGGAACTTAGTGAGAAAGTGAAGGGAAATATCAAAAGGCATTACAAACTACTTTACAAACAAGGTATACAAAGTAATGGTGACGATGCTTTTGTTTGTCACTGGAGTAATGCTTCCCCTTTTTGTAAAACCTTAACCCCATATTTTTATTACTAAAATCATTAAATCGGATTCATTGAAAAATTTAAATTAAATGAAGTTAAATTTTATGTGTACACATTTATGAATGCTTCGCGAAAAAATTCATTTATGATTTCTCACTTATGAGAAGTACTCGAATTTGATGCTTTTAATTTATGTTTGTGAAAAGAAAAAAAGACATTTTTCTTTTCGCTTCTTACTTATGACTGGTGCAAAAAAAAATTTTTTTTTCTCGCTCGAGAGTGAGAAGGCACAAAATGTTTTTTAAAAACTCATTCATTAATGAAAAATTGCTGCAGTAAACACAGCGCCCAAACTCGTTCTCACGAATGAGAAGTGAGTGAGCAATTTTGAACTCTGCTATGTACACATATGTAGTTGTTTAGGAAATATTGGAAATATTTTTTCGCTATTACACTATTTAAACGTATGTATGTGTATTTATATTTTCTATATACAAACATTTATAATACATATTCTTCAAGAAATTACAAATGTATTGCAATGGCAGTTATACTATATTTGGGATGAAAGACAATTGAGATTTTACACTTACTGCTTCGCTTTTTTTTTTTTTTTATTTGATGATACGCTTGAGTTTTTGCTTTGACTTAACTCATTGCCAGCCTGATTATCAAAGCTGTCAAGCGGCTTATCTTCTCTTATCTGAACATTCTGCTCAGTGTTATTATACTGTTCGTCCTCATCTTCGTTTTCGTCATCATCCTCACCTACAGCCGCTAACAGGAGTTTCGTTATACACGTAATTTCAGCTACCGGGACTGGAACTCGATAAGTATTTTTGTGAATATCTTTATGATGTCCCATAAAGTTGGCAAGTCTATCCACTGTTGCATCCTCAAGATTAAGCAGGGCTGTATAAGTGGATTTATGCTTTCTGAGGGAAGTTCCTCTTAAACTATCTGGAAATTCAGCTTCACATTCTTCAGAAAATTGTTTTAATAGAATGCACGCTCTGTAGTACGGCTTTGCAAATTTAGATGTGACATTCTTTGCAAAGATGAATTCATTATCATATTTTATTCCAGCCATACATTGGTATTTTATAATAAGTTCTATTGCCTTTACATCTACAGGACTTAAACGTACGCTTACTGTTCTTCCTAGTTTTCCACGTAGCGTAAGTCGTACAAATTGTTTTGTGAAACCAATGATTTTTCAGACATACTTCGTAGAATTTCCTTGTCTACATTTTCGGTTATTGCTTCCCTGTTTGAATAACTCTTTATTGAAAGTCTTTCAATTTCCCCTGCTCGTCTCCAATTAAAGATTTGGATGGATATTAGAGATGATTTAACCAAATCAATCCAGCAATTTAGGTTAGTACACCAATTGCATCAATATTTTACTTTTTAGATACAAATTTAACTTTTTAATATCCTCCATTGATGAAAGTTTTGTCTTCTTTTTTCTTTTTTAAGCAATTTGGCCATCCAAAGCTTTTCGATCTATTAAAACTGGAATGTCACCCTCCCAAAAAATCGTAAAATTATTAAGATCTTTAATTCTTTCTTCTGAGTCCGGAATTTTAATTAATTCTCTATTAAGTCTTTTTCCAACTTTTTTTTATTAAAGATGACAAATCTTGTGCTACGGCCGGTGTGCTAAACCATCTTAAATTGTCGTCCCGCTTTGCAATAATTCATGTATCGAATAAACTAGGTTTAAAAATATCCTTAAGTTCTTTAATATTGTTATCAATTTTTTTAATTGCAATTAAAAAGCGTCCTAATAACCGTAAACGTGATCTAATCATATCTTCCTGGTGCGATAATGTATGTTTTAGGGTATACTGACTTATAAATCAATATTCCATTTTTCCTAAATTGATTGATATAAAGCATGGCACAGTAAAAAAAAACAATAAAATTTAAAGATTTAGTTGTTAACAAGTAAAACTAAAAAAGATTAATTTATTTAATGTTTTTTTATCATTAATTCACGATCGGTCAAGAACTCTCTGAGCTAGAGGAGTTCAAAATTTGACGTTTTCAGCAAATAGGTGTTTTTTCTCATACATGTAATTTGTTACCTTTTGCTTTTAACAAAATTCGTCCCAAATACTTTCGATAGCTTTTTCTTCAATCTTCCAGAAAAAAATATTTTTGAATTTAAAAAAATTTTTTTTTTTATTTTTTTTATAAAATAATTAAAAAAATTTATTTTTTCCAAATATGCCCATTTTTTTTTTTTTTTTTTTTTGCTCAAAAGAAAGCTTAGGTCTTTTGCTTGAAGAGCTTGGAGGTCGCTTAGTGGGATGCGAGTGGGATATTTTTAAAAAATAATATTTTGTAACTCAAGGAAGAGGTTTCCAATTTTCGCGTATATTCTGTTTTAATTTTTTTTCCTATTTATGTAAAATTATCTCTTTAGCAAAAAAAAAATTATTTTATGCTAAGAAACAAAATAATTTAACCTTTCCGACGGTATGCAAGTACCAAATGAAGTCTCATACACTCGACACTGCATTACTTACAAAATAGTAGGCCTCTGGAATAAAATCACTTTTATATGGCAATGTCTGAACACATTTTGTTAATATTTTCAATGCATACCGTCGGGAAGGTTAAATTATTTGTTTCTTAGCATAAAATAATTTTTTTTTGCTGAAGAGATAATTTTACATAAATAGGAAAAAAAATTAAAATAGAATATACGCGGAAATTGGAAAACCTCTGCCTTGAGTTACAAAACATTTATTTTTATAGATATCCCACTCGCATCCCACTAAGCGACCTCCAAGTTCTTCAAGCAAAAGACCTAAGCTTTCTTTTGAGCAAAAACAAAAAAAAAATGGGCATATTTGGAAAAAAAAATTTTTTTTCTAATTATTTATAAAAAAAAATTTTTTTTAATTTGAAAAATATTTTTTTCTGGAAGATTGAAGAAAAAGCTATCGAAAGTATTTGGGACGAATTTTTTTAAAAGCAAAAGGTAACAAATTACATGTATGAGAAAAAACACCTATTTGCCGAAAACGTCAAATTTTTAACCCCTCTAGCTCAGAGAGTTATTGACCGATCGTGTTAAAAAATTGTGTCTATGCTACTCTCTGCAAGAACTTACTTTGGTCCAAATTTCTTTCCAATCGAAAGACATCGGTTTTAAAAGTTGGGTCACTTGACATGAAATCCCCCATATAAATAAACACTCAGGTGACTGACTCTTTTTCGCTTCTTGATTTTGATCAAGTTACTTTGTCTAAGTTGTTTATTTTCCTGTCTTATAAATTTGGGGTTGTTTTTAATTGTGTTAAATTTTGTTAAAATTCTTTTAAATTGTTTAGTAAAAACTGTGTTAAATTGTTAAAATTTTAAAATGAAATTTATATTAAAGTGCCATTTATACCATTTAATGAAATTTATATTAAAGTGCCATTTATACATCTATACACATTTTTTTGCAAGTGTGTGTTTTATATTGTGTGAATTTGCATTGGATTTCGACAATGTAACTTCATTTTTTCAAAGCGAATTGGAAGAGACCACCTTGTATGATTTTGCCTTGAGCATAAATCAGGGGTCTAATCGTCGCTTTCGATATCGAGTAAAATTTATTGAATTTGTTTCTTTTGAGATTATGGCATCCGTTATCGAACAATGCACACGAAAAAATCGAGATGATAGCATACGGTAACGAACAGTCGATCGAGTGTAATCATTACAATTGTTATTCGACACACATGGTGCTTTCGTAAACAAAAATAATTTTTGTTTTTAAGTTTAAAAAGTTAAATTTTTACAGACTTTTACAAAAAATGTAATTACAAATTGTTTTTTAGTGAAAATTGTAATATTTTTAACATTTGTTTTATAGGACAAGTGTCAAAAGTATTAATAGTGTTCAAAAACAAATTTTGGCGGACTTCATGGCCGAACATACCGATTTGGCCAAAAATCGAATGTCAAATTGCGCTCAAGGAAAGGCAACGTCAAACAGATTGTGGGAATTACTTACTGTAAAACTAAACGTGGCTGGTCCGCCAATAAAAAATTCCAAGCTTTGGCGAAAAGTATGTTTGTTTTTATGTTTTATTGGTTTATTAGGCACTATATGCACATTAATCAATTCATAGGTTTTCGCAGATCAAAAATTCCAAGTTAAAAAGAAGTTATCTTTTAATAAAAAATCTAAAAAGAAAACTGGTGGTGGTCCCTTCGAAGAAGTAGCCTTATCGTCAACCGAGGAACTTATTTTAGAGGCTGCCGGAATCGATTGTTCTGTTAAAGGTATGCCAGTAGTGAAACTATTTCCTGAAAACTCAAAAAGCGATGAAAGTGATGTAGAGGAGCATAACTCAGAACAAATGCTGAAAGGCAAGAACACTGACAAAAATGAAGATCGTGAAACTAAAGATGATCAAGTAATCGTTTTAAAGGGAAATAAAAGGTCCACAAGTTCCGAAACAAAAATGAAATTATTAAAATCAAATTTAGAGAAACTAGAGGAATCTAAGGTTGATATTTCCTCTAAACTTGACAGACTTTTGCAGCTAAAGGAACGTTCTTTAAAAATAAGAGAGGAAGAACATGACGCAAAAATGGGAATACTAAAAATTGATTTTAAAATAAAAGCCATCGAATTGGAAATGCTTAAAAAAAACCAAGAAATCCTAAATTCCTAATGTGTGTATCGCTTTATTAACTAATAATACTTTGATTTACCTTTTTTTTTATCACTTGAACTGAATATGTACAAATTTGTGTTTTATTAGTAGTAACATAGTAGGTTTAACTATGTTTTTTGTTTTTATTGAACTGAATAACAAATATATGTTCCTTTTAGAATTAAAACTTTTTAAAAAATAGTTTTTTTTTAAGAAAAACATTTACTTTAGGAAAACAAACAAGTTTATATTTAATTGTTTTAGTTTACACATTATTAAGCAATGATATCTTTATATGGTCTCTAATTTTGTTACCGACTTTTGTCAAATGAGTTTCCGTCCCAGTATCAATATCGACTTGAATCGGTTCATTAAAAATGATTTCTGTATATTGTGGCACTTTAAACTGAATGCACACGTTATGTAACGCAGCGCAAATATTTCCAAAAAGAGCAATTTTTTCAGGACTGTAGCGACTTCTTTTATCATTAGATAAAATTTTCCAACGACCTTTTACTATGCCTATACATCTTTCTACAGTACTTCTTGCTTTTGAATGGACTTCGTTAAAATTACTTTCCAGCGAGCCTTCTTGTGGGTTTCTGTATGGCGTAATACACCACGGCTCCAACGGATACCCGGAATCTCCTAAGTAATCATTTAAAAATTAGGATACATTTTTTTATATGGACACAAACTCACCTAAAAGCCAGGCATTTTTTAAAATATTTTTGTTATAAAGGTCCTCCAAAATATCTCTTATATTTGAGTGCTTCCATACGAAAGAGTCATGAGCCGCTCCACCGTATTTTGAACATATTGCCAAAATTTTGTACTCATGATCGCAAATCTAAATAATGAGTGCATACACAAAATTAACTAAAACTCTTATGATACATAATAAATATACATACCACCATAGAGTTGAGACTGTGGAAACCTTTTCTATTGAAAAACATATGCTCATTATTGGATGGTTTCTGCAAACCAATATGAGTACCGTCCACACATCCTATTACTAAAAAATAAAATGATAAACACACTATATAATTGATAAATAATTGATAATAAACAAACCTCCAGAAATTTTAAACTTTCTCATGAAACTTTCCATACATTTAGTTGATTGTTCGGGCTTAAATGTTATTAATTTAGGACACAGCTTTTCTTCAATTTCTTTTGCTACGTTTGCAACACATTTGTTAACAGTACTTTGGCACATTCCAAGCAAGTAGTCATTGCCAACAACATACTGAAAACTTCCATTAGCCAAAAGCGAAAGTGTTGCTGCAAGCTGCAGCTGTGGCGGAATTGCTGTTGACATGTGCCCATTAAATTTTAACAGGCTAAAAACGTAATTGAATGCTTCTTTGGATAACCTAAAACGTTGTTTAAACCTGCAAATACATGCTAAAATTTAAAATCTTTGTATTAATTTATAAACATTAAACATACGCTTTAGCTGGCAGGGATAGAGGGTTACTTTTATCACGAAGTTGTCTTCTTAAACGCATCACGTCTTTCTCATCTTCAGAGTCTGATGATGAGGACATATGCAAAATAAATAATAACTCTTCAGCCATTTTCTAAAAAATAAATATTTTTCAATTACATTTAATATAAATTAAAAATATTAAACACTTACATAGCATGAATTTTATTCCTCTTTTGTTTACTCTTTTTACTTTTTCTCTGACTCTATTACAAAACTATAATCATCTTTTACATTTTCTTTAAATTTACGTTTCGATAGCGTTCGAATGCCGCGATTAGGCTATTCGAAAGGTATCGTAATTTTATTCGATACGTTTACTTGTTCGATCACGACAGCGACGATTAGACCCCAGTCTTTTCATACAGTCCCGCACAAAACTATTGGCACAGCAAGTTTTTTTTTAAATTATCTTCACTTTACTGTTATTAAAAAGTTAAATTAGTAAAAAAGAATTTAAGTAAGTTAGCTTTAACACTGTAGTAACTATTAAGAGTAAATTCTGATCAATTTTAGTTTTTTGAATTCATTTATTAAAGGTTTAACATAAAAAGTAACAATTTTAACACACAAAAGTATTGGCACATTTAATTGAAGGCCTATTAAAGTAGTGATTTTTTCTAAAATACGCCGCACTCAATATTTTGTGGGCAAGCCCTTTTGCTTAATTACTGCCTTTAAACGATTTGGCATAGAATGGACTAGTTTTTTAGTCGTTTGTTCTCCAATTTTTAGCCACTCTTCCTTTAACGCCTGTTGCAATTCAAATTTACTTGAAATTGGCCGTTTTTTAATCCGTCTGTCAAGTTCCTCCCACAAATGCTCAATAGGATTGAGATCTGGGGACTGTGGAGGGTGTGGTAGGATATGCGCCACGTTAAACAATAACCACATACGTACGTCATGAGCTGAATGCTTGGGGTCATTGTCTTGTTGAAATGTAAATGAAGTTGGTAATTTTAACTTTTCGGCACTTTCTTTGACGGTTTCCTTTAAGATATTTAAATAGACGGTCTTGTCCATAATGCCTTCTATAAAAATCAACTTACCAACACCCGCAGACGACATGCAGCCCCACACCATAACACTACCACCCCCGTGTTTTACTGTGGGAGCAAGGTTTTGTTTTTCATATGCCGCATTGGGCTTTCTCCACACTTTGGTGCGACCGTCATTGCAAAAAATATTAAACTTACTTTCGTCCGAGAATAGTACTTCATCCCAAAAACTAATAGGTTTGCTCACAAATTCTTTTGCATAGTTTAATCGCTTTGTTTGATTAACTGAAGAAATCAGAGGTTTACGTCTTGCAACTCGAGCAGTATAATTAGCTTCGTGTAGTACTCTTCGAACGGTCATGGGATTAACACTCTTACCAAACTCTTCTTGAACTTCAGCGGCAATTTCAGTAGACGACTTTTTTGGGTTTTTCTTTATTTTCCGCACTATTTGCATGCTTTCACGATCAGTTAAGGATCTAGGACGGCCTGTTCGACTAGCACTTTGTAAACTTGTTTCTCCTTTGAAGCGATTAATAACACTGCGAATTGTGTAACGACTTCTTTCCATTATTTCACCAATCTCTGCATACGACTTGCCTAGATTATGCAGGTGAAGTATTATTTTTCGCTGAGATTCAGTGGTTTCTTTTTGTTTTGAGCTCATTTTAGTGTTTTCAAACAATTTTTGAAATTTATTCTAAAGCAAAATGTCACTAATGAAAATAACGGACAGTTTTTGAGATATAGAAAAAAATGTCGCTTTAACTGCATTACCAGATCTCTAAAAATATGGTCATATACCGGATTGTTTTTTGTGTGCCAAAACTTTTGTGCGACGAAATTATGTGTTTTCCTGTTAGATGTTTTAATAAAAATATGTTCAGTGGACCCTTAATTTAAAAAACCAATGGAATTAGTTAATTAACGTAGGATCTATTTAATACCTAAAATTTTTTTTTCTAATTTATGTTTAGAACAGATTTAAATTGGCGATAAAACCCAAGTTTCTTGCTGTGCCAATAGTTTTGTGCGGGACTGTATATGTAATTAAAATACAATAACGAAAAATAATAATAAACATAAAAGCAAAGAATATAAATTCATATATGTAAATCACAAATGGTTTATAAAACGAAACAAAAATTTGTACTTTGTGCTTTTGGGTTGTCTTTTTTTATAAAAAAAAAAAATAACGTTCGTTTTTAACGATTGTTTTCTGATAATCGTACAGTTGTAAAGCCATTTGTTTTTTAAATGCAATTCGTTACTCTGAAAAGTGTAACAATTTCTAGATTCATCTTGTAAAAAATATCAGACAATGTATATTAAAGTTAAAATTTTTTTTCCTCGAAGCAAGCCGCGGAGTCTGAAGAAAATGATTAATTCATTTTACAGAAAACATAATGTATATTGATCCAATATCACTGCTCAAATGGCGGCAAAAAAATACTCAAAAGAAGTATGACAATATGTAATGTTGCCGTTACAACAATTTTACGCGTTGTTTGCAGAAATTAAAAATAAATGCCAGATTAATATATTTCTACAAAATCCCTACATTTCGACGTTTTAAAAAAATCCATCTTTTTTCCCCACGCTCGGTTTTTTTAGACAAAATTTCTACGAATAGGGATTTTTTCCCTACGTATAGCATCACTGATTCACTGACTTTCGAACGGCGTTCAAACTTTTGAACGTTTGATGGCAATCCTGGCGTAATATGTTTAATTATTAAATTGAAAAATAATGCATTTAACGTGTATATATAAATAAAGGAGTAATTATATATGAATAAACAATAAAAGCAGAACAAAATTACATAAAATTTAAAAAAAAAACTCCAAAAATGTTCTCAATGGTGCATGATCTCAAAGACATCGCAATGCATAGGATTTTTTGAGGACTGTCCCCATATAAAGCAAATGTTCTCAAACACATCACGGGTTTGAGAAATTGGCTTCAAAATTAGCGCTGTGAATATATATATATATATTCGAAAAGTTGATTTCTAATTGATTTTCTGAAATCTAAAAGTTATGTTGCGACACCAGGATAAACAAGGCCATTATATTCGGCTTACCCATATATTTTATACCCTTCCCATTGAACTTTTTGCATTTCCTGTTTTCTGAGCAAGCTAAGTTGTTTTCAAAATTAAACTACTTCAGTTATCTAAGGTCTTTGCTCATGCACCGCTTCTTTATTAACCGATATAACTGATTTCAAATAGTAAACAATAGCCAGTTGTTGTTGTGGTTTGTTTTCGTAACGTCGATTCGTAAAGCTTATATCCGTGAAGGTATATTGACAACTGCCATTGACTTTATGAGACAGGTTTCTGACATATCAAGTGACGATAAAGAATGCGTACTTGCTTTTGACAAAAAACCTGTTAATTACGTTTAGGTGGTAATGGCTCGAGATCTGAAGAAATCGTAGAAACAGCCAATTTTTTATGACTACGATCGTCAACTGACAGAGGAAATTTTATTTGAGTTAATTTCAGCACTTCATAAAATTGAATTTTCTGTCGTAGCAATTGTTTGAGACAATGGTTCCTCAAACCGAAAGTTGTGGAAGAGTTTGGGCGTCACCCCAGGTAAGATGGCATGTACTTACTTATTAATTAAATATTAGAGATTTGCATTTTTATCCATGATTTTGACTTGACTGAGGACAAGTTATTTTGACATCAGTTAAAATGCCGGTTTTTAGCTTTCAAAAATGTGTAGCGCAAATTGGATTTTTCGGTTTAATCAAAACATTTGGTACATTTGATTACCAAATCTTTATGATTCGATATTAGGATTAGATTTTAATATTCGGCTTCAAAATTTGTTTTAGTTTCCAGGGTTAGTAATCGTTTTATTTTAAGGATTAGTATTAGTATACTTTTTTAAAAGCATTGATATTATGATAAGCACTAAGATTTGATAAGGCTTGTCGACTATGATTCGTTTTTCAAGATTTCTTTTAGAATTAAGTATATGCTTTTGTTTGTGTATTTATACATTTTTTTATGCTTAGAAACGCCTTGGTTTCCTAACCCAGTGTTTTTGGATTTTATGATGCCCCATACCTATTAAAGTTAATAAGAAACCACTTTGTCGATACCGGTTTAATCGTTAACAATGAGTTGTTAACGTGTCGCTCTATTTCAGACTTGCTGAAGCACACTTCTGCTGCAGATACATCGATAAGCTTCAAGTTGAGCAATGAAAATATATCGGTCAAAGGCACAGGTTTGTTAATATTTTTTTAATAATTTAAAAAGTATATTTTAGGAACACAAAAGGTAAAGCTATCCTCCAGCTATTTTAGAACACCACCGCCAATGCTATTACACGGTGCTACTCCTTAGGTTTGGAAATATACAAGGCCACTGAGACTGCAGATTTTATACAGCTGGTCAATGACTGGTTCGACACATAAAATATGTCAGTGGGCACATTTGCTTATCCTGGCAAGGTAAACCTTTATACATATACTAGCTAAGCCCCGGTGTGCTTCGCTACACCAATCATAGTAAATTACCAAAATATGTAAATAAAAGCATTTATATATTTTTTTATTTTACTGGTTGCCCCACTTAAATTGCAACAAGTTATAAGTCAGCCCTACTCTTTAATTAACATATAAAAATATTAACATATTTTGGTAACCTGACGAATGCAATTTAAATAATTTTTCTATCTTTAATGGTGGTTCTAAAGTAACAAAAAGTACTTAAACAAAATTTTAACCCTTTTTCCCTTTAGGGTCCAATAACTAAAAAAGGACCCAAAACCGAACTAATATTTTCAGGCCTGTCGAACTCAATTTGAATAATCTTCCTATCCTTATTGGTTTAAAAGTTACAAAAAACGCCTAAATAAATCAAAATATATTTTTAACACTTTTTTCCCCTTTTGGGTCAAAAATTTAAAAAAGTACGAAAAACGTATTCATATTTTTAAGACCTATCAAACGCAATTTAAATAATGTTTTTATCTTTATTGGTTTAAAAGTAACTAAAAGTTCCAAAATATATTTTAAACCTATTTTTCCCCTTTCAGTCCAAAATTAAAAAAAAACACCAGGTACCTGTCTGTTTAGTTCTTAAGGAAAACGCAAAACTTTTTAAGTATTGTTTCTATCTTATATACTTCAGAAGATAGAAGGTTGCAGATTTTTCCCTTTTTGCCCCCTTTTTATCCCTTCACGGGCCGAATTTCTAAAAATGTATCTGTATTTAATAATTTCCAAAAAAGTAGCCTATTGTTTCTTCCAGGCTTGGAGGAACTCCCTGTAAAAATTTAAAAAAAATCAGTCCACTGGTCTGGCCATCTATAAAATACAAACATTCATACATACATACATACATACCTACATACATACATACATACATACATACATACAACCTTTCTTTATATAATATAGATACAGGGATCACATTTCAAATATTTTTCAAAAGAAGTTCAAACTTCTCTTATATTGTTATATCCAAATTTTATTATGCTTTTGTGCAAATTTTTGTACCTCTCCAAAGAAAAAGGTGTGAGATCCACCTCCAATTACACCGATCGACACAGAATCACTTTCTGAGTCGATTAAAACCTGTCAGTCCATCCGTCCGGCTAGGAGTTAGGCTGAATTCCAAAACGCAGTTTGCTTTGCATCACGAAATTTCAAGTTTTTCCTGAAAGCAAAGATGATGTTTTTGATAATATCTTCTACTTTCACATGAGTGCTTACAGCTATATTAATGTCCTGGAAGCAAAAAACGTTGTCCAAATTGTAAAGAGTGAATAAGGGAAGAAGTTGAAAATTTTTAATGCAAGGCAAACTGCGTTTTGGAATTCAGCCTTAATGTATTCTTGTAAACAAAGTAGAGACCGCATTTTTGCAGATATTTCGATGAAATTTGGAACAGATAAGTTTTTTGGCTTAAGAAAAAAGCATGTTGTTTGTGGTGATGATCAGTTAATTTTTCGACAGAGCTCCCATACAAATGTCCTCCCGGATTAAGCGTTTTGGGCTATAACTGGCTCAAATATGGCCTTATCTTCACATAATTTTGCACGTTTGTCTATCTTTATGCCACCCATTTTTGTACCGAAAATAAATATTATCGGCCTATTTTTGAGCTTCATAAAAATCGCAACAATAGAAGAACCAGTTTGAAAACTTATATTTTTGTGGGTGCTGCAATCCTCCATTTTTGTCCTTTAGAACTTCGGAATTAGAGGCCTTCTATATGTGTGCCAATTTTAAAAAATCAGTGCACTAAAAGTACCAGCATAAAAATTTTAACTTTTATGGGCGTGGCACTGCCCACTTTTTTACCTTCAAAATTTTAACTTTAAAAGCCGTTTACGTGCGAACTAATTTCCAAAAATCGGTCTCGAAGAGGAATTGAAATTATGTTTCTATCATAATTTATTTTAAAGTTACAAAAAGTACTAAAAAATAATTTTAACCCTTTCTTTCCCTTAGGGTCTATAAAATTAAAATAGTATCTAAAAACGTACTCATATTTTTTAGGCCTGTTACATTCAATTTGAATAATGTTCCTATCGTTATGGGTTTAAAAGTTACAAAAAAATAATAAAAAAATCAAAATATATTTTTAGCCCTTTTTTTCCCCCTTTGGGCCCAAAATTAAAAAAAAGTACGAAAAACGTAATCATATTTTTGTAAGACCTATCGAACGCAATTTGAAAAATTTTTCTATATTTATTGGTTTAAAAGTAACAAAAAGTACAAAAAAGTACCAAAATATAATTTAAACCCCTTTTTTCGGCCTTTCTGGCCAAAATTTAAAAAAAAAACTCAAAATACCTGTCTGTTTATTTCTTAAGGAAAACGCTTAACTTTTTAAATTTTGTTTCTATCTTATAGACATCAAGAGATAGTAGGTTACCGATTTTTCCCTTTTTGTCCCCTTTTTATCCCTTTACGGGCCCAATGTTTAAAAGCTCATGTGCATTTAAACAAACATGTAAGGCTTAACACGTGTTGTAAATTTCAGAGGTATTTAGCTCTACGCGTTTGAGCAGTATGGCTCTGGGTAATTTTGTTATTTGACCTTCCCACACAAATGGGCGTAGTGTGGGCGTGGCAGCAATAATTTCCAAAAAAAAGTAGCCTATTGCTCCTTTCAGACTTGAAGTAACACTCTGTAAAAATTTCACAAAAATCGATCCACTGGTGTGGCCAGCTATAAAATACAAACATACATACATACATACATACACCCCTTCTTTATATAATAGATTTGTTCCTTAAGCAGTATTAGAAAGCCAATTATATTATTTTTGTTTTTTTATTAATGAATTTATTAAGGAACTGTTTGGTAATGTGCTTGAGTCCCAACTTGAAACGTTGCGCCGAATGAACGCCAAAATGTCGTCGCCAGTATTGCCAAGAAGAACCACCTTGCAGCATTTCCAAAAGGGCATTCTCATTACTAATAAAGCATGAGTAATGCTGTATGAGTATGTGCAAAAGAAGTTCAACATGACGTATATATGCACAAACAGACTTAATTAGGATGTTTTAGAGCAATTTTTTGGCGCTATACGCAGCAAAGGCGGACTTAATGACCAAACATCACCAAAAGAGTTAAAGTATAGACTGCGAAAATACATTTTGGGTAAGTTTAAAACAAAATACTTTTTTTAATGAGCATAAATAATATATATTTTTTAAACTCAAATCTAGAAACACTCAACACCTTACAGGTACTGGAAACGTTGGTGAAGAGAGCACTGAATGGCTGACTTCAGACAACAGCATACTTTTCGAGGAACGTCGTGAAAATTTGCCTTCTGTTACTGAAGAAGATGTGGACGAGAGTCAAACCGAAGAGCTTAAAGACCTAGATGTAGCAAACTTACTTGACATTGGTTTTCTTGAAGAAGATGCTTTAGAGTATATATCCGGATATATTATTAAAAAGTTAAAACTTGAAGAATTCGAATGTCAAAAAAGTTCGTATACGTGTGCAGAGACCTGCGCCGAACGGCTGACAGCCAGCTCGCCCACGCCGCTGATCAGTCTCATAAAGGTAAAAAAGTGACGCTTCAAATAAAGTTTTAAAGTGGATTGTAAAATTACTAGTTATTTTAAAGAAAAAAGTTTTGATTTTTCTTCAGATTCTGATGAACCTGAAAACTCTTTAAATTTTGGTGATGGTGATATTAATGAATATGAAAATATGTTAAAAAAAAGATTAGAGTCGAATAACATTCGGAATAGCATTGCGTCATTTATAGCCTCAACAACTAATTTCAATAATATAAAGCCATTGGAAAATGAAGTCAAAAAGTATTTTGACTTAGATTATGAAGAGGAATATATTAAAGTATTTTATTGGTGGCAAAAAAATGGAAAGGTATGTCAAACTCTAAAGAAATATTATTATTGTTATTATTATTATTATTATTATTATTATCTTATATCATATATATATATATATATATATATATATATATATATATATTATAGTTTAAAAACTTTTATCAATAAAAATTAAATTTAGAAAAAAATATTTAAAACAAAGATTGTTTGTTGCAACTTTTGTTTAAATTAAAAAAATCAACAAAGTTGTTTACAAAAACTATCTTAAATTTTATAAAACTTACAATTTTATAGTTTTAATAAAAATAAAGTTCTGTAAATTTTATTGTATAATAAAATCCCTTAATTTTTCTACAGAGAAGTGAAAATCTTTTTTAAGTTAATACTACGAACATTCAGAACAACATGCATTGATCTGGGAGGACTTAACTAACAAAACTAACTACGTGGGGTATGTTATTTTTTCAAAATAATTTCGTTATAATTTTCTTTAAAGTGTTTGAAGAATTGAAGAACGACCAATCAATGTATGTTAATCTGAATATTCATAGTTTTGACTTTTATGTATGAATCTCTCAGCCGGCTCAGAGCCAAATTCAAGCCGTCGCCGACCTGTTTTACTGTCAGCCGCCGCCGCCGACAAAAAGTGCTCGGCGCAGGTCTCTGTACGTGGGTCGACCAAGTATCAAAAGGTTATTTAAAAAAACCAGCTTCTGAATTCCTCGAAAAAGTTAAAACACTAGAAGCTGTTTTTTTACAAAACAAATGGGCTAGATATATCCCATTCCCCACACTTCTACGAGCGGCTTGTGCAGAGTAGCCAATATGTAGAGCTTCCAGAAAACATAAAAGCGTTCTATTTTAAATGTCGAATATATTTTAGAGTTCGGCATTTAAATAAAAATTCAAAAAGCTCGACAACGAATAATGGGGCACAAAAAGATGATAAAAATTAACCTTTAAATAAATATTTTACAAAAAGTAATGTGCTGTTTTTATAAGACAAGTAGTGATCGTCTGGGTAACAATTATATGTATTTTGTTGTTGTAAACAAAAACAAAATACAGCACATAAGTATGTATACGGTAGTTTAAATAACCTTAAGCTTAATTTTCAGAACACTCAACAGTAATTTATCATTTACCTAATTAAAAAAAACCTCTAAATTGATTATTTGGATATTAGTATATATGTATATTATTAATAATTTTTTTTAAGTTTGCCTATTATTTTGTGCTTTATTAACAAACTTAATAACTAAAATACAAATTGTTTTGGTTTTTGTTTAAATAATAAATTATAAAAAATGTGTATCCATGTTTGATTTTGAAAGCTGTTGGAGGGGTTATACCCGGTATTTTACTATCGAAATTGACGTAACCCAATATGGCTACAGCTAAACCGCATAGTAATGGATAAAAAATAATATAAAATAGTAATTTAACTGCTTAAAAAATGTAAATCTATGAATGTACATATTTAAGCTTGTTTAAATCAATTTCCAAAAATTATTCAGAATTTGATACCAATTTTCTTTGTTTATTTTAGGGTTTATTGTAGGTTAAGTTTGTCTTCAAGCAAATTCTTAAAATAGAAAAAGAAAATCATGACAGCTAACATTCATGAGGTTTTTCAAAAATTTGGTGGAAGTCTACTTATGATTTGGTGTAAGAAACAATGACATGCATATCAGAGACTGGTTTACTCAGAATAAAATTTGCTCATGATTAAATCATGATACGAAAACCTATTCAGTTTTGTTATTTGGTTCAAACGTATCACATGACATAAACCAATGCATGATTTAAAATCATTTCATTCGATCTCTTGTTGTTGGCTTTTTGATTTTATTCACTGTTCAAAAAATCAACATAATTTCAATCGTATCAGCATCAGTGATATTTTTTTAAAATTTCAACCAGTTGAATGTTTTCAGGTGTCCTTGATGATCGACTGGGCCCAGGCCGTGTGACATTCATAGCCGAAGCAATTGCGGGGGTCTCTTCACGAACGAAGTAAATTTGCACTCGGCCCATCACGTATTCGCCGAATACCGAAAATTGTCGACGAGCAATTAAGTAAGAATCATTACTCTTAAAAAATGTCTCTACAGAGAACGCGCGTTGCTTACTCGACCACTGCGACATCTTGACTGACAAATCCGTACAATCGAAAACTCCAACTTTTTAAAATAATCGTACAGGGTGGCACACCCTTTATTTACATATGTTAAAATTTTTTTGTTAAATTTAACTTTTTTTATTTAAGAGTTACTTATATGTGTTTCAATGAAAATCATCATGTAAAATATAATTAATATTCATGTTCATTTAAGTGAGTCTTTTAGAAATTAACGCTGCGGCCACAAATTCAAGTTTTCGCTTTCAAGTTGAACACACATATTGTTTGTCAAATTCATTCGAATTGATGATCGTGACGTAGGCTGCACGCAACTTGATCATCAATTTCATTTCTTAGATGGCGTTGTCAAGAAATAAATGAAAAATGCTTACTTTGTGGCAGAATATTTGTTAAACGAAAAATAAAAATTGTTTTATATATTACATTTGTTATTTTATTAAATTTTTAATTAATTTATATTTATTTATATGTATATTTTGGTACAACGACACACAAACTATTTGCATTAATTTCTTTATATATGTTTATATTTGAAACATATACGAGAATTGAGTTAAAGTTATTTGCGATGAAATATTTGTGTTAGAAAACATGTGAAAAAACAAAAATTTGTGAAAAATAACCATAATTAGCTGTTAACTTGACGATCTAGTTAAAAGGCGACTTGAATGGAAAAATTCATCATCAAGTTGCTTTTAAGTTGAAAGGCAAAAACTGAACGTCTGGCCGCTATGTAACAAAAAACTTTAAAAAATATTTTCAAACTCTAACAAATAGTTTGTTTGTCTTTACATTGTTTTGATTTTACTTCATTATACAACAGTAAACCATAGGTAAACACTAATTGTACATCTACGCGCTACCGAATACATATGTAATTAAAAAACAGCGAAATAATTTTACATTATAATACCATAATCTTTTCGTTAAAAACTTTATAAAGTTTTATTTTGGTGATTTTTTCAATGTTCAAATTCAAAAAATGTTTTTTTTTTTTGGAGATTTTGATAAAACTTGGCATTGGAGCCTGAAAAAAACTGAAACCCCTAAATACAACTATAAATGGATAATTTTAATCGAATTTTTTAGGATTATTGCTATCCGTATCTATTCGACGTATTCTTCAATAACAAAAAATAGCATTTTCAATTAAACAATTAATTGTATTAAATATTTATTTTCCCAGTATTAAAATGATACATAATCGTATAAACATTATAACATTAAAATAAGTTGTTGGATATGTCCGTCCAGAATTACATTTACAAACACCAAAAATTTACTGAAAAGACAAAAAAAAAAACAATTAATTTTATAAATGAATTTATGATCTCTTTACATTTGTATAATTCATATAAATTTATTGGTTTTCATTTTCTAAAAATTGTGCATTTGTTTGGGGGGTTCATTTCCTGTACAAATTCACAAGATTTTTTGAGTAAGTTTGGACTAGAATTTAAGAATCAACTGGTTTTTGTTTTCATTTGAACTTCAAAAAGTAATGGAAAGCTTAAAAATATATAATAAATGAATGTTTTTTTTACTAAAATTAAAAAAAAAATTCCAAGACTTTACAAAAAAGTATGTATTTCTCCCTTTCTTTAATATATAAACTATGCTCTTTCAAACTGTCAATTACCTTTTACAACTACTGACAATGATACAAATGTGCGTTTTAGGCTTCTAAAACCACATAAATGAACCTCAGTTTTAAAATAAGCAGCATTAGTATGGGAACGATTGTAAATACATAACAAGTAACGGCGCTATATTCGGCTGTGCCGAATCCTATATACCCTTCACAACGTGTAGGGGGAGTTTACTCTAAGTTATTCAAATATTGTATGGAAATCCCCTTAGAGGATGAAAATAGGGTATAAGTATATTCTAGGAAAATGTTTGGGAGGGAAAACTAATGGGGGTTGGTCGTGCACTTTATTTCTCTAAGGCCGACTCTGGAAAAGTTATGGGCGTTTTTTAATTATTTTCCCAAAATTTGGCATGTCAGACCGCTTAGGTGATGGAGGTAGGTGGTAAGTATGTATAAATATGTTTGGGAGAGAAAACTATTTGGTATCTGTGATACATTTTATTCCTCTAAGAAGAACTCCGGGAAAGTTGCAGGGGTTTAAGCCTAATTTTTTATATTTTGTATGGCAACACTATTAGAGGCCTAAGATAGGGGGTAGGTATGTTCCACAAAAATATTTAGGAGGAAAAATGAATTGGGGTCCGTCATTTATTTGACCTTTGTAGGAGCACCCTGGAAGCTGTAAAGTAGGATTTAATTACAATTTACCAAACTTTATATAGGAGCCCCCTTAGGCGATGGGTATAGGGGATATGTTTTTTTTGGGAATATGTTTGGGAGGGGAAAATAGTGGGGGTCGGTCGTGCACTTTCTTTCTTTATAGGCGACACTGGCGAAGCTTTGAGCGTTTTTACATAATTTTTGTAAATTTTATATGGCAACCCTCGAAGGTGATGGTGATAGGGGGTAAGTATGTTGTCTAACATTTTATTCCTCTAAGGGAGACTCCGGGGAAGTTGTAGGGATTTTTATCCAATTTTTTTAAATTTTGTATTGCAACCGCCTTAGGGGGTAAGTATGTTTTAGGAAAATGTTTGTAAGCAAAAATGAGTTGGGTTCAGTCGTACATTTGATCTATCCAGGGCACCCTCGAAGCTGTAGAGGGGGATTTATTACAACTTTCCAAACTTTGCATGAAAGCCCCTTTAGACGATGGTAAATTTATAGGCGTTTTTTCATAATTCTTGTAAATTTTGTATGACAACTTCCTTTTGTGATGGAGATAAGGGGAAATTATGGTCGAGGAATATGTTTGAGAGGGAAACCTCTAGTCTATGGTACATTTTATTCCCTTAAGAGAGACTTCAGGTGAGGTCGTAGGGGTTTTTACCATAATTTTTTTGCTTTGTATGGCAACCCTGTTAGAAGCTGCTAATAGGGAATAAGTATGTTCCACAGAAATGTTTGGCAAAAATTAATTGGGGTTGGTCCTACAATTGACCTTCGTAGAAGCAACCCTGAAAGCTATGGGAGCGATTTAAAAAAATAAAAAAAATTAAGATTTATTAGGCAATGCTGTTAGGAGAAGGATATAGGGTAAAAGTATTTTCTACAAAAATGTTCATGAGGAAAAATTAATGAGAGTAGGTCCTACATTGCACTCGTATAAGGGCGACTCCGGGGCAGTTGTAGAGGTTTTTATGTACAAACTTATACCAAAACCACATTTACAAATCGTCGAAACTACAAGGTAAGTCAAAAGAACTCATCCGATGTGGGTTTTCGGCTTTCATTTTTTTCTAAATAAAAAACTTAGATTCTGTATTTTGATTATGTTTATTTGAACCTTTAGAATTTTATTGGTCGAGAGGATAATGTCGACCAAATGGGCGCCGTCACAATTGATTGCTGTACGGGCCATACGGCGATAACTTCGGGCTACAGATTCATTCACTCGTGTCGAATGTTGTCCTTGAGAACTTTTAGGGTCTCGGGCTTGTTCATCTAATTATTGGACTTCAAAAAACCCCACAAAAAAATCTGGAACGACGAAATCGGGCGATCTTGCAGGCCAATGTTAATCGGAAAAACGAAAGATAAGGCGACCAAGGAACGCCGCTTTAAGAATATCGGTTGTATGTCGCGCAGTCCAGTCCTAATTCGTTCAATTGCGGCAGAAAAAACTCGGCTAACATGGTCCTATAGCGTTTACTGTTGTCGTTTGACCAGCGGCGTCATCGAAAAAAAAAAATGGCCCGATGACTCCGCCAGCGTGAACAGCGAACCATGGAATCCCTTTAAGCGGGTGTAATGGCTTATCGTGCATCACTCGTGGGTTTTCGGTGCTCCAGAAGCGATAAGTTTGCTTGTTCACGTACCCGCTGAGGTGGAAATGATCCTCATCGCTCATTACGATTTTTGTCGAAAAATCGTCCACTTCGGCCTCGAGGTTGAGGATGGCTTGGGCGTAGGTTACACGCGTTTGGCGGTTGACAGGCAGCAGCTGGAGCATGGACTGGACTTTGTACTAGATCATGCCCAGGTATTTGACCAAAATTTACTTTAAGGACGACCGGCTGGTAGATAATTGCAAGGCACGGCGTCAGATCGATGTTTTTGGCAACAGCTCGACATCCTCGCCAAGAGCGGCGATATTTTCGGCAAAACAGGTGCTACGAGGCCGGCCAATCTTGGCAGCATTTCGCGTGGCCCTATACTCTTTAATGTTGGTGGCAAAATGGCGCAGTGTTTGTGCAGTCGGTGCCGGACGACAAGGGAATCGGCAACGGAATTTGCGCTGAGCCAACACCACAAGCGAATTGTTACGCAAAAAAAGTAGACACGAGTATTCCACGTTCTTGGAAAGTGTATCGCTCTTCACTTGTATTCCACCTCTTTCTAGTTCACAAATGTCAAAACAGATTTGACATTTGCCGCCATTTGCTAAAATAAAAGCATCTTCCAATAGGGTGGTTTCTTTTAACCCATATTTTAGTTTTCAAAATTTGCGCTCTGTTCGTTAAACTCGAAGTGGAAAGTTAAAGCGTTTTAACGGCGTTCATATTACGCAGCCGCAGAAATATGTTTGTGAACTAATAAAGTCAAAAATTTAGACATTCTATTAAATTTTCTTTATTTATTAAAATAAATAGTTATACTCGTATACCTTAAGAAAACACTTTTTAGAACCCTTAAATAATTTTAATAAATTACCGTAAAATTTAACTTTTTGAAAATGCCTAGATTTTTCTAAAATTCTTACAACACTTCTAAAATTCTAAAAAAAAAAATCAAAAAGAATTATTACTTACAACAAAACGGTTTACTTGGTATCGTGGTCGAGCTGGCTGTGGTGATAACTCATTATTTCGCATTTTCTCAAATCTCTCTCTAATACTGTAAAACAAAAACAATTATTTTATAAGACTCAAGTATTATTTCTTTTTTAAACTTACGATTGAGTGCTTTCGATGCTATTTTCATCTGATACATTATTTGCAAAAATATTGTGATTAAGTTCATCGCGTTTCTCACGTTCAATTTCATTGGCCTGCCATTTTTCAAACTTCATTCTTAGCTGTTTGGCCCTGGCAGCATTTTGAGCCTTAAAAATTTTTAAATAAATTGAAATTAGTATATGGGGTTCCTTCTAATAGGTAATATATATATAAGTAGGTCAATGAAACTAATGTATTTCAGACCATTTTCAGAAATATATTACACAGTCCAATCTTTAGATCACAAGTATTTGTAAGGTCACACCCGTCACAGCTTTCCAGAGGCTTCTATAAGAAGAGATCTTGCTCTACCTAGTCTTTCTGAGTTATAGATTTAAAACGTTAGAAATATTACTAAAATTGGGGGTAATATGATCACACCTGTCACAGTGAAATTACCCATATGCTAAAAACTCCTCAATTTGTCCGTCGTCAAAAATGCTTAAATATTTAATTTTTTTTGTTTAAACTTATCTTTAAATTACGTGTGATAACTCAACTTCAGTTCGATTGTCATATGGGCATTTCCATGAATATGTCAACCACGGCTGGAAAAATAAAAGTCATCGCAACTTTTTTTTAAATATACCAAAGAGCAATAAAACACTTAAATTTTATTATGTAAAAGTATTTATAGCTAATTATAATTTTAAAAGAGCAAAAATAGCAGATTAAACTGGTAATCTCTTTGATCAATTTCCAGAATTTGAAATTAACTAATTTCTCTTAACTAGTGGCTAAATTTAGGTAATTGTAATATTCCAATTATACTTTAAAAATAATGTTACGACATCAGTGGCCAAGTTCCATTATGAAATTAAAAATTTAGAGTTCGAATAGCGGTATTTTGTATAGTTTGCTTTGAATGATATTCTAATGTCACGTACGTAATGCAAAAACGTTATTTGTCGTCATCATTTGAATTCGAACGGTCGCAAGTATTTAAAAATAAAAGTGCAAAGCAAAATAAATTTCGCAAACAAATATTGATCGATTTTTTTTTTAAATTTGATGCAATAAAAATTTTATAGTCTTCCAAAGTTTGTAGCATACGATATTGTAAGTAACATAATTCAATTTAATACTTTCAAATTCCTTTATAATTATAAATATTTTATTTAGATGGGTAAAAATAGCTATGAGACTACAAAGAAATGGAGGGAGGACTTGAAGAAAAATGAAGAACAAATAAAGAAGTACCGGAAAAAGGAGGCTGAATGACAGCATGTCTATCGAAAAAAGTTCGCAGATGCAGCCAAAAAAGACAAAAAAAATAATTAACGACAAATTAACACACAATAAGTTTGATGTTTACTATTTTATTACCAAAATTATGCTTAAAATAAGCGAACAATATGAAGATATATCGTCTATTTACATATTTTCTCATGGGAGTAGCGCTCAATTTAAAAACAAATTCATTTTAAAAAGTATTTCCTCTTTTGCGAACAAATTTAGCTGCCAACATTTAGAATGGAACTTCTTTGCCACATCCCATGGTAAAGGTGCAGTTGATGGAGTAGGTGCTACTGTTAAAAGAAAGGTCTGGCAAATTGTAAAAGCAAATAAATTAATCTTGCCAAATGCTTTCTCATTTTATGAATGTGCTTATAAACATGTGGAAGGAGTTAATTTGTTGTATGTTGCTACCGAAGAGATTGAAGAGTTTTCTCTTCATCTCCATGAAAAATGGCAAAATGTCCAGCCCATCCCAAAAATAAGAAAACTTTATTCGTTAACTTATCATGATAGTCAGTATATAAATGTGTCTCGAACTGCGTATTCAGTAAGAGAAAAAATTAAAATTTAATAATTAAGTGGCAGCGCCCAAGTACATTGTGTATAGTAAGAAATGAAAATAACCTTTTATTGTTTTTATTGCTGTTATCACCGAATAAACATTTTTTAATTCTTTTTAAATTTGTTATGTAAACATGTATTCAAAAAACCTATTTTTTTTCAGACAAATACTATAAGAGAAAAATCTGTCACATACGGTATGTCACGAACGATATTAAGATTTGTTCGTAACAAAATCATCTAAAAATCTTTTTTTATTTAAAAATTATGGATTATCAAGGAAAAATATTTGGCTTGGTGTAAGAACTTAAAGATATGCACCTTTTTCGCCCGATATTTTGGCCGGCAAGGTTTTCAAAGTCATGATTTTTTTTTAGATTGTAGTACCCTCTAAATGTAATATATTGACGAAATAATTTTTCAGTTACCACTCTTTTTGCAAAATCTACACCACTTTGTAGGCGTACAAATGTCACGTACGATGGCATGGAAATGCCCATATGCCAAAATTTTATTACAGATGACAGCTGACGGCTAACAGTTGGTATATTATGGGTTGATTATGTACAGCAGCCCAACTTCAGTTGAGTTGCCCAACGGCAACCACAACTACTCAGTCGCCTCATTGTTAACCATTTGTAAACTAAAATTGTCAACTGGTGGCAGTCAGTTGCCATGTGCAAAAAAATATTTTGCAAACTGAGAACTGAAGTTGAGTGGTTATAAGTAATCAACCCATTAGTTAACAAATTGTTAACAATGTGGCAACTGAGTAGTTTTGGTTGCCGTTGGGCAACGAAACTGAAGTTGGGCTGCTGTACATAATCAACACATTTTTCTTAAAATTTTTGCTCGAAAATCCAATGTGGATTTCTTGACCGTCTGTTAAACTGTCGGTATGCCTGTCACCCCACACATATTCAGAACATTTTTCCTAAAATTTCAAATAGATTTTGGTATTATTCCGGCATTTCTGGCACCTGATAAGAACTGTAATGGTGGATTTAGTCTTGATTATTTTATCCCTTATAGTCTTTAATCTGTTAATATTGGTTTCTACTCGTTGGTCTTCTTAAAGATTTCGTAACCCTTTCTTTGTTTCTTTCTTTAAGCTTAAGACCTCAAACTTTACTTATATATTTAGTATTTGCCTTTGTGTGGCATCTTTAGAAGTTTATTTTTTAGTAAAAGTATTTGTTTTTTTGGTTTGATAATTACTTTGCGGTTTGATACACAATTTGCGAATTATCAAATTATTATATTGTAATTTGAAAATTGTGTACCAAATCAAAATCTAGTTTTTAAATGTGCATGTTGTTACCACAATTTGAGTATTTCTAAAAATGCTAACAAAAATCTTAACGTACTTCTCTTAGTGCTTCATCGTCCTTAGGCAAGTGAGCTCCGTTAGTGATGCCTTCCTCATCCTCAGCATCACTTTCATCATCCTCATCATCTTCTTCATCTTCTGAATCGTATTCATCGCTATCACGTTCTACAAATAGCCTACGATTACCATCTGGTGGCGGAGTAAAACATTTTAGTGGTTTTGGACTTTGGTTGTTTTCACATTTATTAGGATTTTTTTCCAGTTCTCGGAATTTATTTAGCATCATTGAAGTGGTACGTGAATGTGCAATAACATTTCTGTCCGGCGACAGTTCTTTCGAATTTGTATCTTCATTCGCACCCTCTTCGGGAGATGGCATTTTTACTACCCCTTCTCTTGGGGGTGTTATGCGAAATGCACGTTTTTTATTTTCGGTTGGATGATATTTTTCGAAAAATTTAAACTTTTCACTTATTTCAGATGTTTCGATTTTAACATCCTCCACAGCTTGGCCACATTTTACCACATCATTGTCAGAATCGATACTCTTCATTTGACTAACGGATTTCTTTTGCTGTGACATATTACTCATTGATTGAGATGGTAAAATGTTAAGATTTTTGCCGGTCATCGTATTGGCATCCAATTCCATAAAAATACTGCGTGACGTTTTGGTAATAGCTGTAAGAAACAAGCAATTTTTCAAATATAAATTTAAACCAACTTATAACTACTTATGTTTACATTAGCCAAACATACACTTACCCGATTCAAAGACATCTGCTTCTTTTTCTATGGCACCTTTGCCACCATCATTCTCATTGCTAGATTGATTCTCTCGAAAAATTTCACCTTTTTCAAAGCGTTCTCTAAGTGTCTTTGAGTCCACTTCAATATTAATATTTGGTTTCTTTTCCGTGGCTGTAACACCTAAATGTTTGAAAATTTTCATTTATTAATTGCGTGTACGTAGTGGTACATTGCATATTATTTACCGTTTTCTGAATCTGCTACTGCCTGCTGATACATTTCTTTAATACGTGCTTGTTTACCCATAAATAAACGTGACCTTATGTTTTGAATTTCCTGTTTGCGCTCTTCACGTCTCTCTTCCCTTTTCATTCCATGTCCTTTTTCGAAAAGACTGCGTATATCATTCATAGCTTCACCAATACCGATTGGACGCTCACGTTTATTGTGCTCACGCCTTTTGCGTCTTATTAAATCAGCATTTGGATTTTTAGAATCAAAATCAATATCATCTTCATTTTCATAATCTTCGTCATTTTCTGATGATGCACTGGAGTCGTGCTGGCTGCTAGCACTGATACCAAGCTGTTGAAGTTTAGCTACTTTCGACAATATTGACTCACTGCGTCTGATGACATTGTTATTGCCTCTTTGAAGATCCTGTTGCTGATCTTCGGTGCCGTTAGCTTTTCCTTGCTCGAATACTTGAAACCTCGAACGAACATTCAGCTGCTGCAGTTCTTCGAGACCCAAATCAGGCTTGTCGGATGCTAAAAACAAACAAAAAACAATCGTTTTGATAAAAATTTGATAAAAAATTATAAAAACTGAAATTAGAAAAAAAGAGATATATCTGTCACTGTAACATATTCTGTCGTATCCCAATAAAAGTTTTATATTTGAATTTACAGTTACAACGACCCAGCAAAAACTTGGTAGTGATTAGCTATTTCTAGAGCAACCAAACCAAGCTTTTAAAAAGGGTTTCATGTCTATAAAGTATGCTTTAAAAATAAGAATGATAGAAATTTAGAAATTTATATAAGCTCCGGGGAAGTTGTAGGGATTTTTATCTCATTTTCTTTAAATTTTGTATGGCAACCCCCTTAGAGCGTGAAAATATGGGGTAAGTATGTTCAAGGAATATATTTACAAGGAGAAACTAATGGGGGTCGGTCCTAATCTTTGTTTCTCTAAGGCTGACTCTGGGGAAGCTATGGGCGTTTTTACATAATTTTTATTAGTTTTGAATGGCAAAAAAGTTTTAAAAAAAATATGTTTGGGAGAAAAACCTAATGGGTGTCTGCTAGGCATATTATTTCTATAGGGGTGATTTCGGGGTTTTGTCAGGTTCTTACCTTTTTTTTCAAATTTTGTAAGGCAGCCCCCTTTGGCGATGCTGATAGGTGGTAAGTATTTTCTAGGAATATGTTTGCGAGTAGAAACTAATGGGGTTTGGTCGCACATTTTGTTTCTCTAAGGCCGACTCTGTGAAAGTTATGGGCGTTTTTACATAATTTTCCTAAATTTTATATAGCAACCCCTTAGGTGATGGTGATACGGAGCAAGTACACTCTAGGAATACGTTTGGGAGGTAATACTTTTGAGGGTTTGTGATACACTTTATTCCTTTAGGGGTGACTGCGGAGAAGTTGTAGGGGTTTTTATCGTATTTTTTTGAAATTTTGTATGGCAACCATGTTAGGGGCTGGATATAGAGGGTAAGTATGTTCAACAAAAATGTTTAGGAGGACTAAATAATTGGGATCGGTCTTTTATTTCATCTCCGTAGGAGAACCGTGAAGGCTGTGGAAGCGATTTAAATAATATTACAAAGAATGAAACTTTGTATGGAAACCCTGCTAGGGGCGAAGACAGGGTGTAAGTATGTTCGAAAAAATGTTTGTGAGAAAAATTAATAAAACTTGGTCTTACATTGCACATTGTACGGGGCCACTCCGGGTAGATGTTTTTATGTAGAAATTTTAGAGAAATAAACAGGGTTAGTCTTGGTTTTTGGCTTGTATGTCGGTTAGATATCGGGTGATTTTGCTGGATTTCAACAGCAATTTTTCTTCAGATATTTCTGATAGTTTGATGTCACTTAGGGGTCTATGCGACATCGGGGGGCTTCAGAAATTTGATTTCAACCATAACACGATCAGACGCACATAGCTAAATCGACTTTCCTATCTATAAGGATTCAGAATGTAAATATATATGTACTTTATGGGGTCCCAAATGGATAATATAGGAATTACAAACTGAATGACAAACTTATATATAGCCTTATCACTTATGTGAAGGGTATAAAAAACAAAAACTTACAAAAGGTGACAATGCATGCTCGAAAGATTTTTCGTAAGGGGTTTTAAAACTAAATGTAACAATTTTAAGAAATAATTTAAAAACGGGATTATGAAAAAAATGATTTTAAAGGAAAAAATATGCCAAAATATGCTGTTTTATGCAAAATATGCCTTAGCAAACCGATGCCAGAACATTGTAAAGTTTCTAAACTGCAATAATAACAATATTATAGGGTAATTCGACGTTCAGAAAAAATATGATTTGTCAATTTTTTTTATGTAACATTTAAGTGATATTTAAGTTAAATACTTTAAAATAGTTTTTTTTTGACGAAAACAAAAAAAAATTTTAAAGGCAAAATAATCCTCTTTTACTAAAACGACAATTTACATTAAAAGTAATTTATGAGTTATTAAAGCCCTTAGCAGTAAGAAGTTAATTAAATGTCATTTTAGTTTCGACTTGTTACAAAAAAAATATTTGGTACTTATTTGAAAATTTGCTCCAAGAGGTAAGAACCTGTAAAGACTTATATTACACTTTTTGAGTAATTTTTGTAGTATTAAACCCTATGAAAAAAATAACTTAATTCAAGTTGCGTTCGACAGGTCCTAAAAAAATATAAAAACATGTTTCTTACTTTTTTGAAAATTGAGTGTTAAAAAAGGGAGACTTATTTTTGGCACTTTTACAACTTTTAACCAATAAAGATAGAAACATACTTACAAAATTCAAATTTCGATAGATATCTAGAGAATCAAACTGAAGTTTCAAACGGTATAGCAGGCAAATCGCTTTTTTTAAGGTTTATGACTGTTTATTAATTAAAAAGTACTATATTTCTACATTAAATACGTTTTTTTAGCTTTTTTGAGATTCGGGGCTTAGAAATTAGGTGGGAAAAAAGTACTTTTTTACTATTTTTCTAATTTATAAATCATGAGCCTAGAAATATTAAATTAAAGACATTGGCCAAAGTTATGCTAAGTACAAACTTTGCAACGTGTTTATAAAACACGTTTATTATTACTGTTTAATGCTAACCATTAACAACGATTACCACTGTGCAACCAACATCAATGCAACCACTAAATATCAAAAAATTATAATTCTAAATGAAGCACACAAATAAAAAACTAGCTTTCAGCGGTTTTTTAAAACAAAAACTCAACAAAAAAGTTTAATTCATTTAAAATTATAGCTTCATAAAAATTATTAGTTTATGGTTTCCTGTTGAAGTTAATTTGTTAAGCACGACATTTGCGTCAATTTCAATTTTATTATATGCAAGATTTGTAGGCCGTTAAGTCTGTCCTCTGTCATGGTTGATCTTAGCAATGTTTTTAAACGGCGAAGCGTGGAAAATAACATTTCAGCCGCAGCATTACTAACCGGCATTAAATAAAAGTGATGAATAGTTTTCGCGAATTCGGGTTAATATCTGGGTCACACCTTGCTAAAACATCTATTATGTTTTCTGAGCGGTCTTTATAAATTTTCCATTTTTGTTTTCGATGCAAAATGTCAGCCTTTAATTTAGATATAAGCAGTTCTTTTTATCAATTTTTTAAAATTTTAATAAATTTGCAAATCATAAAATTAAAATTTCTAAATCAGTAAATGTTGTAATATTCTGGGGCAAAAGTTGAGGGATGTTAAACAAATAAAGGACATCCTTTGAGAAACGTGTTTTTAAGTCTTGTTAAACAGATTCAATTAAGAGTATTGAGCTCTCGATGCGGTGGTATATTTCGACATCTTCAAAATGATTTTTTCTTTAAAATTTAGGGGTTTTAACTAAAATTCTCATAATAATACAAATATTCTTTAAATCTTCAAAAATTGTTTTGAATTTTGTTTGGGATTCATTCCTTTTAGCCTCGAGATTATCAAATCAGGATTTTCATAAGAGATGATCCTTTTTGTAAATCTATATTCTGCTTTTCTAAAATTACACTAAGCGGCTGTGTGACATTTAGAAAATAAAATCCGCTAATAAATTCGAAAGTGTCCAGAGATGTTCTTAATAATATTGCTTTTGAAGACGTATTCGTATCTTTCCAATCGGGTAACTTTTCCAATGGTTCTATTATGTGATTTATTTATACTGCAAATTGTAAAATTGAATCATGAAGATCCATTGTGTTTCGCATAAGGGAGACTACTTTGTAGCTGAATATTTCAGAAATCTGCATTGCGCTTAGGAAGATGCTTTTTCAAAAATTTGCTGGTTTTTTTACCAAACGATGCAACTTCTTGTACTATTGGTACCTTGTTGCCTTTCGATATTCAGTGGTTAAGTCTATGGGAATAGCAAAGTATTTGTTTTCCATTTTTGGCGGTTCCATGTCTTTTTTAATGCCTCATTTTCTGGCAACATTAAAGGATACCCGTCAGTTCTAATCCCTACACAATTTTCAAAATCAAGACCAACTTTTTTCAAAGCTCTTAAAACTACTGATTATAGTGTGTCCGCATTAACTGATACTTTGACGTCATCGGCAATATTATTGAAAGCCTCTTCAAATGCGTCGATAGAGCCGATTAATTCATTTTTTGCTAAATTTTCGTTTACGTTAAAATACCTTTAAGCTAAAGAAGTTTGGTCTTTTTCCTTATAAATCAGTGTTTTTGTCAAAAACACTCAAATAGTTTTTAGCGTCATAAATATATTTTAATAGAATTTGTTTAAGAATATTATGGAAACATTTATTTATTTCAGTTTGAATTGTTTTCAACATCAATGAAGCATCTAAAGGGCAAACTTGGAAATGGTTGCCTAAAATTTTATCTCCAGCATCTATACAAAATCGCAGAAGTGAACGAAAAATACCTTCCGAGCTTGTATTTTCAGAGGATAGCGAAGGACCATCATCTGCATGTTCACGGAGAGGTATATTATGCCTTCCGAGGAAAATTATAGTTTTAATAATAGACAACAAACGTTCTTGATTTTTAATTTCTTGTTGAAGTGCAGATATTTGTATTTGATTCCCCACCTCAAGGCTAAAGTTTCCTTGTGTCTTCAAAAACATTTTTCCAAAAGTAACAGCATCTTTGAATATGCAATACATTTGTTTAAAAAAATATATATATAACGTTTGTCTCATGGCAACTAATATTTTTATTTTATTTATTTGAGAACTACTTAATAGACGCCTGTCAAAAAAGCCCTTAATAAAGCAACTTTAACTATTACAAACATGGGAATATGTGTTTATAACTTTGCTATATTGCTGACTTCTTATTGGAAAACTTACCTCTAACAACATCTGGCGGTAATTCAGTTGGTTGATTTTCGCGGATTATTAATTCTGGTTTCCGTGGTTGAACTGGTTCGTCATCTTCAACGGATTTTGGAGAAAGCAAAAGTTTATAATGTAAAGCACAATATAAAACACCTTCATGGCTTTGGTACGTATCCACTCTAGTGAAATGAATCAAATAAATTAATGACGTGATTTTAGTATTAACGATCAAATTTAAAACGCAAAACTTATGCGACCATTAAAAAATAATTTATGCAAGATACGGCACAAAATTAAGTTTTGAACGAAAACTCTTAAAAACTTCTCAAAGGTAAAGGCAGTGGATCAAACATTAAACATTGTCACTTGAAAAACTTACTTTAATTGCTTATTACATTCACTACAACGGAAGCAGTTTTTGTGATAAATATTCTTTTCAGCTTTAACTTCTTCCATTTTATAAACCTCTTTATCACATACGCGACAGTTTTTTTGTGCTTCTTGAGGATTCTATTAAATGAAATAAGAAATTTAATTTAATAAAAAATTGAAATTTAATAAAATATTTCATGAAATGTAATGGAGAATTTTTAGCAATGGAATGTGGTTATGGTGATTATACAAAACCTGTATCATTTTATTCTTCCATTTAAAACGAAAGAATCTAGTCTCTAGAAAAAATTTATATATTTTTTATGCCCACCTTATATACATTTAAAAGTAAAATCCAAACATCTAATCAAACTAACACTTACCGAATTAGAATGAGCTTTTGAGTTGACTTTACAAGGTTTGTCCATCAGTTTTGCAAGGCGCCAATATAAACTTACAGGTCGAATTTTAAAATTTTTTTAGACAGAAATGGTAATAACTGGTCCCCCAAAAATATGGAGCATATGTTTGCAAACTACTTTACCTTATTTGACCCTAAAATCTACAAGGTGGGCCAAAAGAAATCACCCTTTTGGAAGATGCCCCCTTTTGGAAGATACCCCCCATCTCCATCAACAAAGAAGGTTGCCATACAAAAATTCCCCAGAGTCGGCCTAAGATAAATAAAGTATACTACGGACCCCCATTAGATTCTCCTTTCATATATATTCCTAGAGCATACTTAGCGGGCTCTTTCGTCTAAGGGGGCCACCATACAAAGATTGGGAAATTCTAATAAATCCTCCTCTACAGCTTCCAGGGAGCTCGTCCAAAGGTCAAGTGTAAGACTGACCCCAACTAGTTTACCTCTAGCCCCTACCAGGGCTGCAGTACAAAAAAATATCAGGGTAAAAGCGCCAGAAACTTCCCCGGAGTCGCCCTTAGAGGAATAACTTTTATTACAGGCCCCTATTAGTTTTCCCTTCCAAACATATTCCTCGAACATACTTAACACCTATCTCCATCACCTAAGGGGGTTTCCATACAAAACTTACAAAAATTATATAAAAAAGCCCATAACTTCCCCAGAGTCGGCCTTAGATAAATACTGACCCATATTAAATTCTTCTTCCAAACATATTCCCAGAACATATCTCCTTCGCCTAAGGGGGCTCCCATACAAAGATTGGGAATTTGTAATAAAACCCGCCTACAGTTTCAAAAGTTAAATCAAAGACTGACCCTAATAAGCGTTCCCCCCAGCCCCTACCATGGCTGCTATACAAAAATATTAGGGTAAAAACCCCAGAAACTTCGCCGGAGTCGCCCTTAGAGGAATAAATTTTATTACAGAGCCCTATTAGTTTTCCCTCCCAAACATTTTCTTAGAACATTCTTACACCTATCTTAATCCCCTAAGGGGGTTTTTATAAAAAATTTCAAAAAATTAGGGTAAAACCCCTTAGACTTCCATGTAGTCACCTTAAGAGGTTTAAAATATGACATCATAGGGGTCGATAAAAATTAAAAATATTTTATAAATAAAAAAGAATTGGATAAAAATAAAAAAATATTGGTTTTTGGAAAGGATAATGCAAAGGGTAATTAAGATTCGAAACAGCCGAATATAACGCTCTCACTTGTTTTATTATTTTTTTTTTGCAAAAATAATTATTACAAAGTATTTGATTTTTTTCTGACTTAAATTCATTATTTAATTTGTTTTTATTAGAAAAATTTATATTTTTCGTTTATGTTTAAAGAAACTTTATTTGACGTTTGTTTTTTATACTACCCCAGTATAATGCATTTTTAAAACCAGTTGCTTATTTTCCTCATCAGTACTCTTTGAACGATAGCAAACATCATCTTTTAATATTAAATTTTATCCAGAAAGGTAAACGGAATATTTTTATTTAACTAAATAATGAACTTAAGCCAGAATAAAAAGCAATAACTTGTCTTAAAGCAATTAGTTCAACAAAAAAAAAAAAAAAAATAAGCATGAAAATATGTAATTATTATTTTGGAATTTTTATTCAAATCAATTATAATATCAATAACCGTTATTTTTTTATTTTTTATTAATTCAATGTACTTATAACAATTATTTCTGCCAAAAGGGTGCCTTGGTAGGTCAGTGGTAAGTGCACGAGTCTACCAGTTTGGGGGTTGTGGGTTCGATTCCCACCAGAGACCCTAGTAAGTCTGATTTGTTCTTCTGTTCTTTATTTCTTATCCTTCTCTAAATTTCTTCTTTCTTTCTATCTCAACCTATTCTATTTGCCTCTCCAGTGCCTCGTTTCTGTATGGTAGGTGAGAAGTTCTTTAGTCGAGAAATTTATATTCGCCTTGTCAAGGACAGAATGAATCAAAGAAAAACTATTATAAATTTTTAATGTTAACTTGCAATATATTAAAATTATATGACGCACCCTGTTAATAACTGAAACACTTCTATAATTTTAAAAAATTTCTCGATGTGAAAACTTTTCGCAAGTTACAGAAACGAGGCACAGGTAAGAAAAAGGGACCGAGTTAAGCGGACCCAAGTGAGCTGTATCCTTTTCTTCAACGGCTGCCTGTTCTACCTTACCTAGCCTACCTTTCTGCCAAAAAATAAGAATCAATTAAAATGTATTATTTATTGACAAAAAATAATAATAAAAAAAAAAATTATTATTTTATGAAAAAAAAAAAATTTAAATCCAAAATTTAAAAAGCACTAGATTTTTCAAAAATTTAGTTTAATGCCATCAATCTGGTGTACTGCACTTGACTTTCCGATGTTTCCTTGTACATGATTTTTTTCATTGAAAATTCCAAAATATTTATTATTTACAGTCCCTGCTTAAGAAGTACCAAAATGAAGTTTTTACCTTTTTTCTTAACCTTAGGCTCTAAGTTATCTAAAATGTACCCAAAACATATTTATATATTTTTTTTCAAAACCTATTGAACGCAATTTTATTAATGTTTCTATCTTTATTGATTTAGAAGTGAAAAATGGTTCAATTTTTTAGGTACCTCTTTGAACTTTTGCAGGTACCTGACGTAGATAAAATTTAACCCACAACTTACTTACATAAATAATTACGTTTTTTTTTTGGCAAAGGTAATCCTTTTCCTATGTTTTAAATGTAGTAAACGATGTCTGGTATATTACAGCATTTAGGAAAGGGAAACAATACTAAACAAATTAATGAATGAAAGTAATGAAGTCTTACACTGAATTTTTCTTGTGCTGTACTAGCATCAATAGAACGTACATGGATTAAATTCCGCTTTTGTAATGCATCAAATTTACTAAAACTCGACTTCTGAAAATCAGAGGAAAATCAAAATTTAAAGTTTTAAAAATGATTTGTGTTATTAAGAAGCCACTTACCACTGAAATGTTTTGCTTATCCAAGTCACTCTTCTTGTTCTTTTTGGATTTAGTTTTCTTTTTAGTAGCTTTAAGGCTGTCCTCATCACCATCATCTTTGTTGTGACCATTTTGTTTTACTTCTTCTGGCTGATCTTTTTGCAAATTTCCATTTTCACGTTTAGAGATATTATTTAATTCGGATATAGATTCCTTTTTAATGGATGATGTTTCAATGATTTGTTCTTCTATTTTACCGTTAGACACAATTGATTCCTTCGTTACAATAGTCTTTTTTGATGTTTTCTTTTTGGAACTCGTTGAAACGGATAAAAGATGTTGTTCCTCTGCTTGTGCTACAGTAACAAGTTTTTTTGTTTTTTTCTTGGCAGGACCGACGGACTGGAAAAAAAAACAAGTTTAGTAAAATTCTTAAAGCAAAATTTATACATATTCTTACGTTTTTTGAATCCATGATAACTTTGAATGTGTGTACACTCCAGTCTTCAATAGGAAATCTTGAAATTATATAAAAAGAAATGTTATACGAATTCAATTATTTAAAATTACGATTTAAGATAAAAAAACAGGAATTCTTAGAATATTTTTTTAATAGGAAAACCTTGGATGCATTCCTAAACGCAGTTTGCTTTGCAGTTAAAATTTTGTACCACAAAGCAAACTGCGTTAAGAAATACAAATTTTTATACCCTTCACATAGTGATAGGGTATATATCACTTTGTCATTCCGTTTGTAATTTCTTTATTATTCATTTGCGACCCCATAAAGTATATATATTCTGGATCCTTATAGATAGGGAAGTTAAAATAGCCATGTCCGTCTGTCCGTCTGTCTGTCTGTCTGTCTGTCTGTCCGTCTGTCCGTCTGTTGAAATCAAGTTTCCGGAGTCAGATAAAAAGATACAGATCAGTAAATGGTGTCAAACGATTACAAATATCCCGCTAACAATCGCTATTTAAAATCAGCAAAATCGGTTTACTATTGACCGAGATATAAGCGAAAACCCAGAGTAACCCATTTTTTTTAGGACAAAATCCGTGCATATATCCCTATATATCTCAGTAAGTATAATCACTCTTGCTACAAAACTTGGCACGGATACTCCTAAAGAAGGGACCTAAATAATGGAAAAAGTTTTTTCAGATAGGACCAGGGGAAGGGGTATTTTTCCTACAATTGCACAAATTTGGTGAAATATTTTATGCGCTATATCTCGTAAACTATAACAGCTATCGACATAAAATGTTCTACGAAAAGTGATTGTACGCAAAGATCTACACTTTAAAGAAAAATTTTTTTGAGTGGGGGCAAAAAAAGGGGTAGCTCCCATACAAATCGACAATTATTATAAAATATTCGATACGCTATATCTCGGAAACTATAACAGATATCGAAATGAAATGTTCTACCAAAAGTAATTGCACGCTAAGGGCTACGCCTTAAAGAAAAATTTTTTTGAGTGGGGGCAAAAAAAAGGGTAGCTCCCATACAAATCGACAATTATTATAAAATGTTCGATACGCTATATCTCGGAAACTATAAAAGATATCGAAATGAAATGTTCTACAAAAAGTAATTAGGCAAGAATGCCTACGCTTTGAAGAAAAATTTTATTGAGTGGGGGCAAAAAAAGGGGTAGCTCCCATACAAATCGACAATTATTATAAAATATTCGATACGCTATATTTCGGAAACTATAACAGATATCCACATCAAATGTTCTACAAAAAGTAATTGGAACACAAGGCCTACGCTTTAAAGAAAAAAAATTTTCGGGTGGGGGATGAAGAAGGGGTAGCTCCCATACAAATTAACAATTTTTATAAAATTTTCGTTACGCTTTTTCTGGAAAACTTTTACAGCTATCGACTTCGAATATTCTACAAAAAGTAATAATCAAATAATTTATACATTTTGGAAAAAAAGTTGGAGAAGAGCAGCGGGACTAGAACATTTAATAAGTTTTATTAACCTTTAAATATGGATAATGTCGAAAACTTTTAAAACTTTCGACCTCAAATCTTCTTCATCTATTTCTATTATTCATATGAACGTTAAAATTTTGTTATATTTTCTATGGGCTTTAAAACTCGCCAAGGTTTTTTATTATATTATTTGCAGTACAAAATTACTCGGCTGGGTATATTTAAAGACCAATGTGAAGGGTATATAAGATTCGGCACAGCCGAATATAGCGCTCTTACTTGTTTTTAATTGAAAATATTAAAAAAATCTTATTAATTGATTTACAAGATATTACTATCATGTTAAGGGTGACCATTCGTACTGATTTCATCAGTACATGTACTGATTTTTCATTTGGTGCACTGAAATGCACTGATTTTTGAAAAAAAGTACTGATTGTACTGGCTTTTCAAGGAAATTGGATATTGAACAAAAATATCATAACAAAACTTAAAGGTTTAACATTTTCCCAGCAGCAGAATGGGTATTGTGATATTAAAAAAAATTGCTAAAAATCAGCTAATGTTACTCTATTTTAAAAGGGGTTAAAAACACAATTGTACTTGAAGTAATTTTTTTAAAAAGAAAATTTAGCTCTTTAATTATTTTTTTTTAAATAAAGATTTGTTTTTGGCAAGAATTTTTTACAAGATTAGATTGACACCCAGACATACGGATGATCACGCTATAATCAACTTTAAGTGGATCGTAATAATTAAAGTTGGGTCTAAGCTTATACAAACTAAAAATAACGCTTTTATTTTTTTGCAAAAAAATATAAAAAGTGTACTGATTTCGAACCAGGAAAGAATGGTCAGCCTTATTGTGTTATGCACACCATACACGTTTCAATCCGATTGGCAACTAAGCCAGTTGTTGTCCAATCATGACATGTATGGGACTGTCAATTGATAAGTTTGCGTTGTCGATCTGGTTGAGAAACAAACAACAAATTTTTATTTTGTTCAAGTTGGCTAGTAGTATTGCATTTCTATCGCACTATGTGTGTTTAAGTCTATTGATTAGACGAAAAAATTTATGCTAAAAAATAGAAGTTTGACAGTTACATTGAAGTGTTTGGCCAAAAATTAAGTTAATTGAAAGACTGAATTGACACTTGAAATAAAAACGTGTATAGCGTGCTTTATATTGTAATAACGCTTTACAATTTTCCAATATATTATTGCATTTTAAAGAAAAAATATCTAATAACAATACTACTCCGCATAATATGCGCGTTTGCAACCACAGATGCCAGATTGGACGATTTATCGTCATTTTGACGTTTTCCGGACCCAAAAATTGATTTTTGACGATTAAGCATTAAATACATTCCTCGCTACAGGCCACCGAACACAACCAGTCAAAAATAGAATACACGTGAGCTTATGAGAATAATTTTTTAATGACTACAAGGCAACATGACTACGGGTTGCTGTCAATGCTAATTTTGTGGCGTGGTCGAAATTAAACTAATTTCTATTTTTGTACGCGACAATTAACAGATAAGTGCTGCCAATACGGTAAGATGCAAATAATATAGCTTAAACAATACAAAATGACTTTAGGTGGCACCACTGAAAGTCATATTACTTATATGTTTATTTTGTAGTGGTAGTCAAGTAAATATTTCAATAGCAGCCAGTCGGACACAAATTTAGCAAGCAACTTTTGTGTTCGTGTGTTCCTGTGTTCTTGTAGCTTGAATGTGTTTAATGCATTAATTAAAAGGCTCAATTCAAAGAAAAAATCTCTCATAACAATAATACTCCGCATCATATGCCCGTTTGCAACCATAGATGCCTGATTTGATGATTTATCGTCATTTTGACGTTTTTCGGACCCAAAAATTGACTTTCGACAATTGGACGATTTTTGCCCAAAATTTGACGATTTTTTTAAAATTCAGATTTGAGACTTTCGCACCTTTCTGCCTTAATGTGAAAATTTTGTGCATTTTTTGCCAATTCAAATTAAACTCTCAAAATTTAAAGGGCTCCTCAAGCTAATTACTCTACAGTACCAAATACCACAAATAAACAAGGAATAGAAAGAAATAGGATCCCTGACAAATATTTTCTGTAGAAACATTTTTATTGAAATAAAATTGGTTTTAACCAGCGCACACCCAACCAGTTAATATTAAGAGCCCAGCTGATTAAAATAAATTTAACATTTTCACGTTACAAATATTCAATTTTGAATGAAATTTTTAATTTTTCTGACATTCCACCGTTCAAACACAAAAAGGGCAGAGGGCAAATTTTTTGAATTCGCCTTGGGTTTACCTTGTTGACATGCATGCAAAAAATTTTTATAATTTGTGTGTTTTTTCATTTGCAGTTTGTGTTCATTATAAAATTTTGCTTTTTTTTATTATTACTTTTGAAGAAAGTACCTGTAAGCACTGTAAGCACGATGTTAGATCAAAATGAGATGGCAACTATGTTTGCAACATAGATCAACATTTGCCGAACAAACGATTGCTAATAATTTTAAGAAACGGTTGCGAACATCTACAAAAAAGCTGAGGACCAAAAAATTAGGAAAGGCCCCCAAGAGCAGCTTAACACGACAAACATGTTCAGCTCATGGCAGCTCCCCAAGAGAAGTTCACAGCCTTCCAGGGGCAGAAAAAATATTAGAAAAGAGATGGATTGTATGGGCTTTTATTCCTTAATTAAAACTTAATTCAAGTTCATGAGCTTGGGGATTAAAAAGATTGGGATATACATACATATGTACATATGTACATTCATATATATGCATGCAAATAAGCCTTTAATAAAATAACTTTAGGTATTATGAATATGGGAAAAGTTTTTCTTTTCTTGCCTTGTATGATATGTTGTCCTTTAGATCAAATTTACTAAAGGAAAGTATTAAATCAACCCTGTTGTGAATTATGTATATCTGCCGTAAATACCTCAGAAGAGTACTTTAGTCCGGCTATAATAGCCCAAAAAAGTGTGCCTCTTGAATTATAAAGCAGGGGAAAGATGGTGAAGATCTGTTCCTCCTTATTTTTATCTCAACATCTGCGACAAATAATAAAAAAAAAGACTTCAGTTCTCCCTACATGGTTTTCTAAGAAGCATTTAAATATATCCCAAAATAAAAATTTAAAACGGTAGCTTTATTTCAAAAAAACATAACATATTTAAGGTCAAGACTAATGCCAAAAGAGCCACACCTGTCGAAAAAAAAATTTAATTTCATGGAAATAATTTTATGAAAAATTTCATGGCGTTAGTCCAGTAAAGTAGATAGTATATGTAAATTTAACCTAAATAAACTTACGGCTTGACGAGACAAATTCATACCTAGAAAAACGTCAAAACCCGGTTTTTATAGTGTTTTATAAAACTTTTTATGAAGATCTTCCTTCTTTGTAGTAATCAACTGCAATTTAACGGTTTTTTGAAAGCAATTCATATTTAAATAAATTTTTTTCTAATACTATCAATATTTTTGAAATTTTTAATACAACAATAGTACATTACAACGTCATTTTCAAATCACAAGTTAATTATCCAGGCGACTAATTTAATAATCGATAGCACTTTACTGAAACCTGGTGAATCAAGCAATTGTTTCGAAATAAGCTAAAAGTGCTACTTATTTACGGGCCTACAGGATGACCTCAATCATAAAGCAAAATAGCTGCATTGCAAATTTCATAGGTTTTAAAAACCCTAATGAACTACTACTAACAAAACATGCTCCACGTATGGATGTTAAAGATAGTTCCAGTAACATCCAAAAGATGACTCTAAAGAATTTTGGAAACTACTAGAACCGTTTCATCATTTTAACAGTCATATATGTAATTAGCAGCACAAAAATGTTAACGGACAGTCATCGTGGAAGGCCAAATTTTGTTTATGGCAACACCGTTATAAGCTGTGAACAAAACTCAACTTCGCCGTGCAAAAATATTTATAAGGTTCTTCAAGAATTTGGTTGAAGACTTCTGACGATTTGGAGTTAGAACCATTGAAATGCATATACATACAAAATGTAATAATATGAAGTTATTACCGTCTTTTCTAAAAAATTTAAATTTTTTGTGAAAAAATGGATTTTTTGGATAAAATTTTCAGAATATCTCTTAACACAATAAGACTGTCAAAAATTGATGAATGCGTAAAAGGTTATTTTATTTTCTATCCTTTTGTGTTTCTTTTAATTTAATAGGATAACTAGTCTCCGACTTTGTGCTGACTATTTAATGCAGCATCCTCCTTTTTTCATTACAGAAAAATGTTAAGATAAAGGGTCAATAAAAAAAAAGGGATAAAAGGCATTGATGGACAGTACAAGGCAGGGAAGATAAAGTTGGTATGATTGTACTATTTTTGGTACAATTAAAGGCTCAAAAGTACGTTGGAACTTCTTTCGTCAATTAAGTACTATTTAAACATTTCCCCACATTTTATTACCACGAAATTTAAAAAAAATTAAGCTCCTTTTCAAGAATATTTTAAACAACCCTAAAGTCACAGTTTTCTGTTTTAGTAATTATCGGGAGCAGAAATTTTGCTTTTCCAGTGTCTACTGTTAGTCGCTTCAAAACATACTAATATTGAAAGATTTTTTTTCAAATTAAAGTTTTGAATTGTTTAGGTTTAATAAGCAAAAATGTAAATAAAAAGGTCAAACCCGTCATGGGCAATATTACCGAATGAAAACTAATAACAATTTTAAGAAAAAAGGCCAAAGAAATTGGACTAAATATTATAACAATAGTTTAAATAATTGAATATGTTTGCATGTGCTTCAAATATACAGTACTATTTGGTTAATAAAGTACAAATTTAGAAGCTTGTTGGTACGAAATTAGTTTTCTCATTAATCGTCCCTGGTACAAAGGATATATATACAAATTTACTACGAAAGCTTTGATCTTAAAAATCATGTTGACCTGTATTAAAAACTTTAAAATAAATTTAACAACATGCATGGAAATATAACAAGTAACAAGAGGATGTAATAATATGTTCTCTTAATACACCATTTATTTTTAAAACAAGTAAGAGCGCTATATTCGGCTGTGCCGAATCTTATATACCCTTCACATTGGTCTTTAAATATACCCAGCCGAGTAATTTTGTACTGCAAATAATATAATAGAAAACCTTGTGCGAGTTTTAAAACCCATAGAAAAAATAACAAAATTTTAACGTTCGTATGAATAATAGAAATAGATATAGAAGATTTGAGGTCGAAATATTTAAAAGTTTTCGACATTATCCATATTTAAAGGTTAATGAAACTTATTAAATGTTCTAGTCCCGCTGCTCTTCTCCAACTTTTTTTCCAAAATGTATGAATTATTTGATTATTACTTTTTGTAGAATATTCGAAGTCGATAGCTGTAATAGTTTTCCAGAAGAAGCGTATGGAAAATTTTATAAAAATTGTTAATTTGTATGGGAGCTACCCCTTCTTCACCCCGCATCTGAAAATTTTTTTCTTTAAAGCTTAGGTCTTGTGTTCCAATTACTTTTTGTAGAACATTTGATGTGGATATCTGTTATAGTTTCCGAGATATAGCATTTCGAATATTTCATAAAAATTGTCGATTTGTATGGGAGCTACCCCTTTTTTTGCCCCCACTCAAAAAATTTTTTCTTTAAAGCGTAGCCACTCTTGCCCAATTACTTTTTGTAGAACATTTGATTTCGATATCTGTTATAGTTTCCGAGATATAGCGTATCGAATATTTCATAAAAATTGTCGATTTGTATGGGAGCTACCCCTTTTTTTTCCCCCACTCAAAAAAGTTTTTCTTTAAAGCGTAGCCATTCTTGCCCAATTACTTTTTGTAGAACATTTGATGTGGATATCTGTTATAGTTTCCGAGATATAGCGTATCGAATATTTCATAAAAATTGTCGATTTGTATGGGAGCTACCCCTTTTTTTGCCCCCACTCAAAAAATTTTTTCTTTAAAGCGTAGCCATTCTTGCCCAATTACTTTTTGTAGAACATTTGATTTCGATATCTGTTATAGTTTCCGAGATATAGCGTATCGAATATTTCATAAAAATTGTCGATTTGTATGGGAGCTACCCCTTTTTTTGCCCCCACTCAAAAAAGTGTTTCTTTAAAGCGTAGCCATTCTTGCCCAATTACTTTTTGTAGAACATTTGATGTGGATATCTGTTATAGTTTCCGAGATATAGCGTATCGAATATTTCATAAAAATTGTCGATTTGTATGGGAGCTACCCCTTTTTTTGCCCCCGCTCAAAAAATTTTTTCTTTAAGGTGTAGGGCTTTGCGTACAATTATTTTTTGTAGAACATTTTAAGTCGATAGCTGTTATAGTTTACGAGATATAGCGCATAAAATATTTCACCAAATTTGTACAATTGTAGGAAAAATACCCCTTCCCCTGGTCCAATCTGAAAAAACTTTTTATATTATTTAGACTCCTTCTTTAGGAGTATCCGTGCCAAGTTTTGTGGCAAGAGTGACTTTACTTACTGAGATATATAGGGATATATGCACGGATTTTGTCCTAAAAAAAATGGGTTACTCTGGGTTTTCGCTTATATCTCGGTCAATAGTGAACCGATTTTGCTGATTTTAAATAGCGATTGTTAGCGGGATATTTCTAATAGTTTGACACCATTACCTGGTCTGTATCTTTTTATTTGACTCCGGAAACTTGATTTCAACAGACGGACAGACGGACATCGCTAAATCGGCTTCCCTATCTATAAGGATCCAGAATATATATACTTTATAGGGTCGAAAATGAATAATAAAGAAATTACAAACGGAATGACAAAGTGATATATACCCTATCACTATGTGAAGGGTATAAAAATGCAATCTCCTTTTTATTACTTTAATTCGGTACGACTGCATTCTATGTTTTTTTTTTATAAAGTTTGCCAAATGATCTATCTACAAATTTGTTTATACAAATTACTTTTTTGAGGTTTAAAGAAATATTTCAAAGCAAACAGTTTTTATTATTTTTTTTAATAAATACACACTACTAAACATAATAATGCTATAAAAAATTTTTTGTTTAAAAAAATTAAAAATTTATTTTTAATGTTTGGCATGTTAAGGTGTTTAAAAAATCTTCTCAATTTTTTCTACTTTTTTTATTGTCATGCGCTGTATGTTTCTCTCATAAAGGTGGTTTTATACGAGATGTATTTTACACATGACTTGTCACTTTTGCAATCCGCATGTAATTGCGTTTGTCTGTCAAAATTGTTATTTTACAGTTATTTTATAATTTTTGCTTTCACACGTACGTATGTAATTAAATCTGACATAACCTCCAAACCAAAATAAACAACTTACTTCTCTTTGTTGTTGTTCTAAAAACAGCTGATGACACATGCTTTGTCTAATGAAAATAGAACGCGCTCTAATTGAAAATTTGTCATATGACTTTAACATATGTGTTTCACACGACATGTATCAATTTTGCAGTGAAAAATTTGACAAAGTTCAAATGTAAAATACATCTCGTATAAAACCACCTTAAGTATACACGGAGACTACATAATTAGCCACAAAAAATTATTTTGTTTTCTTTAAATCTAAACTGTGCTGTAGTGTTCAAAAATATACATATAGTGCATTATTGAATTTAACATAGCAAAATTTAGTTTTGATAGATACTTATTTTACAGGGTGTCTGGTGGCAATTTTTTTTCAATACGATTACTTCAAAAAGTAATAAACGGCTTATTTTCAATTAAACGGTCACGTCAAAAAGCAAAACTGCCGTTACTGGTCTCCAAGAACCTTCGATTGGAACATCGAAACCCATTGAATTGCCTCGGGTAACTGTTTGGTGTGCCTTATCTACGCATGAGATAATTTAACCATTATTTCGAAAATTTTCGAGGTCAGGCGACGAATGTCAACGGTGAAATTATCGACGCATGATTACGGAATTCTTTTTGCCAAACCTGCAAGCTCATCCATCGCACCTTTCACACATGTGATTTCAACAGGATGGGGCGACTGCACATACAGCCAGAGATTCGATAAAGTTACTTCGGGTACATTCCCTCCAAAAACTGAGCAGTCGCTTAGTAGTGAGCTGCTTCACTAATTAATTAAGCTCGAAATGCAAACATGCTGATTTAGTAAGAACTGTGTTTAGTTAGTATAAAAGCTTGAAAGCTTTTAATATGTGTGCTAAAAAACTGAAAATTTGCACGCATATTTTTTAGCTGTCATATGCTACTTGAGTATGTGTGAACAGAAAACTTAATTCCTCAATTAGCTTTAAATCAGTGATGCGCAAAAATAAAAATGTATTTGTATTGGTGAGAAAAATTGAATTTACTGCACAATAGGTAATTTTAATCAAAAGGCAAAAGAAATATTGCAAATTTATACTGGCATGATATTTTTTTGTTAAAAAAAAGAGTTATAATATTAAAAATAAACGATTTAAGTAAAAAAAACTATTAGCTAAGAGTTGTGAAAGAAATTTATTTAAATATTTTAAAAAATTTTTAATTTTTTCAGCAAAAAACCAGTTTTTATTTTTCGGCATAAATAAAAACAAATTTGTTTACTTTTTAAATGGTATAAAATATTTGGCTAAAGAGAAATTGAATAAAAAATTGAAAATATAATATTCCAAAAATTTTTACAGTAATATGGCCCAGTATGCAAAAATAAAAAACAAAGCAAAAGCGCGTACACCCATGCACATGTCTATTAGTGTGTGTTAGAATACGTGTGTTTTTATTTTCCACAATTGTGGTATGGGCTGCGCATCAATGCTTAAAATTGTCTTAATTTACTAAGTTTCTTTCAACATTAACAGAAAATATTAATTAATTTTTTTATATATAATAAAAAGATATTAAATAATTAACTTAAAAAAAGCAAATATTTGTCTTTAATATAAATTGCTTCAAATTTAATTTTTATTTTCATATTTTCTCATCAAATAGCAACTAGTGATTTTTTTTAACTAAGAGAGTAAATTGGTTAAAATATAAAAAATATGTATAAGCGCCCACTGCTCAGAAACCAACCACTAAAACACCCGGAGACGTCGATGATTGTCTAAAGAGCCTTAATAAAAACATTATAAAAGCCTTTAAACATGCTTCTACTACCTCCCTTCAGGGAAATACAACAACATTTTTTCTGCCGATGTTGAAGAGCTTCTATCTAAAAAGAGGAGAGCCTGAAGAGAATGGCAACACCATAGATGGCCCCAACTTAAAACTAAGCTGAAAGAATGCACAAACCAATTGAAAAACCTCCATCAAGTTCACGGAATCACATCAGTTAAGGACTATTTGGAAGGTCTAGATGCAACTCCTCAAACAAATTATTCTCTATGGCGATCAGTCAGACGTCTTAAAAGACCCGTAATCGCAAATCTGAGAGGATCTTGGGATAGAAATGACGAAGAAAAATGTGATCTGATCGCAAGTCACTTAAGGAACGTGTTCACTGCCAATGCATGCACTGACGTTAGGGAATTACCACCTGTTGTTGCTAGACGTCCTAAAGAGATACGTTTTCAATTTTTAGATGTTGCAGAGGCTGTCGCTAACGTAAATGATAAAAAAAAGCTCCTGGGTTTGATAAGATAAGCAACAAGATGCTTTTAAAGCTACCTTTTACAGCTAAAAGAATTATTCTTTTTATTTTTAATGCCATAATACGGCTTGATCATTTCCCGCCAGTATGGAAAGTAGCCTTAATAAAGATGATTAATAAGCCTGGTAAAGGTCCTTTAAAACAAGCTGACTGTGATCCTGAATGACAACAACTTTATTCCACTTACTGGTCTACTTAGTACCATCGAACAAACCCACAGGATGGTACAGGCTATAAGAAAATCCTTTGAGGAAAAAAAGTACTGCTCCGCGCTTTTAATTAATGTCTCTCAAGCATTCGACAAAGAATGGCATAAAAACATGTTAAACAAACTAAAAATCAACCTCCCAGCTAATATTTTCAAGCTGCTAGAAAAATACTTTACCGGCAGACAATTTAAAATCAAATAAGTTTTTCTCAACCAATTAGGGCTAGTGTATATCAAGGCAGTACACTTGGTCCAATTCTGTACTTGATTTACACAGCAGATATGCCAACCAATAATTTTACACACACGTCACCATTTGCTGATGATACCGCCTTTCTCAGTATATATAAAGACCCTAAAGAGGCTTTGAAAAAGTTGCAACAACACGTAACCCAAGTTGAGAAATGGGCAAACTTATGGGGAATGAAAATAAATGAACAAAAATGTACACACGTAACTTTTACTTTACGCAAAGAAACGTGCCCGCCAATCACTTTTAACAACCATATGGTGCCTCAACAATCCGAGACAAAATATCTTGGTATTCACCTGGATCGCCGCCTCACATGGAAGCTTCATATAGATGAGAAGTTGACGCAAATGAAACTTAAAACTGCACTAACTCATTGGTTAATCGGCAGAAACCATGTGCATCGATCATTTGTATTGCCTGAACCTTGTTTTGACTGATCTATAATCAATCCAATTTTGCGATATTCATCTTGAACATATTTCTTTTTTGAACTTCTTGACTCTTTGTTGGTTTCATTGCTTCTTATGGATCCTAAAGACCCGAAATCCAAATCATAACTAATTTTTAGTGTATAATTTAGTATATATGTGTGATAATCCAAATTCATATGCATCGGTAATATCTAATGCAATTTCATAGCAGGTGGTACTTAAATATAACAAAACTGCACTTGTTATCCATACCTTAACCTCAGCTAAAACTAATTAGTATCTCGCCAATATGGGGTTGTTTTTTTATCTTGATTGGTTCGATGTCGCGATTATTATTATTAAATTGTTTATGACTTTGGTTGACCCTAACAGTTGATAACAGGCATATTAGAAAGATATCATATGTTTACTGTAGAACCTATTGTGATATTTTTATGGCTTATTTTTTCGCTGATCAAAACAAAGCCATAAAACCCTTTCGCAGGTATTATATTTAATTATTTTAGTTTAACGTAGTCTAAAGTTTAAAACATAAACCTTTAGGCGAAAAGGTGAAAATTTAATACATAATTGTATACGAGTAATTATAGGGCTGTTTGAATTATCGTAATTTGAATTTTTTTAGAGTAATTTCATTAAAATTAAAAAAGTGTTCTACCGGCGGGTCGTGGCGGGTGCAAAAGTATATATAGGGTTAAAGAAGACACTTTCACCTTTCTTCTGGTGGTATACGTTTCTTATTCCCTTTTGTTCCCTAGCAGTTCTATTCCACTAAAGTTTATTTTTAAGAAAAATATAGTAGTTTCATAAATATTTCATTACACCCCTAATATTAAACGCTAAAGCGGTAACCACTTACAATAACAGAAGAATATAATCCTACCAACATTTTAAAAAAGACAGCAGGCCATTATTGATGATAGCTTGCGAGTAGTAACCATTTATTTTTGACAAAAAAAATAAATAAAACACGCCCTTTTTCTGAAATTGAAAAACAGTTGAGTTTGACAACATGCCACGCCCACAAATTTTAATAGTTTAACCTAATTTTTTGGCTACCTTAATATAGATATATTAGCTCCAAAAAGGCGTAAAAATTTTAAAAATCGGTGACAAAAAAAATCGACTTTTGGCCAATGAAAAACGATTTTCAGCCACTGTGAGCCGTCGCAATGGAATCGCCCAAATATATTTTCTTTCGCGTTTAATGTTGCCGAAATATACATACTTATGTTTATTCTTTTTTCGGTAACACACGTACATATGTATTTACATTATAACAGATATACATAGATACTATATGGATACGAACATAATTATGCGTACTAAGATTTTCTCTCCCTTCATTTAAAAAAAAAATATGCTGAATAATTGCATTTTCTTAAACTTAAGATGTTGACCTAGTTTTTAATAATTTTTTATGCACAAATTTTACGAACTTGTTAAATTAAATATACATAAAAATGAATATTTAATATATTGATGTATGTATGTACATATGTATTAAAAAGATAAAAAAACATATAAAACCATATACATAGTTTTTAAAACAATAAAGTTTTTATATTTTTTGCTTGCCACTAAATTTAAACACAATGATTCCGTTATATGACTCTCGAGTATAAATTTAAAATTTTTTCACTTCTTCTCTCTCGCATATATAGAATTTTTATACACTTTTTTATTACGTGCATACATACATATGTATGTATGTACATACACAACGTATCTTTATAATTGCATTAGATCGGGCTTCATGTAATAACTACATATTTTTTTAAATTTGATTTGAAATTCAAAATTTGTTTTAAAAAATTTAAAAACAATCTCTTAAATAACTTTACATATGGACTAAACACTTCATTTCTTTTATTTTTAAAATTTCCGGTTTTAAATGTAACATTTTTACAGATCACTTTGGAACATTACGTAAAGTTCTGTTAGATGCTGCTGTAAGTCACTTACATCTGATTAAAATTTTTACCTTAATTGACTTTTTTTTTGGGCGAATTGTATGCAGGTCAGTTAAGATATAAATTGTATTGGAAAATCTTGGAAAAATTTTATTTTTTTGAAATATTTATATTAACTCACATTAAAGACGCGGAAACAAGACTAAATTTCGAACGTAACTATAAGATAAAAATAGTGCCAACGTACTGAAAAATATGCAAATGGCACCTTAGGAAAAACTCATCATTCTATGTATAGAATTGAAATTGTGCTCATATTGTGTGTATTTGATATTTTTATTGGAAACAAAAGAGATGTGTGTTAAGATCAATGGTGCTAACTATAAATACGGAAGCAAACGCCTAAGCACATATGGAAAACCCAAATCCAAAAGCACTAATAATTTTTGAATTAAATTTATATTTGAATTCGATTAAGATTCGGTTTTTAGGAGGCGATTAAAAGCAGCTCTCAATCATTTATCCCAAATATGCATGTAGTGTTTTGTTTAACTGTGAGGTATTTATTTATTTATTTTTTTTATATTTTATTATTGAATCTTCTCTTTTAGCGAACTAACAATAAGTTTTCCTATAACTTAGTAATTTATTTTAGTCCAGCCACTGCCAGAATAAAATTTAAGTTCTCATAATAACATTAATTCATTTCAATGAAAGGCCTAGAAGTGACTCCCCAGACAAATTACTCTCTATGAAAATTTGCCAGACGTTTCAAAAGACCCGTGATTGCAAAACCACCACTACGTTACCTTACAGGATCCTGGGCAAGAAGTGATGACGAAAAATGTGATCTGCTCGTAAGTCATTTGAGAAACGTATTCACTCCAAATGCATGTGTTGATATAGGTAAATTACCGTCGGTTGTTGTTAAAAGCCCTATGGAAATACATTTCCAACTTCTAGATGTCGTAGAGGCTATCGATAATTTAAATGCTAAAAAAGCTTACGGCTTTGACGGAATAAGCAACAAAAAGCTTTTGGAGATGCCCTGCACAGCAAAAAAAAATAATTCTTTTAATTTTTAACGCCAATTACGGCTCGAACATTTTCCGGCAGTATGGAAAGTTGCCTTAGTAAGGATAATTCCTAGGCCTGGGAAAGATCCCTCAAAGGTGGAGTCTTACAGGCCCATAAGTCTGTTACCTACTTTGTCTAAACTGTTCGAAAAGTTGCTTAAAAAGAAGCTTACCCTGACTTTGAATGATATTAATTGTATTCCAGATCACCATCAAGCAAACCCACAGATTGGTTATTGGAAAATCCTATGAGGAGAAGAAGTACTGCTCCGCGCTTTTCATCGATGTCTTTTAAGCTTTCGACAAAGTATAGCATGAAGGCCTGTTAAACAAACTAAAGCTCAACCTTCCAGCCAATACTATTAGAAAAGTACACAGCTGGTTAAAGAGGGTAACCATTTAAGTTGTTCTTAACCAATAGGCGCTGGTGTACCTCAAGGGAGTATGCTAGGTCCAATTCTGTACCTGGTTTACACGGTCAACAAATAATTTTACACACACATCGACATTTGCTGATGATACCGTCTTTCTCAGTATTCATAAAGATCCCAAAAAGGCCTCAAAACAACTGCAATATCACGTAGCACAAGTAGAAAAATTGGCCGATTTCTGGGGTATTAAAATAAACGAACACGTGCCCCCTAGTTTTTATTAACCCCATATGGTGCCTAAATTAATCGAGACGAAATATTTTGGCATTCACCTGGATCGCCGCCTCACGTGGAAGTCCCACATAGATGCAAAGTTGACACAATTGAAACTTAAAACGGCTCAATTTCACTGGATAATTGGTAGAAACTCTGTGCTGCATCTTGAATTTAAACTTCTGCTCTACAACTCAATTTTGAAACCAATTTGGTGCTACGGTATACAATTATGGGGCACCGCTTCAGCCTCCAACATGGAAAAAAATTTAACGCCGTCAAAACAAAATCCTAAGAATGATAACTGGTGCTCCTTGGTATATTAAAAACAGCAACATACACAATGATCTTCAAGTTCCACTAGTTAAAACTTGAAACTCATCCAAATCCGTTTGCTCGAAACATCTTGCAACATAGTGGACACACCCATCTAAAAAGGAAGGATACTTTTGCACTAAGATGAAGTTAATTCATTCTATTATGAGAACTTTAATTTTAATCTGGCGCTGGCTGGACTAATATTAATTACTTAGTTTTAAAATTTGAATACTTATTGTTAGTTCGCCAAAGGCGAAGATTTAATAACAAAAATATGACAAAAAAAATTACAGTGGTTTCATCTGCGCGCAATAGTATCCCTTCCTTCCAGACGAGTGTTGCGAGATGTTTCGAGCGAGCGGATTTAGATGTGTTTCCAGCTTATTTAAATATTTGTCCATATAATTAAAAATTTCGCATTTAACTAGTGGAACTTGCAGATCTTTGTGGATGTTGCTGCTTTTAATATAACAAGGAGCACCAGTTATCATTCTTAGAATTTAATTTTGACGGCGTTAAATTTTTTCTATGTTGGAGGCAGAAGCAGTGCCCCATAATTGTATCCCGTTGTACCAAATTGGTTTTAAAATTGAGTTGTAGAGTAAAAGTTTACAATCAAGACGTAGCACTGAGTTTCTGCCAATTAACCATTGGATTAATTTAAAAGCTCTATTTTCTTTAAAATTTGCTGGATGGTATCCATATACATAAATACTTTTATTGGAAGATTTCTTTACATTTTTAATACCCTTCACATAGTGATAAGGGTATATATCAGTTTGTCATTCCGTTTGTAATTTCTTTATTATTCATTTGCGACCCTATAAAGTATATATATTCTGGATCCTTATAGATAGGGTAGTTGATATAGCCATGTCCGTCTGTTGAAATCAAGTTTCCGGAGTCAAATAAAAAGATACAGATCAGTTAATGAGGTCAAACTATTGGAAATGTCCCGCTAACAATCGCTTTTTAAAATCAGCAAAATCGGTTTACTATTGACCGAGATATAAGCGAAAACCCAAAGTAACCCATTTTTTTAGGACAAAATCCGTGCATATATCCCTATATATCTCAGTAAGTATAGTCACTCTTGCCACAAAACTTGGCACGGATACTCCTAAAGAAGGACCTAAATAACGGAAAAAGTTTTTTTCAAATAGGACCAGGGAAAGGGGTATTTTTCCTACAATTGCACAAATTTGGTGAAATATTTTATGCGCTATATCTCGGAAACTATAACAGATATCGAAACCAAGTGTTCTACAGAAAGTGATTGGACATCAAGGACTACGCTCTTGAGAAATAATTTTTTGGGTGGGGGCAAAAAAAGGGGTAGCTCCCATACAAATAAACGATTTTTATGAAATATTCGATACGCTATATCTCGGAAACTATAACAGATATCGAAATGAAATGTTCTACAAAAAGTATTTGGACAACAAAACCTACGCTTTGAAGTAAAACATTTTTTGGTGGGGGGTGAATATGGGGTAGCTCCCATACAAATTAACAATTTTTATGAAATTTTCGATACGCTATATCTCGGAAACTATAACAGCTATCGACATCAAATGTTCTGCAAAAAGGAATTGGACAACAAAACCTACACTTTGAAGAAAAAATTTTTTGGTTGGGGGTAGAAAAAGGGATAGCTCCCATACAAATAAACAAATTTTTATGAAATTTTTGATTCGCTTCATCTGGGAAACTATAACAGCTATCGACTTTGAATATTCTACAAAAAATAATAATTAAATAATTCATACATTTTGGAAAAAAAGTTGGAGAGGAGCAGGGGGACTAGAACATCCCATTAAAATTAAAACCTTTAATTAACCTTTTAATATAAATAATTTCAAAAACTTGCATTACTGTCGACCTCAAAGGTTCCTCATCTATTTCTATTATTCATACGAACGTTAAAATTTTGTAAAGCTTTCTATGGACTTTAAAACTCGCACAAGGTTTTTTATTAAATTATTTGCAGTACAAAATTACTCGGCTGGGTATATTTAAAGACCGATGTGAAGGGTATATAAGATTCGGCACAGCCGAATATAACGCTCTTACTTGTTTTTATGTCACACTTATTCCAACATGTCTATTTTTTTAGAAATAATTAGGTGACTTAAAATATTAAATATTGCGCGAAAACGTGTTACCGCTCCAACTTTCAAGGAACAGTGCTTACTATAATACCGCACGTGCTAATGAAAAAAATAAACCTTCATACCACTTAAAGCCAGACAACGACTCGCTACAAATTTCTGACTCCATTGGAAAATAATCTAAGTCCTCCTAAACCAATTAAATTATTATAAATTCAAATTATGGCCGTTATGAACTGTTAAAGTTCTGAAACTATGCATTTTTTACTCGCTGAATAAAAAAACCTTAAATTTGTTGACATCACTGTTAAAAATGCCAAAAATTTGTTAGAGAACTGTTTTAAAGACTTTCTAAGTAAAATGAGCAAAACATTTTCACAATGAATATCTTCAGGTTTTATTTTAATATTTTTGTTTAAATTTATACATTAAATGAATGCTAAGTGAAACCACGATAAACGCCAAAAAATAAACGCACCCACATTCTTGCATGCTTGTAAATTTGTGAGGTAGTGATTCAACAAAAATGTAATGCAATAAGAAAAGTGCCCTAAATATTTGTAAAATGTATAAAAAGTATATGGAGCATGTCGGTTCAATTGTAAGAGAATTTGTTTTTACACGTAACGCATTTTTCCTTAGGCGCTGTGGTGTTGCCAATTAAAACAAGTAAGAGCGCTCTTACTTTGGCTGTGCCGAATCTTATATACCCTTCACATTGGTCTTTAAATATACCCATCCAATGTCAAAGCTTTCGACATTATTCATATTTAAAGGTTAATGAAACTTATTAAATGTTCTAGTCCCGCTGCTCTTCTCCAACTTTTTCCCAAAATGTATGAATTATTTGATTATTACTTTTTGTAGAATATTCGAAGTCGATAGCTGTAATAGTTTTCCAGAAGAAGCGTATCGAATATTTTATAAAAATTGTTAATTTGTATGGGAGCTACCCCTTTTTTTGCCCCCACTCAAAAAATTTTTTCTTTAAAGCGTAGGCCTTCTTGCCCAATTACTTTTTGTAGAACACTTGATTTCGATATCTGTTATAGTTTCCGAGATATAGCGTATCGAATATTTTATAATAATTGTTGATTTGTATGGGAGCTACCCGTTTTTTTGCCCCCACTCAAAAAAATTTTTCTTTAAAGCGTAGGCCTTCTTGCCCAATTTCATTTTGTAGAACACTTGATTTCGATATCTGTTATAGTTTCCGAGATATAGCGTATCGAATATTTTATAATAATTGTCGATTTGTATGGGAGCTACCCCTTTTTTTGCCCCCACTCAAAAAATTTTTTCTTTAAAGCGTAGGCATTCCTGCCCAATTTCTTTTTGTAGAACACTTGATTTCGATATCTGTTATAGTTTCCGAGATATAGCGTATCGAATATTTTATAATAATTGTCGAATTGTATGGGAGCTACCCCTCTTTTTGCCCCCACTCAAAACAATTTTTCTTTGCGTACAATTACTTTTTGTAGAACATTTTAAGTCGATAGCTGTTATAGTTTACGAGATATAGCGCATAAAATATTTCACCATATATGTGCAATTGTAGGAAAAATACCCCTTCCCCTGGTCCCTTTTTTAGGAGTATCCGTGCCAAGTTTTGTGGCAAGAGTGACTATACTTACTGAGATATATAGGGATATATGCACGGATTTTGTCCTAAAAAAATGGGTTAATCTGGGTTTTCGCTTATATTTCGGTCAATAGTGAACCGATTTTGCTGATTTTAAATAGCGATTGTCTCCAGGATATTTCTAATAGTTTGACACCATTAACTGGTCTGTATCTTTTTATTTGACTCCGGAAACTTGATTTCAACAGACGGACATCGCTAAATCGGCTTCCCTATCTATAAGGATCCAGAATATATATACTTTATGGGGTCGCAAATGAATAATAAAGAAATTAAAAACGGAATGACAAAGTGATGTATACCCTTATCACTATGTGAAGGGTATAAAAAAAAATTAAAAAATTGCAACTACATACACACGTGCACGTGTACTTACGTTTTTGTATTTCCCTGTTATGCTCCGAGCGGTAAAACTCTTTAGGGCTTTTCATTTCTGGCCTTCTGAAAGTTCTATTTATACCTTCTTTTAGATTTGATACCTCAATTTAGACGGTCTTCCATAAGAACATATCATAAGGCCTATAAATTCCGTTCTGCAATATCCTTTAGAAATTCCAACTGCACATTTTTCTAGGAAGGAAACAAATTGCTGGTTTATTGTAATTTTTTATACTCTACACATAGTCGCAAGGATATCTGTACATACTTTAAACGGACAGTCAATTTTTTTTTTAATTTTCCGGCCGAGATATTTTAGTGTCACTAGGTCTAAAAGTTCTGTTTTAAAAATTTAACCAAATTGCACAACGTTTTTTGGGCGCGCATCGAGGTCAAAGTTCAAATATGAGCGAATTCTACTTCTAATGTACAAAAAATTGTAAAATTCGTTATCTTTACGCGTTATTTTAAAACGCTTCAGACTTTAATTCATTTGAATGGGAAGAACAATAAAACAAATTCTTTGGAAAATAACCCATCTAAGTCATTTGGGTCTCATTATCCCTCCAAGCTTTATTATTGCTAAATTCCTAAATATTCTTTATTATGCGGTGTAAATGAAGGGGTTTATTAAATCTATTACATTAAAAATAATTTCGTATTTATCTTTCGTTATTTTCAAAACTAAAACATAATTTATACACTAAAGTTTTTTTTAAGATTAACCCGCTACTATGATACAAATAATCAGGTAGTCTCGTCGGCCCAGCTGATTAGTGCCAAAATGTCAAAATTATGCTCTCCCTGTGAAAATAAAACAACAAAAATTATTACTCATCGTTTTTTTTCTATGAGCTTTTGTTTGACACTTCTGTACTAATTTGTAGTTGCTGCAGGGACGAGATTACCTGATTAGTTGTATCATGCCCTCTACTTCGTTAACGAACTTTCAAATATTAACGAACACAAAGCTCTTAATGCAAAAGAGCTATGAAATTATATAGATAAAACAACAAAATTTACTTATTGTTTTCTCTACAATCTTAATCCAGATTCCATAGTTTTCTATTGATTTCAGGCATATTAAGAAATGCAAAAAATAATAACAGAAATATGTAGAAAGCCTTTTTGACAGCATAATTGACTTTTATATTTTTTGGGACCTGTCGAAAGCAATATTAATTTTGTTTCTATCGGTTTTAGTTCAAAGTTCACAAAATGGACCTAAGCAGTATTAAAATATAAATTTTAATCTTTTTTTAACCCTTAGGGCTAAAATCTCAAAAAGTACTGCTAATGTTTTGATTAAAATTCGATACCTTTTAACTTTTATTTCTGTCGTGTATAGTTTACCAATTTTCCCTATTTGGTTTATTTTAATTCCTCTTGGGCCAAAATTCCTCGAAATTTCGTCTTATTGAATACCAAGAGGTATCCACATTTAGAGTAAGTATGCTCCAGGAAATTGTTTGAAAGAAAGAATGAGTTTGGGTCAGTCCTGCATTTAACCTATCCACGGGCACCCTGGAAGCTAAATAGGGGGATTTATTACAATTCCCATAACTTTGTGTTGCAACCCCCTTAGGTGATGAAGATAGATGGTAAGTATGTTCTAGGAATATGTTTGAAAGGGAAAACTAAGGGGGGTCTGTTATATATTTCATTCCTTTAGGGGTGACTCCGGGTAAGTTGTAGGGGTTTTTAACCTACTTTTTTCAAATTTTGTATGGCAACCCCCTTAGGGCGTGCAGATATGGGTAAAGTATGTTCTAGAAATATGTTTGGGAGGGGAAACTAATAAGCGTCTAAGATACATTTTGTTTCTCTAAGGGCGACTCCGGGAAGTTGTAGGGGTTTCTACACTAATTTTTATAACATTTTGTATGGCAACCCTCTTAGGGGCTGCTGATGTTTGGAAGGAAAAGTTAATTGGGGTCGGTCTTACACATTTCACTTGAAGGAGCACCCTAAAAGCTGTGGGAGCGATTAAAAAAAAAAACAAAAAAAAAATAAAACTTTGTATGGCAACCCTGTTAGGGGGTGGAGAGAGGGTAAAAGTATGTTGCAAAAAAAATTTTGTGGGGAAAAATTATTGGGAATCGGTCTTACATTGCACGTTATACGGGACAAGTCAGGGGCAATTGTGGAGGTTTTATTTACAAATTTTGGAAAAATAAAGGACAGGTAGTCTTGGTTTTCGGCTTATAGCTTCCTAGACTAGGAAATTTTGTACAATACGAAAAGAAGCAGGGAAATGTTAAAGTTTTTTATGCCCAACTTTTACTTAAACGCTATAAAAGAAAATTGTTCTTGCATCGAATCATTACTTGCAATTTAACCTGAAAAGTAAACGCTCGTATGTGAAGCTTGGCTAACCAGCTGAATCAAATACCAAAGTTACATAGCCATGGCGCTAAGATAATGATCTAAATTTTTTAGTACCAAAATGGTCCAATTTACATGAGCTTCTAAAATCTGCCACATCATGAGAAAGAACTTGTACTAAATGCAACTTTTTGAGGCTAAAACTGACTGAAAAATGCCAAGAACTTGCGGCCTAATATGGAATCTTAAAACTTTTAAAAACTTGTTTAAATATGTTTAGAAATGAGTTGTTGAAAAGTTTTACCAAAATGCAAAATGCTCGTTTAGGATTATGGTATTCATAATAGATTTAATTCATTCTTGACCTCAATTGATAAAAAGTTCTTTTGGCGCGGAGCCAACAAGTTTCCAAATATTTAAGAAAAGGTTACACTTAATAGTAGTCAAATTTGCATCTTAAAACTTTATACCAAATAAATTTGAACAATTATGGAAATCGCGCAAATAATTGAAATTTTTCGAGTTATTCGAGTTTTAATTTTTGTTTTCTTTTATGCGTGTAAAAATTAATAATTATTATCTGTTGGGAGTCGAAGGCCTTACGTTTGTTAAATTAGGCCTTTAAAAGTCCCCTTCCTTCTTATTTTTACAGGTGAGCTACGTCACACAGTGTCGTGTCGTGGAGTTATCACAAGGTAATGAAATTTGACACACATATTTTGATTGATAAAACATAACAAAATCTATAATTTAAAAGTTTTATATTCAAGGATTTGTGTCCTTAACATACATCCCTTATATAAAAATTGCCATAAGAGAAAGAAAAATGCCAGCTTAATGAAATTTAGTACAGACATTAGCTATAACATGGTTCGGTACCTTACCAAATCTCTCTTAATTCTAAGCAAGGATACGCCTTCTTTGACAAAAGTCCTTTTTAAAAAAAGTAAAAAACAATAAAAAATAGTTCAATTACTTTATTGTTTTGGCACACGAATCCCTTATAATGAGTTAAAAGTTAAACCTTTCTCATTCCACATTTTGTCCAACGTGGAGCAATCTCTCCCTTACACTTCACCCCCCATATATCCTTAAACAATTTTTAAATTTAAAACAAGTAAGAGCTTTATATTCGGCTGTGCCGAATCTTATATACCCTTCACATTGGTCTTTAAATATACCCAGCCGAGTAATTTTGTACTGCAAATAATATAATAAAAAACCTTGTGCGAGTTTTAAAGCCCATAGAAAAAATAATAAAATTTTAACGTTCGTATGAATAATAGAAATAGATGAAGAAGATTTGAGGTCGAGAGTTTTTAAAGTTTTCGACATTATTCATATTTAAAGGTTAATAAAACTTATTAAATGTTCTAGTCCCCCTGCTCTTCTCCAACGTTTTCTCCAAAATGTATGTATGAATTATTAGATTATTACTTTTTGTAGAATGTTCAAAGTCGATAGCTGTAATAGTTTTCCAGAAGTAGCGTATCGAATATTTCATAAAAATTGTTAATTTGTATGGGAGCTACCCCTTTTTTTGCCCCCACTCAAAAAAATTTTTCTTTAAAGCGTAGGCATTCTTGCCCAATTACTTTTTGTAGAACATTTCATTTCGATATCTCTTATAGTTTCCGAGATATAGCGTATCGCATATTTTATAATAATTGTCGATTTGTATGGGAGCTACCCCTTTTTTTGCCCCCACTCAAAAAAATTTTTGTTTAAAGCGTAGGCATTCTTGCCCAATTACTCTTTGTAGAATATTTGATTTCGATATCTGTTATAGTTTCCGAGATATAGCGTATCGAATATTTTATAATAATTATCGATTTGTATAAGAGCTACCCTTTTTTTTGCCCCCACTCAAAAAAATTTTTGTTTAAAGCGTAGGCATTCTTGCCCAATTACTTTTTGTAGAACATTTCATTTCGATATCTCTTATAGTTTCCGAGATATAGCGTATCGAATATTTTATAATAATTGTCGATTTGTATGGGAGCTACCCCTTTTTTTGCCCCCACTCAAAAAAATTTTTCTTTAAAGCGTAGGCCTTATTGCCCAATTACTCTTTGTAGAATATTTGATTTCGATATCTGTTATAGTTTCCGAGATATAGCGTATCGAATATTTCATAAAAATTGTTAATTTGTATGGGAGCTACCCCTTTTTTTGCCCCCACTCAAAAAAATTTTTCTTTAAAGCGTAGGCCTTATTGCCCAATTACTCTTTGTAGAATATTTGATTTCGATATCTGTTATAGTTTCCGAGATATAGCGTATCGAATATTTTATAATAATTGTCGATTTGTATGGGAGCTACCCCTTTTTTTGCCCGCACTCAAAAAATTTTTTCTTTAAGGCGTAGCCCTTAGCGTACAATTACTTTTTGTAGAACAATTTAAGTCGATAGCTGTTATAGTTTACGAGATATAGCGCATAAAATATTTCACCAAATTTGTGCAATTGTAGGAAAAATACCCCTTCCCCTGGTCCAATCTGAAAGAACTTTTTATATTATTTAGGCTCCTTCTTTAGGAGTATCCGCGCCAAGTTTTGTGGCAAGAGTGACTATACTTACTGAGATATATAGGGATATATGCACGGATTTTGTCCTAAAAAAGATGGGTTACTTTTGGGTTTTCGCTCATATCTCGGTCAATAGTGAACCGATTTTGCTGATTTTAAATAACGATTGTTAGCGAGATATTTCCAATAGTTTGACACCATTAACAGGTCTGCATCTTTTTATTTGACTCCGGAAACTTGATTTCAACAGACGGACAGACGGACATGGCTATATCAACTTCCCCATCTATAAGGATCCAGAATATATATACTTTATGGGGTCGCAAATGAATAATAAAGAAATTACAAATGGAATGACAAACTGATATATACCCTTATCACTATGTGAGGGGTATAATAAGCAAACCAAAACGTTCAAGTGTTTTTAAGAATCCAACAAACCATTATTCGCTATTCGCTTGTTTTGATTTTCTTTTTCCCTTACATTTGAATGACCATTGGTTATTACTAAATGTATTATAAGGGCTACAGAAAACAAAACCTTGTTGTTTAACAACACTTTTTAAAATATTAGTTAGGAATTTGGGTTGAAGTCTACTGATGATTTGGTGTAAGAACCAATGAAATGCATATAGACAAACTTAACCAACAACAAACCCTATAAATAAACAAGAAAATTAGGATTAAATCCTAACTAATATTTTAAAAAGTTAATTAATTTTAAAAGTTTCATCTAAGAGCAATAGTATCCCTTCTTTTTAGGCGGGTGTGCCCACTATGTTGCAGGATGCTTCAAGCGAGCGGATTTGGATGTGTTTCCAACTTATTTAAATACTTGTCCACATAGTTTAGGATTTCGCTTTTTACTAGTGGAACTTCTAGATCCTTGTGGATGTTGCTGTTTTTGACATACCACGGAGCACCAGTTATCATTCTCAGAATTTTGTTTTGACGACGTTGTATTTTTTCTATGTTAGAGGCGGAAGCAATGCCCCATAATTGTATACCGTAGCACCAAATTGGTTTTAAAATAGAGTTGTAGAGTAGAAGTTTACAATCCAGACGTAGCACAGAGTTTCTGCCAATTAGCCAATGAAGTTGTGTAGCTTTAAGCATTAAATACATTCCTCGCTACAGGCTACCGAACCCAACCAGTCAAAAATAGAATACACGTGTGCTTATGAGAATAATTTTTTTAATGGCTACAAGGCAACACGACTACGGGTTGCTGTCAATGCTAATTTTGTGGCGTGGTCGAAATTAAACTAATTTCTATTTTTATACGCGACGGTTAAAAGATTAGTGCTGCCAATACGGTAAGATGCAAATAATATAGCTTAAACAATACAAAAAGACTTTAGGTGGCACCACTGAAAGTCATATTGCTCATATGTTTATTTTGTAGTGGTAGTCTAGTAAATATTTCAGTAGCAGCCAGTCGGACACAAATTTAGCAAGCAACTTTTGTGTTCGTGTGTTCTTGTATCTTGAATGTGTTTAATGCATAAGAAAAGTATGCTTTTAAAGTAATGTCTCAAAACTACATAGTTACATATAAAAAATAAAATATTAGCAACATGGAGTTTGGAGATAGTTGTGCAATATGCTTAATCAGCATTTCGCGTAGTGAATTAATACGAATAATTCCCTGTCATCACTTATTTCACGCAAAATGTGTAACTCAGGTTGTATTAAGTTGTCCTATATGCAGGAGTAAAATAGAAGGTAAGTTTTAAAACAAATTGTGGCAATATCCCCATACATATATGTAAATGTACATACACATACATATGTACAATGGGAATAATATTGTTTTACTTAAACTAATACATACCACCCTTCGTAGAATCGGAATCCATTGTACGAAAGAGATACGAATCCTACACCGACACGGATCGTCATCGTAAAATTGATGCAGCTAATAGAGGAATAGACTGGTTTTAATTGCCCCTAAATATTTGTTATAAAACTGCACCCCGTTGGATAACGAAACCCAATGTTACTGTAATAAAGAGAGGAGGTAAAAAGCCAACATCCTTAAATAGCGAAGAAGTAAATATTATATTAACTTTGGTTGAAGAAAAGCCAGAAATTACCCTTCGTGAAATTCGCGAGCAAATAAATTCCCACCTAAATAAACACATTTCGATTACAACTGTGAGAAATGCTCTACACGGAAAAATTTATTCCAAAAAAGCTGTTCATAAGCAACCAACATCAATGAACACCCAACATAATAAAGAAAAGCGTGCAGAATATGTGCGCAAAAGAAATGAACTGGTCAAAGCAGAAAAGTAGGTTGTGCGGATACACAAAAGCAATTTCAACTTGTTCTTTCGCAGAAAACACGGTTGGTCTAGTGTTGGGCTCCGTGCAGTCCACTCACTTCCAACATCCCGCGGGCCAAACATACACTTAATTGGTGCAATAAGCGCATCAGGAGTAATTTTAATGGACACATGTAGGGGTTCATTTGACGCTTCCAGCGCAAGTGAGTGGTCTAAGAGGGTTCTTGATAAGTAGGCAGAGTTAGGCAGCCACTTGTCAGACCTTGTGTTAGTCTTGGACAATGCTCCCTGCCACAGTCACCTACATACCTGACAATTCTCCAATCACACTTTTAACTTTAAGTCCATATTCACCAATGCTTAACACTATCGAAATAATTTGATCGAAAATCAAAAGTATATTCAAGGCAAAGATGATCGTATTAAACGTTAGTCCTCCTATTAAGGGAAAGCAGAGGCTTTCCTTTTTGGAACAAATCGTCAATGAATCAAAATTATCAATAACAGCTGGGGATTGTAGTAGAGCTACTTAGTAGAGGTCTGCTTGACTACACCCAAATGCCGTTTAAATACATTCGTTTGTTTTTCAACAACATAGTGTTTTTCATTCAATGTTAATTAAACTAAATGAATGAACCCACAAGCGAAAGCAAATAAAAAACAACTTCAACCGAAAACAAAATATTACCCATAAATTCATATAAATAAATACTGAATAGAATGTGTGAATATTGCTGTATGATTGGTGTAAAAAATTATTATTCATTTGTGTTTGCAAATTTGTCGTTATTGTTGTTGTTAAACATTCATTAACTCGAAAAAACACCTGAATGTTTTTATAAAAACTCTAACTGTAATGAGACTTTGCTATGTTTTTGTATTTTCAAGTGTGTTTTATACACATTCAAAATGAAAACTGTAAAATAAATGTGTTCTTCTTGTATCATTGAGTGTAACACACAATACATTCTTTCTTGTGTTGTTACTGGCTTAACTTTATTTATCTCCCATAGAATGAAAAATGTTTGAATGAATATTGTTTTTGTTGTGTATAGGCAATTAAATGAATATAGTCATGCAGATGTCTACTCCAAACTATAGTTTTTTTTCTAAATTCTTAAACATTCTTCGTTATTTGGTGTAAATATAGATATTTTTTTAAATCTATGATTTCTTACTTATTTTCGTTATCTTAAGCATTAAGATACTCTTTATACACCAAAGTCTGTTTTTTAGGATTTAACCGATATTTTAAAGGGTTTCAAATATTAACAAAAATTAAGTTCTAAATTCAAAAGAGCGCACTGTAAGTACAAAAAAGTAAAATTCGCATGCTTTTTTCTCTTAAAAATCTTAATTCAAGCACATCAAAAAATATATAAAAAAGTTCGGTACAAAAATTACAAAACAAACAGTAACAAAATATAGTTTCTACCTTGTCTTGTCTCTGAGGGTTTAATACTTAAAAACGTTTTCATATTTTTCGGGACCTGTCAAAAGCAATTTGAGTTTTATTTCTATCTTTATTGGTTCAGAAGTTACAAAATGATCAAAATGGTTTAAAAATAAAGTTTCTACCCTATCTTGCCCCTTAGGGTCCAATATTTCAAAAAAGCACCACAACCATACTCATATTTTTTGAGACCTGTCGAATGCGATTTGAATTGTGGTTCTGTCTTTTTAAGTTTAGAATAACAAATAAAAAACGGGCCTGAGCTGTATTAAAACATAGTTTATAAACGCTGTTCCTTTAGACATACATATATACAGATATATAATAAAATTTGCTTAAATCTGAACTTTGACTTAAATGCGCGCTCTGAAACATGGTCCGATTTGGTTCAAATTTTAAGGGCTGAACTTTTAGACGGCACCCCTCGATTTTCAATCAAAATTGTTTTTCATATAAACGATTGCCACCCTAATGTATAAATGCGTTGTGTTGCCCGTAAAGGTGATAATTTTTTACACCTTTTCAAAAGTTTTTTTAAAACAGCAACAAAACACACACACACACATAAACATATGTAAAAATGTATGTTCATACAAGTGTACATTCTGAAGCAAGATAGATTTTCTGCTCTATTTATAGTTAATTAATTAAAGTATTTGCTTTTAGGCATTAAATCTTCTTTGTTTATATTGTGCATATGTTTGTTTTGTGTTTTTCTGCAGTTTTCTTTGATCACACACATACATTGTACATTCATGTGCACAAACATACACATACTAAACACTTGCAAAGATATATCTTTTAACACCAGTTTTTGTGTTTTTCAGCTTTTAGTACGTATTGATAAGTAGCTTCGTGTTTTTGTTATAAGTTGGTATTGGTGTTTTCTCTAATTAAATATGGTGTGCAGTGTGGCCATATTAGCTTTTTTGGAGCTAAATTTAGCTTTATTTTTCTTCATTTAGCCCGAAATATTAACATTTAGCCTTTAGCTTTTTTTTGGCTTTTTTCGAAATTGGATTCAGCTTTTTTAGTAGTTTTTGAAGCTAGATAAAAGGTCAAAAATTTGTCGTATTATATTTTTTGGTATTTATCTCAATTATATTGAAAGGTTTCAAGCTCCAAATTTTCTTCGAATTTACAACATTACAGTTTCCGAACCATTGTTTTGTTTAATAATTTACTTCTAGCGACATTTAAAAAACGTGAAACAGCACAAAACTACAATAAAACAAAGAAATAAGGAAGGTATGGTATTACAGAAAAAAACGTAAGAATTTGTTTTCCAAAACAAATACTTTTAAATGCGGCAATTTAAAAGAAAAAATCCAAATGCGACACAAACATTTGTTCCGTCTTTTGGTTAAATTAAAAAATGTTTTCATGTATTGCTCAAAAATGTAAAACACTTATGTCTTTCATTGAAACAAATTATTATATTAATATTTTTATTTAATAAGAATTTTAAAGTTTATTTTTTTTTTAAATCAAATCAAACAGGACCCAAATAATTTTTCAAGAAAAAAGCAGGCACAATAAAACATAGTAGGGTCAAGTAAAGCTCATCATTTTGATGGTATTAAACTATATTTGTTGAAAATCATGTTCTTTGTAAATTTAGTTTTTTTAGCAGGACGGTCATTTTTTAATTTAAATAAAAACGTTTAATAACGATAATTATTATTTTTATGGAAAGGGTTAAAAAAATAATAATATTTTTAATTTTTTCATTTTTACATTCATTGGTTTTAAATACATATTTAGACACACATGTACAAATAAAAATATTTTTAAAAATGCTTTCTTACAATGCAACTTTTTTACAATAAAGACTATCTTTTTTTCTTTTCTTGAACAAAATTTACATGAATAAAGGCATTTTTCATGATATATATATATATGTACTTATGTAACTTGAATGAAAATTTTCGGTTTTTAACGAACTGTGTAGAAAAGTAGTCTCTTTATACTCGTTTTGTCAACAAACAAAAATTTCATTGAAGGAATATTAAAAAAATTGCATCGTGTAAATTTGTTTCGATTTTTTTTTGTTTTCATGTGTTTGTAGTTATGAAAAAAGTTTGTAAATAAATTACTTAATTTTACGTGTTTTTGTAAAAAAAAATTAACGAACAAAGTGTGTTGAGTATTTATATCTAAAACAAATTTTTGTTTTTTGTTTTTTTTTAATACATATCTTACAAATTAGTTTTTTTTTTACCAAAACAGGCAGCAAATTAATACCTGCTTCTAAAAACTTTTCAAAAAAGCTCTTGTACATGCATATGTATATGAACACATACATATTATTTTTCTTCTTACTGAAGGTATTGGTCTACCAAATTTTCGTAAATAAAACTAAAATTTTAAAAACAAATGTTCTTTTTAAATATTTTTAGCACAAAAACGTTTCGTTCCTATTATGAGAAATGTCTAAATAACAAAGAAATTTTTTAAAAAACGAATAAAAAAATGTAGCTTTATTTTTTGGCTTTAAGTTTTAGTTTTTAGCACTTTTTAGCTGTTTTTTAAACGTGATTTAGCTTGAACTTTACTTGAAAATCTGGTCACACTGATGGTGTGGTTTGGTAAAATGAGAGTAAGAGTAACACATTTGTTTTTCTATGTTTCGTTGAAACAGATACATACAAATTATGATGGTTAACTATAAGTACTTTCGATGTTTTTCTTATTCTGGCTATATGAACCAGTTTTTCTATTTTTTAAATTTTATTTAAATAAATAAAACAAATTTAGCTAAAAAAAAATTAAAACTGCATCGTTACTATATATATTAAAGTCAAATTTTAAATAAAAATTAAAATTATTAAAAAATACAAAATAAATATATAGTATTTTATTTTAATTTTTGAGCTTGAGATAAAAAAATGCTTTTTTTAAATTTATTTTATTCATTTTTAAACACTATAGCTACAATAAACTTTAAAAATCAAATTTTTGTTTCATTCACAACCTTTTATATAAACGATCTTGTGTATTTGTTGTACCAACAGTTATAAGAAAACATGCATGATACTGTTGTTAGTCAGCACAAAAAAAAAAAAACAAATACAATACGCACTCTTTGCAAAACCATAAACAACAATATTTGTTTATAAGAGTAGAGTTAGTGCGCAATAGCAAAACCATACAATACCGGTTACACTTATTCACACATTTATACCAAAAACAACTAGTATGTACATGGATGTACAACACAGAAAAAACTGAGTTGTAGAATCAGTAACAAATTTCAGAGAATCAGTAAATATTTTGTCTGGCTGAGGACCTACAACGAAAGTTGTAAATTTAGACAAACAATTTTGCAAGAATTTTAGTTTCTGTTAAAAAATTTTGCTGAGCTGGTAAAATATTTTATTTGTCTGGGCGAAAATTTTGTTTGATTTAAAAATCAAATAAAAATATTATTAGAGACTATTAAATAAATTGACTAAAAAAATAAATTATTTTGAACAAGAATTTGTTTGAAAAATTTTTTTTGTAGTTTTTTGTGTGAAGGTATATCTGCTTTTGCAATACTTTGTGTTATATTTTTGCAGGTGCTTAGTACATACCTACATACATATTTAATTTTCAAAGACGATAAGTTATTTTTAGTGTACTGTGTACTGAACTATTTTTTCTTTTTTAATATTTTAAAACTTTTTCCAAATCTGACTGCATTTTTAATTAACATTCGGCGTCAAATATTACAAATTTTAAGATAATACACTAACGCTTCGTATTAACTCATGCGTTCTAGGTGCAGATAGTTTTAAATTAATAGTGTTAATAGAATAATTCTTAAAATTTATAGAATTTTTAAATTTTTTTGGCAAAATCGATTTTTTGGGCTCAATAATCGATTTCAGTATAAATTAGTCAACAGAAGGCCGATTACAAAAAATCAATTTTTTTGGGGTCAAAATCGATTTTCGACTATAATCGAAGTCGATTTACCAGTCCCTAGTGTGAACCATAGCTGCAAGATTTTACGATTTTAGGGGTAAAAATAGGATTTTGACGATTAGACGATTTTTGCCCTGAATTTGACGATTTTTTAAAACTAAAGATTTGCGACTTTCTTAGAAGTAAGTCAGAGTCAGAAAAAGATTTTTTTCATTTTAAGACAAACATTTGTAAAATATGTATGTATGTACACATGTATATCAGCCACTATTTGTTTATATAAATAAAGCTATTAAAAAAGATTTTAATTAGAATATTTTTTATATAACAATGATTAGGAACAGTTTAAATAGAGTCTCCAAAAAATTATGTACATATGTAAATACATATATCTGTAAAATAAATTATTCGAAAGTGGTATTTTAAATAAAATGATCTTAACATAAAAATGTCAAATTACCAAGGTTGGCAACCGATACCGTTACCGTTTAAATTTGGTTACCGGTATTGAAACCGATACCGAAATAATTTATTTCACAAAATACCGGTATCAAAATACCGTTTCCTTTGATACCGGTAACAAAATACCGTTTCCTTTGATACCGATATTACGATAATATGCTTTAGTAATAAAAATCCAAGAAATAATGCAAGTAGCACATGAATTTACACTGTTTCTTGAAGATAGTAGTGCTAACTTCACGTTCCACAATTGCAACGCTGCTATTGTTTCCTAACAAAGCATGCTTATAAAGATGATTGCATTGTACTTGCAGTTTCTTTTTTCAACTATATTTCGTCTTGTAATAAATAGCTTGGTGTTAGCTGTACCAGTTACACAAGTTAGTGTAGAAAGAATATTTTCAGGGGTAAAATGTATATTGAACCCTACCCTCAATAGGTTAGATGAGGATAGTTTAAACGCAGTCATTGTGATTCGATCCAACGTGGAGCGGTTTTAATCAACCATATACATATTGTGTTCCTTATTATTTACATATGCATCTAAAAAATTAAATGCTTTTAAATATCCCAAACAGTAAACTTAAATGTATTTTTCAAGGTTATAAGTAAATAAAATTTAATTTATATTTTTTTTTTTCTAAAAATTTACTTTGATTTAAAAGCTGACAAAAGTGTTTTTGATATAATAGGTGTGTTCATTTACAGGAAATTATTAATAATTTTTGATAGTTATTGCTAGTAAGTGTTCACGTACATAAAAAATTAGCAACTAGAGAGCCAAAAAAGAGCGTAATATGTTTAAAAACAAAAATGTTTCTAATAACACAAGTTTACAAATTCCGGTCAACTTTTGGAGCTGAGCCGATGAGAACATATCTGAATGTTACTTGAGGCGCTGAATTCGAATCCGGGTTCCGTTTTTCCAGATTGGTTTTAGTTTTCGAAATATTGCATAATTACCGTTATTTGCGTTTTTTAAAAAGATGATGTTACTTATATGCAAATATCTTCAAAAGTATTCGTCGGTTTATGCAATTGTTAATTTTTATTGAAAGATAATAAAATTGCTAAAACAACCATGGGTCGTTTGTGAAGATTAGTCAAGAAATGATTGTGTTACAGTGGACACAATTTCAAAATTCATGAAACATTTTATGATATTTTGAAATTTTGCTCTTTTCGACTAATTTTTTTTACACCAGACAATTAAAAATTTTGCTATTTTATTACATAAGACATTAGTTTATTTCAATACGCACATTTTGCGCTAAACAAGACCCAGATTGGTGCAAAAATGACAAAGCTACAGAAGATTTAGTAAATAAACCCACTTTTTGCTTCCAAATGATTGGAAGTGATTTTTGTTTTAGTGTGAAGACAGTTCCACTCCTGCAACCGTGACGCGAGCAATTCTGCTTCTTGTTTCGATAAATCTAAATCACGAATCAAGTCATAAACATACTTTGCGATACTATGTGTGTTTCTTCCATGCTAAAATCTTCGGTCGGTGACGAACAGTTCGTCGGTGACAAACTGAAAGTTCACCTAGCATTTGCACTCACACCTGGGCAAATTGGCAAAGGGTCATTGTTCGTACGGGGAAGTAGCTTTGACACTGATGACACTTTAGCATATTTATACTTTGATAGTTTTTTTGCATTAAAACCGATCATACTCATCAAGCAAAAATAACAATCATCTACATGATTTTTCGGCTGTCTCCATAATATTGGCATTAAAACTAAAAAGTATGCTTCTTGACTAAGTGACCAGTTTTACAGTTTTAAGCTTCACGCTTTACAAAATAATTTCGGTGCCCACGGCTTGTGAGTGCTTTCCACACAGATACTAAAATAATAAGAATATGCATCTCTCAGCGCTTTTGATATATTTCTTCCACTTTTTCCGATAACACAAGTTTACAAATTCCGGTCAACTTTTAGAGCTGAGCCGATGAGAACAAATCTGAACGTTACTTGAGGCGCTGAATTCGAATCCGGTTTTTGTTTTTCAAGATTGGTTCTAGTTTTCGGGCTCTTGCATCTTGGCTGCAATGCACTGTAATAACGGCAATCAGCTGTTGGCATCGGTGGAAACGCCAATTCAATTGTAAACTTAAAGTTATTTTTTGTTCCAAAACATGTGAAAATGGAAAGAAAAAAGGGCAAAGTTGATTCTAAGAGTTTTTGTTATGTTTGGGGATGTTATATTATCGGAAAAAGTGGAAGAAATATATCAAAAGCGCTGAGAGATGCATATTCTTATTATTTTAGTATCTGTGTGGAAAACACTCACAAGCCGTGGGCACCGAAATTATTTTGTAAAGCGTGTAGCACAAAACTGTACAACTGGTCACTTGGTCAAGAAGCATACTTTTTATTTTTAATCCCATTATTATGGAGACAGCCAAAAAATCATGTAGATGATTGTTATTTTTGCTTGATGAGTGTGATCGGTCTTAATGCAAAAAAACTATCAAAGTATAAATATTCTTACGTGTCATCAGTGTCCAAGCTAGTTCCCCGTACGAACAATGACCCTTTGCCAATTTGCCCAGGTGTGAGTGCAAATGCTAGGTGAACTTTCAGTTTGTCACCGACGAACTGTTCGTCACCGACCGAAGATTTTAGCATGGAAGAAACACACATAGTATCGCAAAGTATGTTTATGACTTGATTCGTGATTTAGATTTATCGAAACAAGAAGCAGAATTGCTCGCGTCACGGTTGCAGGAGTGGAACTGTCTTCACACTAAAACAAAAATCACTTCCAATCATTTGGAAGCAAAAAGTGGGTTTATTTACTAAATCTTCTGTAGCTTTGTCATTTTTGCACCAATCTGGGTCTTGTTTAGCGCAAAATGTGCGTATTGAAATAAACTAATGTCTTATGTAATAAAATAGCAAAATTTTTAATTGTCTGGTGTAAAAAAAATTAGTCGAAAAGAGCAAAATTTCAAAATATCATAAAATGTTTCATGAATTTTGAAATTGTGTCCACTGTAACACAATCATTTCTTGACTAATCTTCACAAACGACCCATGGTTGTTTTAGCAATTTTATTATCTTTCAATAAAAATTAACAATTGCATAAACCGACGAATACTTTTGAAGATATTTGCATATAAGTAACATCATCTTTTTAAAAAACGCAAATAACGGTAATTATGCAATATCTCGAAAACTAAAACCAATCTGGAAAAACGGAACCCGGATTCGAATTCAGCGCTCCAAATAACTTTAGGAATATCTTGTAGTTGCTCAGCTCCAAAACCGTGTATACTTGTGTAATTCTACTAGTAACAATTTTACTATCAAAAATTATTCAAACAGTCTTTCTGTCATGCTTTAAAAAAAAATTAAGTTTTAAATGCTTAAAAGCTTCCAAAAACAAAATACATTTGCTTGCAAGTTTTGACTGTAAAAGTGTTTATTTACTTTTATGGCCCTATAAGTTTGTTATCCACAATGTCAACATTGTTCGAAACACTGCTTAAAAACAAGCTGAATCCGATCCTGAATGACAACAACTGCATTCGAAATCAACAATTCGGCTTTAGAAGTCAACATAGTATCATCGAACAAACTCACAAAGAAGTACTGCTCCGCGCTTTTTATCAATGTCTCACAAGCTTTCGACAAAGTATGGCATGAAGGCCTGTTAAACAAACTAAAACTCAACCTTCCAGCCAATATTTTCAACCTTTTAGAAAAATATCTTGGTATTCACCTGGATCCCCGCCTCACATGGATGTCTCATAAAGCTGCTCGAATCCACTGGCTAATGGGTGGAAACTCTGAGCTTTATCTGGATTGTAAACTTTAACTATTCAACTCAATTTTGAGTTGAGGCACTGATTCCGCCTCTAACATAGAAAAAATACAACGTCGTCAAAATAAAATTTTAAGAATGATAACTGGTGCTCCTTGTTATATTAAAAGCAGCAACATCCACAAGGATCTAGAAGTTTCACCAGTTAAATACAAAATACTGAGCTATGTTCGGCTCGCTCGAAACATCTTGCAACATGGTGGACATACTCATCTTAATTAATTAATTAAACTGTTTAAGTTAAATTTTAGTCTGGCACTGGCTGGACTGATTAATACTAATTACTTAGTTTGTAAATTTGAATACTTAATGTTAGTTTGCTTACGCAAAAGCAAAAGCAACTACCGTATGTAATCGGTGTTTACATACCTCATACATATCTAAAATAAATAGAGTTTTTTTTCTCGAACTTTTTTGCTTCCCGGGAAACGGGAAATCAAAAATGAATTTCCTGGGAATCCCGCTCTTCAAATTAAGAATAATTTACAGGTTGTACTAATAAAAAACAGTTTTTATTTTTAAATAAAAAAATGTAAATAAGTTAATACATATGCAAGGTATGTATATTCAACAAGGTAGGAATAACTGATCAGCTGACTTCTGTTTCCGCCATATGATTTCTAACTTAGCTTGGACACTTGTTTATGTTATACAATGGCTGTGTATACTGTGTGTATGTGTGTTCGCTACATTTTCGACAACCAAGCTGGAATAAGCAACAACAAAATACATGCTGAAGTTTTACAGGAAGTTGTTGTTTTAGGGACGTTTCCACCTTCTTATTCCACCATGATACAAACGTATAAAAAACTTAAGAATTTAAAAAAGAAAAATATAAAGGGATTAAAGTAAAACTTAACAATTCAGCCCAGGGTACACAAGGCGAATTCATAAACTTTGCCGTCTGCATTTACTTTTTGTGTTTGAACGGTGGAATTTAAAAAAAATTAATAATTTCATACAAAATTATATGTACATTTGAAAAGTACGAATGTCAAATTTATTATAGTCAGTTGGGCTCTTGATATTACCTGTTTGACTGTACCCTGATTGCAATTATGAATAAATTTCAACCACTGTGGAATGACACCAGCGGTAAAGTCTTCGCTAGTCAAAAATCCGATTTTGTTTCAAACTTACGGTCGTATTAATAATAATTATAGTTGGCTTATTAAAGGATTATTTGACAATTCTCATAGATATCTCTCAAATAAATACTTTAGTTTTTTATGAATATCGGGGTTAGTATTAAATGTTTTATAAACCAAAAATAAGGAAAAAGTAAAAAAAAATTGTAAATATGCAACGAAAATACTTGAAGTGCGAGGTTTTGTATTCCCGGGATTCCCGCACAAAATTCCCGGATAATCGAAAAATGAAAATTGACGAATTTCGCGGGAATTGTCGGGACGGAAACTCCCGGGAAAAACCCTAAAAATAAATAAAAACCCAACAGAACTAAACCAACCACCAAGGCAGCAAAAGCAGGGCGTAAAATTAGTTTTATTCACGTTTTTCTTCTGCAAATAATTTGTTTATTTCTTTTTAATGATGCCATATATGTATTTTAACATTATCTGCTTTTGCTGCGTTCACCAAACGTAAATTGTGTTATTTCTGAGAAACTACTTTTGCGAGAACGAATAATTCCGTAGTTACTTAGCGGCCAGACGTTCAATTTCGGCCTTTCACGTTGCAATAAACTCACCAATTTTTACTAATACACCCAAGCTTTTCAACTTGAAATCTACTTGATTTGAATTTCATATATTACATTTCTAATTACAGAATTTTTGCAAGTGTCCCCACTGCGGCGGGAGCCTAAAAATAAATATAAAAAAGGGTATTGCGAAGCCGGTGCAATACTACCAGCAAGTGGTGTACCAGCAGGGGTACCCACAACCTAATCCACAACCATATATGGTGTACCAACCACCACCCGCTCCACCCGCAGTGCATGCGGGAAATGCGCCTGCAGGTGCAGCAGCAATTAATACACCACACGGCAGCGAATTTTAAAGGGAATAAAATTATTAAATATAATTTAAATTATAAATGCATAAGGGCACATCCCTTTCAATAAATAATACTTTAAAGTATGCGTTTTTCACCTTTGAAATATTTCTAATATTTAAATAGGGGTCGGTCGGTACCTTAAAAGTACCAATATAGAATTTGTACTCCTTTTGCCCTTTAAAATTCAACTTAAAAACTACAAGTATTCACCCTTATTGTGGTTGGCGTTGTCGTAGTCGTTTTTAGCTTTTTGGTACCGTCTAACAAATACGCCAATGTTAAATGAATAGCATCCTGTCGTTTATGTGTCGATTTCGACAACATTCGACACGACAACGCCAAACACAAAAAGGCTGAATAAATTTATATTTTTTTCAGGCCTACCGAACGCAATTCGAATTATGTACTTTTTACCTTTATTGGTTTAGAAGTTACAAAAAGTACCTTAAAAGTTCCAATATCTAATTTTTGTTCCTCTTTCCCCTGTAGTTGTCGAGACTTTCCGAACGAAATTTAAATTACGTTTTTAACTTTAATGGCTTTTAACTATAACGTGCTAAATTGGTGCGTTTTAACGCAAACTATTCATATTTAGAGCCTATTAATGACAAGTCTATATAAAAATATAATCATACATAAAAATTTATTCCAACATTTGTTATGCCGAAATTTTACTTGCGTAGCTATGCCATAACCTGTATAAATGTGTAATTCCGTTTACTGTTTTTTGCAACTATTATACATGAATATAGGTCAGTACTTAACAATGCAACCGTTCATAAAACACAATTTTTTAAAGTGTTTAATTTTAGTGTTTTGTTTTATTTGACATATTTTAATAGTTAAAGATACAAATTACTTATAACAAGTGTTAATGTTCAATGGTAAGTAACAATCAATATGGAGCTTTTTACGTTTTATTAAATTTTGTTTTATTTTAGGCGAAACGATATGTTCAAAAGTTTCTAAAACAATAGAAGTCTGATCCATTATTTAAAAAATGCATTAAATATATAACTAAGGTAGTCACTAAGGCATTGTGTACATACTGCAAGTGCCAAATTACTGCTAAAAGGTCAGATCAAACAGCTTTGCAGCCGTTAAGCGATAGTGTGTTAATGCAACCTGAAATTACATTTTCGTCAATGGCTTCTGAAAAGCAAAATAGTCAAGCATTGCTTGCGCTATACATTGCAGTTGACAGTCCGTTTGTATCTGTAGATCACCTTAGCGGCTTATGCAATACTGCTTTTAAAGATAGCAGAGCTGTAAATTTTAGTTTACGTCATATAAAGTGTACGCATATAATTACAAGCATTTTGTCCCTACATTTTATTGAAAACCTAGAGGATCCGAGAAATTCTTATTTTAGCCTAATACTTGACGAAAGCTGATGATTTGCTAAAAGGATTGGAATGACTTTTGAAATTTTTTAAAATAGATTTAAAAAAATTGCTAGCACTAGGAACAGATAATGCAGCTGTTATGACTGGAGCCAACAACGGTCTGTATAAAAAAATTAAAGAAAAATATAATAAATAAAAAAATTAAGTAGTAAGAACTACAAAAAAATAATTTCTTTATTTGCAATAAAAGTAAAGTATTGAACTTGAGCCTAAATAAAGAAAATAAAATTGTCTTAAAAAACATAGTTCAATTATAAATAAATAAAAAAATGCAGAAAAATATAATTTAAAAAATCTTGTTCTTATACAGTGTGTTTGCTATTCGCTGCAGTTAGCAGTGTGCGCTGCAGCTGAAAAACATTTTCCTGCGCATATTAATTTTTTGGTGAAAGAAACCCACAACTGGTTCTCTAATTCGTCAGTAAAACAAAAACATTCAATAAAATTTATAAACTAGTTAATGACGATTCATCTACACCAAAAAAAATATCTATGACAGCACCAACTAGGTGACTTTCAATTGAAAAATCCATAAAAACTATAATAAGCATTTGGCTTCATAATATTACAAGTTTTAAAATTTACCAAGGTTTTTGTTTTAGAAATTAGAGCGAAATCGTCCACCAATTTAAAAATTTTGGAGATTTGTCATTGCTCAGCGTTAATAACGTTTTTTTAAAATAACTCGAAACATATTGTCACTTTTATTAAAACATTTTGTGATAGTAACACTGACATTGAACATTTAGAAAATTGCCCAAATAACATAAAAATAAGTCAATGGAAAAATCAAAATACAACTGAGTTATTTTGGATTGAAGTACATTGCTTTAAAAATTCTGTAAATGAAAATCCATATATTGAACTTTCCACATTTGTAATTAACTTATTAAGAATTCCATATTCAAATGCTTACGTACAGAGGTCTTTAATTGTTATGTCTTATTTTACATCAAAAATATGAAATAGAATGTCTCTTAGTACTGTTAATTCATTAATCCGCATAAAACATGGTCCTAAACCATTGGGTTTCCTAGGGCTGGAAAGCAACCGCACACTCTTTCTAAAGGCCTCGATCGCCATATCCTCTACATCGTGTACAGCTCTTCCATATATTCATCTGGTGCTATCTCAGCATACACTCTTTGCACCACGATCTTCGGACCAATCTTGTCCTGCACAGAGACCTCCAGCCCAACTTCTTCGAACCTCGCGTTCGCAGCAATATTCTCCCGCTTCACCACCGATGGGGTACGAATCACAGCACCACCACTCTTAATTTGCCGAACATCATGGACACGTATGCCCAAAATAGGAGCCACCTGCTTGACTACTTTATCTAACAGCTCCTTCGAAGTGGCGTCACCCTTACCCCTTACAAGCACCAACTATTTTTATCCCTTTACAGGCCGAATTTTTGAAAGATTCATGAGCATTTACTCAAACATGGAAAGCTTAACACGTGTTATAAATTTTATGTATTTAGCTCTACGCGTTTGATCAGTATGGCTATAGTAAATTTTGTTAGGCACTTCATAACCTGACCTTCCCACACAAATGGGCGTGGCAACAATAATTTTAAAAAAATGAGCCTGTTGTTCCTTCGAGACTTATAGCAACTACCTGTTAAAATTTTTAAAAAATCGATCAACTGGTGTGGCCAGCTTTAAAATACAAACATACATACATACACACATACAACGCTTCTTTATATAAAAGATTATAAATTTGTTATATTATTTTTTTTATACTATCTTTACCTAATTTTTTAACAAATAGTAAAATATATTTGTATCTAAAATGAATGTGTGTGAAGATAAATATGCCGAGTTAAATATGTTTTTGACGTAACGACTAAAAAGTTAAATACGTGATGACGTAAGAAGAAAAACATATTTAACTAAAAAACGTATTTAACTAGCAGAGACCAAAACCAACATATTTAGCAGAGCCAATTTGTCATTTAAGTTTATGGCTACACATATGAGATTTCTGTGAGGGATAATGTCCATTGTGGGAAAACAAGGTAGAGGCCCGGAATGCCACTATATGGAAATAGTAGCTAAGGGTCAATACTACTAACCTGCATTAGTAGAATATTTAAATTGTATTTGTGAAAAATGTTATAAATGATTGAATATGAATTTGGTTGCACATATGAGATTTCTGTGATGTGCATTGTGGAAAAACAAGGTAGAGGCCCGGAATGCCACTATGCGGAAATAGTACCTAAGGGTTAATACTACTAACCTGCATTAATAGAATATCCAAATTGTCAAAAATGAATTTGGTTGCACATATGAGATTTCTGTGAGGGATGATGTCCATTGTGTAAAAACGAGGTAGAGGCCCGGAATGCCACTATATGGAAATAGTAGCTTAGGGTCAATACTAATTTACTGTATAGAGGTAGGTAGACTTAATGCACAATAATTTTAATTTTGTTGCATTTTTTATTTTTTACAAAATATTTTTTTGGTTTATAAGCTAAACTTAAAATAGAATATTACACACTATGTTATATTTTATATATGTATGTATGTATGTATGGACTTTTTATAAGTTTGTACTTTTTATTTTTAAATCTTTCTTAAGTTTAGTTTTAAGTGCTTTTCTTACTGAATAAAATGTTTGACAAACAATTCCTTAACAACAATTTTAATTTATTTTAAAAACTACTCACATAAAAAACATTTGTATTTTTCAGCCTTCATTAAACTTTTAACAAAAAAGAATTTTTCATCCACTCCTCGCTTACATTTATCACATATTATATAAGATGGCAAATTTCTACTCTCGCAATGCACACAACTTATATCCGATTTACCATATTTTATTAGGTCGTCCTTAATAGTTAACCGATATTTATCAGGATTTGTTATGTTTTCTAACGGCTGATTTGTAATAAGTGCTTCTATAAACTGAATGCACAAGATGCCACAGTTATAGGAATAAGTTTGCTTATAATGATTTGCCTGTTTCATTTGCCATTTTAGTGCTTCGCCAGCTTCCAAGCAATTCAAAAAGGTTTGAAACTTTTCATATGACTCCGATGGCGTTGCTTTAAAAGGATTTAAATAAAAGAACTCTTTTTTTAAACAATTTAAAAATACAATCGTGAAATGATTTATGGTATGAATAGGAATTGCGGCAAAAGCGTTGTTTGCTTTTATAATGTGATCAATATTTTTTATAGATTTAGTATTAAAAATGGAAATTCCATATTCACTTTCAATTATTTATAACATTTTTCACAAATACAATTTGGATATTCTATTTATACAGTTTAGTAGTATTGACCCTTAGCTACTAGTTCCACATAGTGGCATTCCGGGCCTCTACCTTGTTTTTCCACAATGGACATCATCCCTCACAGAAATCTCATATGTGTAGCAAAAAACTTAAATGACAAATTGTCTCTACTAAATATGTTGGTTTTGGTCTCTGCTAGTTAAATACGTTTTTTAGTTAAATATGTTTTTCTTGTTACGTCGTAAACATATTTAAGTTAAATATGTTTTTCTTCTTACGTCATCACGTATTTAACTTTTTAGTCGTTACGTCAAAAACATATTTAACTCGGCATATTTATCTTCACACACATCCAAAATGTTACTAAAATATAAATTTAGTACTATTCTTAATAAAAATTTTTTAAAATATATGTATCTTTAGTGTTATTTTTTTTAGTGCCAGCTAAACCTGTCCCGCCTTGCTAGACCCCACCTGACAAACTTTTTGGATAAAGCTGACTCTTTAGTGTCTTCGGTGGCAATTAAACCTGCGTGCTTACTTGCTGGTCTACGGAGTCAACAAATTTTGCTTCATATTTGTAATAGGTAAAAATATTTCTTGCGAGTATTTTTCTTAAGAACATATGTACATACATACCTAAACATATGTATGCATGTGTGAGAGTGGGTATCTTTGCTAAATAAATTTTTTGATGTTTCTAGTAGGTGTCTTATAAAAATGAAAGTTTTTACTTTTCAGGTAGATATATTAAAAAGTTCAAGGATTTTTTTCCCGGTTAATAGGTGTCTTAAAAAAAAGTCAGAATTATATGAATGTACATAAGCATGTGTTTTAAGGTAAACTATGAAATTAAGATTCTTCATTTTCTTACAGGTAAGCATATTAAAGAAATTTTTTTTTCCTTCAGAAAAGTACTTATCTAAGAACAATAATAAATACGCCACAGAATTAAACAATTTGACAGCTGGCAAGTAATTTTAAAGAGCTGCAAAAATAGTAGTATTTTTGTGTAAAAATTCGTAAAACTTGTTGCTTAAATTTTTAAAAATCTTACAAAAAGTTATGTGTAGATGTCCCTCCCAAAGACTAGGTCTTAAACGCTATCGCCCAAAAAAAGTGAGTTTATAAAAAAAAAAAACAATAGAAAATGGTAAAAAGTTTTTTCCACAAAAATTTTTGAAATATTCGTTGAACACTATAATGGCATTTACTCACTTATGTATATTGGATCGTAAGGGAAAAAATGTATAGATGTCACTTCCAGAGACTTAAAAGATAGACATGATAGTCTAACAAACAATGTATGTACATACAGTCACACAGATAATAGTACGTACTCCTTCTAAAATTAGAGTTTGAGACTAACCCTTGATTTCTGTTTGATATTTTTGCTTGCATTCGCAATCCATCGCCACACTGTCAAAAACAAACTACACAAAGTCCGGTTAAATTTCCGCTTATTGTAGTTTGACACTTAAAGCTTAATCTGGCAGCACAGATAATTATACGTACGATGCCAAATAGAAAACGGTTTTTTTTTTTTAAATTAAGCAAATTTAAAGAACAAAAAATATACGGAACGTGTTTAAAGCTTAATTTGTTAGCAAATTCTTAAAGACTGCAGTAATTTTAGAAAAATATTTAACTTTTATGTAAAAATGGGTAAGAAAACAAAGGATATTTGTATCGAAATGCGTGAGCATATTGTAAAGTTGAGGAAAGATGGTAATTCTTTGAGTGAAATTGCTAAAATTGTTGGGCGTGCCAAGTCTACAGTGCAGACTGTAATAAAAAATTTTTTTGTAAAAAGTGTTGCTTGTAAAAACCCTAAAACAACAGCCGTGGAAATTCGAAACACCTTGGAAAATGATCACAATATTAATGTTCATTCAGAAACAGTGCGAAGTGTTTTGCGAAAAAGCGGATTCCATAGCCGCGTACCAAAAAAAAACCATTGGTAAGCGAAATAAACAGAAAAAAGCGACTTGATTTTGCTCTTAAGTATGCGGACAAATCAACAGATTTCTGGGCAAATGTGCTTTTTAGCGATGAAAGCAAGTTTAATTTATTCGGTTGTGATGGCAAACAAAAAATTTGGCGCAAACCCAATGAAGAGCTACAGCCGAAAAACCTCATTCCGACAATTAAGCATGGTGGTGGTTCGGTCATGGTTTGGGGCTGCATGTCGGCGAATGGAGTTGGAAAACTGCAGTTTGTGGAAACAAATATGGACCGATTTCTTTATTTGGACATTTTGAAAAGCAGTTTGAAAGATTCCGCAAGTGTTTTGGGTCTAAGTGGTGCCTGGTACTTCCAGCAGGACAACGATCCAAAGCACACTTCGCATGTTGTCAAAGAATGGCTGTTGTATAACGTTCCGAAACAACTCCATTCGCCACCCCAATCACCAGACTTGAATCCCATAGAGCATTTATGGGATGAATTGGAACGTCGCATTCGAAAAAAAACCTATAGAAACAAACAAGAACTTAAAGATGGGTTGGAATATGAGTGGAGTCGAATAACATCTGAGACAACCAAAAAGCTTGTATTTTCAATGGGTAATCGATTGAGAGCAGTAATTATGGCAAAAGGAGGTCCAACAAAATACTAGTTAATTAATATATACCTGAAATTATTTTGGTACATTTATCTTTCTTTTAGGGTACGTATAATTATCTGTGCTGTAAAATATGCTTTTTTGTTTGTTTTTGTAAATGAAGTTTTTAATTTTAAATTTAAATAAAGAAATAAATATTTCTTTTCATTTAAAAATTTTTGGTTTATTTACTTTTTTTAAATATCGCCAATTTTTGTGAAATTAAAGACTTTTTAAGGGGTACGTACTATTATCTGTGTGACTGTATGTATGTAAAAAATGGTAAAAGGTCTTTATAATGAAAATTTTTTAAACATTCGTTGAGACAGAAAACGGTCTATAAAAATGTATAGATGCCCCTCCCAATGGCTTGGTACTGACGCTATCGCTCTTGCAAAAAGTGATAATATGAAAAATGCTATAAAGAATGGTAAAAAGCTCTAATAATTAAAATGTTTAAAAAATATTTGTTAAGCACTATAATTACATATAGTCGCTTAGAATGGACAGTAAAAGGATTTTAAAAATGTATAGACCTTGCAAAAAGTAATCTAATAAAAAGAAAATAATAGAAAGTGGTAAAAAGTTTTTATAACGAAAATTTTTAAAATGTTCGTTTAGCACTACAATGAAATAAAGGCATTAAAAGTGGACAGTAAGAGGATTTTATATAGACGTTCCTCCCACAGGCTGGGTCTAGACGCTATCGCTCTCGAAAAAGGGATTTTTATACATAATTAAAATTTTTAAAAATTCGTCGTGAAATCAGCTCAAGTGAACCAAGTTAACAGCAGCGTGTGGCGCAAAACACAAGGATCCGTTTTGAAAAGTGTGTTCAAATCGACGGAAGACATCTAAATGACATACTCTTTATAAAATTAAATCCGCATTTCCATTCCATCGTTACATGCTCTTAATAAAACGTTGTGTTAATTATTATGTTTTTTATTTGAGTTTGAAAATATAAATCTGCCACCAGATATCCTGTACAAATATGTCCTCTTTAAATGTTTTTTGAATTTTTTTATTACACTACTCGTAGCATCAAAAAATAGCTAGTTGCGACTTAACTTTAAAATTTCTTTGTTATTTGTTTGCAGAATTGCAAGCTTTTTTTGTAAGAAGGTAAACTTCTGGAGGGAGGCAGATTTCTTGTATATGTTGATCCCAAAAGTTTTCGCAGCGCATTTTGTATAAGTCCAGAAAAATATCTTTATCTCTGTTTAGACTACATAATTGCTCAGATTTAATTTTTCTTGCAATATATCGAGTGGACACTTAATGTACAACCGATCCCAATTAGTTCCCCCTCCCAATTATGTTTCTAAGACATATTTACCCCTATCTCCATCGCCTAAGGGGCCTCACATACAAAGCTGGACAATTCTAATAATTCACCCTCAACAGTTTACAGGGTGCCTGTGGGTAGGTCAAGTGTAGGACTGAACCCAACTTATTTTTCCTTGCAAACATTTTCCTAGAGAAAACTTACACCTATCTCCACCCCCTAAAATTTGAAAAAATTAGCGTAAAACGCCTACACGTTGTGTAGGATATATAAGAATCCTCACAGCGGCTTCGGCAGACTGTTCTCACATTGTACGTATTTAACCGATAGCATTAAGCACCATTGTACGTGTATCTAGTCTTCGAGCACCACCGACGCATCGATACACGATCTCGAGTTATCAACGACCACACCCGAATTCTCGATCCTCAAGCCGAACCTGAACAACCGACACCGAAATCACCGATCCTGCATACCCCGACATACCAGAACGAGTAAAGCCGAAAACACCATCCGAGTACTTGTAGAGCATCGTTGGTAGCACGCTAAGTTATCTTTGATTAATTGCTATTTGTATCGTAATATATCAAAGTTGTATTCAAGATAAAGCAATTTCAATAAAGCAAAATAATATTGTGACCCCCGACTTAAGGTTTGTGGGCCTGTGAGTAGACCCTGAACACGACTAAGTTACCTCAGCCGACGACAAAACCACGTTACAAAATGGCGCCCGAGCAGGGACGAATATTGCCCACTTACCTATATTTTGGCCCCCCTTTTCTTTCATTTCTAATCTCTTTTTTAGTTATTTTTCGGCGCATTCCTTTTAACTGCACATTTTTTTACGAAGAACCATGTCAAAACGTTTTGTTAGTAAAACATATCATTACGGAAGTACTTTTTTTTTGAAGAAATATTGTTATTCAAAATCGACCACAGCCCATTTTTAACAGAAACATTTTGCATAAAGTTTTAACTTGGTATATGTTCTGTTTCAATAATGGTTGCAATAATTAATTTGGCAAGTGTTAATAACTAATTTAAATTGCTCTCTTGCGGCATCTTCAAAATAGATAATTTTTTTTTAATTAAAAGTTGTATACTTATGTTATGTACATATGTAAAGAATACTTATAACTGCCAATATATTAATTGTGAACAGAATTCTTTGGAAAATCTTTTGCATTTTCGATACAGTTTTTTGTCTGCATCTTTTTTTAAAATTTTTTTATTTGTTTACTTGAAAATGAATACTTTTTTAAAGTTGAAGATAAGGAGTTTGAAACTTTTATATGTGGTGTGCTTTCGGGGCTATGTTAATAATTTATTTAACCTTCCCTGAGCTCTTGATGAAAACAAGTCACCAAAGTGGTTTCAAAATAAAAATAAATCATTCATTTTAATATCAGGTGTTGTATCATTTTTTTCTAAAACTTCATCTGATTATTTAACAACATTATTCATACATTGAGGATCCATATAATTTTCAGTAAAAACCTTTTCGTCTGCAACAAACACACAACTTGATTATTCCAAACTATTTATCCAATCAATTTGCTGTGATTTAGAAAATTTTTTCAGTTTAGAAAAAATTTGTAAGTTTTTTTCAGTTTAACTGAGAAATGAGCATCAACTGGTTGATCTATATCCAATATTTCCTAAAATTTTTTTAAATAAAGATGGCATATCCGTTGAATAATGAAGCCACCCAATATACTTAGTTTAATGCAGGGATTGTCAAAATTCTCATTTAATGAAATGCGTCTGTATTGGATAAGAGAAAATTGCCCAGCAAACAAAAAACTAAGCATTGCCAATGTGATGAATTTTACTTTTTAAAGCAAAATGGAAATGAACTTAAAAAAAGTTATTAAAATTAAATAAAAAATATGCCTCAGTTATTACAGAATTAGACAATTTTTTTTCACACATATTCCATTGGGCGAGTTCAATTTACAGTTAAAACTTAAAAAATTAAGTGTATTTAGGTATTATAAATTAAGTTTTCCAAATTCAAGATTTTGTAACAATTTCTTATTAACAAAATATGTTTTAAATTTGAAGAAGTTAATTTATTTCTCTGCTTGGAACAAATAAATTTTAAGTTGGAAAAAATTTGTTCGCAGCAATATGTAGAGGGAAAAAGGGATAACAACTTCAAAGCATTTCTTTTTAACTCTGGAAATCGAAATCATTTAGATTTTTCCAAAATTCTATTCCCATTTTTTTTGGAGCTTGGACTTCGGTTCGAAGAAATATAAGTTGTGATTGTATATTGAACTCATATTGAGTAACATCACAGTTATAAGGGTTATTCAATAAATCCAATTGCAGTTGAATACACTTAAAATCTGCAAACCTGTCTTTAAAATTGTTGAGCAGAGTATTAAAAATCTCAACTCGCTTGGTTTTCGCAGCATCGCACAGCGATTCGCGCAATAAAGATGTTTTTTTAAAACTGGAAAAGTCATCTGACTCAATTTGGCAAAGTATAAGAAAAAGTTTTGTTTTAAAATTAAATAAAATTTTACAAATATCAGATATATTATTATCTTTTCCTTGAAGCTCTAAGTTGAAATCATTAAGCAAAGAAGTTGTATCAGCTAGGAAAGCTAGGTCTGATATAAATTGTGTATCTTTTAAAAAATTTTTTGCTGACTCATCGATATTTTCTTTTTCTAAAAACTCTAAGACTTCCTCTTTTAAATCATATAGCCGGTTAAGACAGTCGCCACGACTGAGCCAACGTACCTCAGTGAACATTTTAAGATCATTAAAAGCTGCGTTTTTAGATTTTAAAAATTTTACAAATTTTCGATGAGTGCGGGCATTGTGTCCTCCTCTTATTTTATTTATTATGCGCTCTGCGGTCTTCATAGTAGAGTCTTGAGTAATAAATTTAGATGCAAGCGCGGCTTGATGGATAATGCAGTGAAAGTTTTGCATTGCCATTTCACTATTTTTTATGTAACCTATTAAACCTGTGTTTTTTCCTACCATTACATTTGCTCCGTCTGTGCAGACACCGACAATTTTGTTTACATCAACAATAGGAAAAAGTTTATTACTTACAACTTCCATCAAAAGTTTTCCAGTTACATGTCCATAAAAGGTTTCTAATGTCAACATTGATTCAAAAACATTAAAATTTTTATCAATGCATCTCACACAGATAACCAGTTGACAAAGATCATTGATATCTGTACTTTCATCTAAACAAAGCGAAAGAAATTTACAGTTTATCAATTTTTCTTTAATAGAAGACTCCACCGAATTTCCTATTTGGGCAATACGCCTAGCCACAGTTTTGACTGACAAGGGAATTGACTTTATGAAATCTGTTCTATAATTTAACGTTTTGAAAGTTTTTTGTAAAATATTTTTTGCTAGCACTCCATCCGTGAATGTCTGCCTTTAAGAGCGATTTCTAAGCATATTTGGCTTGAAATCTCCATTTTTAATTTTTTATTTTGCAAAATTCCCTCATTTCGCTCTTCTTGAAGAACCCATTCTTTAATTTTTTTAATATAAAGGTTTTTTTGCTTAATATAAAACATTTTCCTCTTTTCCTCCTTTAATTTATTTATTTCTTTGTGAAAAAGGTCATAATGCCTTTTAATTGAAAATGTTTTCTTTGTTTTAAATGTTTGGTAACATAAAATGCATTGCATGTTACCAAAAGCATTTTTAATGACAAAACAAAAATTTTTGTCTTCCATTATACTATTTTGTTTGCTGGTTTATTTTGAAATTAAATCAAAGCTGAAAAAACAACAAAGCTGAAAAAAAACAGTAAGCATCCGCCCATGTGCACTCGTTAACACTCAATTAACGACTGAAATCAAACTGAAATAAAAGAGAACAAGCGTCGGTGTGAGTTTGTTTTTATTGTTTTTGTAGCACAATTGTGCACTAAAAATGAATTTTTGACAACCTATGGTTTAATGACACCATCATATAAACATCGGTATTTACATACATGGGAGTTGGCTTATACCGTTATTTCAATGTTCCAAGTACATGAAACCAAATGCTGCCAGACTTTTATTTTCATATTTTCATTTTTCATATAAGAACTTATGCACTCAGAAAAAACAACGCAATGTACGGACTTGATCATGTTAATTATTATTTGAAAAATTTTAACTTAACATAAATAAGTCAAGTTAAATTTACTAAATATAAAATATTATCAACTATAATTAATCTTTCGCATTCGTAGACAATGTTTATATATAAAAAAAGAACATTTCCCCGTTCAAAGTTTTTTTTATACGAGGGTTGTCTTTTATGTTTTGGGCTTTGGCAATACTAGTGTTGCAATCTGACAACTGACAGCTATATCGTAAAGTTTGGCATTTTCTAGGTTATACGTACTCAGAATGTTTTAACATACGAGCGCTATTTGTGTTGTTTACAGTAACTTAAAAGATTCAACTCGACCCAAAAATTAAATTAAATCGTAAACATTTTCGTGCGATTATTTTTACAACTTTCGACGTGGGTTAACTCAGCAACAGTGCATGGATGAACTTAATTTTGTTTTTGACGATAAAGCTCCATCACCGACCAGTGCTTATGGAAGGTATAGTGAATTCCATCGTGGTCATAGTTCACTTCAATACGAATTTCGTAAAGGTCGTCCAAAATTAATTGCGGTTCCGAAAACCATTAATGCTGTGCATGAACTGATATTGGAAGTTCATCATGGGATCTATCGTGAGATTGAGACAATCTTAGGCATTAGTGGGGCAAGCATACGTTCAATATTGCATTAACATTTGACTGTCAAAAAATTTATTTGCTTTGGATCCCACACAATTTGTCAATCGCCCAAAAAAAGGCTCGTGTCGATTGGTCGAAAGAAATGCTCAGAAAATACGATCGTGGTGCTACGAAACACGTCTATGATATTGTGACAGGTGATAAATCGTGCATTTACGCGTATGAGCCTGAAAGTAAACAGCAGTCGACTGTATGGGTGTTTCAAGATGAGCCAAATCAAACAAAAGTTTTTCGCGCACGAAGCACTTCTAAGCAAATGGTCGCCAGTTTTTCTGGAAAAACTAGACATGTCGTAACCGTAGCACTAGAACAACGCAGAACAGTCAATTCTGAGTGGTATACAACCATTTGTTTGACAGATGTCTTCCAAGAAATCAGGAAAATTAACCGCCAAAGATGGATCACTCTTCACTACGACAATGCGAGCTTTCACACACCGTAAACTAAAGAAATTTCAGAAGACATTCGAAAAATGGTAGTAAAATTTAAAAATGAAAGGAAATCTTTGAAAGCTTTAGGTGAATTGTTTGATTTAAAAAAGCCTAAAGTTCAGACAATCATAAAGAACTTCGAAAAAAATGGGTATTTTGAGAGCGAACATCGTTCTGGCCGCCCTTCGAAGCTTATCCATAGAATCCAGCGGGCAACTATTTGAGCAATTAAGGAGAATCCGAAGGAAAGTGTGGTCTAAATTAATCATCAGATAGTGTCCAGTCATGGAATCAAGGTATGTAACCAAACAATTCGGCGATGCATCCAAAAAAAAATGGTTTTGTTCGTAGAGTTGCGAGAAAAAAGCCTTTCATATATTTGTTATTGAATCTTCGCCTGTGGCGAACTAACAATAAGTGTTCAAATCTTAAAACTGGGTAGTTAATATAAGTCCAGCCAGTGCCAGACTAAAATTTAAGTTCTCATATTAATTATCAAGCTTCATATGAGCGCAACAGTATCCCTCCTTTTCAGGCGGGTGTGCCCACTATGTTGCAGGATGTTTCGGGCGAGCGGATTTGGGTGAATTTCCAGCTTATTTAAATACTTGTCCACATAGTTCAGGATGTCGCATTTAACTAGTGGAACTTGTAAATCCTTGTGGATGTTGCTGTTTTTAACATACCAAGGAGCACCAGTTATCATTCTTAGGATTTTGTTTTGCCTGCGTTGAATTTTTTCTATGTTGGATGCGGAAGCAGTGCCCCATAATTGTATACCGTAGCACCAAATTGGTTTCAAAATCGATTTGTAGAGTAGAAGTTTACAATCAAGACGAAGCACAGAGTTTCTGCCGATTAGCCAATGGATTTGTGTAGCTTTCAGTTTCATTTGCGTCAACTTCGCATCTATATGTGTCTTCCATGTAAGGCGACGGTCCAGGTGAATACCAAGACATTTTGTCTCGGTTCGTTGAGGCACCAAATGGTTTTTAATAGTGATTGGAGGGCACGTTTCTTTGCGTAAAGTAAAAGTTACGTGAGTATATTTTTGCTCATTAATTTTTATTCCCCATAATTTTGCCCATTTCTCTACTTGGGTTACGTGTTGTTGCAATTGGCACGAAGCCTCTTTAGGATCTTTATGAATACTGAAAAAAGCGGTATCATCAGCAAATGTAGACGTATGCGTAAAACAGTTGGTTGGCATATCTGCCGTGTAAAGCAAGTACAAAATTGGACCTAGTATACTCCCTTGAGGTACACCAGCCCCAATTGGTTGAGAAAAACTTATTTGATTTCCCTCTTTGATCATAAATTGTCGACCGCTTATGTACTTTTCTAAAAGGTTGAAAATATTAACTGGAAGGTTAAGCTTAAGTTTGTTTAACAGGCCTTCGTGCCATACTTTATCGAAAGCTTGAGAGACATCAATAAAAAGCGCGGAGCAGTACTTCTTTTCCTCAAATGTTTTTCTTATAACCTGTACCAGTCTGTGAGTTTGTTCGATTGTGCTATGTTGACTTCTAAAGCCAAATTGGTGATCTGGAATGCAATTGTTTCCATTCATGATCGGAGTCAGCTTGTTTTTAAAGAGCTTTTCGAACAATTTTGACAATGTTGGTAGCAAACTTATAGGCCTATACGACTCCACCTTCGAAGGATCCTTACCAGGCTTAGGAATCATCTTAACTAAGGCAACTTTCCATATTGGTGGAAAATGTTCAACCCGTATTATGGCATTAAAAATAAAAAGATTTATTCTTTTTGCTGTAAAAGGTAGCTCAATGAGCATTTTGTTGCTTATTTTATCAACGCCAGGAGCCTTTTTATCATTTAGGTTAACGATAGCCTTTACAACATCTGAAAATCGGAAACGTATTTCCATAGGACGTCTAGCAACAACAGGCGGTAATTCCCTCACGTCAGTACACGTGTTGGGAGTGAACACGTTTCTTAAGTGACTTGCGAACAGATCGCATTTTTCTTTGTCATTTATAGCCCAGGATCCTCTCAGATTTCGCAGTGGAGGTTTTGCGATAACGGGTCTTTTTAGACGTCTGGCAGCTCGCCATAGAGAATAATTTGTCTGGGAAGTCGCGTCTAGGCTTTCTAAATATTTATTCAGTGATGCCATTCTGTGCACCTCTAACAAGTTTTTTAATTGGTTTGTGCATTCTTTCAGTTTATTTTTAAGTTGAGGCGATCTATGCTTTTGCCATTCTCTTCGGGTTCTCCTTTTTTCAAATAAAAGCTTTTCAACATCTGCAGAAAAAATTTTGTTGCACTTGGCCTGACGATAAGTAGACGAAGCATGTTCAACGGCTTTTATAATGTTTTCATTAAGGCTGTTCAGACAATCTTCGATGTCTCCGGGTGTTTTTAGTGGTTGGCTTTCCGAGCAGTGGGTGCTGATATATTTTTTGTATTTCAACCAAACTACTTTTTTAGTTAAGAAAAAATCACTAGTTGCTATTTGATAAGGACTGCTAATAGTGATTATTGTTGGTGAGTGGTCAGAAGATAAATCCAAGGAGGCTTGGGCCTCAATAAGCTCCGGGGATATACCTTTTGCTACGCCAAAATCTATTACGTCTGGTATTTTATTGCGGTCTGTTGGCCAATATGTTGGTTGTCCAGTTGAAATAACGAAAAGTCCCATTTCAGACACGGAATCATACAAGAACTCAGAGCACCTAACGTAGAAAAACGTTTGGTGTATGCTAGAAAATATGAAAAAATTCATTTGAGTAATCCGACATTTTGAGAGCGTGTCATATTTTCGGATGAATGTAAATTTATGGTTTTTGAAGGAGATGGACGCGCTAAGATTTGGAGAAAACCAGGTGAAGAATTTCTGCCTGAAAATGTTAATTCCACGGTAAAGCATGGCGGAGGTTCTCTTATGGTGTGGGGCTGTATGGCTGCTAGAGGTGTTGGACATCTAAGATTTATAGAGGGTACTATGGACAAGACCATGTATAGACATTCTGAAAAACAGTTACATTCCTAGCGTACAAAAACTAGGATTAGAAGAAACTGCAATATTCTTGCAGGATAATGACCCAAAGCATTCTTTGAATCTGGTGAAGGAATGGTTACTATATCAGGTAAGAAATAAATTGAAGCACCCACCTCAATTACCCGATTTTAATGTAATTGAACATTTATATGATTCAGTGGGTAAGTACTCAAGTTTTAACCCTGCAGGTATGACACTACATACCTACGTCCAAGCACACAAGACACGTTTTGCGTAAGTGTCCTGTTGCAAAAGTGTTATTTGTAAAAAAGAAACAAAAATGGAAAAATGGGAAACCGTATTGATTCTGTGGATAAGTACTCTGCAGCGGGTAAGTACTCAAGTTCTAACCCTGCAGGTATGACAATACATACCTGCGTCCAAGCATACAAGAAACGGTTTGCGTATTTTTTTCTGTGTTTGCGAGTGAGTAAGCAAAAGTGTAATTTGTAAAAAAATAAAAAAAAAAATGGAAAAATGGGAAACCGTACTGATGCAGTGGGTAAGTACTCTGCAGTGGGTAAGTACTCAAGTTTTAACCCTGCAGGTATGACCATACATACTTACGTCCAAGCACACAAGAAACGTTTTGCGTATTTTTTTCTGTGTTTGTGAGTGAGTGAGCAAAAGTGTAATTTGTAAAAAATAAAAAAAAAAATGGAAAAATGGGAAACCGTACTGATGCAGTGGGTAAGTACTCTGCAGTGGGTAAGTACTCAAGTTTTAACCCTGCAGGTATGACAATATATACTTACGTCCAAGCATACAAGAAACGTTTTGCGTATTTTTTCATGCCCGTCCATACATATGTTCATGTTTAACAGCGTTGCCAGTTTTAATTTGTTAGATATTTTGGTATGGAGTTAGTGGTTTTGATCTAATTAAACTGAGGCGACCGCAGTATTCTGCCTGTATTAAGGTTCATGGTGAACCGATCTTGGTCATTTTAAATAGCCATTATCTCAGAAATATTGCTGATAGTGTGACACCAATACCTGGTCCGCAAAAGAGCCCTGCACCGCCCATTTAAGTTGGCGGCGGCACCTGACAGGAAAACATGTCGGCGGCGGCTCAGAGCCGGCTGATCGAATCATAGAAAATATCAGCTTGTTTTTATTTTTTTTTATTATCTTAATAAATAATTTTAATTATGGCTGTAAGTTGTGAATATTTTTGCCCAAAATATTAATAAAAAATTGATTTTTCTTTAATTAATCTTTAATTAATATTTTAACCATATATGTCCCACGGGGAATCGGTCAATATATGGATTAAGATAAAGAAAAAACTAGAAATTATTCTGCTTTTGTTTTTAAATTAAATAATAAGCAAAAAAAAATAATCAAAAATTTCACATTAGTAGTAAAAAGTTTAATATATTACTTTATTTCATTCTGTCAGGAACAAATATATTTGATTTCAAAACTTTGGAATAAAACATTATTATATTTTATTCAGAATATTTCAAATGAATTTTTAAATATTCCAATCGATGTGAAAGCAATAAATTACTTTGAAATGGTTTTTAAAAAATAAAATTTGTTTTATTGTAAGGTTTCAGATGAAATAGATTTTATTCAACTAAACATTTTTCAGTATTTTTTATTCCACAAGCCTTTTATTAATATTCGACGTTAAAAAAAATCGGTTAAATATTTTTGTTTTGGTTGGTTTTCTTTGAATATTTTTAATTTTAAAGGCAAAAAAAAACTAATACGAATATGTCTTATTTGTTATTAAATACATAAACAAAATAAATTTCCAATTTCAGAAGAAAATTCAATATTGTATGAAAGCCCACTTGGGGAGCGAATATTTTAACATCTGTATCCAAAGATCTATAATCAAAATTGTTCTAATCATCAGCATAATTTTTAAAAAACGATGTTATTTTATTTATTTTCACTTTAAAAATTAAAAAGGTAGGCTTCACTTAAACGCTTTGATTTTTTTAACGTTACTAACAGCGGTAATGCATCGCACCATGTTTTATCGGTGGAGGCACTGTTATTTAGTGTGGCACCAAGCTAACATTCTCCCCCAAAATGTTTAAATCTTCATATTTGATTTAATAAATAAAAATATTGGTAGCCATGAAACGGACGTTTCATTTTTATTTTATTTAACAAATATATTGCATAGTCAAAGATTCTGTTGCTTTTGGAAAAATGTTTTTTAAGACCCAAGAAAACTTTCGTTTTGAAGTAGCAAATCAAATACCTACAAGTATCTGCACTTCAACAAGAAATTGATAATCGGGAACGTTTGTTGTCTATTATAAAGACTATAATTTCCTTTGAAAGGCATAATATACCTCTCTGTGAACATCGAGAGATGGTCCTTTGCTATCTTTTCAAAATTCAATATCGGAAGGTATTTTCCGTTCACTTCTGCAGCAATTTAAGGCAGCCATTTCTAAGTTTTTTTCTTTAGATGGAAACAACTAAAAATGAAATAAAAATGTTTCAATAATTTTATTTTAGAAATTATACTTAAAAAATATTTATGATGCCAAATACTATTACAGAAAATATAATAGATATTTTAGCAAGATGTGACCCCGATATTTACCCAAATTTGGGAAAAATATTCATCATTTTTGTTTCAATGCCCTTCAGTAATGCTACGGCTGAAATGTCATTTTTCACCCTTCGCCGTATTAACACATGGCTGAGATCAATAATGATAGAGAATAGGCTTAACGGCTTAGCAATGTTGCATATACATGCATACATAATAAAATTTTAATTGAAGAAATGTTGTGCTTAAAAAATTTCTTTCAACAGGAAACTAAAAATTATTAATTTAACACATATTTTGCCTTGTATGTAATTATAATTGTTTTAAATGAATTAAATTTTTCGTTAATTTTTTGTTTAAAAAAACCGCTTACAACTAGTTTTTAAATTTTGTGAACACTTTAGAATGAGAAGGCAAAAAATATTTTTTAAAAACGCATTCATAAATAAAGAGTTGATGCAACAAAGACAACCCTCGTATACTCAGTCATGAATGAAAAGCAAGTAAGTGTTTTAGTGGCGTAAACTCAACCAATCAACGACAAGTAACAGAGTTTAATACCAAGGGCGCTTAAACTTGGCATTACTTATCGTTGATTGGTTTACTGTACGCCATTAAGCTCTGTTTAACAAGGGCTCTTGAACTTGGCATTACTCCTCGTTGATTGGTTGACTTTACGCTACATTCGCGATGCAGGCTGCCATAACTAGTAATTCGACCATGCCAAGAATACATATGTACATGCATGTACATATTATACAAATTTCATGCAATTATGTATTCTTTAATAGTATAGGCATGAAAAGAAACAATGTGACACGTTTGATTTTGTATTGTTTTGCAGTGGGTAAATCAAAAACAATGAGAACGATTTGTGGTCATTAGCACGAAACGTACGTTAATTAAAATAGAAAAAAAAACAGAACAAAATAACTAAAAGTTGTATTCTACATACAGAGGATTAAAACTTAGAGGACTTTAATTAAGCCTTTGGTAACAACGTAAAAGGGTTTTAGAGTAGAAATGTTCCAAGACAATTTTATTTTCTTTATCAGGCTCAAGTTAAATACTTTACTAAATTCTCATTTAATTGTAAATTAAGAAATTAATATTTTTAGTTTTTACTACTTTATTCGCGTTAGTTAAGAAAGGAAAATTTTTTATTGAAAAAACAAGATTTTACCGATACAAGCCGAGTAGAATGCATTTTCGAAAAACAGCTACGATTATCACCATCAGTACTCTTTGTTCGGTTGTTAGTTATTAATTTGGTTGTAAACATCAGCGGTTTAACCCACTGATCTATGTATGTGACGAGGTGAGTCGGCACGAAGTTATTTCCATTTAAACCAACTGAACCAAAGCTTTTTCTTTTTTCATTTCCTATTACTATACTAACGCCATCTATATCGTAGTTAAGGGCTAACTATAATGTGCTTTTGCTTACTTAAGCAAAAGTGCGAATACACATGTTTAAATGTGTATAACTATAATGTTCTTAAGCAACTTTTCGTTAAGTTTCGTCAAGTTACATTTGTTTAAGCAAATAGCGAACCTGTGCCTGTGTTCTGTAAATTTAGTGAGAACTTCTCGCATCGAAAAATTTATAGTCGCCTTGTAAAAGACAGGATGAACACAATAAACCTAATTATTTTAACTTTTAACGTTGTATAATATGTATTATCTAAGTCACTCTGTTAATAATCGGAAGACTTTGACGATAAAAAAAATTTTCTCGCTGCGAAAACTTCTCACAAGTTACAGAACAGGGGGGCCGATCGTACTTTGCTTAATGTATCAGCTGTGTATACTAGAGGTCTGCTTGACTACACCCAAATGACGTTTAAATGCATTCGTTTGTTTTTCAACAACATAGTGTTTTTCATTCAATGTTAAACAAACTAAATGAATGAACCCACAAGCGAAAGCAAATAAAAAACAACTTCAACCGAAAACAAAATATTACCCATACATTCATATATATAAATACTGAATAGAATGTGTGAATATTGCTGTATGATTGGTGTTAAAAATTATTATTCATTTGTGTTTGCAAATTTGTCGTTATTGTTGTTGTTAAACATTCATTAACTCGAAAAAACACCTGAATGTTTTTATAAAAACTCTAACTGTAATGAGACTTTGCTATGTTTTTGTATTTTCAAGTGTGTTTAATACACATTTAAAACGAAAACTGTAAAATGAATGTGTTCTTCTTGTATCATTGAGTGTAACACACAATATATTCTTTCTTGTGTTGTTACTGGCTTAACTTTATTTATCTCCCATAGAATGAAAAATGTTTGAATGAATATTGTTTTTGTTGTGTATAGGCAATTAAATGAATATAGTCATGCAGATGTCTAGTGTATACCTGAGTTGCGCTCACTGTTGCACTTTTAAGTACATTTTTATTTATGTGAAAATTTTTTGTATATATTAACTTTTATAATATAATTTTATTATTTATTTGCTAATGGTATAATATTTTTAAGTCTTAGATGTTAGTTAAATAACAAAAAAAAGTCCATATATTTGGAATATAAAAGTAAAACAGTTTTTGCAAAAGTACAAATATTTGCAACTGAGTTCTGTAAGTATTTAAGTTCAAAAAGTACAATACAGCCACCTAAAAGTCTTCAATAAATTGATTAAGCATTTGACAGGCTTTTCGTTGATATTTGACATTAGCTTAAGTTTGTTTAAGCACAATATACATAGTTAGGCCTTAAGTTAGCGTATCCTTAACCAGATGGTATTAAGAGGGCTACCATATTTTTTTTTATATGTACAATTTTTTCAAATTGTTATTTTTTCACCGTGCCATGTGTGCCATTGTCTTAAAACAAATAGTTCAACTAATAAATAAACGAAAACGTAGAAATGTTCCTTTAAGGTAAAATGTGGTTTTACTAACTTAACTTGGGACTTATAGATATATGCAAGTAACAATACTAAATTTTTTCACTAACCCTCTCAAACTTTTAGCATACATGAAAATACGTGTGAAAAATGGTATGAAAGTAATTGCATATCTAAATGCAACGTAAAAAAGTAAAGCTTCGAGGTCGTAATGCGTTGCGGCTTTCTGAACTTTTTTCATGTTTTTGCGTCTTAAGTTATCCGAGAGGTTAACGATAATAATATAAAACCTGTCACCACTATTATTCAAAATAGGCCAGACTGTTGATTTGACTCTTAATGACGCACGCAAAAGTAGCTCTACTTTTTGCATGTAAATTGGAGCACAAATTGAAAAAAAAATGAAATGAAATAACTATTTAATTAAAGTTAAAATTAAATTTTTTTGTACACCAAGAAATTCAAAGCAAGAATTGAAAATATGTGTATTCAAGAGCATTTGTAGAATGGCAGTTACTTTGTTAAGTAACATGTTGTTAAATATTAAAAACTTTGATTAGGAAAAAAACACGAACCTAATGCAGCATGGGAATTGTAGTAATTTTGTATGTAACATCGTTTAAAGCAAATCTGTGGCAAACAATGTTATTTTTATTCAAAAAGGAGTAGTTTACGAGTTATGTTAATATTACCTTGAGTATAGTTTTTGAATGTGTGTATATATATATATAGAAAGTTAAAAAAACGTTTCTTTCTTATATAGCACTTAATTTAAGATGAATTAAGTAAGCTATAAACTTCAGCTTCATCTGTGCCATTTTGGGTAATATACATAGTATTTGTATTATGGGGGATTTCATGTCAAGTGACCCAACTTTTAAAACCGATGTCTTTCGATTGGAAAGAAATTTGGAACAAAGTAAGTTCTTGCAGAGAGTAGCATAGGCACAATTTTTTAACACGATCGGTCAAGAACTCTCTGAGCTAGAGGGGTTCAAAATTTGATGTTTTCGGCAAATAGGTGTTTTTTCTCATACATGTAGTTTGTTACCTTTTGCTTTTAACAAATTCGTCCCAAATACTTTCGATAGCTTTTTCATCAATCTTCCAGAAAAAAATATTTTTAAAATTAAAAAAATTTTTTTTTTTATTTTTTTTAAAAAAATAATTAGAAAAAATTATTTTTTTTCAAAATATGCCCATTTTTTTTTTTTTTTTTTTGCTCAAAAGAAAGCTTAGGTCTGTTGCTTGAAGAACTTGGAGGTCGCTTAGTGGGACGCGAGTGGGATATCTATAAAAATAAATGTTTTGTAACTCAAGGCAGAGGTTTTCCAATTTTCGCGTATATTCTACTTTAATTTTTTTTCCTATTTATGTAAAATTATCTCTTAAGCAAAAAAAAATTATTTTATGCTAAGAAACAAAATAATTTAACCTTTCCGACGGTATGCATAGAAAATATTAACAAAATGTGTTCAGACATTGCCATATAAAAGTGATTTTATTCCAGAGGCCTACAATTTTGTTGGTAATGCAGTGTCGAGTGTATGAGACTTTATTTGGTACTTGCATACCGTCAGAAAGGTTAAATTATTTTGTTTCTTAGCATAAAATAATTTTTTTTTTAGCTTAAGAGAAAATTTTACATAAATAGCAAAAAAAATCAAACAGAATATACGCGAAAACTGGAAAACCTCTGCCTTGAGTTACAAAACATTTATTTTTATAGATATCCCACTCGCGTCCCACTAAGCGACCTCCAAGTTCTTCAAGCAAAAGACCTAAGCTTTCTTTTGAGCAAAAAAAAAAAAAAAAAAAAAATGGGCATATTTGGAAAAAAAATAATTTTTTCTAATTATTTTTTTAAAAAAAATAAAAAAAAAAATTTTTTAATTTTAAAAATATTTTTTTCTGGAAGATTGAAGAAAAAGCTATCGAAAGTATTTGGGACGAATTTTGTTAAAAGCAAAAGGTAACAAACTACATGTATGAGAAAAAACACCTATTTGCCGAAAACGTCAAATTTTGAACCCCTCTAGCTCAGAGAGTTCTTGACCGATCATGTTAAAAAATTGTGTCTATGCTACTCTCTGCAAGAACTTACTTTGGTCCAAATTTCTTTCCAATCGAAAAAAAAGTTGGGTCACTTGACATGAAATCCCCCTTATATATATTTTTTTATTTATTTTGTTAGTTTAAAAACTTTGCCTTTTGTTAAAAAAATCGCCAACAATATCGCCATGGCATCAAACCTAAATTTAAATAGCCAAATAGGCGTAAAATCGCCATAACTGACAGCCCTCCCTACAAGTAATGTGTGACCGAAACTAACACATACAAAATTTATTTATTAACACCTATGTAAAAATGTATATTTAATTGCTAATAAAGGCGTTGCCACTGTAGTATTTATTCTGAAAAATTTGAAAGCTTTTTTTAGGAAAATTATGGTAATTTTTTAATATAACTAGGTCAAAAAATGTAGGTATAAATAAAATTTATAAAAAGGTTTTTAAAACAAACAGCTTACAAGAACTTTGCCTAATTTTTAATATCTTACGCTTAAAACATTAGTAGTTTTTATGGAATTTTAGAAGTTTATTGCAAAAAATTTGTTATGAATAGAGTTCTATTTTGTGGCAACTAATACAACCATAAAAACTGTTTGCAAGAGTGAAACAACTATTACGTTCATTAGTAGAGTTGCATTTGTTGGCTTAAAAAAAAACCCCACAGTTATTATAAAAGTATACATAAAAGCGTTTTTTAAAAATGAATTATAATTCAAAGTTTAAATACATTTTCATATACAAAAACAAAAAAAAAACTTGCCGTGCAAGAAAAACAAACTGTCTGCAACATAAAAACAACACAAAAAAAAAATATTAAAAAAAGAGCAACACTACTTGAAAAGTCTATAATTCTTGTGAATTAACTGAGTGCAGTGTATCCAGGAAAAGTAAAAGATAAGTGATGAAAGGAATGAATTTACAAAATTGCCTTTCAAAAGAAAGAAGAACATATGAGTCCAATGTGAAAAAGTTTAAAAATCTTATAAAAGATGGTATAGGAAATGTAAGTGAGGTACCAAATAATTTAGAGTCTGTGGTTAGCATAAATTATGTACCCGAAGCATCCACATCTGCAGGTTGTTTGCCTTCGAATTGGGTTGAGTGTAGTGAATTTTTGGCAATAGATAGCGTTGAGTCAGATCCTTTAGCATCCACTTTTGTTACGGACAACAGTTTACCAAAGTGTGAGGAAATAAAATCATGGGCCATTGGAAATTAAATTTCACAGCCAGCATTAGTAGATTTGTTACACACATTAAAAAGGGTAGGAGTAGAAGATTTGCCATTATCGGCCAAAACTCTTTTGAGTACAAATAGGGAAATGGTTAATATTTCGAATATTTCTGATGGTAAATTTTTGTATTTAAGTATACAAAAGCTTTTTTTTCTAAGTTTTTTCGATTAATTAGAAGAGGTTTCAATATACATATGTGGGCATTGATGGGTTAAAAATTATTACGCCCCTATTGTATAATATATAATAATAAAAAGCGTTTAATTCCATCTGCGAGATGGATGATCCTTGACCGTTAGTCAAGTGTTGCCGAAGAGACTTTTAATACAAAAAAACATAGTGTATATAAAAATTAAACTTTGTCCTAACTTACAGAATAAGAAAAGTGGGAAAAACGTCATGCCGTATCCCTTTCTCTGTTACATGTAAGTTAAATAGGTGATGTTTACAACCAAAAGACACTACTACTGTTCAAAGAGTAGGTACTGATGCTGAAATTGCGTAGCTGCTTTCGAAAATGCATTCTACTCGGCTAGTAGCGATAGAAAAATCAGCTTTTTTCAAATTAAAGTTTCTTTCAATATTAACGGAAAAAATAATGATTTCTTTTAATAAAAAAAAATTATATGAACTTAAGCCAAACTAAAAAGCAAAAATTTTTAAAAGTTCAAATAGAGTTTTGTGGCCAATTCTTGGAGCAGTTGTAGGTTTTCCTAGCGCATGTCCATTCATGATAGAATGATTTTCAGGGTTCAAGAAGCCAAAAGATTTAGATTATTTTATGGCAGATTTTTGTGCAGAGGTTAAAATTTTTTTTTTTTTTTTTTTTTTTTTTTGTTTTAACATATATTTTATTATTGAATCTTCGCTTAAGCGAACTAACAATAAGTATTCAAATCTTAAAACTAAATAATTAATACTAGTCCAGTCAGTACCAGACTAAAATTTAAGTTTTCACAATAAAGATGGCTAATTTCAAAAATTTCATCTAAGAGCAATAGTATCCCTTCTTTTTAGGCGGGTGTGCCCACTATGTTGCAGGATGCTTCGAGCGAGCGGATTTGGATGTGTTTCCAGCTTATTTAAATACTTGTCCACATAGTTTAGGATTTCGCTTTTTACTAGTGGAACTTCTAGATCCTTGTGGATGTTGCTGTTTTTAATATACCAAGGAGCACCAGTTATCATTCTCAGAATTTTGTTTTGACGACGTTGTATTTTTTCTATGTTGGAGGAGGAAGCAGTGCCCCATAGTTGTATACCGTAGCACCAAATTGGTTTTAAAATCGAGTTGTAGAGTAGAAGTTTACAATCCAGACGTAGCACAGAGTTTCTACCAATTAGCCAGTGGGTTTGAGCAGCTTTAAGTTTTATTTGAGTCAGCTTCGCATCAATGTGAGGCTTCCATGTGAGGCGGCGATCCAGGTGAATACCAAGATATTTTGTCTCAGTTCGTTGAGGCACGATGTGGTTGTTAATAGTGATTGGGGAGCACGTTTCTTTACGTAAAGTAAAAGTGACGTGAGTGCATTTTTGTTCATTTATCTTTATTCCCCATAACTTTGCCCATTTCTCAATTTGGGTTACGTGTTGTTGCAGTTGGTTCGAAGCCTCTTTAGGGTCTTTATGAATACTAAGGAAAGCAGTATCATCAGCAAATGTCGACGTGTGTGTAAAACTATTGGTTGGCATATCTGCTGTGTAGAGCAAGTACAGAACTGGACCAAGTATACTCCCTTGAGGTACACCAGCCCCTATTGGTTGAGAAGAACTTGTTTGGTTTCCCTCTTTGATCATAAATTGTCGACCGGTTATGTAATTTTTTAATAGGTTGAAAATATTAGCTGGAAGGTTTAGCTTTAGTTTGTTTAAAAGGCCTTCGTGCCATACTTTATCGAAAGCTTGAGAGACATCAATGAAGAGCGCGGAGCAGTACTTCTTTTCCTCAAAGGTTTTTCTTATAACCTGCACCAGTCTGTGAGTTTGTTCGATTGTGCTATGTTGACTTCTAAAGCCAAATTGGTGATCTGGAATGCAGTTGTTTTCATTCAGGATCGGAGTCAGCTTGTTCTTAAGCAATTTTTCGAATAATTTTGACATTGTGGGTAACAAACTTATAGGCCTATAAGACTCTACTTTCGAAGGATCTTTGCCAGGCTTAGGAATCATCTTTACTAAGGCCACTTTCCATATAGGCGGGATATGTTCAAGCCGAATTATCGCGTTAAAAATAAAAAGAATTATCCTTTTAGCCGTGAAAGGTAGCTCAAGGAGCATTTTGTTGCTGATTTTATCAACGCCAGGAGCTTTTTTACTATTTAGGTTAGCGATAGCCTCTACAACATCTGTAAATCGGAAACGTATTTCTAAAGGACGTCTGGCAACAACAGGCGGTAATTCCCTTACGTCTGTGCATGTATTAGGGGTGAACACGTTTTTTAAATGATTTGCAAACAGATCGCATTTTTCTTCGTCATTTCTGGCCCAGGATCCTCTCAGATTACGCAGTGGTGGTTTTGCAATAACAGGTCTTTTAAGACGCTTGGCTGATCGCCATAGGGAATAATTTGTCTGAGCAGTCGCGTCTAGACCTTCCAGGTACTCTTTCAGTGATGCTATTCTGTGAACCTCCAGCAAGCTTTTTAGTTGGGTTGTACATTCTTTCAGCTTAGCTTTAAGTTGGGGTGATCTATGCTTTTGCCAATCTCTTCGGGCTCACCTTTTTTCAAATAAAAGCTTTCTCACATCGTCAGAAAAAATTTTGTTGTACCTAGCCTGACGGTAGGTAGAAGACGCATGTTCAACGGCTTTTTGAATGTTTTCATTTAGGACGCTCAGACAATCATCGATCTCTCCGGGAGTTTTTAGCGGTTGGTTCTCCGAGCAGTGGGCGCTAATGTATTTTTTATATTTCAACCAATTTATCCTTTTAGATAAGAAAAAATCACTAGTTGCTATTTGATGAGGACTGCAAATAGTGATTATTGTGGGTGAGTGGTCAGACGATAAATCCAAGGAGGCTTGAGCCTCAAAAAGCTCCGAGGAGATACCTTTTGCTACGCCAAAATCGATTACGTCTGGAATTTTATTGTGGTCCGTTGGCCAGTAGGTTGGTTGTCCAGTTGAAATAACATAAAGTCCCATTTCAGACACGGCATCATACAACACACGACCTCTGGGACTAATTAGTCGGGAGCCCCAGTACGTGTGCTTGGCGTTATAGTCTCCAGCAGCTATGAAGCGGGGACCTAGAGATTTGTAAAAACTGTTGTACTGATCCTTCGTTATGGAGAATCTCGGTGGACAATAAACTGATGAAATAAGTAAGTTATTGAAAAACTCATTAATGCAGACGTTTGTTGCTTGCATATAACATTCAGATAGGCCACCCAACCATTGGTGCTTAATTCTTGATTTGATTAATATAGCAGAGCCTCCACAGGATCTATCCCTGGGATCTTTTGAGTCATAAAAATTGTATCCACTAATTTTAAAAGTGCTCCTAGATGTCATATGAGTCTCGGAAATCAGCATGACGTCAATTTTATGGTGTATTAAAAAATATTCGAGCTCGTTTTTGTGTTGGCGGATGCCGTTTGCGTTAAAATGCTTAAAGAAAATTCGCTTCAATGTGTGTTTGTTTGTTTGTGATTCTCCAGCTAGAGCTCTTGTCACAAGTGTAGTATAACATAATAGTAAGAATGGTTGCCCTAATTGCTGTCAAGAAGGATTGTATAAAGAGAAAAGAGTGTCTTTTCAATCTTGATGTTATCCATCACGCCACATTGATGATTTCAAAACAAAGTGAAGTGTATTAGAAGAGTCAGGATTTGGACTGGTATTTCAGTTTCCTTTAGATTGCATGCATTTGGTTGATTTAGGGGTACTAGGTAGGTAGGTAGGTAGAACATGAAGCCGTTGAAGGAAAGGATACAGCTCACTTGGGTCCGCATAGTTCGGTCCCTTTGTGCTACCTGGAGAGCACATAGAATAGGTTAAGATGGAAGGAAAGAAGAAATTTAGAGAAAGATAAGAAAGAAAGAACAGAAAAATGAAGCAAAGTTTCCAGGGTCTCTGGTGGGAATCAAACCCACAACCCCCAGACTAGTAGACTCGTGCACTTACCACTGATCTACCGGGGCACCCTTTAGGGGTACTAAAAAATTACTTAAATTGCTAATCTGTAGAGAGAGTTTAGGGAATATTAATGAAAAAACTAATTATGTTTCCTAGTTTGTTCCATCAGAGTTTTGATGAGGTAAATATTTCGAAGTCTACTGAATTTAGACAGTTTTTGCTACATACAGGTATTTTTATTTTAAAAGATTATGTTAATAGTGATCAGTACTATCACTTTTTATTATTACACTGTGGCATAAGGCTACTGTCTAGCGAAAGGACCCATATAAGAGAAGCAGATAATTCGCAAAAAGTTCTTGAAGATTTTGTAAACTTTTTTGCTAGGTTATACAGCGATGAATTAATTAGTTTTAATGTCTAGGGTTGCTACATTTAGAAAATTGTGTTAAACAGTTTGAACCATTAGATTCTTTTTCGGCATATAAATTTGAAAACTATATGCAATATATAAAGAAAATTTTTAAAAAGCCTAATGAAATTTTACAGCAGATTTCGCTAAGGCTCGAGGAAAAAAAGCGTGTAAAATAAGATATATCTAAGTCGGGGAGCTTTAGCTTAAATTATAGAAAAGAGACGGACAGTTTTTGTTGCAGCAAAAAATCCTTACCATTGAAAATAGTTGATATAGTAAAAACAACCAAATCAGACAAATTTATATGTAAGGTTTTTCAAAAAACAGAAAATTATTCCGAGAAACCCTTTCAGTGATTTAGGTATAGTTGTTGCAAGTGAAGTAACTAATGAAACTATAATAGCCAATAGGGAAGATATAGATTTTAAGTACTTTTGTATTACCCACAATAGCAAGTTTCTTTTAATACCCCTTCTACGCCATCTTTTTTATGAATTTGTTCACTAATTTATTTGAATTAATCTTAAATTAAAACAAAAATACTAATAAAAAAAATAATAATTATTTTTTATGTTTATTTACATGAACTCCTCGGAAAACGTTTTTGGCCCGGAAAGTTCCCAGGACCTTAGCAGTATGTTAAATAACAGTTATAGCAATCAAATTAAAAACAATTTTAATTTTTTACTAGTCAGAAAAACAATCAGTTTTACCAAGAAATTCCTATAAGTTGCGGAGGGATTTTGATAAGCCTCACCCTGAATCATCTGAGGTGTCACAAAATAGTGAAAAATGAAGGTAGACTTAATTAAAATTGTTTTATAAATCATATTTAATTATATTGTGTGTTTATTTTCATTTTTCCAGAAAGACATTCTTGCAATTTTAAAAATAATCAATGCGCGACTAGAAAAACTTGAAAGTGTAAATATGTTAGTTGAGTTTAAATACAAACCAACATCAAACATTAACCATTTTTTCTTTTTACGTTTAAGCAAACAAAAATTTTTAACAACCAAAGTATTTTGAGCCATGGGTAGGATGCCATTGTAAAAAACCAGCAGCTACTATCAAACAAACCTTAACAAATTGAAGCAAGCGTAAGTTTATACATTTAAAATATATGTATATCTATTGTTACTAACAAACATTTTTTAGGCTATAACTAAACCAGAAATGATGGCACAATCAACAACTTTAAAGGAATGCAAAATAGCAATCAAAAAGGTCGAAGAATTCGTGTGCGGCATGACTGGGGAGATACGGGTTAATTTTATTTTTTTTAAAGAAAACGTACTTCTATAAGCTCAAAAGGGTGTCAGAGGATGTAGGCAGTGCCACCCGCGCTCTTTTTATAGATGACCTACTCTTTGAGTACAATTGGGAAGGAAGTTGGGGCAAACAGTCCCTGGAAAAAATTCTAATGTTTAACAATATTCTACGAGGGAATTATTTCTTTTTCTACATACATAAAAACAGGTATATTGTTATTCATACTATGTGCTTTAATTTTTTTAGATGTTTTTCAAAACCAGGGTGCGCTTGAATTTGAGAAAAGCATTAGAAAGATGGTAGATCGCAGCCACCACCGCCATAAACAAAAAACTTATTTAAAAAAAAAAAATAATTAATCACTTTATAATTATTATACCTAATTTTATTTGTTTTTACTAAAGTCAAACATGCATACATACATATAAAACAAAAACTGAAAAAAGTACCTGAATTATAATAAAATTAATTTAAAAAAGATAATATAAAGAAAGAAATTTTTAGGTTTTGAAATTGATTCTGATAATTTCGCTGAAGATGTCTTTTTATTCAAGTTAAGTTATTCAGATCATCAGATTGGCGATTTTGAATCCGTTCTTAGAAAAAACAAGGCTGTTACATCGTTAGCAAAAGTAGTCCTTATCGCACGCAAAGGCACATACATACATAGTTGTTGAAAGTGCAAAAGTTATTTTTATTAGTTTCTAAAAATACTTTAAATTTCCGTTAAGCAATTTTGAATCTTAAATAAAAAAAGAATGAATTTGCTAAAATTCCGATTAATTACTGATCATGGCTGTTTTGCATTTGTAGTTCTTTTTCTTATTTTATTTATAGGAAAGAAAAAAATAAAGATTGAGTACGGTAACTTTAGATATTCATTATAATCGCTCAAAGCGGTTCAATTCTCTCTTAAGTTTTTTCTTCTTCTTGCTTTCCGCTATACTGTTAATGTAGATTAAAATAATTATTCACGTTTTTCAAGATATCTTTACTAAAATCAAAGCGATTTTAGACATTATTGCACTTATTTTCCTTTATTTTTAATTTCCGACATGACTATAATAATTATTTTAAACACAAGTTTTGGGAAGATATTCATGTGCATCATTTACTAACGACATAACACTAGAACTCGCTAACAGCGTTAATGAATGTTATTAACATCGAATAATGTAATGGTTACATTATGTTAATGTTAATTTCTTCTTAACAGTGAATGTTAATATATTTTCGAATATGGAAGTAAACTAAAGTTGTAAATGTAATAAAAAAATAGGTAATATAAATGATTTACATTTTATGCCAGAGCTGGAACTCCCTCGATGAAAGATCTTTCAAAGCGAAGTGGTGTTGACTGACTTATGTTAGTGTTTGAAAAGAATCATTTTTATTGGATTTAAAAATGTTGCGCGTGTTTTTAATAAGAACCCGGTTTCACTTTATTTATTTCACTTATTGCCTGCATTATTCTCATAAGTTTTTAGCTACGTGCGCACACTTTTTGCTTTCACTGTATTTTTTTATAGGTTTTTATAAAAATATACACTTTAAAGTTTATTTTTTTTTGCCCCCGTTTTCTTTGGTTTGTTTTTATACAATTTTTGCATAATATTGCACGCGGTGGTTGTGAGTTTTACATTAACACAATTTATTATAAGTTTATAGAAATTAAATCAAAAGTAACATAAACGAAATTAAATTTAGTTCAAGATTCCCGTGATACATATATATGTAGGTTTAATTGGTTTGTTATATAATATACTAATATTTTGCTACAAACGCCCCTACAATTTGACAGCTTGTGTCCTAATATAATTACTCAGCCTTGTGTTTTTTTTTCTTCTTTATTAAGCTCAGCAATTAAATTCATTAAATAGCATGCTTCTGTATTTTAAAGAGCATTTAAGAAAATTAAATAGGATTAGCCAATTAGTTTCATTCCCACCATTAAATTCTCTTATATTTTTTATAAAACTATTTATTTGCATTAAATCCGACCTCATATGCCCTAAAGTGAAGATGTAATTGTTTAACTGATATTTTATCACAAGCATTTCTTTGCTGTCAACTAATAATAAATAGTTTATTTTATATAATTCAAACTCGTTCAAATCAATTCCTATATAATATTGTGCTTTTTAGCGCGTTCCTTTAAAAGCCAAATCATCAAATAAGAAAATATCTTTAAAACAAACATTCCTTGTTTTATTTACTTCATCAAAATAGTATTTTCCTATTGTGGTTTCGGGACTTAAGGAGTGATTAAAAGTTAAGATTGGAGGCGAGCCTGATTTGTGTTCAAGCAAGAATTTAAAAAAATTTTAAGCCATTTTTTATTGCCAATGAATGTGGTGGATTTTTTCGGGATGTAATACTATTAAAATACATTTTCGCTTCTTTATGCTTTGCTTGGAAACGCATGCTCCATATATATTTTAAAGGACCGAATTTTTTTATTGCTGATGCATAGTGCACAAGAAAATGATGCTTAGGTTTCAAGGGACCAAAAAGTTTTGTATACAGAGCATGGTGTTTGCTTATTAACAATTTTAAAAGTAGCAAAAGTTGCCAAGATTGATTCCCAATAGGTACTAGGTCACCAATTATTAAGGGAAGAAAGTGAACGAAACATGCTGTTTCTCTGGCTGTAATTTTTAAGCTAAAAGATTTTAAGCGATTCATATTTAAAGGTACAGAAGTATTTCTACTTCTCCATATGCAAATAGCGCCTTTCTGCTATTAAGAGTTTTTAAGGATATAAAATTTTCATTAATCAACACAAGTAAAACTTGACAAACATCATATACGCATATACCTTCATACACATCATGCATTAGGTCAAATGCGAAGTTATTAGAAATGTGAAAATACTTTATGTCATTAAAAACACAAGGGGTTTTTTAAACCAGTTTCTGTGTAATTGTTTGCATCAAAGTCATTTATATAAGTTACATCAGTTCTTAAATGTTCAACAACTTCATGATTATCAAACTGCATTTCAGACCTTTCTCGTCTACAAGTACGACAATACCTTTTTGCATTAAAAGATTGTATATAACCTAAAATACTATTAACTGCCAAATTGTCGCCAACGCTTAAAGGCTGGGTTAGCCAACCGTAATGTACTGTTGCTTTGACGGAACGGAACAGCTGATTGTTATGGTATGTGTAAAGCAGTTAGACCGACCAGTTATAGTGTTGTAGTGTAATAGTACGTTTCCATTATAAGCAAATTATGTAATTTTGAGCAAATCATATCGAAGTGTTTCCATTACGTTGTAAGTAATTTTATGTTCGAATTCAATATGACACGTATATCAGGTGGCCTCGGTTAATCAGCTGAAACCGGTATTTCGTTATTTAAATATCAAATTTTGTTTATGTATTTAGTTCTTTTTTACAAACAACAACTGTAGTTTTCTAAGAAAAGCTTAAAAAGAGTAAAAAATAATTTGTGAGTTTTTGTTTTTGTCTTGACATTTTATGACGATTTAGTTGTTTTTGTAGAACTGATCCCACCTGATGCATGCGCCTTGCAAATTATTGTCATTTTGACGAACTATCAATTTAAACAATAGATTGTCAAAGGAGCTCGACTAGTTTAGTTTATACTAGGAAAAATGCTAGTTTTTGTTTTAATGGTTTATAGCTTTATTCCCGTTTTTTTAGTTTTTGTTTCACTTTTAATCAAGTACTGTGCATCTTTTAACCTTTTGTTTAATTTTGCTCTTTTTTGACTAGTACAAGCTATCACTTTTGCAACATTTCTGGTTGCAACTAGACATACATAACTATTCCAAAACGTTACTAGTTTCAATTTTAGCTTCATGATTGTTTAGCAATCAATGTAGTATATTAGGTTCTCGATTACACATACATACATACATATGTATATCAGAAAGTGTCAATAAGAAATCGTTGTGAAGCTTTAAAAAAAAAAAAGAAGTAAAACACAAAGTTGACAACACCATTAAAACATCTGTTTATAATTAAATATATGTATTTTTAAAAAACTGTTCCTTATCTAAACTTGTAATATTTTTAAAAATTTTATTGTTATATTGTCCCGGTTGATTGGTCGAATTCCCCATTTTTTTAAGCGGCGTTTCTTTGTGTTATTTTTTTATAAGTTTTAAAAAGTTTAAGAAAACTTAAACAAAAAAATTTCTTTTAATTTCATTTAAATTTTTTATTTTTATTAAAAAAATTTGGATTTAATTTTGTATGTCAAAAGCATATGTCACGTTTTTAAGTTTCTATTATCGTGTTAATGATTTTACGGTAAGTCAACGGTACGATACATTCCATCAACGGTCGGCTAACCCAGCCTTAAACCCAAAACAAAATGAACTTTTCGAGTTTCATGATCTAAAACTATTTCTATGCCTGATTCTAAATCTTTTAGAACCTCAACAAGTTGGTAAAATGAGCGTTCATTTCCGCATTCTTTTAAGTTTGATGTTGATATAAAAGCAGCAGGAAAAATAAACTGAAGTTAAGACAGTATGTATTTTGGCAACAAAGGAAAATTAATGAAGCAAGCACATATTGAGTATGTGTGCGTTCCAGGTGCGTTATTTATTTGAAAATCATCGAAATAAAGAACATAAGGAATAACTATAGCAGGCTGAAGTTTTTGCAATTTTTTTTTAAATATTTCCCTATTGGCAAAGTTGCAAGTGTTATTATCTGAAAAGATTCATCTAATATTTTTAAGGTCTGATTAAGAAGTTCGGGTATTTCGAAAAAATATTTTAACATAAATTTTAAAGGTATTATGACAATATCGTATATTTTAGGGCCTAAAGTTGGTTTTCCGTGACAAACAATTTCACCGATTTTCTGATCAATAACTACCTGTTTTGGGTCTTCGTACAATCTCAAATTTGTTAACATTTTTATTATTTTGTATTCTGAAGATATTTCGTTAAAAGGACTCTTACTAAAATTTAAAATAGTTTGTAAATCTGTTGAATTTTGATCTTTGTCAAGAAAACTTCCAATTGCAGCCGCTACAGAAGAAGCTAAAGAAGACACTGCTGCTTGTACTTCAATAACATCCAGACCTAGGCATTGAATTTTTATCGTACAAGCTTAAAGTTAACTGAAGAGCATTATATTTCAATTTTTGTAGGTCAATTAATATCGATTGCCCGCAAAGCGAATATGAAATTGCCAAATCTATTAAAAATATTAATAAAAGCAAACAACACTTATGTAAGTTGTACTTTATATTCATACATTTCACAACTGCATTTTATAACTGTAAAAAAGAGCTCTTTTACTTAAACCTATTCAAAGCAACGTCAGCAGAATCAAATAAAAAAAATTTAAAACCATTTTTAATTGCTTGGATGCTTGCAAAGCACAAAAATGGAAAAATAAATGAGGTAAATCATTATTAGAAAACTGATTCCCAAAACTGTGTCATATTGTGCATTCAGTTCATAGAAGCACGCATACAAAATAAGACTCTAGAAAATATTATCAATCTTAAAAAATTCGGTTACAATTAAAGATGAACTAATAAAATACGGCAAATCCGGCTTGGTTTATTGCAGAAAAAGAATTTTGGCCTCTTGTGAAAGATGTCATAAATTAAAAAAAGGAATTGATGAAGAATGTTTGAATGACGTAAAAATTAAATGAAGACTGATAATAATTTGTAAATGTTTGTTCTAACATGAACTTTAATTGGTTTGAAGTAATTTTTGTAGAAAAATTTAATTTTATATAAGAATATTCAAAAATTATCTACATATATACCTATATATATGTTAATCAATGTAAAGAAAAGTTTTATTCGTTTTATAAACTTGTTTATTGAGAAATCATGCCAGTATGATTTCAATTCAAATAAAATCTGCAAAACGAAAACAATTAATATGTTCAGTAGTTTTTTTTGATTTTAAAAATTTTATTGTTTCAAATAAAGAAAACTACAAAAAGTAGAAAAAGTATACATAGTAAGTTCATACCATTTAATTTTCCAAAAATTTGACAATCTTTTAAATATTTCCAAAACGATTCTTTCTCTAAAATCTTAAAGTTATGTTACAACATAGGCGTAAAGAAGAACGCTATATTTGGTTGTGTCAAATATACACACATATGTATGTATGTATCTGATCCAGGTAAATTGTTTTTAAAATGTACGCACACATCATTGTTTTCAATATTTTACTGTACGTACGAAAATATTAGTAATAGGTGACAAGCAAAATAACGCTTATCGTTAGAGAACTTAAAAAACTCAAGAGAAATTTTTACACTTACCAACATAGCCAAACGCCTTTAGGTATGTAGTTATTAAAGGTATTTACTCTAACGTTGACCCAGAATAGTTTAAAAAACTTTGCTGCAAAAATGATTTTTTGTGTTAAATTTCGATGGGAAAAGCACATCCAACCTTGCAAGGCACAAATGCTATGCAGCTAAAAAGGATGAAGAACACAACACAGCTAATGTGAGCATTAAAACAAAACATGAGACATTAGAATTGCTTACAAAGTAGTGCATTACACAATATTTAATTTTAGTTAACGCAAAATATGGTAAATTTGTTGATGTGTAAACAACACCATATTAGTGAACGTAAAAAAGACACTGTTTTAAAATGACAAAAATATATATGCATATGAAGCTTGAAGTCAGATCTCTGGACTGAAAACTGTTTGCTTCAAAATTACATTTCTGTATCATGCACTACGTTCAAGTTAGAATTATTGTATGCAGTTTCTGATTATTTAATTTTTCCTAATATTTTAAACTTTAGATGAGTTAATAAGGTCGAAAAGCAAAAAGATGTTAGAGAGCTTTAATTTCAGACTTCAAAACGGAACTATGGTTACAAGTGGAGGCTCAAATGAGGTTGCTGCCTTAAGTTGTTTCCCATATACATATGTATGTATTGAGTAAACCCTCTTCTGAACAACATAGTGGAAAAATCTATTAAGCAAATCGGAGAAGTGGCAGAAACGTGTAATGTTCAAAACTTGTGAAATACTTTAAAAATCTAGCGAAAACAGCAATCTTAATAGCATGTTAAATTTTTGCCCTAAACGTGTGAATACGGTGTTTTAATTTTTTTAATCGATAAAAGAAAACTGGACTGTAATTTTTATTAACGTACAAATATTTTGACTACTAAAATGATACGCAAAATGTCAGGTTTGTTTTTCAAATCTCTTATGCTGCATACAAATTTTCAATTTGTATAGCAATAACTCAAAAAATTCTTAATAATTTTTATTAATATTTTAAATTTTATCTAATCAAAGGGGTTTCTTTTAAAATCTGATCAAATCATAACATACATAGGTTTCAACTATTTTTGGTCAAGCCCGTAACAGTGTACGTCCGTTAACTACGAGGTTAAGAATAACAAAATCAAAACATGTAGAGTTATATGGGCAAAATTAAGAACGAATTAGTGTGAACATATAAATGTATTTTCAAAAACCTTGTAAAAGAAGCAATAAGTATTTCATATTCAGAAGAAATTTGGAAGTAGCAAATAATATTTTACAGGCTTTCATTAAAAATATTTTAAAACTGGATGAAAAATAAATTGAAAATAAAACAATAAATGAATCGACAAAGCTTAAATACCTAAAAAGCCCATTTTATAAGAAAGGAACAATTGCGCCGCCAAATATTTTAAAAAAAAAAAAAATTTTTTTGAAAATCGTTAAGACAAAACATTTACCATACATTACCTTATGATCAAATTTTTTGGACAATTATGTTGGTAGCAACAAATCAAGAATAGCAAATATGCCCACATTCAATTAACAGAGACAACACATTTTTTTTTTACTTAACGAATATCAACTAAAAAGAAAAAATGTCCTTGCCGCTTCTGAAAGAAATGTGGAAAAAACAGCACAAAAATCCCAGAAAACTTTCAACCAAACTCAATGCTTGGAAAAAAATTGTGTAACACGAATATTTTTCACCGTGTTGGTGAACACGGCTGGCGTGGTAGTAGACATGGAGGGCTTAGTAGTGGACATGGGTTGCGCGGTGGCAGTAGACGCGGTGGCGTTGCACGTGGTGGCCATGGGTACCAGCAGTGGAACGACTGGTACCAGCTACCGATTGTTATATACTCACCGCAACAGCAATATTTTCAGCAGGTGCCTGTTGTTTTGTATGGCCAGCCACAGACTGTCACGAATAAGCAGCCTATTAGGGAAAGTACTCAAGTCGCGGTCCTTGGTAATAGTCCAAATGTGTCGATGGGCAAAATCAGGAACGAATTAGTATGTATCAATGTATATAAATATTTCATGTTCAGAAAAAATTTGGAAATAGCAAATAATATTTTACAGACTTTAATTAAAAATATTTTAAAACTGGATGAAAAATAATTTGAAAATAAAACAATGAATGAATCAACAAAGCTTAATTACCTTAAAAGCCCATTTTATAGGAAATGAACAATTGCGCTGCCAAATATCTTTTTTAATAATAAAAAATTTTTGAAAATCGTTATGACAAAACATTTACCATATATTCCCTTATGTTTAAATGTTAAGTACAAAAATGTTAGCAACAACAAATCAAGAATATCAAATAGCCCAGTGGAGGGATATTTTTCTCTTTTAAAAAACGTGCTTCAAAACTTATGCCCACACTCAATTAACAGGCACAACACATTTTTTTTTTACTTTACGAATATTAACTAAAAAGAAAAAATGTCCTTGCCGCTTCTGAAAGAAATGTGGAAAAAACACCACAAAAATCCCAGAAAACTTTCAATTAAACTCAATGCTTGGAAAAAAATTGTGTAACACGAATATTTTTCACCGGGGTGGTGATCGCAGCGGGCGTGGTGGTGGACACGGCTGGCGTGATAGTAGACATGGAGGGCTTAGTAGTGGACATGGGTTGCGTGGTGGCAGTAGACGCGGTGGCGTCGCATGTGGTGGCCATGGTTACCAGCAGTGGAATGACTGGTACCAGCTACCGATTGTTATATACCCACCGCAACAGCAATATTTTCAGCAGGTGCCTGTTGTTTTGTATGGCCAGCCACAGACTGTCCCTAATAAGCAGCCTATAAGGGAAACTACTAAAATCGCGGTCCTTGGTAATAGTCCAAATGTGTCGAAGGGCACAAGTCAAGTCCCTGCTCCAGCCCTTACTGAATCTGAATATAGGGTAAAGGGCACATACCCTCCCGAGGAGGAGGTAAAGGACAGCGTTTTAAATATTTAAAGAAAAGCTCGTTTGTTAATTTTTAGTCCCGACCTATTTATAAAAAATAACAAATAAAACATAAATACATACATACATATCTTATGTACAATATTCTTTTTTCATTTATGTATACTTTATATCTTTTAGGCCTTCTCTGGGGAAGTTATGGTGATTTCTACATCACTTATTGAAAGCTTTGTATGGAAACCCTCTTAGGTGACATTGATAGGCGGTTGGAATATTTTAGAATTTTGGTCGTACACTTTTTAAGGTCGAATCTGGGAAAACTATGGCCAGCCTTGCATCATTTTATGAGCCTATGCGACATCGCTGGGCTTAAAAAGTTTCAACCATAATACGGAGAGACGCTCAGACGGACGTCGTTAAATTGACTTTTATACCTATAAGGACCTAAGAAATATATACTTTATGGGGTCGCAGGTGGAAATTAAAGAAATTAGAAACGGAATGACAAACGAAATCATTCGGCCCATCCGAATATAGTGCTCTTACTTGTTTGCTTATATCTTCTAAAAGTTGAATTCAACCATAACACGGACAGGCGGAAATCGCTAAGCCGGCTTCCCTATTTACAAAACTAAGAAAATATATACTTTGTGGGGTCACTGACTGATCTTAAAGGAACCACAAATGGAATGGCAAACTTTTATATGCCCTTGTCACTAATGTGAAGGGCATAGCAAAAAAGTAATACTTATGTCGAAAAATGTGAAACAGTACGTTTTCTTTTGATATATGTTTCTTTACATTTTATATAATTTGTATCTTTAAAATTTTGTTTTGAGCCGATCAACAGCTCCCCTAAGATGATTATAAATCAGCTGATCAGCACGTTTATATTAATGCGTGTCATAAAGTACAGAATATACAGTGCACTTACAGCTATTATATTAGGAGCATTACCATGAGTACCGAAAGGCGATAAACAAGCTACATACGTTGTTCTCATTGCCAACAGTTTCATAAAATTTTGCGGGCTGATATTTTTTCACTTTAAACAGAAACAATTGCCGTTCAATATAATTTTTTTGGGTATAAATTTAATTTCAATGCAGAGAAGCAAGCCGACCTAAAAAGTTTAGCGGCGACGGCTGATACGAAAAACGACGTCGGCTTATGCCGACTAAGCCAGTCAAAATAAAGTTTTTTGAAAATTGGGTTAAAACTAATTAATGTTAAATTTAATTGAATGTTTCAAAATATAAAAAAAGAAAACACCAAATAATAGTGAAAATGACCACGTTGTCACGGTGAACACTATTATATCTGCTTACGATGCCAAAAAATCGTATGGTGTACTTAGCATAAGCCATTAAAAATAAAATATATTGCAATCTTCTCAAAACCAAAACTAATTATGCTAAATTTTTTCGGTTAAAAAATTAAAAAAAAATATATGTATGTATTTTTCTTTAGGAGCATTCCATGAAAAAACGGAAATCTGAACAATATTACAAACATTGACTTTTTATATATTTTTGCATCTACATAGAGAGATTAAGTTCTCATCTCAAAAAATTGACATTCATCGTGACGAGTAGATCACTATTTTCATAAATACCGTTATTTGTTTGAGAGTATAACGAATCTAGCTTTTCTTTTTCATTGTACACCATTTTTTGAGAGGTCGCTGCTAATATTGTTTTTCACATAAGAACTAATATTCTTTTCTGCGTTCAAGGGCGTGGTGAGTGGTATTAAACCGTATAATATTTGTTGCTGTAAAGTGCTTTGTTCCCGAGAAAATAATTACAATGCAAAGGTAAATTTCTATGTCCCACACGTGACGCCGTTTTCCTTTTTTTATTTATAACTGTAAGGCAAGTCAACTAAACAAATTGATTTTTGTTGTTTACAGCTAACTTTTGGTGGTCTAAAAACTGACAAAAAAATTTGCACTTAAACACTTAGCAAATACTTTTTCTTTCGTGATAAAAAGTGTCCCACACGTGACGCCAAGAATTAACATATCTGAAATCTTTCAATCTTTCTGCCATCTACAAACTATATTTGTAATTTACTGCACTACATTTGTGGCTTATCAAAATATGACTAAAATACAACCTTCCACCAGTACTGAACATATTCGGAAACTTCGCGGAAAGCGTAAGAAAGATGATCCAACCTTTAGCCCTAGCTGATAGAGAAGAATACGTGAGCTTTATAAGCGAAAAAGAGAAAGTATTTCAGAAATCGATTTAAAAACTTTGCAAGTTAAGGAAAAATATAAAAAAAAGCCTGCAAAGGGCCTAATAAAGAAATCGATGTCAAAATATTGACAGTTCTTCTGTAAGTACCAAAACCTTCTTAAAAGTCCAAACAAACTTTATCAAAAGCTATTCAAAAGGCTTTAAAAGCGCTTCCTCAATCGCCAAGCAAAAAAAGAGCGATAACAACCAAATAAGCGCCTAAATTTAATATTGCTCCAGCCGAAAGTTCAAGCTTGGACATGTCGAATGTCAACTCGTAATACGAGGATGTGAAAGCCTTTTATTATCATCCAGATATAGTATAAACCTGTCCAGGCGCAAATTCTTTGGTTGTGGTTAAGGGAAATGGAATTAAAGAAAGGCGTTGGAAGAATTATTTAACTATGTATCTACGGGAAGCTTTCTGCATTTTTACGGAATTTAATCCTAATATAGAAATAAAATTTTAAAAACTTTGTAGTCTTAGACCTTAAGATGTGCTTCCCATAAAAAACACTCCTTCAGATCAGTGCAAATTTATAACACATGAAGACAAACAAAACTACTGTAACGACTGGTTGCTGAAAAATTTATGTGATCTTTATTTAGATTTTAAGTGCTGGAAAAATTAATGTGACTTTTTTCTGATAATAAAAAACTATTACTGTCCATAGACTTAAGCATAAGTCTGCATATGGAAAGAAGGGGAAAAATTCAGATAATAAATTACGTTTGACAACCCATTAAACAAGTTAAGTTGAACTGAAAGACAAACTGAATTCAGTTCATATTGTGATGAAACATGTTAATTTAAAAAAAAAATCCAAGTAGATGAATTTCAAAAAGACCAATTTAATGAAGGTGCACGTATCCTTCAAATTGATTTTGCAATGCCTTTCGCTTGTGAATACCAGAATTAAGTTCAAAGCGCACTATGGTCGCGAACGAGTGTCCTGTTGTTTAAGCTTCAACTTTTTACAAAGTAAATTTTCAAGCATAGAGTAAGTGCGGGTAATGTCGTATACCCATATGTTTTTTAGATTGCCACACTTTTAATTTCGTGACGATTTTACTCATATATCGACTTTTGCTGATGATACCGCCTTTCTCAGTATTCATAAAGACCCTAAAGAGGCCTCGAAACAACTGCAGCATCACGTATCCCAAGTAGAAAAATGGGCAAAATTATGGGGTATTAAAATAAACGAACAAAAATGCACCTACGTTACTTTACGCAAGAAAACGTGTCCCCCAATTTTTATTAACAACCATACGGTGCACCAACGTATTGAAACAAAATATCTTGGCATTCACTTAGATCGCCGCCTCACATGGAAGCTCCACATAGATGAAAAGTTGTCACAATTAAAACTTAAAACGGCCAAAATCCATTGGCTAATTGGTAGAAACTCTGTGTTACGTCTTGATTGTAAACTTCTGCTCTGCAACTCAATTTTGAAACCAATTTGGTGCTACGGGATACAACTATGGGGCACTGCTTCCGCTTTTAACATAGAAAAGATTCAACGCCGTCAAAACCAAATTCTAATAATAATAACTGGTGCTCCTTGGTATGTTAAGAGCAGCAACATCCAAGGAACTAGAAGTTCCACAAGTAAAATGTGAAATCCTTAACTATGTGGACAAGTACTTTAATAAGCTGGAAAATCATCCCAATCCGCTAGCTCGAAACATCTTGCAACATAGCGGACACGCCGTTTAAGGAAAAAATTTGTGTTTTTCCACCAGCAAAAAAAGTCGATCACACACCAAAACGATTTCCTGCAACTGACTCCCAAAATTACTTGCAAATATTAATTAAAGTATTGCTTTATTAATTTTCTGAGAGCAGCAATATATTTAGCCTGTTTTTGTTATTTTTATATTATTAGCTTAAGAAAAAACTTACAATACCACAATACCAGTCTATACAACGTTACCCGCAATTACTCCACCTTATGTGCTCGGATGCGAATTTTAAAGACAAAAATGAATTTTTTTATTTTTTAAATAAGCATTTCGATTTAGTAAATACGAAAAATGAAGATTTACCTTTAGTGAAAATAGTTTGGAGCAATGGCTCGAAATCAGAATTGAAAAACCGCTATATGGTAAAATTAATATCAATGCTGAGCGCAAAGTACGCAAAGCCATTTTTGCAAATATTTTGCTACAACTAATGGAAAGGGTATAATAGATGGAATCGGCAAAAATATAAGGAGATTGGTATGATAGAAAATGATAAGCCAAAGCAAACATTTTGTCATTTAGTCAGCTAAATTTTTTGCTTATTTGGCTTCTTAATTAGTTTAAAAAACCCAGGTAATTTATGTGCTATCCTCAAAAATCTGAGAAAAAATTTAATCTGAATCACCATGCCATTAGAGGAATTTCAAACTTTTATTTCATCAAGGCCAATCAAAATATTGTGGACTGCAAAGTTATAGCTTATCTGTAGACAAAACTGCAATTAACTTTGGATTTTTGTGTATTTTATAAAAATAATTTCAACTGTGTCCCTTACGTGACGCCATTTGTCCCTTACGTGACGAAATAAAAAAGTTAATTTTTACCTATAAATATTTTTTTTATTAAAAATTTATTACCATCATAAGAAAGCGTGGTTGTTAGTTGTAATTTCTTTCTTAGACATCTTTTCTCTATGTGCAACTGATTCGCTGAAATTTGGATTTAAACACTACAATTTTAAATGTTGGTTGACTCAGGCTGTCCCACACGTGACGAAGTTTGTTTAATTTTTTCTTTAATATTTTCTGAATTATTAAAAACAAGTTCGATGTAAGATTGAAGACTACCACGCAGTTTAATTAATAAAAGAAAAAAAATTGAATTCTGAATTACCAATTAGAAGTTGTATGTAAAATAAGTGCTAAAAAATAGTTGAATTTGTCCAACACGTGACGGTGGAATGCCCCTTTACATTGTAAAAAAGTTTTATTGTCGGCTGACATATTCAGAGTGATCGTTCGTCGGCTAAAGTTTTTTGTAACCTTTTCAAGGGCCTTTGACTTTTTCTGCGACTTTATGCTGACACTATTTTGCCACGAAAGTTAAAAAAATTCTATTATTTGCATATGCGCATACATACATGTACACATATCTGGCATCGGTGGACATTTGTTTTATTCCCAAACGTCGTATGCCATAATTTTTAAAATCAAAAATGCTGAAAGCTTTTGGCATACAGTGGGTTGTTTAAAAAGTGATTTAGACGAATGTGTGTGTTCGAATTCGTAAAAATCAGGTGAGTACATTTTTACATTACCCCACAGCAGCGCATGTGTTGAAAGAATTTTTTCTAAGTTAGGGCTGATGAAAAAATAAATTGGCAAACAAATTAAAAGTTGCGACCTGTAACTCAATGCTGTCAGCTTTAAATTTATTAAATATTGAACTAATACCAGTTGATGAACTAATACCAACGTACAGAGACAAATTTTCAAAAAAATTATATGGAAATAATTAAAAATATGTACTTGTGTATTATTTCATTACATCCCTACAGATCAAAGACCAGTAGGTAGTTAAAATGTACCATTTGCTTTTTACTTAGACTATCTGTCTGTCTGTCCTTATTGTTGTTAACTCAGTTATAAGAAGTCTTGTTCCATTGCACATGTTTGGAGGGTATAAATTTCTTAATTGCATGAAAAGGTGTAACAACTTTAAGAGAAAGCTCATGAGATGGCAAGCCAGAAGGATTTAGCGAATTAAGAAAATTAAGTTTTAAAGTAAAAGTTTACAATCAAGACGTAGCACAGAGTTTCTACCGATTAGTGGTTTTGGGCCGTTTTAAGTTTCATCTATGTCAACTTTGCATCTATATGTGACTTCCATGTGAGGCGACGAACCAGGTGGATGCCAAGATATTTCGTCTCAATTCGTTGAGGCACCGTATGGTTGTTAACAAGAATTGGGGGGCACGTGTTCTTGCGTAACGTAAAAGTAACGTGGGTGCATTTTTGTTCATTTATTTTTATTCCCCACAACTTTGCCCATTTTTCTACTTGGGATACGTGATGTTGAAGTTGTTTTGAGGTCTCTTTAGGGTCTTTATGAATACTGAGAAAAGCGGTATCGTCAGCAAATGTAGACGTGTGCGTAAAACTGTTTGTGAGCATATCTGCTGTGTAAAGCAAGTACAGAATTGGACCTAATATACTCCCTTGAGGTACACCAGCCCCTATTTACATCAGGCTCAAGCTTCACTCGAAATAGTGGTTGAGGATACCTTTCACTGCTTCTAATGTTTGATACAAACTTGGCTTTAAAGCCTTTGCTGCACAAACTGGCCTTAATCTCCTCTGGGTCAATATTTGAATCAATACCTTTGATAACAACCTGAAGACCTTTTGCGTTCTTAAGTTGGTAGGTGTAGAAGCTTTTCTTATGTTTTTGAAAATCGAAAACCGTAATGCGGTAAGCGTTTTTGTGATTCACTTGAATTTTAGTTTCATAAATGCTACCACGCTTAATGTTCGAAACATAAAAGTTATTTTCGCCTATTAATTCAACTAAAAACTTTATGAGGTCATTTGAGTTTTTCTCTCTCAAATATATTGAGAGAGGCTTAATTGACTTCCTTTCGGGTAATGGGGCATCATTTTCCTCCTCCAATATGGCAAAACGGTTTTGCGATGAGGTTGGCTTTTCTTCGTCTTTTAAAATTTTTGCTGGGTTGGTAACCTTTGCCGATTTGGGGCTTCTTCCCCTCTTAAGAACTGTTATATAACGGTCCATTCCTACCTGGACCTTTGGAGCTTGTGAAGAAAATGGACTGTGACCGTATTTAGCAACTGTAGGTTCAATTTCTAAATTCAATTAGGAAGACCGCGATTAGGATGGTACCTCGATATTTTTTTTATAATTTTTAAAAAGAGGTTGGGCTTAATTTGTCCTTTGTTCTAAACACTTATTTAAATTTGGTACACTTGCATTTTAATTATTTGTATTTATTTTTGGTTTCTCACTCAAATTGTTTTTATTGTATTCAGGGTCTCTAATGTTTTCATTGCTCACGCTTGTTGAGCTTAACACAATATAAGCATTTCTGCTATTAGGCCAACTCTCACGACGATTACTGTAAGTCATTTACCGTTTGTTTTTTTATTTATTAAGTTTGCTTTGGTTTTTTTTCACTTATGTATACAATATGCCACCTATTACAAATATTCGCTCTTATTAACACTCGCATAACACGTCCGCACACAACGAGTTTAAGATCACGAATGAATTGAAATGTCTTTCCAACAAATTTTCCAGGTGCTGTAGACAATATAAAATAAGACCAAGTGCCTCATTTAAAATGATTTCATTGCGTCTAGTGCTCAGATTCGAAGACGGAAAAGTCCCTTCCCAAGTTTAAGAAGCTGTGTTGGAGAGTCATTCTGCAGTTCCCCATAACGGTAGGCTCTTTATTGCATATAAGCAAAGGCATTCACATACAGCGTGTGTGGGTATGTTTGTAAACTGCTCTTTTGCTTGGGTTTTATCCCATTATAAGCTCCATTTAGTAGTACTTAGGCTATTGCACGAAATTTTGAGACTAAATGTATCACCCTCTGTTAAAAAAAAATTATTTTGTATGGGAGGTACCTTTTCCCCTGGTTCGATCCTAAAAATATTTGACTCAAATAGAAAAAAGTTAAATTAAAAGTTTAAAAAATTTTAAGGTCTCCGATATCTTGTCGGCTATTTGTTTCCCAGTGTGGGGATGGGGAAAATGCTCCGTTTTTAAAGCCACGCATTTAAAAAAAAAATTTTTCTGAGTAATGTATTTTGATGTTAATGTATGAAATTTTTTTGTATCTGTCAGTCCACATATGTATCTGTTATTAATGAGATGTCATTTGGACTGTTTTAGTAAAATTTTTTGTACAGACTTAAGGTAATAATCATAAACATCATTTACAGCTGATACAGACACAGTTGTGGATGTAGGAAACCTTAAAGTAGGCTCAAAATTTTTAAATATTTTTGAAATCCTAGCCTTTCTACGGTACTAAAGGGCTGTAAATCTATGCAGCACATTTCACATAGACGACTAGCATGAATAAAATTATTGTTTTTTGCACTAGAAGCTAATGATTTTGTTGTTGAAAATGCGGACTTTTTAAATGATAAACTTTTAATGTCAATATCGTGACAAAATTCCAAATATTTTAAATAGTTTGTTGTTGAAGTGGTTGATCCGAATCTATAAACGAAAAAATTAACTTTTTTAAATAAATGAAAATATTTTTTTGGTTTTGTTGCTTTTTTACAAGACTGAATACTCTAAAGGGCCCCTTACACTCACAGATATACATATATGTGCGACAAGCAAAAAATACTGACAAACATGGTAGTTTTTCCATTTACACTATTCCAGGATACACTAATAGACGTGGTACACTCATTCAGGTAGTGTTAAGAACCCAGCTGATTATGAATTCGTTTTGAAATTTTGCGAAAGTGATTGTCAGATTTATTATTTTTATTTGAAATTGGAAATGTTTTAGACATTCATTTTCTCAAACACAAAAAGAGGTTTTGTTTGTTACAGTTTCTGCATTTTCTTTCGCCTTTGATTGTGTTTGCAGTAGTTGTTGGCAATATTTCAAACTCTTTCTTGCCCCAAAATCTTCAAGCTCTACTTTTGATTCCTAACTTTTATGAAACTTCGTGAAAAAGTCTTTTATTTTGCTTTGAGCCATCACATATCTATCTACATAACAAAAAATAGCAGTATAACGATTGTAGACAAAAACTATCTCATTTCAAAACTTAAATTTTCGTTTAAAAAAGAAAAACATACAATAGAACACAGTTTTACTTTAAAATTGCTTTTTTCAACTTGACACAGAAACACACTCGTCTTTTACTTTATTAAAAATAACGGCACTTCTTTATGGATTTAACATACATATAGCAGAACAAGGTGTCCTAAAACAAAAACTGTAAAAATGTTGCGATCACACATACACACAGTATACACCACCATTATATAACATGAGACATTTGCCCAGCTAAGCTAGAAAACATATGGCGGAAAAAAAAGCTGATCAGTTACTCCTACCTTGTTCAATATACCTTAAACATAAACATTTCACCATGGTAACGGCGGCTTGTTTTAAGCTGATTCAAGCCGACCAAAACGGCGGCGGCGCTGTATGTAAAAATTTTTGCGCCGCCGCCGCGCCGGTCGGCTTGTTTCTCTGTACCCAGGAGCCATTTGCATTCTTCATTTTCGTTAAAATAAAATTCATGTATGCATACCCCAACAGCTGGCTTATACTGTGCTACCGACACTAGCGTATGAAACAAGGTGCATACGACAGCGTCTGATCTAGTGTGTCGGAGTTTTACAACTTTTCGCAATTAATACATAACAAAATTTGAAAACAGCTGTTTCCCAAAACGCTTACTTGTTTGTAATATGTATATAAAAACTTTTGCTTGAAATAAGGCTCTTTAATTTCAGCATAAAAAAAATTAATAATAAAATAAATTCAAATAAATAAATTTTCGACCTCTACATCTTCGGTTTTATCAAAACAAAGGAAGAGGGTTTCGTTAAAAAGTTGTTTAAAGATTATTTTTCGTATGCCACTTCAATGTCAATTTTGATTGAGCAAATCAACAAACTTGCTCTCCAAGACTACACAATAGTCAGAGAATCCTTGGTGAGGCTTTACTAAGTGACTGTTTTGTATACGTAAAAAAATAATAATCTGCAGGAACTCCTTCGTTGTTTTTAAAACTTTGGTGCCGATTATCACATGTATACATTTTATATATGTAGTTATCCTAAACTGAAGCGTTAACGGCTAACTATAATGTGCTTTAGCTTACTTAAGCAAAAGAGCGAATACACATGTATAAATATAATGTTCTTAAGCAGCTTTTCGTTAAGTGTAGTCAAGCACATTTGATTAAGCAAATAGCGAACCTTGTCGTACTTTGATTAATGTATCAGCTGTGTATAGTTGAGTGGCGCGCACTGTTGCACTTTTAAGTACATTTTTATTTATGTGAAATTTTTTTGTATATATATTAACTTTTATAATATAATATAATTATTTATTTTTCAATGGTTTAATATATTAAAATTTTAGATGTTAGTTAAATAACATTTTGCGAAAAAAAACCATATACCTATTTGGAATATAAAAGTAAAACAGTTTATGCAAAAGTACAAATATTTGCAACTGAGTTCTGTAAGTATTTAAGTTCAAAAAGTACAATATAGCCACTCAAAAGTTTTTAATAAGTTGCTTAAGCCTTTGACAGGCTTTTCGTTGATATTTGACATTAGCTTTAGTTTGTTTAAGCACAATATAGTTAGGCCTTAAGTCCTATGTAAAGTCAGTCTAACCAAATTTTTATAAACAAAAAAATTACTGACTTGTAGAAGTAGATACATTTTTTAAAAACCTTTTTAAAAACTAATAGAACATAAAATAGAATTTTAAACATTTGTATAGTAAAAAAATATTTTTAAAATTAATAAAAAATCAGTATTCGTAAAAATATGTAAATATCAGGGTACACTTATACAGGTAATATCAAGAGCCTAGGTGACTATAAATATTTTAGAAAGTGAACAAATTAAATAATTTTGTATTAAGTTTTAAACTTTTTGACATTTACTTTTTCAAACACAAAAAGGAAATGCAGAGGGCAAATTTTTGAATTCACCTTGATACTACCTGTACTAGTGTACCCTGGTAAATACTTTGTACTTGTTTAAGGTAAAATGTTTATAAAATATTATATCAAAAAATTTTTTTCAGCTTCTAATCAAAGTCAATTTTTTGAAGAAAATATATATTAGAATTTAATTAATAATTTATAGCCTTAAAACATACATTTAAGTTTACTGTTTGGGATATTTAAAAAGCATTTAATTTTTTAGATGTATATGTAAATAATAAGTAACACAATATATGGTTGATTAAAACAGCTCCGCGTTGGATTAGAATCACAATGACTGCATTTAAACTATCCTCATCTAACCTATTGAGGGTAGTGTTCAATACATATTTTACCCCCGAAAATAATATTTCTACATTAACTTGTGTACCTGGTACAGCTAACTCAACATTTGATATAACATATAATTCTGGCTTAGTTTTACTTTGTTCTTTCCACCAATTAAGAACATTTATGAGCCTTTGTACACGTTTTTCATATCTAAAAGCATTTAGCAACTCACGTAATTTGCCATTGTTTGGGGTTAAAGAGGAATTTTTTTTTCATACTTTTGAGAACTGTTTCTACACAGTCGAATGATGCAGTTTGCATCATCAACAGAAGCTTTGTTAAAGTTTTGAGAACAGCGCACCTAGAAAGGCTTCATTCTCAAAAATAATTTTCTTCTTTTTTATTTCCTCAAGTAAATTGTATGAAAAATTGTTTTTGACTTTCTGAAGTTTAATTTTGCATGTAAACCAAGCGTTTTTGGATTTTTATTACCAAAGCATATAATCGTAATACAATATCAAAGGAAACGGTATTTTGATACCGGTATTTTGCGAAACAAATTATACCGGTAACAAAATTTAAACGGTATCGGTAACGGTTGCCAATCTTGGTTATTTTCTATTTTAATGAAAGTACATTTTGTTCTTACAAAAACAAATCATCCTCATTGCTTTTCCCACTACAAGAACAATTCATAAGCAAACGTGTCATATTATTTCTTTTCATTACTTTAAATTATACAAAATTTAATAAAATTTGTATAAAATGTACATACATATGTATGTGTGTATACGAATTATTAACTGTATTTTTAGCACGGCCGAATTATTAAATATGTCGATTGGGAGGATTGTGCTTGTGGAAGAAATTTTTACATTTATGAATGAGTTTTAAAAAAATATATTTTTGTCCTAGTCATAAGTAAAAAGAAGATATTTATACACTCCAGTTCGTTTAAATAACAACAGAAAAATATTTATATGTTTTTGCGAATTTTAAATCAACCACCTAAATCAAAAAGGTGCAATCATTTGTACTGTGGTAAGTGTGGCATCTGTCAAAGAGCCATCATGATGTGGGGTGGCCAGATCGTCGGCGGCGCTGGTATGCTCGCGTTTAGCTCCGGCTAGAGCTCGCCAGATGGGGTGGTCCTTGCCGAGTCCCTGGGCCTGTACTTACCACTAGCAACAAAAAAAATCCATACCAGCTATTTAATGAAAGGAGTAAATGGGGCTTGAAGGCGCAAATGGTTCCCTGCTACATCACGCACACTCACACTGGAACCTCTGGCTGGTGTTTTGCCAGGAATAGCCCTCCCACACGAGACCGGAAGGGTCTCACCATGACATCCGTCCAGTGGGTCTGGTGTAACCAAACGTAAATTAAAACGAATGGTCTTAATTGGTTATTCTATTTAAATTCTTTATTTTGCAGGTACTTTCAGAGCAACTAGTGAAGCTCTTGATCTGCGAAAGTAGTCTGTCTTTTCTTCTATATTTTACGTTCTTTTTATAATAGTTTTTAGCTAATTCGACAATTATCGAATCACCCACTTAAATCTATGTTACAACATTTCTTAATACTAGTGTGTGTGTGTGTTAATTAGTTCAAAACAATTTGGTTGTTATTGATCTATATTCATTCAATGCAACTTCCGTACTTGAGTCGGCATAAACATAAGTGTGCCAAAATAACAACAACATACAGTACTTTGTAAATATTTGCAAACTCTACAACAGCTTGTGGTGTGCATATTATGCTTACCATGCAATGTGTTGTCTAGTGACTATCAATGATATTGATATTTAATATTCTTTTGTTTACAAATAAATGGAACTGCACATTGTGTTGGCATTGACGAAGTCATCTCATGCTACACCTCCCCTTTTCACAAGAATGTTCATATAACTTTTTGTTTTATGGACATTCTTTTATAAATGATTAGGTTAATCAAGCACACATATTGCATTTTACAATTTTGTATTTATTTCATAATTACATACTAAAAAAAAATAAAAAATTAGTAATACTTATAATATATATGTTGTATAATTATAAATTTATTTGTTATATTATTTTCTGTGTGCGCGCACATATATAATTTTATATTATTTACTGTTGTACAACTTAAGCCTATTTTTATGTACTATTTGTTCTTTATTGGTTTTCTTATCAACTATTGTTACATTACCTCTTAAATCTATTTTCTTAATTTGAAATGGGCCCTTATATGCTGTTTCTAGCTTATGTCCTGTATCATTTCTAAGCAAGACTAAATCTCCTATTTTAAATTTATAATCTAATACTGTCTTATCATAATTAATTTTTTGTTTTATTTTGTTTTCATTTAAAAGTTTTTTAGCTCTATTTATTGCTACTTCTAGTCTAAATTTAGTTTCCTTAGCATAATTATCTACATTATAAAGTGGTGCAACTCTATCTACTACATTAAACTGTTTAAAATTGTTAGGAATTTTCCCAAAAACCAATTCGTATGGACAGTAATTATGTACTGTTGATGGTGTCGTGTTAAAACAGTATGTGAAATACTTCAGCCATTCGTCCCAGTCATTTTTGTCTACTGATATGTAATTTCGTACGTATTCATTAAAAGTTCGGTGACTTCTTTCTACTGTACCTAATGTCTGGTGATGATGAGCTGTCGAAGTCAGTTTTTCTATTTTCAATAGGTTGCAAAGTTCTGTCATTATGGAGTTTTTGTATTCCGTGCCCATATCCGAAATGAACGTCTTCATCGGACCGTATATAAGCACAAAATTTTCAAATATCGCCTTGGCGATCGTTTTTGCAGCTTTGTTCTGTATTGGTATTGTTACTAAATATTTGGTCAAATCACATATTATTGTGACTGCATATTCATTACCATAAATTGATTTTGGAAATGGTCCAATTGTATCTACGTACACCGTATCAAAAGCCTTATTCGGTGTTTCAGTTATTGTCATTGGGCTTTTAATACGCTTTTCCGTTTTGGCTAATTGGCATTTATGACATGTTTTGACATACCTTGCTATATCTTTTGTCATATTTTTCCAGTAGTAGTATCTTCTGATCTTCTCAGTAGTTCTATATATTCCACAATGTCCTCCTTCGATTGGATCATCATGGTATTTCAGCATTATCTCAAGAATTGCCTTGGCATTCTCGTTATTAATTTGGGTCACCTTATTTAATAGCGCTATCTTAATTTTATTTAATATCTTATTGCCCATTTGTTTAAAATCATTTATCGAGACAAATTCGAAAATTTTCTCAGTAGGTGCCACTTGCATTTTATCTATATTTAGTTTACAGGCTATTTGTTCAAGCCTAGGGAAAAATTGTCCTAAATCAACTTTCCCTTTAATAAACAAATCATCTATTCTTATTTGTGCACAAATAGATTTTCCCTTCTTGATGTAGCATTTATTGGGTAAAATCTTTAATTTATAATATTTTCTGACGTCTACATTATTTAAAGGTACAAATACCTTGGGCTCGTTATTTTTATTCTGCTGTTTATCTACTGGATTACTACTTTTCCTTTCATTCGTCATCGATCTCGTCGTGACTCTCAAAACGGATGTGACCTTTTTATTAATCTCTTTTAAGTCATTAATAGTTATGCGCGATAGAGCATCGGCAACATAATTATCTTTCCCCCTAAGATAAGATACAGTAAAGTCATATTCTTCCAGATCAAGTCTCATTCTTGTCAATTTAGAACTTGGGTTTTTCATGGAAAACAGAAAGGAGAGTGGTCTATGATCAGTTTTAACCAAAAAGTGTTTTCCGTAAATATATGGCCTGAAATGTGTGATAGCCCAGTGTATGGCAGTTAGTTCCTGTTCAATTGTGGATTTATTGCTTTCTCCCTTAGTAAAAGCCTTAGATGCATAGGCCACCGGTAACTGCCTACCACCATGTTCTTGTGTCAGGACTGCACCGCAAGCATGTTTACTTGCATCAGTCGTTATACAAAATTCCTTCGTGAAGTCTGGGTATTGGAGTAATGTTGGGCTCATCAATGCTTTCTTTAAATATTTAAATGCAAAATCGCAATCTTTTGTCCATTCGAATGTTACCCCCTTCCTGGACAATCTCGTAAGATGCCTGGAATACTCGGAGAAGTTTTTAATAAATCTTCGGTAGTAATTACAAAAAGCAACAAATCTTCGAGCACTATCCGCATCAGTAGGAGTTGGATAGTTTTCGATTACCGAGTACTTACTATCATCCGGCAATATTCCTTTATCTGTACATTTGTGACCAAGGAAGGTGACTTCTCTCATGAAGAATGAACATTTTTGAGGATGTAACTTAAGATTGTGTTTACGACAGAGATCGAATACATCTCTCAAATTTGAAAGCATGTGTTTCTCGGAACACCCCAGAACTACCAAATCATCCATATATAAGAATGCCTGGTTTGGCTTTAGACCACTGAATGCGAGTGTCATCATTCTTTGAAAGGAATTTGGTGCTATTTTCAGACCATACGGCAATCTAGTGAACCGGTATGAACCGTTGTTCGTTGAAAAAGATGTTAAATCTCTGGACTCATGCTCCAATCCAATCTGATGAAAACCTGACATTAAATCCAAACAAGAAAAATATTTTGCCCTTCCCAGTTGGTCCAGAATATCGTCTATCCTGGGTAAAGGAAATTTGTCAGATATTAATTTTTTATTAATCTGCCTGTAGTCTATCACTAGTCGCCATCTCTTTTCATTAGACCCTGGAAGTGACTTCTTTGGTACCAATAAAATTGGACTGTTATATTCTGAATATGATGGTTCAACTATTTTATCATCTACCAGTTTCTTTACCTGCTTATTTATTTCCTCCTTATGTGATTCTGGTATACGATAGTTTTTAATATAAACTGGTTGACTATCTCTGACCCTCAATCTTTGTTCATAGAAGTTATTTGAAGTTATTGGTTCTGCCTCTAAACCAAAAATGTCAGTATATTTCAGACAAAGGTCTGTTAAAATTTTATCGAATTGTTCAGGAAAGTTTTTCTTTAACGAAGACATGACCTCTGACTTTCTTTGACTATTGTGCTTTGTGTGAGTAATTATTTCGTAGTCAGAAATTTTTTCCGTTTTTATACTATTTTGCCTAACTGTTGCTATTTTACTTGTAGTATTCAGGAAACGAATAAATGCTTTCCGTGATTTAACCAGTGTATTTGGGATAAAGACGCCTGGTGTAACCTCCTGATTTGGTATTAGTATTTCATCTTCAAGATGCTCAAAATTAATTTGGCGAATAACTTCTGACCTTGGTGGCAGAATCACTTCAGTGGATTTATTAGTAAGTGGTATTTCCACTGGGTATGTAAAATAATGCGGTCTCAAAACAAGACAATCATATTCCTCATTGAAATCCAGAAGGCAATTGTACTTCTTAAAGAAGTCCATTCCAAGTATTCCATCACAAGGAATTGGGAAATTATTCGGAACTACCTGAAAATCATGCGGTATTAAGAAGTTCTCAAACCTTAGATCAAAAAACACATTTCCCAACGATTGAACTTTACCCTGTCCAATTCCACTTAATGTAGTTGTTCTATTTCTATTAATTTGGTCTTCGCAAAAATATTTTGTCTTCATGACCGAAATATCTGCACCCGTGTCCACCAGTAACGTCACCATATCATTTGTATCATTCATTCGCACACTGACAAAATAACTTAAACTGAGGTTGAGATTGTATATATGATTTGAATTTATCTTAGGGGAGCTTCGGAGTTTTCCGAGGCATTTGAGTCTGTGACTCTCACATAGCGTCCATTTCTATGATTGTTGTTTTGTCTTGGTTGATTTCTGCGAGCATTTATTACCTCCTGTTGAGATCTGTTACCGTAACTATTGCCAGAACTCCGCGGGAAATTATATTTTCCACGGAACTGCTTTCTATTTCCATAACCAGAGCTATGATTGAATTTTCGTCTGTAGTACAACACCGCGTTTTGTTCCCCAGTTGCTTCTGTGCAACTGTTTACAAATTTACTGATGGCGTCGTTCATATTGTTAAACTGCCCTGCCTCCATGACAAGTTTTACCCTATCAAGAGTAAAGTTTTTAGTCAAAGCCTTGACTGCGACTTGTGTCGAGTACTTCAATGCCAATTCGCAAGGCAGACCATCAGATATGTAAGCATTCTCTAATGCCTTAGTTAAATTTTCGATTTCATTACAGTAATTGTTCGCAGTTTTATTATTTTGCTTGACATTCATTATTTTGGCTGTCAGAACCTCAACCGACTCACCCTTAACTACGTTTTGTAATTTATTTATTATTTCTGTAATCGTCTGTTCATTACTAATTAAATTTCTAGCCGTTCCCTTAAGTTTAGTTTTTATCAAGGATACCGCTGTTACCTCATGGTCGCCCTTTATTGTATTCAATAATTGCAACGAGTCTAAAAATGCACGCAAATTCTCAGACCTACCGTCAAACTCAATGATCAGCTTAGAAGCTGTGTTCAAAAACTCAACAATTGTTTGACTCATCTTCGCCTCTTTAGTCTTTACCACGGTTGATTTTGCTGTATCTATATTGTAATTTACTTCCTTATGAAGTGTATCAGGTAGATTTATTTCAATACCCTTTTTTGATGATATATTAATAATTTTGTTCCTTATATCTGTGAAAAAATTATCGGCTGCCGCTTTGTGTGGTGCCGTAAGTCTACTATAATTAACGTTGAGCACCACTCTTATTTGTTCTAGCTTGTCGCATAAAATTTTAATGTGTTTAAAAGTTGTTTCTTCCTTTGTGTTTCTGTCTATATTTAAACATTTATATGATTTGTCAAAGTCTTCTTTTATCAGTCGTACCTTTTGAATAATTTCTTGCCAGTCCATAGGGTAGAAAATTTCTCTATTTTTTTTTTTATTTAAATCTTGTCCAGGTCATTGGCTCTGCTCAAGTATTTCTTCTTTAGCCTTTTGTTATGCAAAGCATAAATATGTAACGCAAAATTTAAGGCAATCAAAACAGTAATTATTATTAAACAACACTCAATCAGGTGCAAGTTAATCGGTTCCTGGGTAACTTCCACTTCATTTACTACATTTGCGTTGGGTTTTTCCACTTTTGATTGTTGTTTACCCATGCTTCTAAGAAAATTTTTCAAACCGTAATAAGAGTTAAAAGTTTTTTTTTTTTTTTAATTTTTTCCAAACTTAACGTTCAAGATCTTTATTTCCCATATTTTCTTACCATCCTAATTGTTTCTTCTTACTAAATCTGATTCTCCCCTAACGGAATTCCTAGACCTAATGCTTCTCCTATCATTAGGCTCCATAAAAATTATTACAATATTTTCTTAAAACTATGTGTATGTAAATTAATTACGTTCAAATATTTTAATATTTGTCACTAAATATATATATGTATTAAAAAAAAACTAGTTGCCTCGAGCGATATGTTCGCTTATAGGCCCTACAAGTGCAGATTATAATTCGCACCTTGCTTATTAAGCTTCTAACTTCTTTTTTTTTCAAAATTAATTAACCAAATTAATATTTTTTTTTAAATTATTTTTGTTATCCAAGATATTGGATATTTGACGATTAATTTCGTTGATCCGGTTCCACATTTCTGAGCTAGCCGCCCAGCTCGGTGGTGGTGAACTGTTTATGAGCCGATACAAGATGGCTTTTTCTCTTTTTAGCTTCTGAGTTCTGCCCCCTCTTCTTGGCTTTTTTGTTACCTTTTTAATAACGCACGCCACTTCCTCCTTCTGTTTGTTGGGCTGCGTCCTTCTTAAATATTCTTCTATGCTCAACGGCTGAGGTCCTGGCTTCATAGCGGACCTTCCCACACTGTCTTTGGCTTAGACAGGTCCTCTGACGGAGCGTATTTTGGCTGGTCCGTCAGGATCTCAAATTTATTTTCTTCTTAGGTGCAAAATATTTTATGCACTCCAAGAATTTGGCAGGATCGCCATGTAACCAACGTAAATTAAAACGAATGGTCTTAATTGGTTATTCTATTTAAATTCTTTATTTTGCAGGTACTTTCAGAGCAACTAGTGAAGCTCTTGATCTGCGAAAGTAGTCTGTCTTTTCTTCTATATTTTACGTTCTTTTTATAATAGTTTTTAGCTAATTCGACAATTATCGAATCACCCACTTAAATCTATGTTACAACATTTCTTAATACTAGTGTGTGTGTGTGTTAATTAGTTCAAAACAATTTGGTTGTTATTGATCTATATTCATTCAATGCAACTTCCGTACTTGAGTCGGCATAAACATAAGTGTGCCAAAATAACAACAACATACAGTACTTTGTAAATATTTGCAAACTCTACAACAGCTTGTGGTGTGCATATTATGCTTACCATGCAATGTGTTGTCTAGTGACTATCAATGATATTGATATTTAATATTCTTTTGTTTACAAATAAATGGAACTGCACATTGTGTTGGCATTGACGAAGTCATCTCATGCTACACTGGATGTCCCATACGCGACCTTACAACAACCTGGATTTCCCCTACTTACCGCTTATTTCAAATTCAGGCGCTCATCCTGCTAAGGAATTAAATACAAAGATAAATTTTCATGTAAACATTATAATAATTCGGGCTTTATTAACACAAACTATTTTTCGTTTGCATAAAAAAAATTTTCTTTTTTTTAGAAACTCTAAACAATATAAAGATAAAAAATTGAAATATAAAAAACAAACTTTAACAAATTAAGGGGTAAGTTTTAATTTAATAACTACATTAAAAAAAAAAATATTAAAGTATATGCATAAATTCACATTAGGTTAATACAAATATAATAAAAAATCTTTTTAGGTTACGGACAATGGCGTTTTCTTTAAAATGGAGGCAGGTAAGTATATGTAATAAAAACGTTATTTAAGCGCGGATTAATTTTACTTCTCTTAAATTAATTCATTTTATTTCTTTTAAATTAATTCAGGACTTTTTATCTTTTCTTTTCAGGACTTTTTATCTTTTCTTTTCAGGATTTTTGTTCTTTTTTGGTTTTTTTTCTCTTGGACTCTTTTCAGGATTCGGCGGCGTCTGTTACGTTGCACTTTCGTGGTCTCAAAGTATTGGTAAGTATAAAAAAATTTGGATTTTGAAGCACTATATTTGACTCTGCTACCGATGTTGTTTTAGGAACGTACTTATTTCCTCGCGACGTTAAACCGCACGTATTTCGAGCTCAAATTACGGCGCGCGCACTCTGCCAGAAGTCAGCGCAGAGGACTGGACTACGGTAAATCCTTACAACACTAAGTACCAAAGCAAAATATCTACTTACAGTTTGTTTTTATTATTTTCAGTCCGTCAGTCCTTGTTAGCGTATATGTCCGGTTGGCGGTCTGCTGACGAACCCTGAGATGGTACTGCTGGTGGGGCAAACTTCGGCCCTGGAATAGTGGCACAAGTTGCTGAGTCTGCTGCAGGAAAACTCCAACCGGTGGTGCCCTTGGTGGCGGTGATGACGGCAATTACGGTGAGATGGATGAAGGTGAACGCCAAAGCGAAGGTTGTTTGGAGAGGCCTCAAGCGGGGTAAGTTTTAATTCCTTTTTTCCTTTCAATTGTCGATTTATTTTCAGAAAGCCTATGGTGGGGGAAACGGCTGGCGTAACCAGAACACTTGACCAACCCTCCCGTGCTTTTTCTTTTCAACACTTTCTTTTATTTAGGTTGATTGATTATATTTGTTTGGTTGTTTTTTTTTTTTTAATAAATGTTTTCTTTTGGTTGTTTGTGTGTGTTTATTTGTTCATTATTTGTTTAACAACCTCAATAAAAATTTAAAAAAAACCGGGTTTTGCCGTTTTTATTAACACCGACACCACGCACTTCTTTTTCTTTTCACCTCGACACAGTAAGTAAGGCGCCATTTCGTTATGGCCACCGTACATCACCTTCCATACGCGCCAAGATGTCTCCCTCACAACATCTTCAGCAACTTGCATCCATATATTGACGCCATTGTTTACCTTTTTCTGTTATGAATTTTATTCCAGATGTTAACAATTCAAACAGCATTGCCAGTCCGTAACGAAAAGAAAAACATTTGCACCAGGTGCACACGACAAACCCAACCACTCCGGTGTCTCCCAGTGGACACAGGATGGGAGGGAAAAATTGCACCAAAAAACCTGTCACTTTTTTTGCCTTTTGGAGATTTTGGGCATTTTCAATAACTTCCCCTCACGAACGCCACTCTATTTTTTTTTACCCCGTATAAGTTCACCATTGGTAATTACCTGATAGTCTGGCAACCTACTTATCTAATGAATGACAGATTATGAATGGAAAATGACAACTAAAAACGCATGTTGTGGATAGTACGCGGAGAAGATACTGGTAAGTAAAAAAATGAAATTTATATAAAAATAATTATTAGAATAAACTGTTGGCCTAACTAATGATATTTTCTTTCCTCTTTACAGACTGCAGCAGACTCATATGTAAAAAGGTAAGTTCCAAAACAGTAGTGTGAAAATTTGTATGTAACCAACATAATAGTTTTAGTACTAAAACAAACCTGAATTTTTTTTGTAGCTCATTATGTTGGTGGACCTGCAGCAATGGCGGCTTCCTGTTGAACAGCAAAGCGGATGGGTAAGTACGGACAATATTATTTCTAGCGACTTAAATATGTATATTCCGTAGCTTAATAATTTTTATTTTCTTTGGCTTTCAGGGAATCGGACGGACATAGATGGGCCAAACTTTGGACAAACGGACCTCCCTTACGGAACCGGCGGATGGACTATACCACTTTTAATGGCTACTTCCTGTTAACAAGGTAAGTGAACAAATACCCTATAAATTTTACATTACTGTTGTGTTACTAAGGTGACAAATTTTGCCGTATAGGCAGAGGACAAGGACAATGAAGGTGGGTCAACAGCGTGCTGGAATCCAGATAAGAAGGTAAGTGAAAATTTTATGCAATAAAAAAAATTATTAGATAGTATAAAAAAATCCTAAAATTCCTGGGCGGTAAAAATTTTATCTCGCGGCGCCGCCGCTAAAATTTTTGCCGCCGTTATTTTTCCTCCGCGACGGATCGCCCAATAAAAAAATTATTTCAATAAAAAAAAATAAAAAAGAATAAACTAAAACGACATTTCAGGCATAAACAATTTAATTCCTTCGCTCGAAATTAAAAACTTAACGACTACAAAAAACTAACCGATATTTTATTTAATACTAACCAAAACCAATTATATACTTAATGCTTACTAATTCAATTTGTCTATTTTCCACAGGTATTACAAATCCATCACCCTGCCATAGACTGTAGGAGCCCACGCCCCAGCTTACGACATAAACTGGTAGGTACCTACTTTACCAAAAATTCAAAATATAAATATATAAGAAAAAACTATATTAACTTACAACTAACCATTAAAACAAATTAAAACTAACACTACTGAAAATTTCTACGCTAAAAATTCGTAATTCACTAATTCAATATATAAATTCCTTAGATCTATCCCTGAGAAAAGGACCCTGTTAAATTCAGGCCAGGCCCAAGCAAACATTCCTCGCTGTTCCCCAGGTACGTAAACAAAAATGTTACAAAAAAACTAACTAATATAAGGCAATGAAACTAATACTAGCGATTCATATTTACAGGCAGCAACGATTATCAGTCCCGCCGTATGCGCCAATGTTTGGATAATCCCAACAATAGTGGGTTCATCAACCAACAGCCTCTCAACAAACGAAGACAGCAAATGGAAACCTCTTGGTAAGTGCTAGTAATAAGTTATATTTACTGCGAAATAAAGTTATTATTAATACAAAATAACTAGGATCAGAATAGGTAGAAATACTATAAGTAGCCATGTATACGGCCCTCCTTTATGCCTTGGTGAAAATAATGAATGCAACAAAAAGTCTCATAATATTTAAAATAGAAAGATAATGATTCAAAAATTTAGTTAAAGTACTTCTTGTTGCCTTCATCATTTTCACCTTAAATTAGTCTTTGAACAGCTGCAGGCTGGAAGCTAAGTCCACTGAGAGTATATAAATTTGTTTATATTATCAGTGAGCCCCAGACTGTTACAGTGCACTGATTAACTTATTTGCTTTTGCCCTCAACTCGCTGTAAGTCCGGACTCAGAAATATGTCACTGATCCAGGTGACTAACAACCTCCAGTCCTTAATGGCATAGTTCCCCTAGGATGTTCACGAGGTTGCACTATTGGAACTTTGACAGTTACACATGTAACTAGCTTAGAAACGATAGCTTTAGTTGAGGCAAACAAATAATTTACGCACTGTGCACAGCAACTAAACTCACTGGCCGAAAAATTTGAAAATAATTCAGTGTGGCTTAGATTCAGTCTACAGCTGGCTCAAACCCCAATTCAAGATAATGCCATAAAACAAATACCTGCTAATCGTATTGTGTAGGACAACAAGGTCGAAAAGGAAGAATGAAACTATATATATGCATAGGCTAATACCCCTACCAGTTTTTGTACTGACGTAGGACGTCTGTATAGCCAGCTAAAACGCCCTTGTACCGAAATCGTTAGGACTAAAACCACCAAAGGCAAAGCTATTGCTTTAAGTCTTTGGCGTGAAATACCCCTAACGACTTCCCTTGTAAATTCTCGACTTCGTACAGGCTATTACCGACTGGTCGTACGATTCGGCACTTTAAAAATTTCCGTGCTAGTTTTGCGTTAAACCCGCTTTTAAAATCGCTTTGCTGAAAGTTTCTTCGATAGACCTCCTGACCGGGTATAAATCTAACGCTTCGACAACGCGTATTATACGACTTCTCGTTTCGAACGTAGGCATTATGTAGATTCTCGCATATCTTTTGTCGTATCAAATCTCTTTTCGCTGACTCAGGCAAAATATTGATCTCGGGATCATTCAAACTTTCGAGCTTTCTAGCCAACTTATAAATACTACCATGGCCTATCATGTTCATGCCGAACAACGCAAAATACGGGGTTACACCGATTGACGACTGCACTGAAGATCGCAAAGAAAACTCGATTTCAGACAAATGTCTATCCCACTCTGAGTGATCTTCTTGCAGGTAAGAACGTACGGCAGACAAAACAGATTGGTTTACCCGCTCTGAGGCGTTGGCCTGTGGCGAATGTATTGCTGTTCTAATATGTTTTACGCCAAAGTTTTCGACCATAGCGGCAAATTCTTTGCAAACAAATTGCTTGCCATTGTCGGAAACGATTGTTTCGGGTGTCCCGAACTTATGAAATACCTCCGAAATTAAAAACTGGATAACATTTTTTGCGCTGGCCTTAGCCATTGCCTTAAGAAATACGAACTTTGTTAAATGGTCCAGAACAATAAATAGAAAACAATTCCCGTTCTTGGAACGTGGATACGGACCCAAAAAATCTATAAAAATGCGTTGGAATGGACGTTCAGTTTGTGTTTCGGACCCAATTGGTGGTCGAAGAGTGACGTTGGCTGGTTTCGTCTCTTTGCATATTCGGCAGTTTAAAACGAAGCTCCGAACTTGAGCATTTTGATTTGGCCAATAAAAATATTCTCTCACTCTATGCAAAGTTTTCCCGACGCCCCCATGCGACGCTTGAGGCGAATTATGACACTTTGTTATAATATCATGCGTTAACTCGAGCGGTACCCAAAGTTTCCAACAAAAGTCTTCGTTTAGCGACACCCCATCATACCGACGTACTCTTTTATAGATGAGATCGTCAACTATCTTCAAATCTGGCAGTTGTTCGGACTTAAGTCTTATGGTCTCGATGAGCTGTTTATAATCTTCCGATTTAAACGCATCAGAATTTAAATCAATCAAATTTCCGAACTCTGCCGAGATTTCTTCCATCTCATACCGAGATAGGGTGTCGGGTACTACATTTTGCCTCCCCTGCCTATGCTCGATTAAAAAATCGTACGCCTGTAGATGGAGACTCCACCTTGCTAAACGACCGGTTAAGTCTTTGTGCGACATCAACCATTTAAGACTACTGTGATCAGTAATCACGGTAAACGGCATCAATTCTATATAAGGCCTAAACTTCTTAATCGCCATGACCACAGCCAAGCACTCACGTTCAGTGACAGAATAATTTTTCTGCGCCGACGTCAACTTGTGCGAAAAATAGGCTATTGGGTGTTCGCCATCAGAATCATCTTTCTGAAAAAGAACGGCCCCAATACCCACATCTGACGCATCACACTGTACGTAGAAATGCTTGGTGAAGTCAGGGTGATTAAGCAGCGGGCTCGTAATCAAAGCATTCTTGAGACGATCAAACGCAACTTTAGCTTCATCCGAAAACTTGAATTGTTTACCCTTCTTTAGCGTTTCAAAGATTGGGGCTGCAATAGTAGCATGGCCCACGTTGGGCGCCATTTTGTACTGTGGTAAGTGTGGCATCTGTCAAAGAGCCATCATGATGTGGGGTGGCCAGATCGTCGGCGGCGCTGGTATGCTCGCGTTTAGCTCCGGCTAGAGCTCGCCAGATGGGGTGGTCCTTGCCGTTTCAGGAACCATTGAGAATTCAGACCTAGAATGAAATGTTGGGAAACGCTGGAATAGGCTTAAAATGACCAACACCAATACTTGAGCTGCTACTAAAGAGCTGGCCAATATACCAAATACTCATAGGACTCGCTACTACCACCGGTTGTTGGTTACATGCTCAAGGCAAAATTACCAAACGTAAGTATAAACACAAATTTCAGTTAAGCACTATTCCTTGGGCTATTGTCTCTAACTAGGTATCCCCATCCTTTTTCCACATCATGAGCAATTAAAACTATAGATTCAAAATCATTTGCTTTCAAGCCTCATAATGTGAAACTAGAATCGGGATTAATGAATTCGTAAGCCTGCATGACAATTTCCTCCACAACAAGTGTCGCAACGCGATACGGACCATTGGGGTCTCAAAACCGGGACTTACAAATGTGTGGATGAAAAATACCATGCCGGCTTAACAAATTCATACCGTACAAAAAAAATGCATTGCTCTACTTTTACGTTTCGGTCGAAAGCAATTAAACAAAGTTAAAACAAAATAACAAAACATTTAAGACTTTCTAGACCGAAACATAAAAGTAGTTAAAAAAAAGTATCCTCGGTTTAGAAGGTAAGCGACAAGTTGAGGACTCTTCGATTTACCCAACCGGAATTACGTCCAAAACCAAAGATCACTAAAAGTTAACTATTTCCTTTCCATTCTAGGCCATGAAATTGCTTCGGCCCCACGTTGGGCGCCATTTTGTACTGTGGTAAGTGTGGCATCTGTCAAAGAGCCATCATGATGTGGGGTGGCCAGATCGTCGGCGGCGCTGGTATGCTCGCGTTTAGCTCCGGCTAGAGCTCGCCAGATGGGGTGGTCCTTGCCGAGTCCCTGGGCCTGTACTTACCACTAGCAACAAAAAAAATCCATACCAGCTATTTAATGAAAGGAGTAAATGGGGCTTGAAGGCGCAAATGGTTCCCTGCTACATCACGCACACTCACACTGGAACCTCTGGCTGGTGTTTTGCCAGGAATAGCCCTCCCACACGAGACCGGAAGGGTCTCACCATGACATCCGTCCAGTGGGTCTGGATGTCCCATACGCGACCTTACAACAACCTGGATTTCCCCTACTTACCGCTTATTTCAAATTCAGGCGCTCATCCTGCTAAGGAATTAAATACAAAGATAAATTTTCATGTAAACATTATAATAATTCGGGCTTTATTAACACAAACTATTTTTCGTTTGCATAAAAAAAATTTTCTTTTTTTTAGAAACTCTAAACAATATAAAGATAAAAAATTGAAATATAAAAAACAAACTTTAACAAATTAAGGGGTAAGTTTTAATTTAATAACTACATTAAAAAAAAAAATATTAAAGTATATGCATAAATTCACATTAGGTTAATACAAATATAATAAAAAATCTTTTTAGGTTACGGACAATGGCGTTTTCTTTAAAATGGAGGCAGGTAAGTATATGTAATAAAAACGTTATTTAAGCGCGGATTAATTTTACTTCTCTTAAATTAATTCATTTTATTTCTTTTAAATTAATTCAGGACTTTTTATCTTTTCTTTTCAGGACTTTTTATCTTTTCTTTTCAGGATTTTTGTTCTTTTTTGGTTTTTTTTCTCTTGGACTCTTTTCAGGATTCGGCGGCGTCTGTTACGTTGCACTTTCGTGGTCTCAAAGTATTGGTAAGTATAAAAAAATTTGGATTTTGAAGCACTATATTTGACTCTGCTACCGATGTTGTTTTAGGAACGTACTTATTTCCTCGCGACGTTAAACCGCACGTATTTCGAGCTCAAATCACGGCGCGCGCACTCTGCCAGAAGTCAGCGCAGAGGACTGGACTACGGTAAATCCTTACAACACTAAGTACCAAAGCAAAATATCTACTTACAGTTTGTTTTTATTATTTTCAGTCCGTCAGTCCTTGTTAGCGTATATGTCCGGTTGGCGGTCTGCTGACGAACCCTGAGATGGTACTGCTGGTGGGGCAAACTTCGGCCCTGGAATAGTGGCACAAGTTGCTGAGTCTGCTGCAGGAAAACTCCAACCGGTGGTGCCCTTGGTGGCGGTGATGACGGCAATTACGGTGAGATGGATGAAGGTGAACGCCAAAGCGAAGGTTGTTTGGAGAGGCCTCAAGTGGGGTAAGTTTTAATTCCTTTTTTCCTTTCAATTGTCGATTTATTTTCAGAAAGCCTATGGTGGGGGAAACGGCTGGCGTAACCAGAACACTTGACCAACCCTCCCGTGCTTTTTCTTTTCAACACTTTCTTTTATTTAGGTTGATTGATTATATTTGTTTGGTTGTTTTTTTTTTTTTAATAAATGTTTTCTTTTGGTTGTTTGTGTGTGTTTATTTGTTCATTATTTGTTTAACAACCTCAATAAAAATTTAAAAAAAACCGGGTTTTGCCGTTTTTATTAACACCGACACCACGCACTTCTTTTTCTTTTCACCTCGACACAGTAAGTAAGGCGCCATTTCGTTATGGCCACCGTACATCACCTTCCATACGCGCCAAGATGTCTCCCTCACAACATCTTCAGCAACTTGCACCCATATATTGACGCCATTGTTTACCTTTTTCTGTTATGAATTTTATTCCAGCTGTTAAGAATTCAAACAGCATTGCCAGTCCGTAACGAAAAGAAAAACATTTGCACCAGGTGCACACGACACATTTTTTTTAGATATTTGCTTTATTGTTTATTTTTAGCGATACTTTTTTTTTGTTAATGTTTTTGTAATTTATTTATTAAAGTTTAAAAAGTGCTGCTGAATAACTGAGAAAAAAAAATTTCATTTGAATAACAACGGAAGAGCAAAGTTTGAAAAACAAATAAATTATTCACTAAACGGGATTTTATTGTTAAAAACTATTTGGCTTAAATTATAATCTAACGTTAAGTAATGAGTGTTGCCTCCATGGTTCTTTTTAACCTCAAATATGCGACTTGGAATGGAATCGTAGAGAGTTTTAAGGTAATCTAAGGAAATCTTGTCCCAAGCGCTCTCGATTTTATTGATTAACCATGGAACGTCTTTATATTGTTTACCTCCTTCATAAACTTTTCGTGAAAGCCATCCCCAGATGTTTTCCATTATGTTTAAGTCTGGTGAGTAGGGTGGCCAGTCCATCAGCGTCACATTTTGGTCACTTATCTAGGCTTTCACCGCTCTGGTATTGTGTATCGGAGCGTTTTCCTGTTGAAAAATCCAATTCAACGCTTTTCGCAGCCACTTTTTAAATCCACGTTTAAAAAAAAATTCACTTCAGCAGCGATAAAATAGGGACGAATATACAGAGTATTAAAAAAAGAACATTTTTTTAAACTAAAATTTTTAAAATTTCCCGCATTAAAACCAAATTTGACGTCACAACATAAGCTAAAAATAGTAGCAATAATTAACATGAACACGCAATGAAGACAGTCTATGGAAAATCCATGATACTATAATTGAATTACAAAAATCATAAAATAATAATTATTATGTAGTCAATCATTACATTTTACAATTCATTTAAAGGGCGAACAAAATAGTACCCGATTAAAAAAAAACAATATTCGTTTTAGGTTTTTGACAAATTTTCATTAAACCAAAACCCGGATCTTTGTGTTAGTTACAAAAGTTGACAATAACGTCAAAAGATTGCGATCTTTTAGCAGTTTCTTAGTTATAATCATGATATCCACTTTCAATATCGAAACAACTAAAATTAAATTTAGTTGTAAGCTATAAAAGGGTAATACATCTTAAGAAATACCTAGTAAAATATAACAGATATTTACAAATTAAAATTATCTGTAAGAAACATTACGTCATTTAAATTATTCTGATTTTAGTCGGTAGTATGGTTTTACAGGTGGATACAACTCTTGTCTTGTCGCGGATTTTTTTTCTTAAAAGCAAATACGTGATGGACCGTGGGTGAAGATATTCCGTGCAACTGCGTCGGCTATGAATGCCCCACGGCTAGGGCCCAGTCGATCTTCAAGGACTCTCAAAAACATTGAACTGTAAGACGCTCGATCTCTCCAGCCCTGCTTCTGTTAAACGTTTGAATTAAGATTAGAGATAATATTAGAAGATCTATCCATGATTTCAGATCAATTTTTTTTTATAAAACGCTTATAGCCTCTAACATTAGACTTCTTAAATAAATATATAGCTTTCCGATGTCATCCTTTAATGGCAATATAACTTTGCTTTTATTTTTTGTTTGTATTGGTCGTCAAGAGCTTTTTTGTTTATGCGAACTAAGCTCTCCTCGTCCCAGAGAAGCATTAAGATTTTCAACTGTTTTCAAGCGTCATTGTTTTGCTGTTTTATATATTCAGATCAGATCACATTTTTTAATTAATGATGACAAACTTTGTGCAATGGCAGGGTGCTTAAACCATACCCCGTCTTCCTTTCTCTAATCTGCTTTATTTTACAAAGCTTCTTAACATACGTATCAAGGAAAGGCGGATGTCCTTTAACTGGGTAACACTACCGCCAAGTATTTAGACTTCTTTTGTAAATCTTTTTATCAGCCTTAGGTAAGATCTCATCATATCGTCTTGGTGTAATAAGGTGTACTTTTCCGTCATTTTGCTACCATATTTTATTATTAACTCGTCATACCGTATGTCTTCCATCACCGCTTTGTTCCCTAAAAACTGGAAAAATTTTTGTTGCCATAAAATTAGCTGCAGAGTGAATGTACTGCGTCAATTTTATGCCATAAACAAAATTGTGTCTGGAATAACTCTCCCCAAGGCGAATTCATATAAGGTGGCCGCAATAAGAAAATTACAAAAACAACAGGCAAATATTTCGATTTCTCTGTCAAAATTAAGGCGAATTTACAAGCACCAACACATGGTTTTTGTAAAAAGTAAAACGTAAACAAAGTGCAATATTTTTATAATTTTCATGTTTTTAATTCAACTTTTTGCCTTCTATGTACCCAGTGAGTAAACTAAACAAAAAAAAAAGAAAGTTTTAAAGGGTTTTTTTTACATATATATACATATATTACTTCTAGGAAAGTTGCTGCTGGGAAATTACCGCTTACGATTCGCATTAAGTTCCTTGTGGTATTGTGTATAACTGGTGTTATATTCTTTTTGTTTAGAAAACCTGATTTCAGTTTTGTGTTTTATGGACCCGTTAATAATAGGATTTTTGCCGAGCTTTCCATTGGAATAGGGTCAGGCTAAATGCTGGGGAAGTGTGTGCTATAGAATCAGTTGTTTTTCACAATTCGTATTCTAAAGTATTTGTTTTGTTTGCAAGTCCTCTGTGTGATAAAAATATTATGTCAAAGAGTGACCCCCTACTGGACGCTTTGCTGTCGTATATCAATGTACATTTAGGAAGTTTGAATGTATGGACCTATGCAGCTAACACACTAAATTATGATTGGCTAAAGAATGGAACACTATTTAAGTCGAGGTAAGAAAAACATTTTCAAATAAAAGGGCTAATAAATATTTTTGTTAAAGCTTAAATTATGGGCTACCATGGTGTAAGTTTAACATGTAATTTACTTGTTTCTCTGCAATTGTAACCGTTTGTTAGTGTTTAAACAGCAACAGTTCAAACAAACAATTCATATACATACATACATACCATCTCTATAGCTCTTAAGTTATTTATTAATGTAAATGATTTGTATTTTTAAATATTTATTTATTTTTTCAATTCATTTTAAGTTAAATGTAAATATATATTTCTGGTTTAATTTTAATAATAGACTTAGTGTTTGTTTGTATATAGTTAAAAAGCAAAAAAAATCAAAAAAGTATTATGTATATTAAAAAACAAATAAATTAAATAAATAAATAAGTATCCATGTTTTTTTGTAAGCAAGGTACAGGTAAAATTTTTGAAGGCATTTTGATCAACTTTATCACAGATACGTTTTTTTTGGCATAGAGACCAAACTAAGAAGGTCTTTTGGTGTTTTTAGGAGATTTGTTTGCATCCAATTTCTTTTAGCGATCCTCCGCTGGAGTCTTGTTGGATTAACTAACTAGAAATAAAGTTTAATAGTGAAATTTAACTGCGTGCTTATAAAAAGTAAAGGGCTAAAAACTCTGTATTAAAACATTAGGGAGGCTAAACAGCTTTAAACGAAACACAATTTAAGCAAATCAGTATGTTTAATGTACATACATACTTACGTTTTTAAAGATTAATTTTTAGCAGTTTCTTATATCCCATTAACCTTTGCTTTGATTTTTGCACCTTCAATCTTTTGTTCAAATGCCGAACCCGAAAGTAAATCCAGCATTTATAAAAAATTTTTTTAATGTGTTCTGGCAAGTCAACGTCTTTACAAGGAACAAGGCGATGTTGAAGGTTGGGTTGATGGGATATTTCCTTACCATTCATTGTGTTAAATATTGCTTCCAATGCCTTAACTTGGCCAAGGAAGCTATCATTTGGCTTTTTTAATCCACCGTTGGATATCTGATTAACCCATGAACCCGAATTTTATTGATTTTGGTATTCTTCAAGATTTAGCTTTTTTATCATGTACCCGGATACGTACTCTAAATCATCCTCTTGTAGAATACCAATATCATCTAAATTCGCTTCATCAAGATCAACGAATTCTTCGATTGGCTCTGGACATAGCTCTTCAAGAAAATTTTCTTGCGTTTTGTTCTCTTTTGAACATTTGCTTTTTACCCCAGTGGTGTTCGATGCCGTATTACGAGCTAAAATTAAGAATAATTCATATTTATATTCAGCATATTAAATAATGTTGTCATTGTATGTAACTTACCAAAGATGTATTTACGAAGTCTATATTTGAAATCCTTTGGGGAAGGGTGGTCATTTAAACCACCTTTGCTCCGAAGAGCACCAAACAAGTGCTCGAGAACATCTTGATTTAGTCTTTTGGTAATGATGTATGTCATATTGTACCGCTGAGAAACATATTCCAACAGCATTATCGAGGCATTATTTGTCATAAGTATGCCTTTTTGGAAATACTCCAAGTTTTTTTTCCCAGGGACAATTGGGGACGACATTAGTTGGTTCATTTCTTGCAGAAGTTTTTTTTGGTTATCTAATGCAATCCCGTAAGGTTCCTGTAATGGCATATATGTGTATATGTATATATCAAATATTAAAGTTAAGTAAGTATTTAATTATTACTTTGCCATTGTAATTAAAATTGCTCAATATTGAGTTAACAACGTCAAACCAATTGTTAACAAGCTGAAAGAATGCAGCTGTCTCTATTGGTTTGCATATTTCCAGCTGTAGTGTGTTACAACGTAAAATTGCATTGGCTGTTGTATTAGAAAAAAGTTGAGCAGCCAACTTTACCTTCTGCCGGCCTAAAAATTTAGTAATGTTTAATATATGACTTTGTTTTTTTATTAACAGTAAATAATTTTACCTGATCCTTTGACGGAGAGATGTTCATCGGATAATTTAAACGCAATTGACATATCCGACTTTGCGGTGTGTTTAAGCAAATCCGCTATGGTGCGTGATGTTAACAGGTTGTTTTTTACAACCAACCCACTGTCTAAAAAATGGTTTCTCAACAGCTTTAAAAGGTGGGGGGCATCGGCAAATGCAAAAACCTTTTCTTCCGGGCATACAGGGTTCGTAAACCAAGGTTCGTCTAAATAAAAAACAGTGAATTATGTATAAACTTTTCGACAATTTCTTTTTAATTTTGTTAGCTTAATGACGAATCTTACACACAAAAAACTACAAAAAAAATTTTTCAAACAAATTCTTGTTCAAAATAATTTATTTTTTTAGTCAATTTATTTAATAGTCTCTAATAATATTTTTATTTGATTTTTAAATCACACAAAATTTTCGCCTAGACAAATAAAATATTTAACCAGCTCAGCAAAATTTTTTAACAGAAACTAAAATTCTTGCAAAATTGTTTGTCTAAATTTACAACTTTTGTTGTAGGTCCTCAGCCAGACAAAATATTTACTGATTCTCGGAAATTTGTTACTGATTCTACAACTCAGTTTTTTCTGTGTAATAATATTTTTATTTGATTTTTAAATCAAACAAAATTTTCGCTTAGACAAATAAAATATTTAACCAGCTCAGCAAAATTTTTTATCAGAAATTAAAATTCTTGCAAAATTGTTTGTCTAAATTTACAACCTTCGTTGTAGGTCCTCAGCCAGACAAAATATTTACTGATTCTCTGAAATTTGTTACTGATTCTACAACTTAGTTTTTTTCTGTGTACTAACGTATCTAACAGCTTGGCATAAATTAACTAATCTTAAACAGATAACCGTTATTCTAATTTTTATCCACGATCCCTTTACCCGTTTGATATTCAAGCGTATATTAAACATCTTAACTTTTAATGATTTTACCGATCTCAGAATTCTTATATTAGAAGTTATTAAAACCCGTAACATTAAATGCTATATTCGATTTTAATATACTTATATTAGAAATTTTTCAACAACTTAAACATTAAATCTTAAAAAATAGTACCGAACGTTTTAATAATTACCGGTTTTTGTATGAAAAATATAGCAATTCATGACATTCGATGATTTATGTAGAAGCTAGGTGTTTACAATACCGACATTCTAATCGATGCCAATATGATTCGTCCTCGAAGTGTTGTGGTGTTAGAGAATGTGTGGTGTTTTACTATTCTATTCAACTTACCTGTGGTAACATTAAACTCTTTCCACAACTTACGGTTGCTTGGCCCCATGTCGCAGACTATATCTACAACCGGAAAACCTGCTTTGTGGAGTTCAAGCATTATTTTAGTCAAGAGGTCTTTGTTCATTTTGCAGTCATAGTCATAGAAAACAGGCTGTTTCCAAGATTTTTTTAGCGTTCTTGCCAATACCACTTGCACGTTGCCTGAAGGTTTTTTACGACACTATCCACTCGATCATAATCGAAGGTTTCCGCTACCTTCATATCATTAAATACCAGGACACAAATTTTTTCATCTGGCTTTAGGTCACTGGTTTGTTGCATAAAATCAATGGATGAAGCTAGTATTCCTTCACTTACATTGATCTTAGCACACCAGCGTTGTATAGTTGATTTATGAGGCAGCGGTACAAATGATTATATGCCCGCGATCCGGAGGCATGCAGACAAATCGCATTTGATATGTCATCCCATCCCCATTTAACGTTTTTGGGAGACATTAGTTTTTTTATTTGCCCTTTAGAAAAGATTTTGTGCATTGCCTCTACAGCTGCATTGGCTTGGTTTAGCTGGCATTTAAGGTCCTTGATCTCGGTTTCTAACGCTTGCATTTTTTTAAAGTATTCTTGACCATCCAATGCAAAAATTGACGGTCTTAAATATTGGCAAATTTTTAATATATAAATTACATTTAACCTACTTATTAAAAAGTGCATCAGCAAAGCTGTCTTATTCTAGACCCTATTTTTAAAGCATGTACCTAATATAAAGCAAGAATAGTTTTCCTTAAAACAACAGCTATAAAAACAACTATGCTTTGCTTCAAAGTGTTCAGTGACTAAAACACTTTTGAAATAGGTATACATTGTAAAAAAACAGACATACATATTTTGAATTAACAACAGTATTGTATACTTACTCAGTTTGAATTTCTTGTTCCTTGTAAAGGCTTTCGACAGGTTTTGCAGTTTTCGAAAGTTGTTCCCAAGTAAAAAGACTTATTTCCAATACAGATATCGTCCTGACACCAAGACTCAGATGAATTTGTTATTAATATTTGGTAGTCGACTTCTTTTACCTGTTGAATTGGCTGAACCAGTGGCACAGTGTCAGACACGTCCATTTGTTTTCCACACGTTTTGCCCTGAGACACAGGCTTAACAAACGGCTCTGCGTTTGGCATTAACAGCAGTTTGCTTTCAGCATGTAAAATACTACTGGGTAAAAATTGGTCGGAACATATACTTGCGTATTTTTTAAATCCAACACCACATATTTCACCCCATTTTATTATCTTGGCCTGGTCTTTTGGAACCAGGAACAAGGTTTTGCTTCCACGTGAAAATGTGTCTTTACATATAGAGCAGTACCGCATTTTAAATTTTTTTCACTAATTTTGTGTTTCTATTTTATAAAAGGTCCACTAGAAGCTCAGTGCTTATTAGTTTATTAAAATATTTTTTTTGAATTTAAATTTAAATTTCTTTTTGTTTTTGATAACCGCACTTTTTAAGAAATAATACGTACAAAAGTAAACACAGTTTGACAGTGAAATCGAAAGCGAATTCGCCTGGCGATATAGCAAAAAACGATAAGCTGGTAATTTGCGTCCACCTTATATGAATTCGCCTTGACTCTCCCCATTTCCACATACATATTTTTTTTTGCAATGTTGCTTTTGAAAAAAAAATCATGGCAAATTCTACAGCAAATATAACGTCAACATTATTATCCCGTTTTTCCTGTGGCTTAGGCAACATTGCAATGAAAATAACAAAATACTTAAAGAAAAAAAAATCATGATTTATTTGAAGCTGGAACCTTATTTATCAATATTGATAAATATGTAGTACTAGCACTACCCAACAGCAAACTATTTAGCACATGAGTTTTAACAGTCTGTGACTGCGAAAGGGTATTTTGAAGACGAATTCGAGATTGTCAATGACTGAAGGCTTAATTTTGGAAACAGTTGTTTCGATATACATATTTTAAGCAAGAGTTATGATTTATTTGAAGCTGGATCTACAACTTGATATCGATAAATTTGCTGAATAAGCGCTGTCCAACATCAAAATATTCAGCACGGGAGATATAACAGTGTATTATGACTATAATTGCAAATTTGATTTTAAAAACAGTAACGATGGAATATCTAAAGCAAAAATTATGATTTTTTTTTAAACTGGACTGCATTGATCGATATTGATAAATCGGAAGAACGAACACTGACCAACAGAGATAAAATAACGTAATAAATTAATTTTAGTATTTTTTTTTAATAAACATATTTATAGCAGTTAAAAAACTTGCAAAACTGTTGCCATTTCTTGATATAAGTATTTATTTAAACCAAATTTTTATTTTACTGTTACAAAAACCTCACAACGAATTTTCATGGGCAAACGCGTATGTCCATTTTAGTCGATTTTGTGAGTAATGTTATCCTGCTAAATTGTTAACGCTCTTTCTATGGCTATAACAATTTTGGAAAAAAGTTGAGCCAGTTCTGATATTTTTACCCAAATAACGACGTATCTTTTACACTTTTTTAAAATGTAGTCAGACCTAATGACGTGCATATGTGGACAAACTGTGGTTTCAACAATTTTAATAAATTTTTAAAAAACATAAAACCTATCAAAAAGCATATAATTTTTTTTCGTTTAAGATACAAACATATATATGTATCTTCCAAATAGGTTTATTGTACCCAAGTTTTACTGTTTTTGGCTTAACTGAAAAAATGGGACTCCCTTTAACGTTTTGTTAGGGACATCTTCCGTAATATCTATTATTTTGGTATGAAAGAGTTACAAAATGAAACAAAACAACTAATAGTCTTAAATGTTTGTTTTGTTTTTCTTTTCAACGTCATATTTTGGGTCCATTTTTGATTTTCACTTTGGGTCATTCTATATTTAGGCCAAACTTTAAAATTATTTTTGGATCATTTTTCCATTTCAACATTTGGGCTATTTTTCATTTTTATTATTGGGGTTCAGGTTTATATTTGAAATTTAAGCCATTTCTTATTTAGTGTTTTATGTAAAATCTAGTGGAAATGGTATTTAAAATAACTGGATATTCATTTAAAAACTCTCCAACTAGATATTCATTAAAATCGACAAAATATTTCATTCAAATTCAGACATCAAAAAAATAACTTACATATTCGTCTAAAATTAACTAGATTTTTTGTCATTTACAGCAAAACACAAAGTACCGGAACAAAATTAACAAAACTAAATATTACTAAAAAAAAACTGACAAAATTAACTGCAACGGAAAATCAGTATTTTTGTGCAGTTTTTTAATTTTGGATATTCCAAGATATCTATATGTTTCCAGAACTTAATAGTTTCCATTTCGTCTGGAGCTTCCATTTTGCTTCGAAGTATTATTAGCTCTGATTGAACTGTTTGCTCGTATTTTTCAATATCGCACTTAAAAGGATTTTGGAAAATTTCCAGCATTTGTTCCATAATTTCAAAATCCGTAAAGCTGTTTTGCATATTAAAAAAAAGGTCTTCAATTACTGTTGCATGCTCGCGTTGTTTAACGTAATTTTCTTGATCATAAACAATAAAAGTATTTGAAAAATTTGGAAAATTTTTGAGCCGAATATCCTCTAAAAGCAAAAATAATTTAGTTTTAAATGCAAAAAGAGTTTTTTATAAATCACTTAAATTTTTTTCTTTTCCTTTAAGTTCCAAGTTTAATTCATTTAAAAAGGCAGTTATGTCTACTAAAAAAGCTAAAACGAAAATAAATCTGGTCTTTTAGGAAACAAACCTCTTCCATATTTTCTGATTCGAGAAGCTCCATTACTTCATTTCTTAGGACAAAAAGCCTTCTTAGACACTCACCACGGCTAAGCCATCGAACTTCTGCAAACATTTTGAGATCAAAGAAAGCAGCACCCTTATTTCTTAAAAAATATACAAACTTTCTATGGGGGAGTGAGTGATGTCCACCACGAATTTTGTTTATTATATGCTCCGCAGCTTTCACTGCAGGATGGCTGGTTAAAAATTTTGAAGCCAGAGCTACTTGATGGATAATGCAATGAAAACTATCAAATTCGAAGCCATGTTTTTTTAATTGACCCATAAGGCCGTTATGTTTGCCAGCCATAACATTCGCTCCATCAGTACAAATACCAGCCAATTTGCTAAAATCAACCAGAGACAACAGCTTTTCATTAACGACATCGAACAACAACTTTCCTGTGACGTTAGCGTTTCGATTGAAAACATTGTCTCAAAGATGTTGTACTCCTTATTTACGCATCCAACACAAATAATAAGTTGGCAAAAATCGTTAATGTCAGTGCTTTCATCCAAAGAAAAAGAAAAAAACTCACAATTTTTTTAGTTTTTCTCTAATGGCAGATTCCACACATGCTCCTATTTGAATACTACGCCGGGCAACAGTATCACGAGACAAAGGAAGAGATTGTATAAAATTCACGCTATAATTAAACTTTTTCATAACATTAAAAAGTATATTTTTAACAAACACCCCGTCTGAAAATGGTCTACCATGCCTGATGATACCTAAACTTATAAGGCTTGATATCTCCTGTTTAAATTTTTGGTTTTCAGGCTTTTCTTTGCTACTTTCTTCTTGGAGCAACCAACCTTTTAATTTTTGTAAAAAAGAAATTTTACTTTTATCATAAAGGGTTTCTTTTTCTGTTAGGTTAAACTCATTTGTAGTAGGTTTAACTCATTTGTAGTAACATGAAGAGTTTCAAAATGCCTTTTTAAAACGTCCTCCCTCTTATTTTTAAATGCAATGCCTCTGCATGTTGCCAAAAGCATTTTCAATCATAAAATATTTCTTTGAACTCATAATTGGTAAACTTAATTTTTCTGTACAAAATTCATAAAACTTTAACATTTATATGGCCCAGTGTGCAAAAATAAAAAAAAACAAAGGAAAAACGCGTACACCCATGCAGATGTTCATAAGTCGCCTTCTCATTGACGACTAAAGGGCTAACTATAATGTGCTTTAGCTTACTTAAGCAAAAGTGCGAATACACATGTTTAAATGTGTAAAACTATAATGTTCTTAAGCAACTTTTCGTTAAGTTTCGTCAAGTTACATTTGTTTAAGCAAAAAGCGAACCTGATCGTACTTTGCTTAATGCATTAAACACATTCAAGCTACAAGAACACAGGAACACACGAACACAAAAGTTCCTTGCTAAATTTGTGTCCGACTGGCTGCTACTGAAATATTTACTAGACTACCACTACAAAATAAACATATGAGCAATATGACTTTCAGTGGTGCCACCTAAAGTCTTTTTGTATTGTTTAAGCTATATTTTTTGCATCTTACCGTATTGGCAGAACTAATCTGTTAACCGTCGCGTATAAAAATAGAAATTAGTTTAATTTCGACCACGCCACAAAATTAGCATTGACAGCAACCCGTAGTTGTGTTGCATTGTAGCAATTAAAAAATTATTCTTATAAGCACACGTGTATTCTATTTTTGACTGGTTGTGTTCGGCAGTCTGTAGCGAGGAATGTATTTAATGCTTAATGTATCAGCTGTGTATACTTGAGTTGCGCGCACTGTTACACTTTTAAGTACATTTTTATTTATGTGAAAATTTCTTGTATTTATTAACTTTTATAATATAATATTATTATTTATTTGCTAATGGTATAATATTTTTAACTTTTAGATGTTAGTTAAATAACATTTTGCGAAAAAAAATTCAAATATTTGGAATATAAAAGTAAAACAGTTTTTGCAAAAGTACAAATATTTGCAACTGAGTTCTGTAAGTATTTAAGTTCAAAAAGTACAATATAGCCACTGAAAAGTCTTCAATAAATTGATTAAGCATTTGACAGGCTTTTCGTTGATATTTGACATTAGCTTTAGTTTGTTTAAGCACAATATAGTTAGGCCTTAAATAAAAAGATCATAAGAATACGTGTATTTTTATTTTCCACAATTGTGGTATGGGCTGCGCATCAATGTTATACAGCCTTGTAGCTGTGATGTCCTCAAAATAATTGTTGACATATAAATGTGTCTATATTAATTTTGACAGATTGAAGTCGGTAGCCTGCTGTGGTCTATGTGTTCATAGCATGAAGGATTAGAATTGATAGGCATTCAGGAAGATAGTGATATTACAGAGGTAGTTGTAGAAAATTCAAACAGTAAAAACCCAGAAACGGACATAAGCTACATTGCTATAAGGATTGACAAAAGACCCCGGGAAATTAAAATGGCACATTCGAAGCTCTAAAAGAACGCGCGCGTGATTTCAAAGATAAAATTATTGGCCTTGAGGATTTTGGCGATGAAAAAACCGTTCTTAAAATATATCGACCAGCGCTATGGTTATAATGGCAAGTGGCTTAGGAGGCAATAGTTGATCGCAAGCAGTTTCCTATTTCTTTGTACACGGTAGCTGCAAAGGCAGCATTATGAAAAATTATATTTTCAAAGCAATTAATAAGTTACAATCGATAGAATTAAATTTTTGCCATTTTGTTTGCGATCAAGGACCTTATTTTGTAAATTTTTCCAAAGCTATAGGGGTTAGCCAACTAAAGCCAAATTTTGAATGACCGGGCAAAAAATTTTTCCATGCATGAGGGGGATCTTAAAAACGCAAAAACTGTCTGCTAAATGCAGACAATAAAGTGTTTTTTGAAAACAAAGTTGTTTCTTGGCAGGACCTTGTTTATTTTTATAAAATGGATTCTAACTCAATTATGTAAATGTGTTTCTAAGCTAAGTACAGAGCAAATTTACCCTAACAATTTTCAGCGAATAAAAGTTAGCCTAGCAGCACAAGTTTTGAGTCGCACTGTAGGCATAGGGATCCGAACTTTGCACGTTTCAGGAAATCCTTCAATATCCGCAACATTTTTAAATATGGCAAAATACCTATGCGGATTTCTTTAATTATCTCTATGATATTTTTAGTATTCGTTGACATGCAATGCCTTTTGGTGTTCTGATGAACAACAAGGAATTCTTAAGGAAGCCACAAAGTATGAAAAACATTTTTATTATTTCGTACACATATAAGCATAAATGTTTACGTGCGTCCTTAAAGATTTTTAGGGAATGTGAGAATGTAACAGTAGCTGTGTTCATTTACTTTACTAGCAGACACTACCAGCGAGAGAGTAAAGTAAAAATATTCAGTGAATTAGATGATCTCTTGCGAGTCCATAAATCCGGAGTATGTGTTGGACGAGGAGTCGTCTGTTTCCACATATGATGATGCAGCCACTCCTAGCATGTCAAACAATTCAAATGACGCAATTGTTAAAGGTGAAACACAGATCTCCTAAAAACAGAAAGGCCAATTAGGGTTTTTATTGTATTTTATTTTTTCGCAGAGCAAAAGACACCACCAGCCAAACGAACCACAGTTCGAGAAAAACTTTTAGAAAAAATTGATATTCTAACTGAAAATGCTCTACAGTTTGAGTCAAAGACCTTAAAAATCCTAGAACTTCAGGATGAAAGGGAGAAAAGAAAGGAAGAACGAGGTAAAAGTGAAGAAGAAAGAAAAAAACGCAAATTGGAGCTTTTGGAATCTCTGGTCTCCAAACTTACTAATTAATAATAAAATAAATATAATATATGTAATACCTTTTTTAGTGAGATTATTTATTTTAATATAAATATTTATTATAAATTCGTTTTTAAAAAATTTTGTGTTACATTTTTAAGATTAATTTCTTTCAATTTCATTTCTAACAACATCCCTTACGATATTTTCTCTACTTTTGAAGGTATCTGTTGGAACGGGAATAGTTAAACTGAATGTCATTTACACTTGCAATATTATGTAGAACACAACAAGCGCGAATGAAGTGGCACAAATACTATTTTATTCCACGAAGCTTACAATTATAAAATTGTCTAAACCGCTGTTTAAGCATTCCAAAAGCGTGATCTATAATCACTCGACCAGAACTTAATTTTATGTTAAACGTTTTTTCCGTTCTTGAAAGATGACCATTGTCGCGGTAAGACGTGATAAGATGTGTACTACAAGGATAGGCCGAGTCTCCTAAAATATAATAATCTAAAATTAAAAATTAGTTATTACAAAATAGTTTAAAAACGAACCGGCTTATGTATTACTTTGGCAACGTGATGCGAACGTGGAATAAAGTAGGGAATTTTGAAAGACCCAGTTATCGAGCGATGAGCCCGGATATCCCACAAAAATGCTGATAAATTTTTTTGTTTTCATCACAAACAGCTTGTAGACATACACTAATGTTACCTTTTCTATCGATGTAATCATCTTTACTGACTTTAGGAGGGTCTATGACTACATGAGTTCCATCGATACAACCTAATATTGTTTTATTAAACTTAAAATTTTACTCGACTTATTAAATTTAAAGAATTATTGATTACCAATTGCCCTAGAGAAACCACATTTGTCTCCAAAATACCTACTAGAACTAAGTTTCTTCTCTTCATCTGGCCACTTGATAATTAAGGGGCTCAGCGAGCTGATATAAAGGAAAACCCTATGAATAATATTCCTTGTAGTTCCCAAGGCAAGATTAAACCAGTCTGCTCTGTCTCTAAAGCTACAAGCTTCATGACCAGCAAACCACAAACAAACTGCTAGGTACACTTCCTCTGAAAGACGTTTGTCCACTCGCTGACCAGAATATATTTTGCTTTCTCCGAAGCCGGCACATAAATGTTTATACAAACATTTTGAAATTCTGAAGTGGCGGCGAAACTCTTGCTCTGTACACGTTGGAATTATCTCCTCAACGTATTTTTTTATACAATTGCCCGGTTCTCTTCCAAACAATATTTTGTGTTCCTTTATCAATGTTAAATGAATATCTACCGCTTTTCGCGCATCTAATATCAATTTAACATGGTTAACCTCCTATCATTGTCCGAATCGCTTGATAACTCGCAAAACAGTAAAGCTGCCTTTAACGTATTGCAACTATTCATTTTATTACCATTTTAAATAACTTCTTTAATATTAAAATATTTACGGTTGAACTAAAAACTCCACCAAATATAGGTACCTCTATTTACAAAAAATCCAAGACATGAGATTTTACTTTGTGAAAAGATTCTGTGGCGCTTCAATAATTTGTTTTTGGTTCATTTGGACTTTGCTGTCGTTTATTAAGTAAAAACTATGTATTTTAGCAGACAATAATTATTATTTTAATACGTTAAAAATTAAACATATATGTACTTACAATTTCTTTTATACGACGAAAATTTCTTTTTTTAACAATTGGTTTTTATAGTTTATTTTGTAAATAAAAACAAAAAACAGCTGCTTAAATTATCAGAAACATTTTTGTTGCTCAAATCGCTCAAAGTTTTACTCCCTTTTTTGGCTCTCTTGTTGCTAATTTTTTGTGTACGTGAACTTACTACTAGTAATAATTATCGAAAATTATTACTAATTTTCTGTAAATGAACACACCTAGTTTTAAAATAAATTAAGTTAAGATAAAAAAAATTTGAAAACTCATTTTAACTCATGCACAAAATCATAAAAATTAAATAAAATTATACCATGTGACTTTCTTTTCAAACTTAAATTGGTTATGGTTTTGTGAGTATAAAATAGGCCATAGCTGTTGTCTGTTTGTCAAACTATTATTTTGGCTTCTTTTGGGGCATTAAAAATACTTATATATCCATTTCGGTATATAAAATGGGCCAAAAGAAGTAATCCAATGTGGTTTGGCTATCATTTTTTTTTCTAAATAAAAAAATTTCGATTCTGTTTTTGATTATTTTTATTTTGACCCTTAGGATTTTACTGATCAAGTGGAAAAGATAATATCGGCCAAATGGGTGCCATCACAGTTGATTGCTATACGGGCTCGTTTTATAACATTTGTCACTCCTTTGGCGAGAACTTCAGGCGACAAATTCTCGCACTCTTGTCGAATGTTGTCCTTGACGGCTTCCAGGGTCCTGAACTTGTTTACGTAAACACAGAATTTCAAAAAACCCCACAAAAAAGGCCTAAAAAGGTTATATAAGACGAACTTACGGGCCAATGTAAATCGCCAAGAGGAGAGATAAGGCGACCCGGGAACGCCGCCTTTAGAATATCGGTTTTGGCTCGCGCATTGTGTGCCGTTGCTCCGTCTTGTTGGAACAACATATCCTCCAGTCCTAATTCGTTTAAATGTCACAAAAAAAACTCGGCTAACATGACCCCATATCGCACACCGTCTACTGTTGTCGTTTGATCAGCGGTGTACTCAAAAAAATATTCCGATGACTCCTCCAGCATTAACAGCTCACCATGCAGTCACTTTGAGCGGGTGTAAGGGCTCCTCGTGCATCACCCGTGAATTTTCGGTGCCTCAGAAGCGATAGTTTTACTTGTTCACGGACCCGCTGAGGTTGAAATGAGCCTCATCGCTCATTACGATTTTGGTCGAAAAACCTTCCACTTCGGCTTCGAAATTAAGGATGCCTTGGGCTCAGGTTACACACGTTTGGCGGTCAACAAGCAGCAGTTAGTGCACAGACTGGACTTTGTACAGGAACTTGCTTAAATTTTTTACCAAAATTCGCCTGAGGGACGACCGATTTATGACTAATTGCCAGGCACGGCCTCTGGTCAATGTTTCTGGGGACAGCTCGACATTCTCGTCAACAGCGGCAACATTTTCGGCAGAATGGGCGCTCCGAGACCGGCCACTCTTGGCAGCGTCTCTTGCGGTCTCATAGTTTTCAAGGTTGTGGGCCAAACGGCGCAGTGTTTGCGCAGTCGATGACGGACGACCGGGGAATCGGCGACGGAATTCGCGCTGAGCCAACACCACAGACGGATTGTTACGTAAAAAATAGACACGATTATTCAGCGTTCATGTTCTCTACATCTGTCTAGTTCATAAATGTCAAAACATTTGACAATTGGCCGCCATTCGCAAAAATATAAGAACATCTTCCAACAGCGTGATTTCTTTTATGATTAAATTTTTTGCAACTAACTGAATGAAAATATTTTTTGTAAAAGATGTTGATAAAAAATAAAATATTCAGCTAAAATCTTACTTACATATCCCTGTTTAGTTTAAATGCATTTGCAGTTAACTTAAAAAGTTGCAAAACTTAGCCAATTTGATCAAAGTACCAGTGTTAAAACATGACTTATATAGCCCTGCGTGAATATATAAAAAAATGCTGCTACTTAAACAGACACAGAATTCTGCCTGCATGGGTTTTAGAATACAAAAACTTCTATTTAATCTGTTTAAAACCTAAAAAAGAAGAAAAATAAAACTCCAACTTTTATTGCTTTTTAAGCTCAACATGTGCATTGAAAGAAAAAAGAATTTAATTTTTTTTTCAAAGTTTGAAAATTTTAATGTGGCTTTAGTGGATTGAAAGGAAATAATAGTAAGCAGAGTACAAATAAAAAAAAACGTTCAAACAAAACATGTGTTATTTAAGTGAAGAAAACACTTGTTAAGAAAGTTCTGCGGGCTTGATTCGAGTAAAGTGCAACTTGCATTTTGTATCTGTTTTTATTTTGTAGTTTTATAAAACTAATTTTTTTTTATTCTCAACAAAAGGAAAGTTTACAACAAAGATTTCTCATTACCTACCACATGGCTATTAAGAGATTTAAACATAAACTTTTCCAGAGTGTATTATTGATATTAGTTCGAGGTTGCATGTGTGACTTTCTTTAAGAAAACTTTTACTGAGTACTGCGGGTTTTATAGAATTTAAGTGCAACTTGTGTTTTATATTCTTTATATTTTTGTATCTTAACAAATTTGTTATTTGTTTTTTAATGAATAAGAAGTTTTTAAAGATTTTGTATTTGTTTTAAGCCACATGATTACCTACAGCTTAAATAAGTAAGAGCGCTATATTCGGCTGTGCCGAATCTTATATACCCTTCACATTAGTCTTTTTATATGTATACGCAGCCATCTTTTCTAGCCGAGTTATTTTTTACTGTAAATATTATAATAAAAATTCCTTGTGCCATGTTAAAAAGCCATAGAAATTCTAGTTTTCGAAATAGAAAATTTTAACGTTCGTATGAATAATAGAGATAGTTGTAGAAGGTTTGAGGTCGAGGGTTTTCGACATTATTTGTATTAAAAATTTTACTAAAGTCGTTAATTTTTATAAGATGTTCTACACCATTTCCAATTGTATTTCAGAACATTCTAATTGTATTTTAGAAATTTCTAATTCAATTTCTGAAATTTCTAATTCAATTTCAGAAATTTCTAATTCAATTTCAGAAATTTTCATTTGTATTTCAGAATTTTCCATTTGCATTTCAGAATTTTCTAATTGTATTTCAGAGTTTTCTAATTGTATTCCAGAATTTTCTTTTTATAATTATATTGCTTTTTCTTTCTAACAAAATGCTTTTGGAAATAAACGACTTATATGCAACCTATACAGTTTGTAATAAAAAAATTTAATAATTCGCACTTTTGAAATTTAAGATATTTGGCAGCCACATTTTTAGAAATTTTTATTTCCACTCCTTTTTATAAAGGTGTATAAAAATTGGTGCAAAGAATTTCCAAGTTCGACCCATTTCTCAAAGTTAGGTGCAACGCTGCGCTTGAATTAAACGATCCACGTTTTTTATCAAGTTTAACGACACCATTTGCTGATATGGCGCCAATTACATGGACGTTTGGGCCGCGACACGCTGGTAGTATTTGAACAGCTCTTGATCCAATGCTTGATCTTCCCAGGGTTTTTTGTGTAAAGAGATTTAAATTAGTCTCATCGATATACACAATTTGTTTGCCCTCCCTTATAAAATCATTTACGGACGTCCCACAAAAAGGCAGAGGGCTTTATTTTTCGCGACAAACTAATTGTATCCGATATGCCCGCAATATAGTCTAATAAATATATATAAATAATATGTTTATTAATACGCTTCCTTAATAACAAAAATAATTGTTATTTATGTACATAGCATTTACATAACGATTCATACCTACCAAAATGTAGGGATAAAAAATAAATATTTCTGTTTCATATTCTGAAATACAATTAGAAATTTCTGAAATACAAATGAAAAATTTCTAAAATTGAATTAGAAATTTCTGAAACTGAATTAGAAATTTCTGATATTGAATCAGAAATTTCTAAAATTGAATTAGAAATTTCTGAAATACAATTAGAAAGTTCTGAAATGCAATTGGAAATGGCGTAGTCCCCGTGCTTCCCCTGTTTTTCTATTGAAAGTTTCTTCAGCAATAAAAAAAAAAAAAAAAGCATAGTGTATATGAAAAGTAAACTTCGTCCTAACTTACAAAGTAAAAAAAAAACGAAAGAAAACAGTCATGCCGTATCCCTTTCACTGTTACGTGTAAGTTAAATAGGTGATGTTTACGGCCAAAAGACACTACTACCGTTCAAAGAGTATTGATGATGAAATTGCGTAGCTGCTTTCGAAAATGCATTCTACTCGGCTAGTATCGGTAGAAAAAACTGCTTTTTTCAAATAAAAGTTTCTTTCAATATTAACAGAAAAATATTAATTTCTTCTAACAAATAAGAAATTATATCAACCTAATCCAAATTAAAAAGCAAATTTAGAAAAGTTTATAACATGTTTTGACAATAATTTGAATTTGTTAAAGTAATTCCTCTAAAATCTGAAAAGAATGTGCTGGGTTTTTTAAATGTTTAAAAAAAGTTTAAATGTTAAAATTTCATTAAGTTACGTTTAGTTAGGTTTCCATGTTAAAAATTCTTACTTTAAACACAAAAAATTTTAAAACTTTCTTTCAACAATTTTTACAACAATTTTTTTTCTCTCATAAATATTAAGAAAAATGTTAATCTCAAATTTTAAATTGGGAAGGGCTTTCCAGCACTTAACTAAGAAGACAGATAAAATTTTCCTTTTGAAAACAGAAAAAGTTACTAATATTTTTACTAAAATAATTTATCCCAATATTTTACTATAAAATGCAATAAAAAGGTTTAATATAATTTTTACAGTCCACAGCTATAAAAAGAAAACTCTCTAGCTAGAAGATGGAAAACATTTTAGAATATATTAAGTCTTCTTAATTATTTTTTAATTCTCTAAATAATCTAAAATTTCAAATTAAGAAGGTATTTGTAGCACTCAACTGAGAAGGCAGATGATATTATTTTTTTGATTATGTACAAAAATACTAGTATTTTTACTATAAACTGCAATGAAAAGGTCCAAACACTATTTTTACAATCCACAAATTTTAGAACAACATATTTATTCCCCTTGTATTTTATCTTCTTTAAGAATTTTTTTTGTTAATATCCTCCTGTAAAAAATACAAAAATTTTTTCTCTTAAAAAGTAAAAAATGTTATTTTAAAATTTGATATTGAAAAGGTCCATGGTGAAATCAATTTTTGACTCCCATACTTTTTTCTTTTCTATATATGGAGTTTGACAATTTGGTTTAAATTTTTTTCTGACCCTGTTGTCAAACTCCATATATAGAAAAGAAAAAAGTATGGGAGTCAAAAATTCTCCTCCCGAACGAGACCACCTGGTATTGATTTCACCATGAGAAGGTCTTTTTTGAAATCAACAGAGAAGGGAGATGAAATTATCTTTTTGAAAATTTAATTTATCTTAACATTTTACTTTAAACTGCAAAGAAAAGTTCCAAATACTATATTTACAATCCACAGATATAAAAAAAGAAACTCTCTACCTTGAAGGTGGAGAAAATCCTAAGACAACAAATTAATAATCCTTGCGTGTTGTCTTTTTAAAAAACAATTTTATTGTTTATATCCTGCTGTAAAAGATCCAACAATTGTTTTCTCTTATATATTTAGAAAAAATGTAAATCTCAAATTTCAAATTGAAATGACCTCTTTAGCACTCAACTGAGAAGACAGATTAAATTCTCGTTTGGAAAACATAGCAAATTACTAGAATTTATACTAAAATTGTATCCTTTAATATTTTACTACAAACTGCAAAAAGAGTTCTAAATACTATTTTTGCAATCCACAAATATAAAAGAAGCATATTTTAATTCTCCTTGTATGTTGTCTTTTTTAAGAATTTTTTTTTTGTTTATATCCTGGTGTAAGAGATACAAACATTTGTTTTCTCCTTAGTATGAAGAAAAATTTTAATCTCAAATTTCAAATTGAGAAGGTCTTTTTAGCTTTCAACTAGGAAGGCAAATGAAATTATTTTTTTAAAAATATAACAAATTACTAGTATTTTTACCAAAATGATATAACTTAACAATTTACTATAAAATGCAAAGGAAAGGTCCATATACTATTTTTACATTCCACAGATATAACAAGTAAGAGCGCTAAACTCGGCTGTGCCGAATCTTATATACCCTTCACATTGGTCTTTTAATATACCCAGTCGAGTAATTTTGTACTGCAAATAATATAATAAAAATACCTTGTGCGAGTTTTAAAGTCCATAGAAAACTTTACAAAATTTTAACGTTCGTATGGATAATAGAAATAGATGAAGAACGTTTGAGGTCGACAGTTATAAAAGTTTTCGACATTTTTCATATTAAAAAGTTAATAAAAGTTGTTAATTTTTATGGGATGTTCTAGTTCCTCTGCTCCTCTCCAACTTTTTCTTCCAAAATGTATGAATTATTTGATTATTACTTTGTGTATAACATTCCAAGTCGATAGTTGTTATAGTTTTCCAAATGTAGCGTATCGAAAATTTCAAAGTAATTGTTAAATTGTATGGGAGCTACCCCTTTTTCACCCGCCACCCAAAAAATTTTTCTTTAAAGCGTAAGTTTTGTTGTTCAATTAGTTTTTGTAAAACATTTGATGTCGGTAGCTGTTATAGTTTCTGAGATATAGCGTATCGAATATTTTACAAAAATTGTTAATTTGTATGGGAGCTACCCCATCTTCACCCCCGACCAAAAAAATTGTTTCTTCAAAGCGTAAGTTTTGTTGACCAATTACTCTTTTTAGAACATTTCATTTCGATATCTGTTATAGTTTCCGAGATATAGCGTATCGAAAATTTTACAAAATTGTTAATTTGTATAGGAGCTACCCCTTTTTCTGCCCCCAGCCAAAAAATTTTTTTAAAGTGTAGGTCTTATTGAAAAATTACTTTTTGTAGCACATTTTAAGCTGATAGCTGTTATAGTTTCCGAGACATAGCACATCAAATATTTCACCAAATTTGTGCAATTGTAGGAAAACTACCACTTTTCCTGATACTATCTGTATCCGTTCCAAGTTTTGTGGCAATAGTGACTGTACTTACTGAGATATACAGCGATATATGCACGGATTTTGTCCTAAAAAAATGGGTTATTTTGGGTTTTCGCTTATATATCGGTCAAGGATGAACCGATTTGGCTGATTTTAAATAGCGATTGTCTCCAGGATATTTCCAACTGTTTGGCACCAATCTGATCTGTATCTTTTTATTTGACTCCGGAAACTTGATTTCAACAGACGGACAGACAGGCAGACGGACAGACGGACATGGCTATAGCAACTTCCCTATCTATAAGGATCCAGAATATATATACTTTATGGGGTCGCAAATGAATAATAAAGAAATTACAAACGGAATGACAAACTGATATATACCCTTATCACTATGTGAAGGGTATAAAAAAGAAACTCTTTAGCTTAAAGATGGAACAATTTTAAAACAACATTTTTATTCTCCCTGTACGTTGTCAACTTTAAAAAATTTTTTTGCTTATATCCTGCTGTAAGAGATACAGCAATTGTCTTCTCTTAAAAATTCAAAAATGTTAACTTAAAATTTGAAATTTTTTTTGGAAATCAACAGAGAAGGGAGATGAAATTATGTTTTTGAAAACTGGATTTATCTTCACATTTTACTATAAAGTGCAAAGAAAAGTTTCAAATACTATATTTGCAATCCACAGATATAAAAAGGAAATTCTCTCTAACTTGAAGATGGAGAAAGTTTTAGAACAACACTTTTATTCTCCTTGTACGTTGTCTTCTTTTTTCTTTATACCCTGCTGTAAAATAAACAAACATTTTTTTTCTTTAAGGTAAAATATATTAGTTTTAAGAATAATGTTAATCTCAAACTTCAAATTGAGAAGGTCTTTTAAACACTCAACTGGAAAGACAAATGAGATTTTCCTTTTAAAAACATGAAAATTTACGAGTATTTTTACGAATATGATTTATCCTAACATTTTTCTATAAGCTGCAATAAAACGGTCCAAATACGATATTTACAATCCACAGACAAAAAAAAACTCTCTAGCCTAAATATGGAGCAAATTTTAGAACATATTAATTCTCCTTAAATCTTACAGAAAAATGTCGTTGGTTTAGTTTTGCTGTAAAAGAAAAAATATTTTTTCATTTGAAATATCAAAAAATGTTAATTTAAAATTAAAAATTGAGAAAGTCTTTTTTAGCACTCAACTTAAAAGTCAGATAAAATTCTCCTTTATAAATCCTAAAAAATTACCAGTATTTTTACTAAAATATTTTATCTTAACAACTGACTATAAACTGCGAAGAAAAGGTCCAAAAACTATTTTTAGAATCCACAGATGTTAAAAGGAAACTATTAAGCTTTAAGATAAAGAACATATTAAACAACATATTAATTCTCTTTGTACGTTTTCTTCTTTTAAAAAAATTTTATTGTTAATATCCTGCTGTAAAAGATACAAAATTTTTTTCTCTTAAATAGCAATAAAAATGTTAATTTGAATTTGAGTTTGTCACTTTCACTTTCACTTTCACTTAAATTAGAAGACAGATAAATTAATCCATTTGAAAACATAGCAAATTACTAGTAGTTTAACTGAAATCGTTTACCTTAACATTTTGCTATACTGCAATAAAAAGGCACAAATACTATATTTACAATCCACAGACTTAAAATACAAAATTGTAAATTTCAAATTGTGAAGCTCATTTTAGCACATTTTTCACTCAGTATTTTATTTTTATTCTAAAAAGAAGTTTAACAGATGTATCTTGAAATACAAAAGGAGTTAGTAAAGAGAACTGTTGTATCTTTCGTACTAAAAACTTCACCCTTATGAGTACAACAGCAGGTTGTTAGTCTTGTAATAAACGTCGCACCTGACTCACTTGGAAATATTTAAAACGGATAAAGAAAGTAACCAGTAAGTGGTTGTAAAACGTGTTAATAAAAAAAATTAACATGCAACCGCAAAAGAGGTTTTAATAATAAATTGTAAACAAATTAAAAGAAATGAGATAAAAATGTTGCAGAAAATCTGGTTTGAATATGAAGATTTAAATAAAAGTAAATAAAATTTAAGAATCTTAATTAATAAAATAAAGAAAATCTTCAAGTAAGATTTTTGATGTTAAAAATTCTCAATAAATTTGAATTAAGTGAAAAATCAATACAAATTTTAAATAATTGTGCAAAAGAATTTCATTGTTTTAAACATTTTTTGAAAAAGGATGTCTATAAAACTTATCATATAAAAATAATAAAGTAATTAATATACAAACTAAAAACAAATACTTTAGAAACCGAAATTGCCAAGAAAAGGATATATGACAGTTTTACTAATTTTAATATCGAAAATGCCTTTTTACCAAAAATTTTTAAAAATGTGGTTTTCTATCTACATATATGCTTTGTTATGACAAAATAAGAAAACTAAAAACTAAATAAAATTTTTTAAGCAAAAAAACCTCTCTAAAAGGATACATGGCCAGCTTAACAAAAAATAAACGTAAACAAAATAAATCAATCGAATATTAAAATGGATTTTTTTTTACATTTTTATACCATAAATTAAAAACATTGCAACGTTTACAAGGTGCATATAAAGTAAAGTACATTATAATATTTAAATATATATAATTTTTTTTAGAGAATATTTTTTTTAAAACTCAGTCATTTTTTTTGTTTAAAATAAAGGTGTTTTAGAGAAACTAATATAAAGCGGTGCCGTCGATTTAAAGGAGGGTAAAAATAAAAAGAGAAAAGGATATAATTTCCAAGGATGGTATGCTTTTAAGTGATCAATAGTAAGGAGACCTTGCAAGACCATAACTTTTAGCCACAATAATAACTTGAAGATTGTGACGGGTGTGGCCCTACAAGAGAATTCTGACTTTAAGATGGAAATGTGTAATACATATATTCTAGATAACAGGTTTAATTTTTTTTGATGTTTAATGGTAGTTTAAAGCGCTTTAAATCGTATTTAATTCATAATTTCTCCCAAAAAACTATTTTTGCTTAAAAAAAGCCATTTTCTTAAATGTGACAGGTGTGGCATTTTTATCCAAACGTAAAAAAATAAATGCCGTATGCGATTATTTTAAGCTCTTGCGAAATAAACAAAAATAAAATATGAACCAAATTAGTTATATTTGGATCATTTTAAATTTCCCTTAGACGTAAATTCATCGATTTTTTTTAATGAAGAAAAAATCGATTCTTCTCTAGTTTGGGGCGTTTTACCTAAAATTGTTTAGTTCAAACTTAGTTTTTCGATTAAGTTTATTTACTAAGTTTGCTTTAATTAAAAAGATGTAGATTTTAATTATTTGAATTAAAAGAAATTTACTTATTATTGTTTTTAACTGATGAACTAAGATAAAATTATTTTAAGTTTTATGAAAATTTTGAAGTGTTTTAATTTGATTTTGTGGTCTTTTAATTGCAATCGTTAAAAAACTAAAATAATAAAAAAACTCATTAAATGTCAGGTGAAAATCTTACTTTACAAACCATGTAATATAATACCTACCATACAACCAGGCGCGGATTCAGGGGGGGGGGGGAAAGAAAATTTCACCCTAAAAACGTTAAAAACTTTATATTTGATTTAATAAATAAAAATATTGGTAACCATGAAACAAATGTTTCTTATATTTTGTTAAACAAATGTATTGCATATTCAAAAAAATGTTTTTAAAGACACAAGAAAACTTTCGTGGCAAATCATAACAAAGTATCTGCACTTCAACAAGAAATTGAAAATGGAGAACGTTTGTTGTCTTTTATAAAACGCTATAACTTTTTTCGGGAGGCATAATATACATCTCTGTGGACATCGAGATGATGGTCCTTTGCTATCTTTTGAAAATTCAAGCTCTGAAGGTACTGTTTGTTCACTTCTGCAGCTTTGTATAGATGCTGGAGATAAAATTTTAAGCCATTGTTTACAAGTTTTGCATTTAAATGATTCATATATATCGACAACAACTCAAACTGAGATAAATAAGAGTTTCCATAATCTTGTTTAAGAAATTATACCAAAAAATATTTATTACGCTAAAAAGTATTCGATTATTTTTGAGGAACCCCCTGATTTATCAGGAAAAAGCTAAATATATTTAGCTTAAAGGTATTTTAACCTAAACGAAAAGCAAGTAAAAAAAGGGTCCATCGATTTTATCTACGCATTTAAAGAGGCTTAAAATAAAGTAGCAATGACGTCGAAGTGTCAATTAATGCGAACACACCATTATCAGTAATTTTAAGAGCTTTGAAAAACGTTGGTATTGACTATAAAAATTGTGTAGGAAGTGGAACTGACGGGTGTCCTTTGATCAAACTATTATCTATACTAATAATTAAGAGGAAAAGTTTTTTTGTATGTCTTGACTTTTCTCCGGAACTACCTAACCGATTTGGATGATTTTTTCACCAATGTTATTGTTTTGCTTCCTGAAGGGACAGAGGTTATAGTTTTTTTTACCTTAAGTGGGCATAGTACCTCCCACATGAATTAAATGGACTTAATGGTATATTTCGAGAACTATAATCGCTATCTGCTTAAAACATTGTGAAAGTTATTTAATTAAACATTTTTCTATTTGAGTCAAATATTTTTATTATCGAAGCAGGGGAAGAGGTAGCTGCCATACAAAATTATTATTTTTTTAAACGGAGGGTGATACATTTAGTCTCAAAATTTTGTGCAATAGCCTAAGTACTACTAAATGAAGCTTATAATAGGACAAAACCCAATCAAAAGAGCAATTTACAAACATACACACACACGCTGTATGTGAATGCCTTTGCTTATATACAATAAAGAGCCTACCGTTATGGGGAACTGTAAAATGACTTTCCACAACAGCTTCTTAAACTTGGGGAAGGGACTTTTCTGTCTTCGAGTCTGAGCACTATACGCAATGAAATCATTTTAAATGAGATACTTGGTCATATATTATATTGTCTACAGCATCTATTAGATGAAGTTTATCCTAGCCTCGAAAATATGTTGGAAAGAGATTTCAATTGGCTGTTTTCAAGAGCAATAAATTCGTCTACAAATGAGACTGTAAATGAAATAAGCCATCTCATCATACAAAAAGTCCCCGGGCAAACTAAATCCTTCAAATCGATTGATACTGTCACCAACATCGAGGATGCAGTTCATTATCCAAAAAAATTTCTAAATTCGCTAAATCCTTCTGGCTTACCATTTCATGAGCTTTCTCTTAAAGTTGGTGAACTTTTTCATGCTATTAAGAAATTTATGCCCTCCAAACATGTGCAATGGAAAAATACTTCTAATAACTGAGTTAAAAACAATTTAATTGTAGCAACTATACTGACAGGTCCTGCAACAGGCAAATATTCCGAGAATTCCTATGGTTCCAACGGACTTGCCTTTATCATTTAAACGCTTACAGTTCCCAATGAAAATATCCTTTGCGATGACTATTAACAAGTCTCAAGGACAAACTTTTTCTTTGGTTGGAATTGATCTTCGTAAAGCATTTTTTCCACATCGCAAATTTTATGTCGGTTTATCACGAGTTGGAAACCGATTAAACCACTAAAATTTTTAAATAAAAATTGAAAAATGGTTTCAAGGCTGGCCAAGAGAAAAACACGCCTTCGTACAAAGAAATTACGATTTTTCTTTAAATCTTCACTAGAAACAAGAAATTAATGACATATTTAATCTTTTAGTTACAGTCTCAGGACAAATGATGAAATTTAAACATAACGTTAGGGTCGTTGCTAAACTTGCCTAGTGAAATATAAAGACAAAATTAAAGCACGAACTGGCCAATCCTTTAAATTTTGCTGATATCAATTTTGGTTAAGGGTATAACAAATGTACCTTCTGTGCTATCCAAAAATTTAGAAGGATTGGAAATTAAAGTAAGAAAATTTTTTAAATAAAGTCAACAAATACAAAAATTAGTACAAACATTTTAAAGTAAAACTCTATTTATTTAAAAAAATATTGAAAAAAAAAGTTAAAACAGCATACAACATTTCTAGAAAATTAAAAAAAAAACATATGTACAAAAATGTTAAAAGAAATTTGTTGTTTTTATATCCCTTCCTTTACCATAAATTTATCTAATAGGGGGGTAGTGGAGCGCACCGGGTTCGCTCGTAAAAGAATAAAATGAAATTAACAACCTAAATAGCATATTGATGCTGGAAATCTTTTGTTAAGAGAAGAGAGAAATTTTTTATAAAAGTTGTGAATAAAATAGGAACAACAAAGCTTTCAAAGTAATATATTTGTGTTTAAAATATAACCCGCTGATTTTTAAAACACAACGCCTGAAAACAAACAAAATGTATTGAAAAATTTTAAAATTTTTTTTTATTTTTATGCGTTGCGTTTTACATAATAATGCCCTAAATATTCTCAAACTGCAATAACAATAATTTACATTAACGTCCGGACATTATAATAACAGTAATGGTGTCACAATACTAAACAGTTCTTATTGTGTTGTTCCTACAGCTGTTGCGTTGAATAAGAGAGTGTTTGTGAGTATTTAGGTTAAAAAGTATTTGCGCATATTGTATATGAGTATAATGGCATTTTAACATATAAAAGACGTGAAAATTTTAACTAATGAAAGAATTATGATGCGTTAATAAAACCAGGAAAATAAAACAACTGATATGATGAAAAATAAATAAAATATTATAAAATGTAAACTAAAGCAACAGCTAAAATAATACAAATTTAATGAGGCTTTAAATATTTAAATTAATCCTTTTTAAAATTAAATTTAACTAGCGTAACTATTAACTATTATTGAAAAATATTATTTGAAAAAGCAAAAATAGCGGCATTTTTGTACAATAAAAAAATAAAAAAAGGATACATTGTTGCCTCTTATAAGGATTAAAAAGATGTGCTTAGGTTTTTTTATTACCTACTTAATAAACAAATATCCAACTTAGGTAAGTTTATGTAAATTTAGTAAAAGTTCGGTTGAAGGTTTTATAAGTAAAGGCTCGTATCCAAAATTTTTTTTAAATTAACATCCGGTGTTTAAAGGAAATTTTCATACATAATCGGGACTAAAAGCATATTTTAAATTTTAAAAAAATTTTTGGACACAAGCTTTGAAACTTTTAAACATTTTAAGTTGTAAAGCACTTGTGCGCATACCTAATCCCCATATATTGAAAAATCAAGGTGTAACTTTGTTTCTTTGATTGTCACGTAATCACGCCTTAGCGGCTGGACCGATTTTTATAAAATTTAAAATGTAAATACATACTTCTAAGCCTTGAATGTGCGACAGGCTGTACATTTTTGGAAAAAAGGGAGGTGTCACGCCCACAACACTTAAAATCTAACTGCGCTTCTACTGCAAAAATTAAACTTTAAATACACGGAAAAAAATTTTTAAGGTAAAAAAATAGGCAGGTCGTCGCCCCCTTAAATAAAAAGTATAATACAAGTACTTTTGCCAGACAGATTTTTTCGAAATTAGTTCGCATATTAACGGTTTCAAAAGTTAAAATTTTGAAAATTTTTAAAAAAGTGGGCGGTGTTACGCCCACAAAAATTTAAGTGTTTATACTAATACTTTTACTGCACCGAATTTTTCGAAGCTTTGCACACATTTAGATGGCATCTAATTTTGAAATTCTAAAGGCGAAAAATTAAGAGTTACGTCTCCACAAAAATTAAAGCCTTTAAACTGGTTCTTCTACTGTTTCGATTTTTATGAAGCTGAAAAAATGCACCGATAATTTTTATATTCTGTACAATAATTAATAACATGAAGACAGATAAATGTGATAAATTATGATAAAATAGATCAATATTTGATCCCGTATAGCCCAAAACGATTAATCTGGGAGGACATTTGTATGGGGGCTAGGTCGAAAAAGTAACCGATCATCCCCATAAACAAAATGATTTTTCCCTATGTCAAACTTTTCTGTTCCACATTTCATCAAAATATCTGCAAAATGCAGCCTGTACTTTGTTCACAAAAATAAATTAATGCCCAGCCAGACGGACGGACGGATATGCTTTAATCGACCCAGGAAGTGATTCTGTGTCGATCAGTTTATTTGAAGATTGCTCTCAGACTTCTTCTTTTAGGAGGTACAATTATTTGCACAAACGCATAATAAAATGTAGGTATACAAATTGAAGAGGACTCCTTTTACAAAATATTTAAAATGTAATGACACCATAAATTAAAAACTATTGAACTATTGATATGTATATAGCAATATTATTGGCGCAACAATACCAACAGCGTAATCCGCAGGGGAAGATATTTTTAAGCCCCCTATACCAATTATTTCATTATTAATTTTTAACGCTTACAGTTCTAGTAAAATTAGCATTCGCTACTTTTCTCATGGGCAGTTATTCGTCACCTGTTCTCGGGTACAAAGTGGATAAAATTAACAAATTTTTGCATCAAATGAATAAAACTCCCAACAGAGTGTATACGAGTAATAGCGTCTTATCAAGTAGCTAACTACCCGTTATTTTTTCTATAATAAGCTACAAACCTTGCTATAAAGATTTGTTTAGTAATTAAAAATTCAACAATTTTATTTTGTTCGCATATTTTTACACATTTTTGTTGGTATATGTTAATGGATTCATGTAAAAGTTTTATTAACAACACTAGAAGGAAAATTCCTATAAGCATTTGTACAATAAAAGCATTGCGAATCATTGAAACGAGCCAAATAACGAGTTGAATCGAATGCCGTAATTTTTCCCCAGTCTTATATGAATTTTTTATAAGTTAGACAAATGCTTCCAAATTTTACCTCTTAAGATTATTTCCGTACAACGCCAGGATAAGCTAGTATTTGAATTATTTGAATGTTAACATTTTTTAATTTTGTAGTTTTTTATAGCAAGTGTCGTGCCTTTCTAACTTAATTGCCATAAAAAAACGAAATTATTAAGGGTTATTTTAGCCATTTACATAGTCCAAATCATAACTTGTTAATTATTAAAAAAATAATTACAAAACAAATACATGCTCTTATTAACCTACAGTGTTGATGTTTATATTATGTTTATAAGCTTCACTAAATAAAGGCGTAAAAAGGGGAAAAATATTATTTAATAAAGATAAGCTTTAATAATATGGATCCTTATAAAACCCCTTATAAAACCCATATATTTTGTTATAAAACCCATATATTTTGTTCCTTAAAATTTTTTTTATTAACTTTTACCCTAAGAAGTAACTTTTTATTAAACAAATGTGTGCTTTTTCTCTAGTATATTACACATAAAGAGCAACAGTTTTCAAAAGTGCTGAAGCTTTTAAAACGAATAGAACAAGCAGTTGTAATTTGACGATGTAACGCAAAACGTGCTTAACCTCGAGGGAAGGAATAGTGTAACAATATACTATAATTATTTTCCTAATATTAATCATTTATATTAATAATAAAAGTTTTTCTATATTTTGTTTGTTTGTTGTACATACGAAAAGGTTTCCATTAAAATATATAAAAAACGTTTTAATTTAAAACAAAAAAAAAAAAAAATCAATTTCTTTTTTCATTTAAAAATTGTAATATAAGTTTTAGCGCTCGACATTTTAAACATGAACACTTCCAAACTGGGTGCAGTCACGAAGAAAACTCGAAAATTTTTAAAATTCCTTTACAATAATTAAAAGTGTGGGTATAATTGACTTCAAACTTACTTTTAACTTTTACGGAAGTTAAAAACGGTATATGGTTGAAAAAATTAAAACAAGGTTATAACCCCACTTCATTACAATAAATTTTTTTCCACACCAATACGTATACGTATTATAGAATTCATCAATAGTAATCATACGCCTTGTTGGTTTGCAAAGTTAGTAGAAATCGAAAAAACATTATTTTTTTTAACAAACTTGTTTTAAAGCAATTGTCCTTTTTCTTTATTAACTTGAAACAAGTGTATCATCAGAGCGAAAATTGTAAATAACAACATGCCTACTTCATCTAAAGTGGTTAAAATGCTAACTAATTGGAGGGTCAGCGCCATTGCTTGAAAAGTATGAGTAATTATTAAACACTTGGCAAAAATTTCTTAAAAATTAAAATTATTTATGTCAAAAGTAATCATCGCAAGATGTTATATCTCTTAAGCAACTGCTGTAATCCAGAAATATGTGACAGGCAGTGAAATTAATTTTAAGAGGTTTTAACAGATATGACAATAATGTTGTAAAGAGTGGCATATGTAAAAGACATTTTGTGGATAACGTTTAGAAATACGACATTTTGGAAACAAAAAATATTTTCTTTCAAAGCTTTTAACTTTAAGTCTTAAAAAACAAAACTTTTTTAAATATCTTTATAATCATGGATTTAACTAATAAAACTCTTTTAGAAAAGAAAACGTATTATTATACTCTTCACATAGTGATAAGTGTAATTTCTTTATTATCTATTTGCGACCCCACAAAGTATAAATATTCTGGATCCTTATAGATAGGGAAGTTGATATAGCCATGTCCGTCTGTTGAAATCAAGTTTCCGGAGTCAAATAAAAAGATACAGACCAGCTATTGGGGTCAAACTGTTAGAAATATCCCGCCGACAATTGCTATTTAAAATCAGTAAAATCGGTTCACTATTGACCGAGATATAAGCAAAAACCCAAAATAACCATTTTTTTTAGGACAAAATCCGTGCATATATCCCTATATATCTCAGTAAGTATAGTCATTCTTGCCACAAAACTTGGCACGGATACTCTTAAAGTAGGCATCTAAATAATGGAAAAATTTTTTTCAGATAGGATCAGGGGAAGTGGTAGTTTTCCTACAATTGCACAAATTTGGTAAAATATTTTATGCGCTAAATCTCGGAAACTATAACAGCTATCGACTAAAAATGTTCTACAAAAAATAATTGTACGCAAAGACCTACACTTTAAAGAAAAAATTTTTTGAGTGGGGGCAGAACAAAGGGTAGCTCCCATAAAAATTAACAATTTTTATGAAATTTTCGATAGGCTATATCTCGGAAACTGTAACAGATATCAAAATCAAATGTTTTACAAAAAATAATTGGACAACAAAACCTACGCTTTGAAGAAAAAATTTTTTGGGTGGGGGGTGAATATGGAGTAGCTCCCATACAAATTAATAATTTTTGTTTGCGAAGAGTACAATAGATGAGTTGGCAGGCTTGGTTAAACAAATTCCGCAATCATTCGTCAAAGTTTTTACTGCTGACATTTGTCGCATTGCCTCTAGAATTTTCGAAAAAAATGGTTTAGTTATCTCATGCGTGGATAAGGCACACTAAACACTTACCCTGGTGCAATGCAAGAGTTTTTGATGTTTTAACTGAGAGTTGTATATTTCTGAAAACCCGTTGTGACGGTTTTACTTGTTAGCGTAGCCGTTAAAGTAAAAATGAGCCTCGTTGCTCCAAAATATAGGATTTACAGTGCAAAAACGCTCCAACATTATTTCAAAAAAGTTTTGCGTAAACTGCTTTTAGCCAGTTTAATGTTTTTAGGAATCCTTGAAGCTCAACTGGGCACTGGCTGTGCGACATTTGTAGCTCAAGCAGTCGAGCGGAATGTCTGCACCCACGAACAATTTAAATTAGCCATCGGTCTATGACGTTTTCGTCAAATACCGAACTTTGAGCAAAATTGTAGACGAGCATTTACTTAAGAATCATTGCTCTGAAAAAATGTCTTCACAGCAAATACGCGAAGCTCACTCGACCACTGCGACTCCAACCACGCCACCTTCTTTCCGCACTGTTTATTACTTTTTGAAATAATTGTTTTTAAAACTATAAATATTCCACCAAGCAATATGAATCAAAAATATTTTTTACTTTCTTAGACTTTTTATAAATATTTATTGCCTTTAAACTATTAGAAAATGTCTTCAAAATTTTTAAAAACTACTTTAAATTTAATATCTCCTTGCATTTAAGTTGTGTAATGTCTTTGAATTGCGTGTCCTTAGCTTTCTTCTTTTAAACCTAATTTTTCTTAACGCTTAATATCAGTAATCGTAGTTAATGATATTAAAGATAAATTTTTTTTTCACTTTTAGCTATGTCTGGGTTGTTACTCATCTTCCGTCTTTGCAGTTTTTTTTATTTAACGACTGATACTTTTATTTACTTCATGCGGTTAATGTTATGCCATTAGCAAGCAATGTTATGACTGTGCTTATTCAATTTTTACTTTTTGATAACTCAACTCTAGTAAATTATTTAATTAATTTTGCATTTATATATTTAAGACTTTCAATATCTTTTTAAGATACAGTTTTTTTTGAGTGGAAAAATTTGATTAATGATATTGATATTGCATTGCTAAATGCCACTAAAGCGAGTTGAATTGAAAATAAGAAACAAATATTTAAAAAAAAAATGTTTCAGTAGAGTATTATCTTTACAAACATAAAATGATTTAAAATATTTAAAAGAAAAAAAGTTGTTTAAAATAAATTAATGGAAAATAATAAGCCACTAATAGGTATTGCTTTTCAAATTTAATAGACTACATGTTCTAAAAGGATTTAAGGATTCCACTACTCTCCTAAATCAAAGTGTAACGATTTGTCTGTTTTTAATAAAATACAAAAAAAACTTAGTTCATACATTAAATTTCTTAGTTTATTTCGGAAATTTCACACCTTCTTTTGAGGGGTGGTAACAAACATATTAATCACATATTTTTTCTTTTCATATTAGTGCGAGTAGAGATTATTGCTTTACAAACATTTAAAATTATTATCTTACCGAGAAAACATAATTAAATTTTACTAAAAACTTTTCAATGTAAATTAAGACCCAGTTACACCTTTCTGTGCTAAATTAAAAGTTGTCACACCCAAAACTCTGCTTAATATATGTACATGCATGTAGCAAGTACTTTAGATAATGTTCATACATTTATAACAAAAAAAATGTTGTGTAATTCTATTTACCAGTAGCTTAACTACTTTAAATGCTTTTGTTTTAGTTGTGAACTAATTCTTTCAAACCAAAAAAAAAAAAGTACATTCACACCATCACTTAAGTGTTTGTAGTGGTTAAGTGCTTGCATTCACCGCATGCAAAGCCACCCATAACTAAATGGTTAGAGAGATAATGTGGTAAACTTAAGCTTAAAATTTTAGTTTTATGTTTGTTTTTTTTTTTATGTATGAGTGTGGATGTTCTTCTTCTACCATACTTATTGTCAGCTATTTTTGTGGTCTTACTAGATGGCGATTTCCTTTAAGATTTTAATTCAAAGTTAAATTAAAATCTTTTTAATTTGGTTTTTTATTTTTATTACAGTTCTTTGGCGAACTAACAATAAGTATTAAAATCTTAAAACTATTTAATTTTTATTAGACCAGCCAGTGCCAGACTAAAATTCAAGTTCTCATAATAAAATTAAATAATATTAAAATTTTATTTTTATTTTTTTTTTTATTTTATTTTATTTTATTTTATTTTATTTTTATTTTATTTTATTTTATTTTATTTTATTTTATTTTATTTTATTTTATTTTATTTTATTTTATTTTATTTTATTTTATTTTATTTTATTTTATTTTATTTTATTTTATTTTATTTTATTTTATTTTATTTTATTTTATTTTATTTTATTTTATTTTATTTTATTTTATTTTATTTTATTTTATTTTATTTTGTTTTATTTTATTTTATTTTATTTTATTTTATTTTATTTTATTTTATTTTATTTTATTTTATTTTATTTTATTTTATTTTATTTTATTTTATTTTATTTTATTTTATTTTATTTTTTTTATTTTATTTTATTTTATTTTATTTTATTTTATTTTATTTTATTTTATTTTATTTTATTTTATTTTATTTTATTTTATTTTATTTTATTTTATTTTATTTTATTTTATTTTATTTTATTTTATTTTATTTTATTTTATTTTATTTTATTTTATTTTATTTTATTTTATTTTATTTTATTTTATTTTATTTTATTTTATTTTATTTTATTTTATATTATTTTATTTTTTTTTGTTTTATTTTGTTTTATTTTATTTTATTATTACAGTTCTAATCTGATTTTATTTTTGTGTTTTTAGAAAATTACTTAAAATATTATCGTTGGAATAAAGCAACAAAAAAAGAGTTTAAGTCGCATGAAGTATGCAAACAGATGTTAACTCCTTTAAAGTCAGAAAAAAAATAGTTAAAAAAAATAATAAAATAAAGCGGTGTATTAGAATTTCTTAAAAAGTTTAAATTAAAAAAAAAATAATTTTGAGATAAATTCTAACAGCCAAAGAAACAAAACTTCTAATGAAAATTTATAATAAGAAATAAAAACACTCATACAAAAGTACCAAAAAATTAAAAACTTTAAGCTGAAAGCTTTGGTAATGCAATTACCAAGATGGTTATCTGGCTACTATTGGGCAGCTCCGTTGTGACAGGTGATACCATTTTTTCCAAGCTTTTGCTTTTAATTCAAGCAATCTAAAATTTTAATTAAAAAATGATATGATTTTCAATAATGGTACGCTTTAAGCAAATTATAGTGAAACGGCACTGAAGAATTATGATTTCTTCTAAAAATTAACCGCAGCAGACTGTAACCGGTGTGAATTTAAAAATTTGAATTTAAGACAATCTTCACTTTAAGATCGTTTTGCGTGAAATATCCTTAAGAAAGGACATAATTTGTTTAATTTTAACGGTAGAAAAAAGTGTTTTTAACCGTATTAGATTTATTTTTTTACCAAAAAATCCTTTTTGGTTAAAGAAAAGCTTTAAAATAATTTGGCGAATATGTTTTCATCAGCATGTAGAAAAAGAGTCTGATATTAAATATGTAATTAATATAAGCTCTTGCTAATAAAATTGAATATATGAACCAAATTATTTTTAGGTTGATAATTTTTTCCTTGACTTTTTTTAATAAAGAAAACAATTTTTCCCTACTTTCTACCTTTGTTCGTAGAATTGACTTGATACAGATAGTGGGCTGCAGAAATATGTAGGTCTTAAGGGTTAACACAGCTCAAGGTGGCAACGTCCTAGTGTAGTGACGTACAAGAACAAGGAGAAGAAAGCAGCAACAAGATAGTCGAAACGGTTGGCGAGGGCAATTGTTCTCGTGTTTTGGCAAAGTAAAGGTTGTTAAATAAAGGTACAAATCGCTTAAAAAACTTGCTGGAGGTACACAGAATTGCATCAATTAAGAAGTATTTGGAAGGTCTAGACGCAACCCCTCAAACAAATTATTCTCTATGGCGATCAGCCAGTCGTCTCAAAAGACCCGTAATCGCAAAACCACCACTGCGCAATCTAAGAGGATCCTGGGCTAGAAATGATGAAGAAAAATGCGATCTGCTCGCAAGCCATTTAAGAAACGTGTTCACTCCTAATACATGCACTGACGTGAGGGAATTACCGCCTGTTGTTTCTAGACGTCCTATAGAAATACGTTTCCGATATTCAGATGTGGTAGAAGCTATTTCTAACCTTAATGATAAAAAAGCTCCTGGCGTTGATAAAATAAGCAACAAAATGCTCATTGAGCTACCTTTTACAGCAAAAAGAATAATTCTTTTTATTTTTAATGCCATAATACGGCTTGAACATTTTCCACCAATATGGAAAGTTGCCTTAGTTAAGATGATTCCTAAGCCTGGTAAAGATCCTTCTAAGGTGGAGTCTTATAGGCCTATAAGTTTGTTACCAACTTTGTCAAAACTGTTTGAAAAGCTGCTTAAAAACAAGCTTACTCCGATCCTGAATGAAAACAACTGCATTCCAGATCACCAATTTGGCTTTAGAAGTCAACATAGCACAATAGAACAAACTCACAGACTGGTGCAGGTTATAAGAGAAACTTTCGAGGAAAAAAAGTACTGCTCCGCGCTTTTTATAGATGTCTCTCAAGCTTTCGATAAAGTATGGCACGAAGGCCTGTTAAACAAACTAAAGCTAAACCTTCCAGCTAATATTTTCAACCTACTAGAAAAGTACATAACCGGTCGACAGTTTAAAATCAAAGAGGGAAACCAAATAAGTTCTTCTCAAACAATAGGGGCTGGTGTACCTCAAGGGAGTATACTAGGTCCAGTTCTGTACTTGCTTTACACAGCAGATATGCCAACCAATAGTTTTACACACACGTCGACATTTGCTGATGATACTGCTTTTCTTAGTATTCATAAAGACCCTAAAGAGGCTTCAAACCAATTGCCGCAACACGTAACCCAAGTTGAAAAATGGGCAAAGTTATGGGGAATAAAAATAAATGAACAAAAATGTACCCACGTAACTTTTACTTTACGCAAAGAAACGTGCTCTCCAATTCTTATTAACAACCATATGGTGCCTCAACGAACCGAGACAAAATATCTTGGTATTCACCTAGACCGCCGCCTCACATGGAAGCCTCATATAGATGCGAAGTTGACGCAAATGAAACTTAAAGCTACACAAATTCATTGGCTAATCGGCAGAAACTCTGTGCTTCGTCTTGATTGTAAACTTCTACTCTACAAATCGATTTTGAAACCAATTTGGTGCTACGGTATACAATTATGGGGCACTGCTTCCGCATCCAACATAGAAAAAATTCAACGCAGGCAAAACAAAATCCTAAGAATGATAACTGGTGCTCCTTGGTATGTTAAAAACAGCAACATCCACAAGGATCTACTAGTTCCACTAGTTAAATGCGAAATCCTGAACTATGTGGACAAGTATTTAAATAAGCTGGAAGCTCACCCAAATCCGATCGCCCGAAACATCCTGCAACATAGTGGGCACACCCGCCTGAAAAGGAGGGATACTATTGCGCTTATATGAAGCTTGATAATTAATATGAGAACTTAAATTTTAGTCTGGCACTGGCTGGACTTATATTAACTACCTAGTTTTAAGATTTGAACACTTATTGTTAGTTCGCCACAGGCGAAGATTCAATAATAAATATATGAAACAAAAAAAAAAAAAAAAAAAAAAAATAAAGGTTGTATGTATATTCAGCTGTAAACTTCTAGCTTACTTAAGTCAGTTAAAGTTCTTAATTAAGAGTTGTCAAATATTAACTACAAATTCAGTTGTTAAAGTTTTAGGTAACTAAAGCATTAAGAAACCATAGCTTATACGAATAAATTATTTTCTTTTCTTTGTAATAATAAATTAAAAGCAAACTAATAATAAAATTGAATTTAACTTATTTATGAAACAATTGCATTAAATAAAAATCTTTACATATTGAATAACCTTTTTTAAAATTTTAGGTATTCGGGTATGGTAATAGCTACAAGGTGGCCCAAAAAAAGTTATCCGAAGTTGTTTGGCTCTTATTACACCCTTCACGCTGTGATAAGGGTATATATCAGTTTGTCATTCCGTTTGTAGTTTTCTGAGTATCCATATGCGAACCCATAAAGTATATATATTCTGGATTCTTATGGATAGCTAAGTTGGTATAGCCATGTCCGTCTGCCCGTCTATAATCTGTCCGTCTGTTAAAATCAAGCTTCCGGAGTCAAATAAAAATATGCAGACCACTTATTGGTGTCAAAATATTAGAAATGTCCTGGAGACAATCGCTATTTAAAATCAGCAAAATCGGTTCACTATTGACCGAGATATAAGTGAAAACCAAAAATAACCCATTTTTCTTAGCACAAAATCCGTACATATGTATATCCCTATATATCTCAGTAAATATAGTCACCCTTGCCACAGAACTAAGTACGGGTACTTCCTAAGTTGGGATCTAAATAATGGAAGAATTTTTTTTAGATAGGATCAGCGGAAGTGGTAGTTTTCCTGCAATTGCACAAATTTGATGAAATATTTTATGCGCTAAATCGTAGAAACTATAACAGCCATCGACTTCAAATGTTCTACAAAAAGTAATTGGACGATGAGGTCTACATTTTGGAGAACAAATTTTTTGTGTTGGACCAGGAGAAGGGGTAGCTCCCTTACAAATTAAAAATTTTTATGAAATTTTTGATAAGCTATATCTCGGAAACTATAACAGAATTCAAATGTTTTTGTTGTATTTGCCTTATGTTTTGATCAATGAATTTTTTTTATTATATTCTTATAAAATGAAACAATGAATAAGTTTAAATTGCAAAGGAAGGATGGCCTATATTCATATTGCATATACATGACATTCCACCTTGTCATCGTCTTGTTAGAGCGTTGTCTGTTTTTTTTTATTATCTTCGTAATTCTTATATTATTCATTTCAAAAGCTAGTACTTAATTTTTTTTTGCATACTCGGCGAAAAGGCATGACGTGCATGCTATATGATTACGCGCTGAAGAAAAGGGTTAAGAGCCACAATAACGATATATAAGCTAGTCGGACATCTTTTCATGCCCCTTAGCCGGTTTTCCTTCAAATAAGTTTTACAAGTTCCACTTTCTTTTAAAGCAATTTTTTTTGCAAAATTGTAGCTGACGCGTAACAATTGTTTTACTTTTTTAGACAATAGCTAAATATATTTATATTTTGCTTAAAAAAATCTTTATTTTCGTAATGACTACCTTTTAGTTTTTCATTAACTTTTTTACCTGTTTTTGTCACATTTTAATACAACAAAATGTTGGCTTTATGAAAGAATCAAAAGACCGCTTTATTTTCTGTGTTCTTTTAAAATGACTATCTGAGATTAAACAAAATAATTTGTTGTCTTTATTGCATAAAAAAAATATCTTAAAGAAATAAACTTTAGTTGTTTTTGAAGCCAAGAATTTCCTTAAGATAACAATTTTAGACTTTTGTGGGAAATTAAGAGTAAAAATTTAAATAAAAACGCTTTTTGTTATAAAAAAAAACATTTACATTAAACTTATGGAAGATAAGATCATAATAAAAATAAAAAAATTCAATTAAGATGTGGTCGAGGATTATACTTTTAAAAAAGTGATTTTTGAAATTTTTTCTAGACTGTTCGAAATGAATTACCTTTATATGCATATTGTTTTAAAAGTAAAATAAAAGTAGCAGGTGGGGTTAGAAATTAATACAGATATGTTGGTTGCATAATTATTCTTCATTTTGTTCGAAATAAGCAAGAAGCAACCCCTACGGTAAATTAACTAAATTTATTTGCAACAAAATTAAGCAGCTCATCTTAAAATAAGTTAGAAAATCAAAAATTTTATTACAATATTATGTCCAGAACTGGTATTGCCAACTGGTTCATTTTTATACCCTTCACATAAGTGATAAGGGTATATATAAGTTTGCCATTTCGTTTGTAGTTTCTTTACTATCCATTTGGGACCCCATAAAGTATATATATTCTGGATCCTTATAGATAGGGAAGCCGATTTAGCGATGTCCTTCTGTCCGTCTGTCCGTGTTATGGTTGAAGACAACTTTCTGAAGCCCCCCGATATTGCATGGACCCGTAAGTGATATCAAACTGTCAGAAATAGTCGCGAGGAAATCGGTATTGAAATTCAGCAAAATCGCCCAAAAGACTTCCTCCGTTTTTTCAGTCTACGACAACAACAAAGAACATACTTTTGCATGTAATAATAAAAAACAACAAAAAAAGAAAAAAACAGAATCAGTCGTGTTAATATTATTGAACTACACCCAAAACAAAAAATTTATTAGTATTAGTATTCATACATATAACAGGGTTGCCATACAAAGCTTAATTTAAACATTTTCTAAATCGCTTCTACGGCTTCCAGGGTTCTCCTACAAAGGTAAAATGTAAGACCGACAAGAATTATTTTATCCATCCAAACATTTTTGTGGGACATACTTACTCTCTATCTCCAGCTTCTGACATGGTTGCCATACAAAATTTTAAAAATAAGGTAAAGACCGCTACAACTTCTCCGGAGTCGCCCGTAGAGGAAAAAAATGTATCACAGACCCCCATTAGTTTTTCCTCCCAAACGTATTCCTAGAGTATACTTACCCCTATCACCACGCCCTAAGGGGATTACCATACAGAGTTTGAAAACATTAGGATAAATACACCTACAACTTCTCCGTAGTCACCCGTGGAGCGTTAGAAAATGACACCGACCCCTACTTGAAAATAAAAAAAATATTTCATAAGTAAAAGAATGGATAAAAATAAAAAAAGTTTGGTATTTCGAAAGGCCAATGTGAAGGGTCTATAAGATTCGGCTCAGCCGAATATAGCGCTCTTACTTGTTTATATTACTCCAGTAAGTACCAGGCCAAAATTAAAGTCTCATAATAAAGTAGATTATTTTCATCTAAGAGCAATAGTATCTTGTCCACATAGCTTAGGATTTCGCTTTTTACTAGTGGAACTTCTAGATCCTTGTGGATGTTGCTGTTTTTGATATACCAATGAGCACCAGTTATCATTCTCAGAATTTTGTTTTGACGACGTTGTATTTTTTCGATGTTATAGGCGGTAGCAGAGCCCCATAATTGTATCCCGTAGCACCAAATTGATTTCAAAATTGAGTTGTAAAGTAAAAGTTTACAATCTAGATGAAGCACAGAGTTTCTACCCATTAGCCAGTGGATTTGCGCAGCTTTAAGTTTCATTTGCGTCAGCTTTGCATCTATATGAGGCTTCCATGTGAGGCGGCGATCCAGGTGAATACCAAATATTTTGTTTTGGATCGTTGAGGAACCAAATGGTTGTTAATAGTGATTGGAGGGCACGTTTCTTTGCGTAAAGTAAAAGTTACGTGTGTACATTTTTCTTCATTTATTTTTATTCCCCATAACTTTGCCCATTTCTCAACTTGGTTGTTGCAGCTGGCTCGAAGCCCCTTTGTGGTCTTTATGAATACTAAGGAAAGCAGTGTCGTCAGCAAATGTCGCTGTATGTGTGAAACTATTGATAAACATATCTGTTGTGTAAAGCAAGTACAGAATTGGACCTAGTATACTCCCTTGAGGTACACCAGCCCCTATTGGCTGAGAGGAACTTATTTGGTTTCCCACTTTGATCATAAATTGTCTGCCGGTTAAGTATTTTTCTAGAAGGCTTGAAATATTAGCTGGTAGATAGAGTTTTAGTTTGATTAACAGGCCTTCATGCCATACTTTATCGAATGCTTGAGAAACATCGATAAAAAGCGCGGAGCAGTACTTCTTTTCCTCAAAGGATTTTCTTATAACCTGCACCAGTCTGTGAGTTTGTTCGTTTGTGCTATGTTGACTTCTAAAACCAAATTGGTGATCTGGAATGCAGTTGTTGTCATTCAGGATCAGACTCAGCTTGTTTTAAAGCAGCTTTTCGAAGAGTTTCGCAAAAGTTGGTAACAAAATTATAGGCCTACAAGACTCCACCTTCAAAGGTTCTTTACCACGCTTAGGAATCATCTTTACTAAAGAAAATTTTCCATATTGGCGGAAAATATCGCATTAAAAATAAAAAGAATAATTCTTTTACCTGTGAAGGGTAGCTCTAAAAGCATTTTGTTTCTTTTAACATAACATTATTTTTTTCGTTATCTTACAACTTTTTTTTTAATGTTTTCTTCATTACGATAATTTTGAATACCACTTCATTGCATTTAAATTCTCAATTATGCATACAACAGACAGAAACATTATAATAAAATTTTTTTATACGTTCAAGCTTACACAAGAGCTTCCAAGTATGGTCGTTGTTAAGGCAGGACATTTTACTTGCAGCCCTTACTGGAACAACTAATTTTTAAATTTAATAGAGAAGACAAACTTAAATAAAACAATCAGAACAGTAAAGCTGACAATCGCTACGAAATTCTTTCTGTTGTCTGTTATTTCATTGCATTGTGGTTAGTATCATAGTTTTGCAAGGTAAATGATGTTTTTTGTTTTGTTTATTTTGTTTTTCTTAATGCTGGTTTTTATTTCCTCCTCTTGTTATAATGCATTTTTTATAGCCTTAGTGAAACATAAATTTTTTTTATATTACCTGTAATTTTTTAAAAATCATTTTAGATTCTTGCAGAAAAATTAGCAGCAAACTGCAAATTGCTACAAATGATAATGTAAAGAAGTTAGAAAAATAAAAAATTAACAAAACTTTTCACTTATTTAGCTAAATAAATATTTCTGCAAAAATAAGAAAGAAATTTGTTGTGGGTTATACCCGATTTCACAGTGCTGTTCACCGTAATTTATATTGTAATCAGTACCAGCATATTAAAAAAAATGTATTATACTACGGTGGTGATTTACGATTAAAATTTTTTTTTGCATAAAAAAAGCTAAATTTTAAGGTGATGAAGTCATATTAAAAGCAATTATATACTAAAAGGTGTATTTTAAATTTTTTAGAAAGTTTTTAAAAAATTGTACCCTTCATTACCAGTTTTAAAATATTTTGTAGATAAACAAAAACTTATTTGTTTCAAATATAATCAAAGTATCTTGAAATACATAGCATAGATTAACAAAATGGTTTTCAATGCAACTGGTGCATATAAAACCAATATATAAACCCTTCACATACTGATAAGGGTATATATCACTTTGTCATTCCGTTTGTAATTTCTTTATTATCCATTTGCGACTCCATAAAGTATATATATTCTGGATCCTTATAGATAGGGAAGTTGATATAGTCATATCCGTCTGTCCGTCTGTTAAAATCAAGTTTCCGGAGTCAAATAAAAAGATACAGACCAGCTAATAGAGTCAAACGATTAAAAATATTCTGGAGAAAATCGCTATTTAAAATCAGTAAAATCGGTGCACTATTGACCGAGAGATCTAAATAATGGAAAGATGAGATCAGGGGAAGTGGTATTTTTCCTACAATTATTAAGATAAATATTTTATTCGCTATATCTCGGAAACTATAAGTGCAATCGACATCAAATATTCTACAAAAAGTAACTCGACAACAAAACTTACGCTTTGAAGAAAAAATTTTTTGGGTGGAAGGTGAACAGAGGGGAGCGCCCATACAAATTAACAATTTTTATGAAATTTTCGATACGCTTTATCTCGAAAATTATAACAGCTATCGACATAAAATGGTCTACAAAAAGTAATTAGACAACAAGACCCACGCTTTGAAGAAAAGTTTTTTTGGTGGGAACAGGAAAAGGGGTAGCTCCCGTACAAAGTAAAGATTTTTATGAAAAGTTCTGCAAAAAGTAACAGGATAATAAGGCCTACATTCGAAAAAAAGTCTTTTGGGCAGGAGCAGGGGAAGGAGTAGCTCTAATATAAACTAAGAATTTTTATGAAATTTGCGATACGCCACATGTGGAAAACATAACAACTATCGACTTCGAATATTCCTCAAAAAGTAATAATCAAATAATTTATATATTTTGGAAAAAAAGTTGGAGAGGAGCAGGGGGACTAGAACATCCCATAAAAATTGACAATATGAATAATGTCAAAAACTTTAATGACTGTCGACCTCAAACGTATCTTATATATTTTATGTTAAAATTTTGTAAAATTTTCTATTGACTTTAAAACTCGCACAAAGTATTTTTATTATATTATTTGCAGTATAAAATATATAAAGACAAATGCGAAGGTTATATAAGATTCGGCACAGCCGAATTTAGCGCTCTTACTTGTAATAAATTTATTTTCTGGGATATTATATTTTTCTAATTTAAAAATGTATGCAAATTTGTTTTTGATATTTTGCTTAAAATAATTTGTTGCTGGCTAAATGACTTTTATTAAAAAATAAAACAGAAAAATAATTTCTTTATTCTATAACAAATCTTAACTTAGTCCTTAGTTTCTTAAAAGCACATTTTATAGCAAAAATTGGTCTGTAGTACAATTATAGTAATAGTAACCGCAAAAGCTCAAATTTAATACCGGAAACAATGTTTGTTTAAATTTAAATAAAATTTTTTATATTAATCTAAACTTTTTCGAATTTTTGTTAATAACTTAAAATTTTTTTCAAAAACATTCTCATACACATATTCCCACTATTTATTAGTCATAATATAATACTAATATAAAAGTAATTCTTGCACCCATCCTTAAATAAGAATTAAATGGAACTTTTCTGACAAATATGCATACATTTATGTTTTAGAAGGAAATGCATTTAGGAAGATTGGAGAAGAAATATAATTTATTAAAATATAGTTTTATTAAAGTATGTGTAAAATATATGCATAAGCAAATAGTTTCTGTCTTTTTTCTAAAGGGTATATGAAAGTATGCTGCTTCCTTACACTTAAAAGTGATATATAGCCAAAAATTTTATTGCAAAATTTAAAAAAAATGTCTTAAAAAAATGTTTGCAAAAGGATAAATGGAGAGAAATACAAAAAATAAAAAAACATGATTCAAAATTCCTGAATAAACAAAGTTTATAGTTTTATAAACACACTTTTACTTGAACTTTAAAAGTTAATATCCATTTTATTTTAATAAACCAAAATTTAGCAACAAATATCAATTTGATAGATATTTAACTTAGAAATGTAATAAAATGAAAAAAATAATTTTTACCAAAGTTAATTATGCATTTTATGAAATGAGAGATACAGAAATGTATATTAATCTAAGCTGAGAAATTAATATTAATTATTATGATAAATGACTACGAACAATAACTTAAACATAAAATAACAAGTAAGAGCGCTTTATTCGGCTGTGCCGAATCTTATATACCCTTCACATTGACCTTTCGAAATCCCAAACTTTTTTTTATTTTTATCCATTTTTTTACTTATCAAATATTTCTAATTTCTAAATAAGGATCGGTGTCATTTTTTAACGCTCCACGGGTGACTAGAAAGTTGTAGGGGTTTTTAGCCTAATTTTTACAAATTTTGTATGGCAACCCACTAAGAGGGTTGGAGATAGGGGGTTAGTATATTCTAGGAATATGTTTTGGAGGGGAAACTAATGGGGGTCGGTCGTACACTTTATTGCTCTAATGCCAACTCTGAGGAAGTTGTGGGCATTTCCATATCATTTTTTGTAAATTTTGTATGGCAACCCTCTTAGGGCGTAAAGATAGAGGGTAAGTATGTTCTAGGAATATGTTTGCGAGAAGAAACTAATAGGGGTCGGTCGTACACTTTATTGCTCTAAGGCCAACTCTGAGGAAGTTGTGGGCATTTTCATATAATTTTTGTAAATTTTGTATGGCAACCCATTCAGAGGGTGGAGATAGGGGGTAAGTATGTTCTAGGAATATGTTTAGGAGAAGAGACTAATAGGGGTCGGTCGTACACTTTATTGTTCTAAGGCCAACTTAAGTTTAATTTAAGTTTTTCCATGCAATTGTTTTTGTTGTTATGCATTGTGTTTTGCATAATAAGGCCATTTTACTTATAAAAAATGTAAGTTTGGAATTTGTACGGCATTATTTTATTGTTTACCTCAAAGGTTTAAGTATTAAATTATAATTTAGAAATTTGTTGTAATGTGTTCAGAAATCATTATGTAGCAAGTTGTTCTAATTAATTGTATCTTTTCCTTTCTGGGTTTTAAAATTCATTTTGCTGTTCATAAAATGTTTTCCATTTTGCGCATGTATTAAACTATTTCGTTACAAATTTAATTATTAAAAAGAAATTTAAATAACTAAAGTTACTTTTACCCAACACTTGCCTTCAAAACACTTATATTTGCATTATTTTACTATTTGTAAAGTATTCATATCATTGTTATTTTTGTTTTTTTATATTATATACAAATTTTTAACTACAGTATCATATGTGTTTTATTTAAATTTTTTTTTTTTGTTTCATATATTTATTATTGAATCTTCGCCTGTGGCGAACTAACAATAAGTGTTCAAATCTTAAAACTAGGTAGTTAATATAAGTCCAGCCAGTGCCAGACTAAAATTTAAGTTCTCATATTAATTATCAAGCTTCATATAAGCGCAATAGTATCCCTCCTTTTCAGGCGGGTGTGCCCACTATGTTGCAGGATGTTTCGGGCGATCGGATTTGGGTGAGCTTCCAGCTTATTTAAATACTTGTCCACATAGTTCAGGATTTCGCATTTAACTAGTGGAACTAGTAGATCCTTGTGGATGTTGCTGTTTTTAACATACCAAGGAGCACCAGTTATCATTCTTAGGATTTTGTTTTGCCTGCGTTGAATTTTTTCTATGTTGGATGCGGAAGCAGTGCCCCATAATTGTATACCGTAGCACCAAATTGGTTTCAAAATCGATTTGTAGAGTAGAAGTTTACAATCAAGACGAAGCACAGAGTTTCTGCCGATTAGCCAATGAATTTGTGTAGCTTTAAGTTTCATTTGCGTCAACTTCGCATCTATATGAGGCTTCCATGTGAGGCGGCGGTCTAGGTGAATACCAAGATATTTTGTCTCGGTTCGTTGAGGCACCATATGGTTGTTAATAAGAATTGGAGAGCACGTTTCTTTGCGTAAAGTAAAAGTTACGTGGGTACATTTTTGTTCATTTATTTTTATTCCCCATAACTTTGCCCATTTTTCAACTTGGGTTACGTGTTGCTGCAATTGGTTTGAAGCCTCTTTAGGGTCTTTATGAATACTAAGAAAAGCAGTATCATCAGCAAATGTCGACGTGTGTGTAAAACTATTGGTTGGCATATCTGCTGTGTAAAGCAAGTACAGAACTGGACCTAGTATACTCCCTTGAGGTACACCAGCCCCTATTGGTTGGGAACAACTTATTTGGTTTCCCTCTTTGATCATAAATTGTCTGCCGGTTAAGTATTTTTCTAGCAGGCTTGAAATATTAGCTGGTAGATAGAGTTTTAGTTTGATTAACACGCTTTCGTGCCATGCTTTATCGAATGCTTGAGAGACATCGATAAAAAGCGCGGAGCAGTACTTCTTTTCCTCAGAGGCTTTTCTTATAACCTGCACCAGTCTGTGAGTTTGTTCGATTGTACTATGTTGACTTCTAAAACCAAATTGGTGATCTGGGATGCAGTTGTTGTCATTTAGGATCGGACTCAGCTTGTTTTTAAGCAGCTTTTCGAATAGTTTCGCCAAAGTTGGTAACAAACTTATAGGCCTATAAGACTCCACCTTCGAAAGATCTTACCAGGCTTGGGAATCATCTTTACTAAGGCAACTTTCCATACTGGCGGAAAGTGTTCAAGTCGAATTATGGCAATAAAAACAAAAAGAATAATTCTTTTACCTGTGAAGGGTAGCTCTAAAAGCATTTTGTTGCTTATCTTATCAACGCCAGGAGCTTTTTTGTCATTTAGGTTAGCGATTGCCTCTATAACATCTGAAAATCGGAAACGTATTTCTATAGGACGTCTAGCTACAACAGGCGGTAATTCTCTCACGTCAGTGCATGAATTGGGAGTGAAGACGTTCCTTAAATGGCTTGCGAACAGATCGCATTTTTCTTCGTCATTTCTAGCCCAGGATCCTCTCATGTTACGCAGTGGTGGTTTTGCGATTACGGGTCTTTTAAGACGTCTGGCTGTTCGCCATAGAGAATAGTTTGTTTGAGGAGTCGCGTCTAGACCTTCCAGGTATTCCTTCATTGATGACATTCTATGTACTTCTAGCAAGTTTTTTAATCGGTTTGTACATTCCTTCAGCTTATGTTTAAGTAGTGGCGATCTATACTTTTGCCATTCTCTTCGGGCTCTCCTTTTTTCAGATAAGAGCTTTTCAACATCGGTTGAGTAAATTTTGTTGTATCTGGCCTGACGGTAGGTAGAAGAAGTATTTTCAACGGCTTTTTTAATATTTTCATTGAGGCTACTAAGGCACTCATCGATTTCCTCGGAAGTTTTTAAAGATTGGTGTTCTGAACAGTGCGTGCTGATAAATTTTTTTCAGAAGATAAATCCAAGGAGGGTTGAGCCTCAATAAGCTCAGGGGATATGCCTTTTGCTACACCAAAATCTATTACGTCTGGTATTTTATTGTGGTCAGTTGGCCAATATGTTGGTTGCCCAGTTGAAATAACGTGAAGTCTCATTTCCGATACAGAACCATACAAGTCACGACCTCTGGGACTTATTAGGCGGGAGCCCCAGTATGTGTGTTTAGCGTTATAGTCTCCAGCAGCTATAAAGTGAGGACCTAAAGATTTGTAAAAACTGTTGTACTGATCCTTTGTAATGGAGAATCTGGGTGGATAATAAACTGACGATATAACGAGATTATGGTAAAATTCATCGATGCAGACGTTTGTTGCTTGTATATAACTTTCGGAGAGACCACCCATCCATTGGTGTTTGATTCTTGATTTAATTAATATAGCTGAACCACCACATGACCTACCTCTGGGATCTTTTGAATCATAAAAGGTATAGCCACTTTTTTTGGTTTAAATTAAGAAATTCGTTTTAAATAAATCTTACTGGGTTTAAGAAAACTCATACTTGGCTTAGAAAAATCAAACCTCACCGTACTCTTGACACAACTACGGCTTAATTTAAATAAAATTGACTTGGTGTATTCTGTGTGTTAGAACTGGCAAAAATAAATTGCAATTACAATATGCAAATTTTTTTAATAATAATAACAAGCTTTCAGGGGATGGCCCCTTTAAATACATAACATTGTGTCGGTATCAGGAAAATAGGTGTTGGAAAGGAGGACAGTATGATTAATGTTTATGGATATTTGATTTAATTTTCTTGATATTAACTGTGGCAAGAAATATATCCTTCCACATACGGTGCGATTTATTGGTCTGTCGGCCACAAATGGGTGTGTTTTTCTTGAGAGACGCGTATCTTACACAAAGCCCAGGGTTCCAGAAACAAGTTTTGTGATTTATTCAGAGCACATTCCATTATAGTATTCATAGAACAAAAAGAGACATATTCTACATTACGGCAGGACTCAAGCGAATTAAGGCAGTTAGATACTCCAATGTCACTGATGAGTTCCTTCGCTCGTTTCGCTACTCAGTCATTGTGGTGATTGTGTGTGGCAAATAAATCAACAAATCGGCCTTGTGGAGTTGTATGGCCAAAACCAAATTGTGAATCAGTAATTTCACTGTCCAGGCATCCTTCAAGGATTCTAGTTACGGGATCAGAAAGGGAGTCAAGGCCATTCGTAGTGATATCGCATCCCACTTTTGGACTTCTATAATGAAATCCAAAGAAGAAAGTGTAAGACCTGGTAAGGCAGCTAAGTCCTGCATCAAACGTGTCAGGTAATTGTTGGCACTGGTGCATAACGTTTGTTTGAATATACACCGCAATGCCCTAATAAAGAGAAAATGGGTGATACCCAGGTATATGAAAATGCTAAGGGTCACCATTCTTAGATACCTGCGTTTCACCAAGGGCGCAAATATCTAGCCGATGGAGACATATGTAAACTAAAGAGAGACAAAAAGTTCGTCTTGGTCCACGTTTGTACCAAAAGTGCATTTTAAAAAGTGCCATTTCAAATAAATGGAAAAATGCAATTAATGTCTCTCCTCTACTGAATGAATGATTAAAATACAACGGCAATTGCAATGCCCTCATCGTTGAGCAGTTTCACAGCGATTATTTTCGTATGATCTATTCAATAAAGGATGGGGGTAGTTAAGAAAAGATACGCAATTGTATTAATTTAGCGTACCATAAAAGCCCTGATCTAGTTAAGTAGAATAAAAACAGGGCCCGATTTGCCAACACGTTTAACTTTGACCCTACACTAGTTGGGCACGTGTAGTTGTAGTTCGTTTTGTTGATTTTGTTGGTAGGTTGTTGGTTGGTTGGTTCAAAAAAAAAAACGCTTTGTTTCTTTGTTTTTATTACCTATTTTTTATGTTGGTTTGTTTTGTTTTAATATTTTTAGAATTTGTATTTTAGTTTTTTTTATTTATGAAAAAAAGTTTATTGATTTTTTTGCCTAAAGTTACATTTAAGTTTTGTTATAAAGAACAAGTATTTTTACAGACGACTCGGATACCAAAGCTTGGCACAGACATCAATACATTTACGAAAGGCGAACAACGCAAAAAAAAGAGGTCTTTACTCTACGAACAAACACAGCACGGACATAAGAAAAACTTAGGGAGATTTTAAAAATTTGTTAACATGCTTTCTACTTGTATTACACAAGGACATAATCGTACTAGGGTAATCTAATTGATAAAAGAAAAAGCAAGCAAACATATGCCAAAAATAAACAATTTACTTTCATCCACAGCAAAAATTTTTAGCCTGAATTATTACATTAATAAATAGAAAAGAACAGAGAATGTAACGTACTTTTACAAAAGCTTTTTTAAGGTTCTTATTTTTCTCCATAAGCTCAACATATTATTGGTATTTGTTGCGTTTTTTAATTTCACATTTCACATTTAAGCTTTGGTTTTGATTTCGAAAGATGCCGAAGTTTAATTTTATTTCTATCAATTCTATGGGTTACTATCGTATTACCATTAGCAATCAAATACCAAAAACATAAAAAACAAATAAACTACAAACCACGTATAAGTAACTGGAACTTAAATAAAATATTATTACGTATACGTGGGTCATAGTCATAAGCCGCAAAAACATAAAAAAGATTAGAAACAGATTTGAAGAGCCATTTTTTTGCCCTCCTACAAGTCGAGGCATAAACAAATTTAGAAAAATATTTGTTTATAATTTTGGACCACGCCTTCCGACCTTTGCGAATATTTTTCTCAAGAAACGGAATTTTAATATTAATAAAAAAGTTTTTGGGTGATAAACCCTTTTACTCTAATTAAAATCATGTTGGGACTCGCAAGGGTTTTTGAGTTCTGTTAAAAAAAATTACACAAAGTCAAATAAAACACGCATTTTTGGGCTATGTAATGAAAACAGCAGTAATGCATCAAAGATTTCTAAATTAAACATCGGCACATTGCATTAAATAGTTTTTAAATATCTGTAGAGAATATTGATTTAAAAAATTTGCAGATTGTGCAACACTATGCGACAAAACAATTAATTTTTATGTCTTTTAAATTAGTGATGAGGGTATATGCAAGCTTGTCATTCCGCTTGTAAGTCCCATTAGGTATATATTTTCTTAAACGTTATAGGTAGAAAAGTTGATTCAGCGATGTCTATCTGTCTGTCCATTAATCTCGGATGTATTTGTGGCATCAAAGTATCAGGTATACTTGCGAAAAGCTTCTTATTGAAATTCAGAAAAATTGCTTGATAGATTACAGATATATAAGCCAGCAACCACGACTTCTTCTGTTTGTTTCTCTAAAATGTTTATATAAAAACCTCTACAACTGCCTGGGGTTGCCCCTAAACGGCTGTAATTTACAGGTGGGCCAAAAGAAATCATCCTATTGGAAGATGCTCTTATTTTTGAAAATGGCGGCAAGGTCAAACCAGTTTTGACATTTATGAACTAGACAGATGTTGAAGACAAGGAAATAAGCCATTAAGCGATACCCTCCCCAAGGACGTGGAATAATCATGTCTATTTTTTGCGTACCAGTTTGTCTGTGGTGTTGGCACAGCGCGCATTCCTTCGCCAATTCCTCGGTCGTCAGCAGCACTGACTGCGCAAGCGCTGCGTCGCTTAGCCACCAACCTTGAAGTGTTTGGGACAACATGAGACGCTGCCAAGAGTGGTCGGCCCGGTCGCCCGTTATGCCGAGAAAATCACCGCTGTTGGCGAGGATGTTAAGTTTTCGACAGAACTATTAGCCAGATGCCGTGTCTCGCAATTAGCTAATTAGCTGGTCGTCTCATAGGCAAATTTTTGGTCAAAAGCCTGTGCATGCTTCCGAACTAAGTCCAGTCCGTGCATCAATTGCTGCCTTTTGATCGTCAAATGCGTGTAGCCTACGCTTAAGCCATCCTCAATCATAATGAAGGATGAGGCTCATTTCCGCCTCAGCTGGTACGTAAACAAGCAAAACATATCGCTTCTGAAGTACCGAAAATCTACGAGTGCGGCACGAAAAGCCATATTACACCCGCTCAAAGTGACTGCATGGTGCACTGTTCACGATGGAGGAGTCATCGGGCCATTTTTTTCGAGGACGCCGCTGGTCACACGCCAACAGTGGATAAAGCTTGATATAGGGCTATGCTAGCCGCGTATTTGCTGCCGCAGTTGAACGAATTAAGACTGGAGGACATGTGGTTCGAATAGAACGGAACAACGGCACACACTGCGTGAGCCACAACTGATTTTCTGAAGGCGGCATTCCCGGGTCGCCTCATCTCTCGGTTTGGCAATTTCCATTGGCCTGCAAGATCACCCGATTTAACCGTTGCAGACTTTTTCGTAGGGTCTTTTGAAGTCCCGTTTTTACGTAAACAAGACCGAGACCCTGGAAGCTCTCTGGGCAAAATTCGACACAAGTGAGGGCATCTGTCGACCGATATTCTCGCCAAAGTGACGAAAAATGCCATAAAACAAGCCCGTATAGTAATCACTTGTGACCGCACCTATTTGACCAATATGATATTCTTGACTTGACCAATAAAGTTCTTAAAGTTTAAATAAACATAATCAAAAACCGAATAGAAGTTTTTTTTATTAAAAAACAAAATGAGAGCCAAACAACATCGGATGACTTCTTTTAGCCCACCTTGTAAAATCGACTTCCATTAATTTTTTTTTTTCACGAATTTTTTTGTGGAACAAAGATACACCCTTTTTCCGCCCCATAACAGAGTTGCGATACAAATTTAATTTATTTTAAATGGCTTCCACAGCTTTTAGATGCTACTACGAAGGTAAAATGTAATTCCGACCCCAAATGGTTTTTTTGTGATATGTATGTACTTGCCTTCTATCTCTAGCCTATAACAGGATTGCCATTAAAAATTTACAAAAATTATGTAAAAACGCCTATACCCTTCCCAGAGTACGACCGACTTCCATAAGTTACCCCTCCCAAACATATTCCCAGAATATGCTACCTACCCCTATCTTGATCGCCTAAAGGGGCTCCCAGATTGCCCGTGGATGGGTAAAATGAAGGACTGACCCCAACTCATTTTCTTTTGCAAAAATTTTCCTAAAACATGCTGACCCCCTGTCAGGGATTGCCATACAAAATTTGAAAAAATTACGGTATAAGCCCTAACACGTTGTGAAGGGTATATAAGACTCGGCACAATGGAATATAGCACTTTTACTTGTTTTTCATTAGTTTTCACTTGAAAGAAAATATGTAAAATCATGCTAAATAAACATTTTGTACACGTTTTAGTTAGGTGGTACTGGAATCAGCTTTTAATGTTGCAGAACACATTAACAAAATGGATTTTTCGTGCAAAATTAACAGACTTCAAAATCCATTGATGTCGATGGTGATTTATTGACTTTATTTTTACTGTTTTTCATACACACAAAACAAATTTCTTTCAGCAGTTACACAAATTACACAAATAAAAACAGTAGTTTCGATTCAAGTTTTATTTTATTTCATTTGTATTACCAGACGTGTTTTTCGTGTTCAAACTAATAATAACTAAACCAAAAAATATCCATTAAGTAGTAAGTGAGTTCAAATTGTTAAGGGGTCCCTATTTTATTTGATTTAAATTTCATTGGTTAGAGTTTTAAATACTTTCACATTCATATTACTTTTTAGTTTGTTGTTTATATATTTTGCTTTCTGTGGGGTATTACTGTGGTGTGTTTAATATTTGCTGCTATAATCTTACTTTAAATTACATTATTGCAACACCATTTACTTTTATTTGAATTCTTGAGAATCAATACATGTTTACTCATTGGTTTTAGTTTAAATTTTTATTCTTTTCATTGAAGACCACAGTAGTAATGATTTTGGAATAAAACTAGGTCTCCCGTTTAAATTTGCTCTTTTTGAAAAAATTTTTTTAAAAACTGATTTTTCGGTTTATTGAAACCTTTTTGCGTTTGGGAAATTTATTCTTTAAAAATTATAATTTTCTCCCTTTTGTGGTTTTCAGTCCAACTTAAGCCAGTTTTCCTAAATGATGGTAGAAAAAAAGCCATTTGCTGGAGGGGTTTCTAAGTTATATGTGGTAATAACTGCTTAACTCAATGGTAATTCGCTGCTTCTTGGTAAAAACAAGATTTCTAAAAAAAGCCTATGGCTGCACTTAGTTATTTGTTGTGTAAAATTAATTATATATTTGCTTTTCCTTACGAGTTTTGCTTCCTTTATCTATAGTAACAAATAAAATGTGGCAGTGGCTTGGAATCGATTAAGATACACGATTTCTTAGATCTAATTGTTGGTGAAAAATTAGTAAAATTTATTTAAAAAAAGTCAAAACCAATCTCAAATACATAAAATTTTAAAAAGCATCATATTTAACATAAATTTAGCTTAAATAAGAAACACATTTTCCAAAATATCGGGGTTTTAAATAAGAGCGCTTCAAAAGTTTTTTTTAAATAAAACAAAGACGGGTTTGGATATCACGTTAAATGCCATTATATATAGAATCCGATTTATTGTGTATGGTCACCACGGGCACGCTTGCAGGAATCCAGACGCTGAACCCAATTTTCGACGGTTTTCGAGAATAAGTTGGTCGATACTGCTGCAATTTCACGTTCGATATTTGTATGAAGTTCATCAATCTTCGCTGGCTTGTTGGATTAGATCATAGACTTGACGTAGCCCCACAGGAAATAGTTTAGAGGCATCAAATCGCACGACCGAGGTGGCCAATTGACTGAAACATTTCGTGAGATATCATGTTCTCCAAACTTGGTTTTCAATAAATTGATTGTTACATTCGCTGTGTGGCTTGTGGCGCCGTCTTGTTGGAACCACATGTCCTCCAAGTCCACACTATCCAATTGGGGCCAAAAATATTCGTTTACCATTGAACGGTAGCGATGCACGTTCACAGTAACGTGCCGGTCTTGATCATCACGGAAGAAGTACGGCCCAATAACACCACCGGCCCATAAACCGCACCTAATCGTAATTTTTCTGGGATATAGTGAAGACTCAGGGAGTACGTGTGGATTGTTGCCTGACCAATAACGCATATTATGTTTATTGACGAAACCATTTAGCCAGAAATAAGCCACATCGCTGAAGTTGATTTTTCGATGAAAATCCGAATCATTTTTAAGTTGGTTCTCACCCCAGTCACGAACATACGACGCTTCTGGTGGCCAAGCAACTTCAGTTTTTGCGTCAATTTGATCTGGTAAGGATGTAAGCCAAGATCTTTTCGCAAAATTCGCCACAACGACGACACAGAGATGCCTAACGCTTGAGAACTACGTGTGAGAAACACATTAGGGCTTTCTTCAACTGAAGCCTCAGCGGCAGCAATATTCTCGACACTACGGGCACTTCTTTGTCTTATTGGCACGGGAACATTTTGTACTGTGCCTGTGGATTCAAATTTTTCTACTAGACGCTCAATTGTTTATCTGCTAGGACGATTATTACGACCATAAATTTTGCGTAGTGCTCTTAACGTTGAGGCCACTGACTCCGAATTTCGATAGTAAATTTTAATAATTTCGAGTCGTTGTTGGCTCGTATACCTTTCCATCATAACATGGCAAACTTGACTGAAGAGATATGTTAAAAGAGGAGTAAAAAATATGGCATCGTCTGTTGTCCCTGTCGCTCTACTTTTGTAGCGTCCCTGTTGAAAAACCCTTTTCTTAGCTATTTCTTTGCTAAGTTTCAGTTTCCCTTTTTTCAAAAGTTGTATAATTTTTTATAGTTTTAATTTAATAAAATATTAAGAGGGTTTGTTTTAGTTCTTTTAAGGCAATTAAAAAAAAATTCAAAAGAAGTGCAAAATAACATTATTTAAAACAAATTCTAGTACAAAATTATATAAACTACAAGAAGTGTTTGTCTGATACTGCAAAGGTGTACAAAGTGTTTTGAAATAAAACAAGCTTCCGCAACAAGAAAAAATCTTTTTACTTTGCTTGTTGAATAATTAGAGCTGAGTATTTGGAACGGTCATAGTTTGGAAATTTTCTTTTTTAAATTGTTAAATTCACATCCAAAAAAATTAAAGTTATTAAAATATTAATAAATTGCTTCGCTTTTTTAATTAATTAGTAAGAGTAAAAAATTTTTATTAACTGAGTAATTGTCTCTTTTTTATTTCTGTCATAATAAACTATCAGATACGACTTAGAAAAGTTATCAAAAATTTTAAAACTAATAAGACATCAAAGTCAATATCATGTGATATTTAATTATAGAAATAAAACCGTTTTAAGTTAGTTAAAAAATTTTTTTTTCTTTTTTTAATTTTTGTCATTCAAAACAAGAAATAAACCACTTAAAAAAGCTTTTCTAGGTAATTATAAATAAAATTACTTTTCTCTTCCACTAGCTTTTTTTTGCAAATATGATAATGTTAATGTAATTTTTTTTATTCTGGCTCTTATTGTATAACTTCTTTTTATTCAAAGAATTTAATATCTTTCCTTTAATGTTGAAAGAAACTTTAATTTGAAAAAAGAAGGGTTTTTCTACCGGTACTAGACGAGTAAAATGCATTTTCGAAAGCAGCTACGCAATTTCATCATCAGTGCTCTTTGAACTTAAGCCAGAATAAAAAATCTAAAGTTTTTAATAAAAACAATAAGTTAAAAAAAAAAAATAAATAATTATGTAAATGGTTTTGCATATTTTGCAGCATACTTGTACTTAGTAAAAAAAACAAATTCAACCATTAACATCGTCAACAAACATATTTGCCATGAAGAGAAAATATAAAAAGAATAAAGCAATAATTTACTTTACATAAAAGTAAACAAAATATACTTGTTAGATATAAATAAATATACATAGTTAAGATTCTATATATAAATATGCTTTTGTGTGTATTTAAAAAAATGTGCTGATTTACATAATAATGTTGATAATAATACCTTAAAGACCATTAAGTAACAATAGTTTACTTAAAACACAAAAATTAAATGAACATTAACGTGGAGTATTTGTTAAAATTTGCTGTTAGTATATTTTTTAATTTAATTTTATATAAAATAAAATTGAAAAAAATATGCACAAATAATCTGTTAAGTGATAAGACATTAAACTTGAAAATGTATGTTACAAAATATGTAACTGGGTTTTATATTGACAACCAACTGTGATTTAATAAATTGTATTTAAAATTACTTTTTGTAAATTATTCAGTATAAGATAAAAAAAACTTTGTTTGTTTTTTGTTTCTTTGCCAGTTTTTAGTTTTAAATTAATTTTTTTATTTATTTAAATTAATCCCAAATATGTGAAAAAGTGTTTGTTTAACGAAATTAAAAATAAACAGATAAGAGTACAGAGGCATATATTATTATCATGCAAAGTATCTACAGCTTTATAAACGAGTACTTGAGCTTTTTAATATAATGAATGTTTTCATATAATGAGTTTTTGTATGTACAGTGAACTCGCGAAAACGTGAACTAATTTTTACCAAGGGTGTTCATGTTTTCGATTTTGTTCACGTTTCTGATTGGATATGTTTTAATTATTTTCTAACGAATTTAATTTTTTTTTATCAATTTATTGTTATTAGTTCAAAAACATCCAAATCTAGTCAAAACTTAACAACGCTTTAACCCGAAAAGTCCAATTTAAAAATTTTAAAACCTAAGCTTTTGGGTAATACATAATTGTCTTATTAATCTGACCACAAAAATCAACCTTTTGCAAATAAAACTATGTATATCGCTTATAGATCCTTTTATTGCATAATTCGGGGACTCCCAAAACTAATAAAATTAATGTAAACAAACAAAAAACCTCAGAAAAAACTGTTCACGTTTGAGGGCTTTCAATGTTTGTTCACGTTTTAGAGTAGTTAATGTTAAATAAAAAGTGTTCACGTTTCTGGATGTTCACGTTTCTGGATATTCACGTTTTCGCGAGTTCACTGTATAATCATACATATTTAACTAAATGTTCTAATGCACTGCAGAATTATGTTAACATGATATTTTTTTTTATAAATGTCTATATAACATATTGTAAGTCGTTTAAATAATAATTATTATATTAATTAAATGAAATTTCTTCTTATAAATATTTTTTAAGGTTTCTAAATTAAAAATAATACGTAAATAAAACACATCATTTAAAATTAAAAATAATACTTTAACATTTTATAAGATTAATTATTTAACATTATTAGTCTCAAATATATTCTTTTGCGAAAAACTCCTTTAATACAGGCAATTCAGTGCGTATGAGTTATAAGAGGGTTGTGGTAAATAATATCAAGTATACGTACGTTCAAACATCATACAATTTTTAATTTTGGGTTTATTGAGAAGGGAAAACAGACATAAGTGAGCTTGTGCTTTCTTTGTCTAAGCAATCAAACAACTACCTATAAAATATTATATTTTTCAAGTTTGAATGCAAGAAAAGTTTTAGGAAAATAAGCCAACGACTACAGACAAGTTCTCTGATGATATATGTAACAGAAAGTTAAAGACCTGATAATATGGGAAAATAAATTTTAAGGAAAATATTTAAAATTATTGCAAAGATCAATTACTTAAATAATTCCTGCGCCCTGTGTAAGCTTTAAAAAATATTTTTTTTTAATTTATTCGGGAAATTAAAGAAACAGGTATGAATATTTGATAGTTCTTACCTTTGAAGAAACAAAATTTTTTTTATAAAAACAAAAATGTTTCTTAGTTTTTAAATATTCTTGTTTGAAATAAATTGCTTATTTTAAAATTTTTCAAGTCTACCCTAACAATTGTTTATTCATTTGCCTAAACAAAATCACATGACGATCTACACTCAGGAAAAAAACATGGTCGAGTATGTTCTCGGGAATATGATCACAACTAATTTCATCATCGTTTGGTTACTAAAATCATTATTATGACTGTCAAAACCGCACTATAAATGTAGTTAGTTTTTGGCGACAAATGTAATCATAGCTTTGATTAAAGTTACTACTAAATGTTTGTGGTAATCATTCCTTTGATTATAGGTAACCATAATCTTGGTTATGGGTTGTCATACATATGTTGCTCTTATATTAAAATAACCATATTCTAAGAGCATCATATATTTTTTTTTAAATAATAACCAGCACTCAGGGGATGGCCCCCATACATGCATTGCATTGTGTTGGTATCAGAAAAATAGGTTATGGGTAGGAGGATAAAGGGAGTAGTGTCTGTGGACATTTGATTTAAATTTCTCGATATTTACTGTGACAAGAAAGACATCTTTAGGAAGTTTATTCCACAAACGAACTGTGCGACTGAAAAAAGAATTCTCCCTGTAATGTGTGATGCGATTCACAGGACAGTCGACCACATAAGGGTGTGCTCTTCTAGAAAAACGCGTATCACGCAAAAAGTTCCAAGTCTCGGGAATTAGATTCCTGATTTCTTCAGAGCACATTCCATCATAGTTTCGATAGAACAGCAAAACACACCCCACATCACAACGGTGCTCGAATGAATAAAGACGATTGGATACCACAACGTCACCGATGAGTGTCTTTGCTTGTTCCTGTACGTGGTCAAGTAGCCCCAAAATAGACTTTGAGGCACCAGCCCAAACATTAGAGTTGTATTCCATTTTCGGACGGATAAAGGTGGTATAAATATTGAGAAGAGAAGAGAAGAGAAGAGAAGAGGAGAGATAGTGTACGAATGGCATATGCTGCTGTCGTCTGCAAAGGAATAGATTAGGTTCGGTATTTGACATAGAGGGTCATTAAGAAAGATAAGAAATAAAGTAGGAGAGAGGACGGAGCCTTGCGGCACCCTTGAATTGATTTTGAACTTATTGGAAGAGATCCCATCTATAACAACACGGATAGCGCGATCTCTGAGAAAACTCGATATAAATCGAGAAAATTTTTCACTGACACCAAAAGCAACAAGTTTAAATAGAAGCTCACATAGCCAGACTCTAACAAGCGTCTTACATATGTATAGAGCCAATACTTTACTTTCGCCAAAATTATGAATTGAGGAACACCATTTTTCTGTCACAAGCCCATATAAAGATAATGATTGCCCATAATTTCCCAAACATAAAATGGTAAGTTTAATCATAGATATGATTGAATTTTTTGCGGAAGACTTGGTGTAACTATAGTATGGTTGTGGCATTCATAATAATGATCTTCATAACCATATAATGGTTAAATTGCTTGTGCTCATATTCCCGTGACCATACTGAACCATGTTTCTTCTTTGCGTGTAGCTTTAAGTTTATCTTGCTTTTTAAAAAATTCTTTAATGTTTTTAAAAACTCAAGAATTTTAACAGAATTTTATTTTTTCTTTGACGTTATTTTTTAAACAATGCTTTTTACCTAAACCTGCAAAATTTTGAAAATATTTTAAAAATTTATTGCTTAGTCTCGGATTTTCTTATATAAAATAATCTTACTTTAACCAGCCTTGAACTTAAAAACTTTGTTTTTGGAAGAGTGGAAAATAACTCAGTTACACAATTTGCCCAGATGCCAGAAGGCATTACTTCCAAGCATAAATCATACAATTGCTTTATGTACTTTATTATACCCTTCACATAGTGATAGGGTATATATCACTTTGTCATTCCGTTTGTAATTTCTTTATTATTCATTTGCGACCCCATAAAGTACATATATTCTGGATCCTTATAGATAGGAAAGCCGATTTAGCGATGTCCGTCTGTTGAAATCAAGTTTCCGGGGTCAAATAAAAAGATACAGACCAGTTAATGGTGTCAAACTATTAGAAATATCCCGCTAACAATCGCTATTTAAAATCAGCAAAATTGGTTCACTATTGACCGAGATATAAGCGAAAACCCAGAGTAACCCATTTTTTTTAGGACAAAATCCGTGCATATATCCCTATATATCTCAGTAAGTATAGTCACTCTTGCCACAAAACTTGGCACGGATACTCCTAAAGAAAGAGCCTAAATAAAATAAAAAGTTTTTTCAGATTGGACCAGGGGTATTTTTCCTACAATTGCACAAATTTGGTAAAATATTTTATGCGCTATATCTCGTAAACTATAACAGCTATCGACTTAAAATGATCTACAAAAAATAATTGTACGCAAAAACCTACACTTTTAAGAAAAAATTTTTTGAGTGGGGGCAAAAAAAGGGGTAGCTCCCATACAAATTAACAATTTTTATGAAATATTCGATACGCTGTATCTCGGAAACTATAACAGATATCGAAATGAAATGTTCCACAAAAAGTAATTGAAACACAAGGCCTACGCTTTAAAGAAAAAAATTTTCGGATGGGGGGTGAATAGAGGGTAGCTCCCATACAAATTAACAATTTTTATAAAATTTTCCATACGCTTCTTCTGGAAAACTATTACAGCTATCGACTTCGAATATTCTACAAAAAGTAATAATCAAATAATTCATACATTTTGGAAAAAAAGTTGGAGAAGAGCAGCGGGACTAGAACATTTAATAAGTTTTATTAACCTTTAAATATGGATAATGTCGAAAACTTTTAAAACTTTCGACCTCAAATCTTCTTCATCTATTTCTATTATTTATACGAACGTTAAAATTTAAGGTTTTTTATTATATTATTTGCAGTACAAAATTACTCGGCTGGGTATATTTAAAGGCCAATGTGAAGGGTATATAAGATTCGGCTTAGCCTAATATAGCGCCCTTACTTGTTGGGGTTCAGTTTGTTGTAAACAGAGTTAAACAAGTTATGAAAATGCAAGGTATAAAACAAAAATGTGATGGTTGTAAAATAAAAGTTAGCCAAAAGAAAAAAACACACTTTTTTTTAAACTCTGATACTTTACGTCGAAAAGGAACATTTGGGGGAAGTTTTTCTTATTGTTATAGAAAATTTAAACGTTTGCATTTGTGTAGCCGACACTTTGTCTGAAATTTGTTTCTTATTGTAAACAACAACAAGTTTTATGGTTTCCGTATGTTTGTTTAGTAAAAATTTGCAAACATCAAAGGCAGCAGAATTTTCGCTTTAAAGATATTTTTCACGCTTGCGGTTTTTGTTCAAACCTACAGAAAAATAGTTCAAATGCACAAACGAAAATGTTACTTTTAACAAATGAATGAATCATGACCATAGCTACGTTACTATGGGCAGTTTCGGTATTTATGTTCTTGATGTTATTATATGTGCCTTGTTACCAGGAATCAATACAAGTGTTGAGAAATGTTGGCTGAATGTTTTGAAGTAAATAAATATTATAAGCCCAACATAATTGTAAAAATTTTAAAAAACAAGTTTTTGAATAAATTTTTAAAATTTCTTAGAAAAGAAGAAAATTTCTCTTTCCTCCAAATTAGATTCTTTTGGAGTATTTTTCACATAATTTTGTTCCTTATATGTTCCATTTAAAGCAGGATTTCTAGCTGACTTTTAGTTTTATTTTTATTGATTTCATTTTCATGACACCTGCCGAGTAAAATTTATGTTTGACAGGCTTCCTTTGTAATTAGTTCAAATTGAAAGAGATTTTTAAAAAAAAATCCAAACACTTCCACTTTTGGCTTATCCAGCGATGTAAGCAATATTTTTTAACAAGTGTTGAGTTAGCTGCTGGCAAAATAAATTTTTGTCGTTTTATATCTGGAACTGCTAACCTAATAAAAAATTCTGGTGAACATATACAAGTGTACTTTATACATTGTATTCGCAAAAAGCAGACATTTAAAAATTTTATTAGCCTTGTAGATTTACCTTGACAAAATAAAGGAGAAAAAAATGTGCAAAATTTAATATTTACGTAAACATAAAAAAATTGCTGCAAAAGTGGAGCAATTTTTTTAAATTTTTGTACTTAAATTGCAATTATGTTTTGTTTTGTTTTACAAGAAATAAAAAAGGCTTCAAAAAAATATAACATAAAATGTGTTTTAGTTATATAAGAAGTGCTCTGCCTCCAAATCTCAACTAACTCATCTTTTGCTTAAATAATTAAAATAATATTTAACTAACTTATGCAAATTTTAACATTAAAATCTTAACAGGGTTATGACACTCCATTTAATATGTAAGATCATCCGATTTTTTTGACAAAATTAGTGTAAAATATCATTCTTGAAAATACATGACTGCAAACGTGTGTTACTTGTGTGGAAGTGTCACCAAATTTAACCCTAATAATTTTATTTTTGGAGGCTTACAAACTGTATATAAAGTCTCATGAAAATTAATCAAGAATAAGTATCTTTATTGATGATGCTTTTCTTCTTTGAACTTTTGCTGTTAAAAATTTTGTTCTACGTTTACTTGTTCTGTTAAAAATCAGTGCAGCGCGTTACACTGCCTCTTTTTAAACTTTCACATAAAAGGCTTTAAATATGCATACATTTTTTTATTAAAATCAGTGGGGTTAAGAAGAAAATAGTGAATAAATATTTGTGCGCATGAAATTGCCTACTTGTTTACCTTTAAAATTTTAAAATGAAAAGCTAGAGATATATATTTAAAGTTTCATTCAAATCGGTAAAGTAGGAGTACTTGTTTTCAAGCTAAAGTGATTGTAGGCATGACACCGCTTACTTTATTGAAAGTAATAATATTATAGGCTTTACGAGTGCAAAAACAGTTTAAAAAATCTGTACAAAAGTGTCTTATTTTTAAGGGCTTGGCCCCACTAAATTATGGTTTTAAAAATATTGACTTTAGAAACCGTAAATATTCAACGTTTTATAAAATCGGTTAAGTACAAATGCCTGGGACAAATAATATTATTCGATTCGATTTGAAATTCTTCTCGATCGATCGAGTTGTCAATGATTTTCCTATAGGAATTCTAATAAATATGTTTAAATTTTAAATTGAATATCATTATTTGCCCCCTGCCTTCAGGGTTAATTTTTGTATGCGTGGGTCCGGCTACAATATGACCTCGAAAATTTTGCAAAGTTTCGCTTCGGAAATTTCGAGATTGAAGGCCTATATATGCGTGCAAACAAAAAAAAATTGCGGTGAAAAAAGTTGAAACTTTTGTGGAAGTGGCATCGCATACTTTTTTCCTAAAAAAATTTTTTTCTCCATAGAGATTTAAACACAAGCTTTAATAAATATCGGTCAGATAAAGGCACCGTTATTGAGATTCAAGTTTTACGGGTGTGTCTCCGCCTACTTTTTTGCTTTAAAAATTTTGCAGGTAGAACCGTTTTCTTATGGGAACAAAGTCTTAAAAAACCGTGTAGTTTAAGTACCAGTATTGAAAATTAATTTTTGCATTAGAAAAACCTTTAAAAAAAAATTAGGCGTGACACAGCCCATGTTTTCAAAAAAAACTAAAACCAATCACACACTCCATGCTAAAAAGTGTAAGCGTTTCTCACTTCATGAAAATCAGATCAGCCTGTTAGGCGTGTTTGCGTGACAAAAAAGTGGTCAAGTGAGCATCGCACGTTCGCCGTGAAGACATTTTTTAAGAATAATAGTTGTAACGTAATTGCAGGTCGGAAATTTTGCTTAAAGTTCGGTATTCGGCGAATACGTGATATACCAAGTTTATAGGTGCAGAGATTCCACGCAGAGATTCCGCTATAAATGTCCCACAGCCAGGGCCCCGTCAATCTTTCAGGACTGCCGAAAACATTGAACTGGTTAAAAGCAGCTTACTTGAAAATTATCGACTTCCAATACAGAAATGAACAACCTCACTGGGGGTTCCAAGAACGATTATTCATGAAATTTTAAAAAACGATCTAAAGTTCATTCTCTTTAAAATTCAAATCGTTTGACAACTGGAAGAAAGAGACTTTGATTTAGACAACGATTTCTGTGAAACGATGTTGACGGGTTTTCGCACTGTAAATCCTGTTTTTAGGAGCAACATAGATCATTTTCACTTAAACTGCCACTTTTTTAAGGACACGCAACCTTTGGTTAAAACTTTAGAAACCATTGCATTGTCCGAGAAACTGTTTGGTGTGCCAGACGACGAATGAAAACGGTGAAAACTATCATGGGTGATTACGAAATTATTTTTGCAAAACCTGTGAGCTCATCCACCATACTTTTCACACACGTGGTTTCAAGAGGATGGGTCGACTGCACACAGTCAGAGTTTTGATGATTTTGCTTCGGGAAAATTTCCTTCGAAAACTGATCAGTCGCTTTGGGGGCAGCCACCGAGGTTGCCCCATGTAACTACCATGGATTTTTTTATGGGGCTGCCCCAAAGAGAGGGTTTATAAAGAAAATTTCTAACCTGTTGTTGCTTAAAAGGAAAATATGCGTCTAAAAATCAGCTTAATTAAACCAAGTTTACTACAGCACAAGGCTTCGCTTTGATCAATATGCTTAACTCGACGGAAGACATCTGGATGACGTACTCTTTAAAAAATAAAATCAGCATTTTCATTTTATCGTATCGTCCAATGCTTTTAATAAATCTTTGTGGCAATAATTACGTTTTTTATTTAAGTTTGAAAATATAAATCTGCCACCAGACACCCTGTACTTTTTATAGGAATTAGGTTTGTTGAAACAGGAACTCCAGGGTACTTTGTGATATTAATAAATAATTAAAGTTCTCTCTCTTTGCTAAAAAGATGTTATTCACAGACCCTCAATATGAAGAGTAGTGCTTTCATCTCTTCCTTAAGATTAAGAAAAGCTTCAGTTCACAATATAATAAAATTTATTTAATAATTTGCTTCCCTTTTCAATTTAAATATTACATTTACTTTTTTACAGTTTTCTTTACTATTAAAAACCAACAATAAAATTGCCAAAGTGTGTTTAAAAGAAAAGGAGAAGAAAAAAAATCTGGAATAAATTCACTCTAGAAGCATTTGTAAAACCAGAAAATTAAACACAAAAAATGATGCATGACCTTATTCTTAAAAAAATTGTAACAAGGACGAATGGTTAACAAGAATTTTTGTTACATAAATGACAACAAAAATACCACTATTAGCAACATAAATAAGGCTACTATACAACTGTAGTGTGTAGTGTTTTGGGGTCGTCTTAATTTTTGTGTACCCTATAGCCCAATATAATTTTATACAGCTGTAGGGGATCAGCTTGATGGTTAGGCGTTCTCTCGAACTGCCAAATTAGGGATTAGACATAAAACAAGGCAACGATGTGCCACTTTATTGTTTCAAATATAAAATCCTTGTTTATTTGTGGGCTACTACCCTTTTTATACTAATTTCTACATTATTGCTTACTTATTCTAACTTACAGTGTTAGTTTCTTAAATATATTCTGCTTTGTCAGTGCCATGCAATCATCAATGCATATTACTCTAGCCAATCAGAATGTGAGAGTGAGGAATGCACTCATTAACATTTGACACTCTTAAGTTTGGTCATTCACATTCTGATTGACCTACATACTTTACTATAGTAGACTCATATTTAAACATATTGAGTCACTGGATAAGTGTCGTTATTTGATCTTTTATTAGTGGCATTTACCCTACCATTATTGGGGTGGTATGTATAAGTTTTAGAGTGGTTATTTGGTATGCAGTGGACACTAGTAAGGTACACTACACCCTCACCGTTAAGAGAAAAATTAGGGGAGTAATTTTTCTTGATGCATCCATAGCACTGTAAAAATTATGATTGTCTTAAAGATTTTTACAATTCATTTACATCTATTATTATTATTATACTTCTATATCTTTGCCTTTACATATTTTGTTTTATTTATTGGTTCTTAATCCTAGGTATGGTTTTAATTGGTTATTGTGAATTTCTTTTTCTATCCCGTTATAATCTATAGTGGTATTTACACCATTACTCTTAATTATTCTATATGGGCCTTTGTACGGGCTTTGGTATTTCTTTCTATTTTCTATTTTTATTAAGACTAAATCTCCTATATTTAAATTTAATCTATTATTATATCTATTGTCCAGTATTCTCTTTTCTTTCGTTTTATTTGTTAGTTCTTTTGCCCTTTCCAAAGAAAACTTTAATTTCTGTTTTAACTCTTTTGTATAGTCATCGTAATTATAGATTTTTATTTCCTTATTGTCACAGATTTCTGATGGTAAGCATGGTAATTTACCATAAACTAGTTCGAATGGCGTGTAGCCAGTATCTATGTGTGGTGCCGTGTTATAGGCGAAAGTAAAATAATTTATCCACTTATCCCATTCGTAATCATTTGCCGTTGTTAGCAAGAATTCATTGAGAACTCTATGATTTCTCTCCACCGAACCTATTGTCTCATGGTGGTAAGGGGTTGAAAATGTCTGCTTGATATCAAGTAACGAGCATATGTTACGCATCAGTTCGTTTTTAAATTCAGTTCCGTTGTCTGACTTGAGAACTTTAAATTTACCATGTTTTAAAATTAATTGTTCTACTAGTGTTTTAGCAATTGTAGGTGCATCTTTTGTTGACATTGGGTGAGCAATAACGAATTTTGTTAGTTCACATTGCATTGTCAATATATATCGGTATCCGTTTGAAATACGAAGCGGACCTACAGTATCCACTGACATTGTCTCAAAACTGTCGTTTGGGGTGTTTGTTAGCGTAAGTGGTTCTTTAATGTTCTTCGTTTGTTTGTTTGTGTTACACTTGTCACAATATTTTACAAATTGTTTAACCATCTTATTCATATTTTTCCAAATGTATCGCTGTTTCAATTTAATTATTGTTTTTCTAATTCCTAAGTGGCCTGCGTGTGTGGCATTGTGGAATTCTTCGATGAGTTTATATTTCAATATGTCATCTGTTATTCTTTTTGGGTCATTATATATTAGAATTTTAAGTTGAGGACTTTTATTGTTTATTTTTATCTTTGTATATGCTTCTTTCAATTTTTCCATTGTATATACTTTAAATATTCTATCACTTTTTGCTAGCGCTAATTCTCTTATCTTTTCTTCATTCATTTTAGATACCAGTTTCCTCAGAATCGAATCTAGATTCGCTGAGTTATCGCTGAATCTTGCATGCATATTATCGTTTTGTACGTTCCTGGTATGTAACTTCTTCATAGTCGAATCTTGTTTCGATGAATTATCGTTACATCCTTTGTTCATATAATTATTATTTTGAGTACGTGATTTCTTCATGATCGAATCTTGTTTCGATGAATTGTCCTCACGTCCCACGTGCACAATATTATCTTTAATTCTTATTTCGACGTCTTCTATATTCTCAAACTTATTAAATTGCAATTTCTTTATGTTCTTGATATCATTTATGGATGTGCATTCCCATATTAGAAGTTGATCAGACTCCTGAGAGATGCTTTTATCCGATACTTTTGTATTTACATTATCATTCCTCTTTGTATTACCTGCCTCATTATCTTTATTTATTTTATGGTTTGTCTCATTATTTATATTATTTCTGTTAAGTTTTTCTTGCATGGCCCTTGTAGTTATTAGTATCTTATTTTCCGTTTCATCATTTTCTAATGGTATCATTTGTTTAAGTATTTCCGAGTTTATTTCAATTCTTGATAATGCGTCCGCATTAGTGTTAATTTTCCCTTTCTTATACATTATTGTAAAATCATAGTCGCTCAAATCTAGCCTGATTCTTGTCATTTTTGATGACGGATTCCTGTGTGAAAATAGGGAGATTAGTGGTCTGTGGTCTGTTACTACTATGAATTTTCGACCGTATAAATATGGTCTGAAAAAATTTATTCCCCAATGGATTGCGAGCAATTCCTTTTCAATTATCGGTTTGTTCAAGTCGTGTTTCTGTAGAGATTTACTTGCATAGGAAATTGGTAGATCCTGGCCAATTTCGCCTTGAGATAAGACAGCTCCCAGTGCGTAGTTTGAGGCGTCGGTTGTCAAAATGAATGGTTTTTCGAAATTTGGGTATTGTAGAATTGGGGGTTTCATTAGTTTTTCTTTTAAGGTGTCAAAAGCATTTTGACATTCATTTGTCCATAGGAATTTCGCTGATTTTCTTAGTAACATATTCAAGTGTTTCGCAATGTCTGCAAAATTTGGTATAAATTTCCTATAATAATTGCAAAATGCAACAAATCGTCGTACTTCGTCCGTGTTTCTTGGTATTGGGTAGTTCTTTATCACCTTATATTTTGATGGGTCTGTTTTCACACCGTCTTTTGTTATTAAATGTCCCAAGTAAACAACTTCAGATCTTAGGAAACAACATTTCCTTGGATTCAGTTTTAAATGGTATTTTTGCAGTCTGTCGAGAACCTTTATCAGGTTTTGATTGTGATGATTTAAGCTGCAACCGTATACGATTATATCATCCACGTAGAGAAATGCTTCGGATTCTAGTCCGGATAATGCTATTGTAAGCATTCTTTGAAAGCTGTTAGATGAAATTTTTAGTCCGAATGGAAGTCTTTTAAACTGAAAATGCCCTTGTGGTGTTGAAAATGCAGTTAGTGGTCTGGAGTTTTTATTCAACTCAATTTGATAAAAAGAATTAGTCATATCGAGTGTAGAAAACCATTTTGCTCTACCTAATTTGTCCAAAATATCCTCCAGTCTAGTTAGAGGAAATTTGTCATTAACAATTCTATCATTAAGTTTTCTAAAGTCTACAACAAGTCTCCATTTCTTTTTATCTTCCATATTTTTCTTTGGTACTAAGAGGAGTGGAGCATTGTATGGACTAACGGATGGTTCTATTGTTTCGTCATCAAGCATTTTCTTTACCTGTTCATTTATTATGTCTGTATGTGAATGTGGTAATCTATAGTTCTTTATGTACACAGAAGTGTTGTCTGAGGTTATGATTTCTTGTTTGTAAAAGTTGTTGACACTCAACTTTTCGTTTTCTAAATGAAAAACGTTTTGATATGTTTTAAGTATTTCTGTTAATTTTGTTTTTGCGTACTCATCGTCATGGTCTAATTGCAATTCATTTAAAATTTTGTTAAAACGTTCGTCGCTGTTTATATTGTTGTAACTTAATATGTCGTAGTTTTTTAATGGGTCAGTGTGTAGTTTAATGCCCTGTAAAGTTGTTGTTTCGTTTGTTGTGTTTAAAATTTTGACGTGTGTCATACCGTTTTTAGGTGCTATTGAATTACTTAAAAAAATTCCGTCTTTCAGTTCGGTATTAAATATGACGCAATCTTCTGTAAGGTTCAATCTCAATGGTTGCATCATTTCTGTTCGTGGGGGTACGGTTATTTTTAGGGTATCGAATGATTTTGTTTGCATTGGCAGAGTTATTGTTTCATTGTTGATGAACAAAGAAATTGTAAATGTCTCGTAATCTATTTTGCATAGGTACTCTCTTAAGAAATCTCTTCCTATTATTCCGTCTGTTTCTATTGGAAAATTGTCGTCTACTAGATGAAAGTTGTGTTTACATGTTTGGTTTGCCATTGTTAGTTCAAGTTCACTTGTCCCTAATGAATGTATTTCCTCCTTAGTGATGCCTGTTAATTTGCATCTATTCTCCACATTTAATGGTTCATCATCAAAAATTTCCTTGGTGCGACATAATGATACATCGGCTCCTGTGTCGACAAGAAATGTTAAATTTTTGTTTTCGTATTTAGCAGTTATGAAATTTGTATTATTATTTGAAACTTTGTATATCTTTAATTTTGGCTGTCCGGAATATCCCTGTATTCCGAGCCTTCTTCGTTTCCCTCGTTTTGAACTGTACGTATATACCTTCTGTTGTGGCTGCTTCTGTTGTCATTGTCTCTGTTAGAATTATTGTTATTACCTCTACTGTCATTGTTGTTACCTCTGTTGTTTTGGTAGTTGTTATTTACTCCATTAGAATTGTTATTTCTAGAGAAGTTTGTATTTCTTCGTGAATTGTTATTATCATAGTTATTGTTTCTAGTGTTGTTATTGTTGTTGAAGCTGTGATTACTGTTGTAACCATTGCCTCTGTTGAAATTTGCATTGTTGCCATTATTCCTGTTATTAATATTGTTTTTGTGAAGGTTTCGGTTATCATGATGCCTGTTCTTGGTGTAGTTAGAAAATCTGTTGTTATTTCCGTTGTGGTTTTGTGGTTGATACTGTGGTTCTTCTTTTCTGATATGTAGGATATCGTGCTGCGTTGCCTTTTTCTCATTTTCAATTTCGACTGCAAGGTCGGATGCTTCCTGTAGTGTAGTTGGTCGGGCAGCGTATATGGTTGGTTTAAAGTACTCATTTAGACCTTTCTTGAATGTATCTAAGGCAAGCTTATTATTTAATCGGACTATAACGTTTTTCTCAGCCTCTGTTACTTGATCTCCTAACTCTTCTATGCCTAGTTTGTTTAGGTTGTCAATTATACTCATTATCTTCTCCCTATATGAATTAATAGACATCTTCCCTTGGGATAATGTAGTGAGTTTGGATTGTAATTCTGGGATTGTTTTATTGTTCTTGTATCTTTTCTCTAAGAGTCTCTTAAGCGTTTCGAAATTTTCAGGTTTCGAATAGCTTCCAATTGATGTTCTGACATTCGAGGATAACTTAGCATGATAAACATACTGAAGAAAATCTATTTTTGCTGCTTCCGATAGGGTCTTATTTAATAACTCCGCTGTTATTATAAAACTGTCCAATTCAATATAATTACCTGTAAACAAAGGTAATGCCTTTGCAACCGTTTCTAAATTAAACGATGTCATGTCTAAGTCTTTTGTCCTTAATGGTTTCTTTATACTACTACCTAAGTATTCTTCTACTAGTCTGTAAAGATTATTAAATTCTAGTTTTAACGCTAACTGTTCCTTATCGTCTCCTTTTACTTCTATTAGTTGAAATTCAAATTTTAAGTTTCTGATATATTCCAATTTATTCAATACCGTTGATTCGGTGTAGGTTCTCCCTGGACTCTTCTTTAAGTTCTTCCAGAGTTCTTTCAAATTATTTAATTTCTCTTCCATATATTTTTCTTAGGCTTATCTATAAGCAAAATTTAGTTTCGTTTTTATTATTTAGTTTTTCCTTACAACTTATACATTAGTTATAATATTTGTATTTCTATTGGTATTTATAAGTTTATGTATTATATATAATATAGACAAGATTATGACAATTATTAATAATGTTGACATATTTTTCGAGAACATTGTGTTAAGTTATCTATTGTCTTCTACTTATAATCGTACATACTAGTCTAATAATGTAGGCAATTGCTAATATTGCTAGGATCACTATCATAATTACTTCAGAGATGTTTAAGTTTTCCGTGTCATTTTTATTCTGTATATTCCCTGTGTGGACTCTCATGTGTTCTATTAATTGATTGTGTTCGTTTTCAGAATCTTCATGTTTCCCTACTTCATATCCCGCAAATAATAAAGGGATAGCTTTTAATATATTTTTCCACCAAGTCATTCTAATTTTAATATTATAATTTTGATACGAAAACATATAAAATACAACAACATATTTTGGTAAAATTTTGATTCAAATGTTCATACATCAAATCTTATTTTGTCTGTAGTTTTAGTTGTTTTATGGTCCTTTTGATGTTGGCACATTCTTCTTTGGTGGTTGTTAGGGTGAGCCTTTGATACAGTATGGCTAGTTGTTTTCTCGCCTGGAATCTCTTTCCCGCACGTTTCTTCTTCTTCTGGATGTCCTTGGATGGTTGGGGTTGCTTTTTGGTCACCGCAGTCCTCTTACGGTATTCTTCAATGCTTATAGCCTTCGGGCCTGCATTCAGTGGAGATGGAGTATAAGTTGGTGCTGTTGTTGCTGGTGGTCCTGGGTTATACTGTTCTGTCAAGTATTTTTCCCATCGCTCGAAAATTTCACTTATTTCTTCCTCCATAAATATGTTATTTTTCTTCAGTTAGCTATTGGTCCGAGCTGGCAGGATCGCCATGTAGTGTGTAGTGTTTTGGGGTCGTCTTAATTTTTGTGTACCCTATAGCCCAATATAATTTTATACAGCTGTAGGGGATCAGCTTGATGGTTAGGCGTTCTCTCGAACTGCCAAATTAGGGATTAGACATAAAACAAGGCAACGATGTGCCACTTTATTGTTTCAAATATAAAATCCTTGTTTATTTGTGGGCTACTACCCTTTTTATACTAATTTCTACATTATTGCTTACTTATTCTAACTTACAGTGTTAGTTTCTTAAATATATTCTGCTTTGTCAGTGCCATGCAATCATCAATGCATATTACTCTAGCCAATCAGAATGTGAGAGTGAGGAATGCACTCATTAACATTTGACACTCTTAAGTTTGGTCATTCACATTCTGATTGACCTACATACTTTACTATAGTAGACTCATATTTAAACATATTGAGTCACTGGATAAGTGTCGTTATTTGATCTTTTATTAGTGGCATTTACCCTACCATTATTGGGGTGGTATGTATAAGTTTTAGAGTGGTTATTTGGTATGCAGTGGACACTAGTAAGGTACACTACACAACAACATCTGAACTAGCCATATCTTATGCAACCACCTCCAGCCCCCTCCTCAATATATATGACAGCTACGATGGCTTCGTCTTTAAGCTGCAGTGGAGAGTATGCCAATGTACCCACATCATATATAAACACAGAAACAATGCCGCCACAACCCCCTACATCGATGGCCATGGCATCAGCGGCATCACAAAACATATCAGCAGCAGATTTTTTGACGTCTAATTTAAAGACGCCAATACCTGCACTAGAGGATATTAAAATAGATTTAGGCTCTAGCTCGTCATCAACAGCAGTAGCATTTAATACACCACCTGGTATTTTAAAATACCCAACAACAACCCCTGGCAGTTTAAATATGACACAATCTTTTAATCAAGGTATGGAATCAGGGCCTCCGAATTCCTTTTCCGTGACTTCAGTATCCCCACCGACCCCTCACCAAATACCAACATTACTACAAAATTTGCATAATATGGCTGTAGTAGCACCTTTACCACCTTCTAATAACTTATCCTTAAGATCATCATCAACAATGGGGGATAGTGCCGCTACTTGTGATACATTAAAAAGCTCAGCCACAGTACAACAGCAGCAGCAGCTACAAGCGACAACCTTCAATTTAACCACAACCTCTATATCAGCTACAACTAGCAATGTGGAAGCAACGGTTGCTTTAAACTCCACCTTCCTTACAAAAAGCTGTAATAATGTTCAAGTCAACAATAATGGTAAATCCAAAAACCAAAATTCAAAGCCTTTGCATACTCTTAGCACAACTGCTAATTCCAGCAAAGCAAGCAGTGGAAGTAATTTACATAATCGATCTGCCTCTCCAAAATGTTGTGGTTGTTTTGGTGGCAGTGGAAACGCAACCGCAAGGAATAATCAAGACGACAACACTAACAAATCACCGATGTCAACGAAATCTTATAGCTATGAACAAACAAACGGAAGGCATCATTGTCCTCATAGAAGACAAACATTCTGGTCTGCGCTTTTAATAAATCTTGGTATATGTGCCCTTCTATTGGCCTACATTTCGTTGGGTAAGTGTAAAAGGTAAATAATAAATGTAATTTGAAGTGCATTGCACTTCTATTTGAATTTAGTTTTCATGAATCCTTCCTTTTATAAATCGGCTAAAATAAAAAATTGGGTATCCACGCTCTGACCTTCGGATTTCTTTACAGAAGTCCAAGCGTGGGAAGGGACATCACTACGAACGGCCTCGGTTCCTTTTCTTCTGCCGTCCCTAGTATCTTTGGAGATTGACGTAATAGAAAAATCGGTGTAGCTAGAGATTTTAATGTTTACAATTTTTCCAGGCTTTTTCATTCCGGCCGTACGGCTTTAGAAGGCCCTATTCTGCGCGACTTACCACCCAAAACCATTATGTGAAACTAGTAAATAAACGTACACTCCGTAAATTGAGGGTATTATTTTAACCTTTGACCTTTTTCTTAGAAACTGTCCAGACTTTGCATTGCTATAAAAATAGCCGGGAAGTTTTTACATTTTATTTACAAAAAAGGCAGAACAGATCTCAAGTACTTATAACTTTAATGGGATTGAAATTCCTAGTTCCAGTAAGAAACATCTCTACCTGACCAGGACAAAAGTCGTTGTTTTATCAGGTTAGTAGAATTGCAACACCAGATCCAAAAAGAAGCATTTAGTTCTGATTAGCTGCATAATCGGGCAAGATATTCGTGCGCCAAAGTGTTTAGATAAAAAGGGATTCTGTTTAATTAGCGTCTGCCTTTAGAAGTACTTTTAAAGGCAGCAAGAGCTTTTGGTCATTTGTTTAATGAGGAGGAAACTGACGCTAGTTATTCTTAGTTTGTTCTTTTAAGGAAATACATATTTGTTGTAGACCAAGTTTTAAAAGCTAAGCTTCTGGTTGGAATATTTAAAGGCAATTTACCAGTGCCAGAAATCAAGCAATCAATTCTATTGGCTCAAGATATTTCTAAAGCATTTCAATGAGTCTGGCATCGGGCGCTTCTACCTGAATTTATTGCTTTTGGAGTCGGCGAACAATTTGTTTGATTTGTATAAAGTTTTCTCAGAGATTGCTCCATGAGTGCTGTTTTAAAAGATCATTCTTAAAAATTAATTATGGGGTACCACAGGGCTTCGTCTTCTCTCCTGCAGTACTCTCAACCTTTCTTGACAACCTTCAATGTCAAACTTTGAACCCTTTTTATACTTTTTTGTAGACGACAGCAACACATGCTCTCCATACTCCTTTGCTAAGCTCCTTGGAGACATAAAGCTGAGTATAAGCCGCATATTCAACCGAGATCAAATAATAATCTCCGATTAGGACCGTGCAAATAGAGTCAATACAAATGCTCGCTAAGCCCAACGTTACTCTTTGATGAATAATGCTTTATTAACTGTTTTAGTGGATGGTATAAATGTTGGGGATACAAAAAGTCTTTATGTTCTAGGCATTAAAAATTGAATGTCATATTCGCTAGATGAATCACATTTGCTTTTGGCAAAAAAGCTTTTAATCATCTTGGTTTCTTCAAAGCGATGCAGAAATTAATTTACACCAACCAAAAATAAGATGTAACACTCTTGTATTGGCTGGTGCGCCAAAGTCTATTTAAGAGCTACTTGATTAAATATATAGGAACAGGTAAAGGTAATCATCTGTGACGAGGGAGTATCTACGCTTATCGATTCACTTGAGCAACGTCGTAATGTGGCGTTGGTTTCACTGTTCAATAAATTTTTTAATGGAATATGCTCTTAAGACATCAGGAAACTGGTTCCTGGAACCCAAAATTTTGTGCGTGTTAAACACGTCTTTCAAGAAGAGCAGTCGACTATCTGAAATTTTTACAAGAACCACCACCTCTATCTTCTTTGTTACAACGTTGATGTCAATAACTACAATGCAATATACAAAAAAGGTCGTTCCAGGAGTGCTGGTTATAAAAAAAAAGAAGGAAGAGTGAAATCTTTTTATGAAACTTCCTTAGGCTTTTGTGAAATGCTCGTTTAATTCTACTAATTTTTTTAACTTTACAAATTAAAAAAAAAAAAAACAAATTTAACAAAAAAGAGCCAAAAGTAATTTTTAGAAAAAGAAAACATACATACACATTTTAATTAAATTTATTTAAAATTCATGTACATTTACCTGAAACCTCTAATAAAACTACCCCAATGGCAAAAGTCCTTTACACCATACACCCACTTGCACACAGTATAAAGCGTGTATAGTTACGAGTGTCTTTAGCACATATTTAGAAAGAAGATAAAATAAACTTTCATGTAGATTCAATATTTGTTTAAATATTTTTCCAAAGTTAACAACAGATGAGTACATAGAAGTAACCTTGTGTTTAAAGGATATTGTTTGTGGGAGCACAGGAATACAATAGTTAAATTTTGTTTAAGAAAAATTAATAACTTTATCTATGCACAAAACAAGGCTTAAGGGTTTCTTTAAAATACTGATATCGAAAGCAAAACGTATAAAATTCTGTTAACAAATGTGTGATAAAGCTAACCTTTAATATGGCAAAATATACAAACACAATGTACACACAATCTAACCTTTTAAAATATACAAACATATATTACAACTAGCACCTATGAGCCTTCTAAGAAAATATTTTTTACCGCTTAGAGCCTCGTTTTTTCTTACTTTTTTTTAACAAAATGAAGGGAATTGAATTTGTTTTCTTGGAAATGATAACGTCTCAAAAGGATTATTAAGAAATTTATATATTATTCTTACACACATATAATTGAAGACAAATAAATTATATGGAATTAAGTAAAGAATTTTTCCTAATGCACAGCATTTGTTTTGTCATCAGCTTCAGTATATTTGATTATGATAAACAAGTGCTTAAAGAAAATGATAATCCTCTAACTTAAAATGTAGAATCTTTACTAATGTTTTTTTATTTGTGACTTTATTTAAGTTAAACTTTTGTAACATATACTTGGTAACCAACTTACTTTCTCCATTAGTCGCACCTAGAATCGAATTTCAATCACTTTAATCTTTTGCGCTTCTTTTCTAATTTCTGACACCAAGTTTTAAGATCTCTTTCTTCACTTGATCCTTCTATCGGAGATTTGGTTTTTCTTTTCTGCGTGATTCTTCACCAGGTTTGCATTTAAATTAGGTTCCAGATGTAACATCTTTGTTCATTCTTACAACATGACTTAGCCAACGTAAGCACTGAATTTTTGATACGTGTAACTATCGCAATGTCGGCAAATAGCTCATAGAGCTCACGGTTCATACGACACCAGTTTTTTCCATCAACGGAGATTGGTCCACATATTTTCCAAAACATTTTATATTTTTAAAAACTCTAAGCATTGACTCATCTGCCTCCGTAAGTACCCATGTTTCAGAACCATATATAAGCACGGATAATATCAGTGTCTTGTAAAGTGATTTTTATTTTTCGAAAGGTAGATTTGCTTTTAAACTGCTTACTTAGTCCAAAGTAGCATATATTGTTGTTTGTTTTGTTTATGGAGGTGCCAAAATAAACGAACTCGTTGCTTTTTTCAAAGTTGTTGTTTTCAACTTCCACTGTCTGCTTAAGTCTACTGGACATGTCTTGTGCGTTGAAACCATCAACTTGGTCTTATCTTCATTTGCTGCCAGAGCAGCTTTGGCTTATTCTTTCTCAAACTTTTCAAAAGTGAAAGATACTGCTCGCACTGTTTGTACCATTATTATTAAGGAGATCCGAAATATGCCTGCCTTTCTTAACTGAGGATTGTGCATCATTCTGCAGAGTTTCGCAGGAATACAAAACTCAGACATATCTTGAAATAAAAACAAATAAATGGTAAATGTCAATATCTTGAGTCTTTTCTAGGGTTTGGCGTAGTGTGCATTTATATAACCCAATTATCTCGTAGACTTTTAATTTCAATCGTTCACACAATACGCTGGACAGAATTTTTAAAAATTGGGTGGGAGACTTATTCCCTAAACAAACAAAAGCTGATGCAAATGCCTTATTAGCGTATCCACTCCGGTCTTAAACAGTTCAGTTGGTAACCCATTAGCTCCCGCTGCCTTTTTATTATCAAGTGGTATATCTGATATTTTGATTTCTCTAGGCCTTTTGTACTGCTAGGCGTTTTGTACTCAATACCATCTTTTGGGATTGGTTCTGTGGTATTTTAATCATTAAACTATCAGATACTAAGAGATGTCGAAAATTGTTTTTCTATATCCTCAGTACTATATCTGTATAAGTCACCAGATAAACTTCTTTATGTTTGCCGGAGAATGTGCCTATACCAAAGCTTTTAGTTTGTTGTTTCATTCCATGGAAAAATTTTCAGGCTTTATTTTGACCCCTAAACGTATCGATTTTTCTTTTCTCCCTTCCTTATGCGGAAAAGACGTTTCTCTCTATCCTTTCCTTTCCCTCACATAACGTATTACTACTGACTGCAGTCTTACCTTATAAGCCAAATTTTTCACTTTAATAACGTTACAATGCTCCAGGTCCACCAATGGGTTCCTTGGGGAAGGCTTTTGGTACCCAAATTTAGATATTAAACATATTTGGTTTGCGTATATAAACTGCATTTATCGCATCCTTAAGGTTTGTTGAACTTTTATTAAAATTATATTTTGCATATGTCCGGATACTAAAATTAGATTAAAAAAAGTTGGAAATAAAACTTAAGTAATAATGACCAATTTGCTACATTTCTGCCCCATTACCACATATAAGTATATCGCCACCTTAAATGTAAACGGTTTTTAAAAACATATTTCATCAAACCATTTTAAAATCAAAAACAGTAATATGTCTCTTCCACTTAAACTGTTTTAAAGAAAATATAATTTTTGAACGTCTTAATATTTGGGTATTTATATTAATAAAATGTTTGATTTCAAATTTTGTTATAATTACTTCTATTTTCATTTAAGGTGACGACATGTGTATGTAGACGTAAACATGTTTTCTCTTAATGTATTCGATTGAAAAATTATTTCCTTTTTTCATAACTTTTTTAAAGAATATTATCTTCAGTCAAACAATTATATTAAATGTTACTGAACTTTAACATGCGAAACTAATTAATCTTATTCAGACAAAAACAAAATAAACATGAAAATATTACCAACAAAAGTATAACATATGTGTCTCCACAAACAACAAATCATTCGTATAACAGATTACTTTAGTTCCAAACAGCCTGAGTAAATATGGAAAGAGAAGGCAAACAAGGGAACACATCATATATTAATATAAAAATGCCATCAACATTATCGACAAAAATGTGTCAACTTGAAGAGAAAGCATTCATGTATGTTTGTTGACATTTGCAATTTTTCAAAAGTACATATGAGTAAGTTTGCTTACTTGTTTACACTAATGGAAGGAATTGAATGGCAACAAATTATCATTAATAATGCTGTCATTATTAAAATATACCAGCATGCGGACAAGTATGTATCTGTTTGTGTATAGGTGCCTGCATGTTAATAAATATTCTAACATGTATACGAAAAACATACAAACAAATAGCCTGCACAAATATCGTTACTTTTATCAAGAACACACATGAAATTTCAAACAGCTATTTTTCTTCTTAAATAACTTATCGATAATTAATAAATATATCAAATAAAATTCAAAAAGCAGTTCCCAAAAAAAAAAAAAACAAAGAAGCAAACGCTTTAAATACAATTAAAATTTATAATTTTCCTTTATTTTTTTATTTCTGGATTTTATAAACATTTAAGATACAGATTGCTTGTTCTTTTTCCCTTATTTTTATACCATTCTATTAGTGTTAAGCAGAGTTGGGCAAAATACATGCTTTGCTGTATTTGAAATACAAAATACAAAATACTTCGTCCGCTTGTATTTCAAATACAAAATACCGAATACTTTCAAGTCGAGTATTTCAAATACAAAATACGAAATACAGTATTTTAGTATCTTTTATTTGAAATACAAAATACAAAATACAAAATACATTTATAACCATTAGTCATGAACACAAGATTTTAAAAAGTTTAATCAGATAAGCAGCCTCTTGTCGAAAAATATATTAATCCTGCTAAAAAAAAAATATTTCTACAGTTCCTGATGAAAACAGACTGGGGCTAAATTTTATGAAAACAGTTTGCCCTCTGCATTTCCTTTTTGTGTTCGAACAGTAGAATGTCAAAAAAATGTAAAATTTCATAATTTCAATTTTTATAACGTGAAAATGTCAAATTGATTTTAATCAGCTGGGCCCTTAATATTACCTGGTAAAATGTGTCTTGGTTCTCTGTATGTGCCTTGTATGTGAAAAACAAATTAAATTAAAAGTAAAGTTATATCAAGGCGAATTCAAAAATTCGCCCTCTGCATTTCTTTTGTATACCCTTTACATAGTGATAAGGGTATATATAAGTTTGTCATTCCGTTTGAAATTTCTTTATTTTCCATTTGCGACCCCATAAAGTATTAATATTCTGGATTCTTATAGATAGGGAAGTTTATATAGCCATGTCCGTCCGTCAGTCTGTTGAAATCAAGTTTCCGGAGTCAAATAAAGTAATACGGACCAGTTATTGGTGTCAAACTTTTGGAAATATCCTGGAGACAATCGCTATTTAAAATTAGCAAAATCAATTGACTATTGACCGAGATATAAACGAAAAATCAAAATAACCAATTTTTTTAGGACAAAATCCGCGCATATATCCCTATATATCTGAGTAAATATAGTCATTCTTGCCACAAAACTTGGCACCGGCAATCTGAAAATAGGGACCTGAAAAGGAAAAAGTTTTTTTCAGATAGGATCTAGGGAAGTGTTTTTTTCTCTGTCACTGCACAAATTTTGTGAAACATTTCATGCGCTAAATCTTAGAAATTATAACAGCTATCGACCTACACTTTGGAGAAAAAATTTTTTGAGTGGGGGCAGGAGAAAGTGTAGCTCCCATACAAATTAACAATTTTTATGACATTTTTGATACGCTATGTCTTGGAAACTATAACAGCTATTTTTGGGTAGGGGTAGGGGAAGGGTTAGCTCCCATATAAATAAACACTTTTTATGACATTTTCGAAACGCTGTATCTCGGAAACCATATCAGTAATCGACTTCTAGTGTTCTACAAAAGTAATTCGATGAAACTATATCAGCTATCGACTTCTAGTGTTCTACAAAAGTAATTCGATGATAAGACCTACATTTTGGAAAAAAAGGTTGAAGAGAATCAGGGGGACTAGAAGATCCCATAAAAATTAACAACTTTTATTAACCTTTTAATACGAAAAATGTCGAAAGCTTTTATAACTCTCGACTTCAAACCTTCTTCATCTATTTCTGTTATTCATACGAACGTTAAAGTTTTCTATGGACTTTAAAGCTAGCACAAGGCATTTTTATTATATTATTTGCAGTTAGGGACTTTTCCCAGGACCTCCCGTCCCGAAAATTCCCGGGAAATTCGTCAGTTTTCATTTCCCGTTTTCCCGGGATTTTTGTGCGGGAATCTCTTTTTCCACTTTTTCCTTATTTTTGGTTTATAAAACATTAAATACTCATTACTCATAGAAAATTTAAGTATAGTTATAAAGGGCTTATTTGAGAGATGTCTATGCGAATTGTCAAATAATCCCTTAATAAAGCTACTATAATTATTAAAAATACGAGCGTAAATATGTAGCAAAATTGGATTTTTGCCTAACGAAGACTTTCCCGCTGATGTCATTCCTTAGTGGTTGAAATTTATTCATAATTGCATTTAGGGTACACTCAAACAGGTAATATCAAGAGCCCAGCTGCCTATAATAAGTTTGACATTCGTACTTTTCAAATATACAAATAATTTTGCATGAAATTTTTATTTTTTTTAAATTCCACCGGTCAAACACAAAAAGTAAATTCAGAGGGCAAAGTTCTTGAATTCGCCTTGATATAACCTGGTTAAGTATACCCTGGACTGAATTGTAAAGTTTAACTTTGATCTCTTTACATTTTTCTTTTAAAATTAAATTCGTAAGTCTTTTATATGTATGTTTTAACTTATATACAATTTTTTATTTAAAAATTTAAATAGTTTTTTATTAGTACAGCCTGTAGAATTTTCTTTATTTGAAGAGCGGGATTCCAGGGAAATTAATTTTTGATTTCCCGTTTCCCGGGAAGCAAAAAAGTCCGGGAAACAAAAAACCCTATTTGTAGTACAAAATAACTCGGCTGGGTATATTAAAAGAGCAATGTAAAGGGCATATAAGATTCGGCAGAGGCAAATAAAGCGATCTTACTTGATGTGTTTAAAAGTGTGAATGTCTAAAAAATTGTAATTTTTATACAAAGTTTAATTTTTTTGACATTCACATTTCCAAATATCCGTTTAGCTCTTGATATTACCTGAATGAGTGAGACCTGTAAAAAAACGTGCCTTGCTAAGGTGTGAGTGAGTACGAACACAAAGTTTCCATTCTTTTTTTTTTTTTTAAATTGTAACATTTTTCAATTTTTCTGATGACAACTTTTTGTATAACAAAAAAATGTATTTTGCAAAAATGTATTTTGCCATCATAAGTATTTGAAATACAAAATACAAAATACTTCAGTGTTGGGTATTTCAAATACAAAATACAAAATACATTAGAAGGTGGTATTTCAAATACAAATACAAAATACGTATTTGTATTTCAAATACGTATTTCAAATACAAGTATTTGAAATACTGCCCAACCCTGGTGTTAAGTTTGTCATTCCGTTTTAAATTTTTTTAATACTTATGTATTTGCGATCCCATAAAGTATATATATAGAGAGGAAATTTGATTTGGCAATGGCCGTATGTCCGTTAATTTGTTGGAATCAAGTTTCTTAAGCCCTTTGATATTTCTCAGACCTGCTAATGGTATTTAAACATTGATAGATATACTTGCGAAATTTTTGCTGTTGAAATCTAGCAAAATCGCCCGATAGCGGAAAGAGACATAAGCCAGCAACCACGACTACCTCTGTTGATTTCTCTTACATTTTTAAATAACAACCTCTACAATTGCCCCGGAGTTGCCCCTACACGGGTGCATTGTAAGACCAGCTCATATTAATTTTTTCTCACAAACATATTTGTACAATATACTTACACCCAATTTCCACCCTCTAACAGGGTTGCCATACAAAGCTTAATTAAATTGGGCTTAAATTGCTCCCACAGCTTCTAGGGTGCTTTTGCACAGAAAGAAAGCGTACGACCTACCCCCACTAGTTATGTAGTTGTAATAAATGCCCCATACATCCTCCTGGATGCCCGTGGATAGGTCAAATGTAGAACTTACCACTCATTTTTCCTTGCAAACATTTTTCTGGAACACACTTACCCGCTGTCCCCATCCCTTTAAGAGGTTACCATACAAAATTTGAGAAAATTAGAATAAAAAACCCTACACGTTGTGCAGGATATATAAGAGTCGGCACAGCCAAGTATAGCGCTTCAACTTGTTTTAAGATTGGTTTGTTTTTATTTAGCGCCTTAAGTCTTTTTATTTTTATAGGTTTAAGATTTAATTTTTTTATTTTATGAAATGCAATAAAGTGCTAAATTAAAATTAATTATTTATGCTTATGTTTATTTTTGTTAAACTAATTGTTTTAATACAAATTTTTGCTTCTTATTTTGGCTTAAGTTTATTGTATAATTTCCTTTTATTAGAAGAAATTAATTTTTTTCTCTAATTGTTGAAAGAAATTTTTATTTGAAAAAAACTGATTTTTCTACCGCTACTAGCCGAATAGAATGCATTTCCGAAAGCAGCTACGCAATTTAATTATCAGTACCCTTTGAACGGTAGTAGTGTCTTTTGGCTGTAAACATCACCTATTTAACTTACATGTACCAGAGAAAGGAGGAAAACGGAGTATCTGTTTTTCTTCTTTTTTTATTTTTGTAGGTTAGAACGAAGTTTACTTTTCATATACACTTTGCTTTTTTGCATTTAAAGTCTCCTCGGCAACACTTGACTTATTACCCTCTATTGTATGATATACAATAATAAAAAAAACGTTTCATTTCAAGTGAGAGATGGATTAATGCTTGACCGTTAGTCGAGTGTTGCCGAAGAGACTTTAGATGCAAAAAAGCAAAGTGTATATGAAAAGTAAACTTACTAAAAGTATAGAAAAAACTAGAAGCAACTGTAAGAAGTAAACAAAAATATTTAAGAAACTGTGAACTAAATTTTTAATGGGATTCAAATAAAGCTAGGAAAAATGTTATATGTAGAGTTATTTATATTACTTATTTAAAAAAAAAGAACTTAAAATTTGGGAACAAAAAAAAAAGTGCAGTTTTATACACTATTATTTAAATAAAACCCAATCAACACTATTAACAATTTAATTAAGAATGCACAACAGGAAGGAACTACAACCAACTGCGAACAAGAGACCGAAAAACCTGTCCATAGACTACATCCCAAATCTATCTGAAGGATTGAAACATTCAGATACTTATAACAATGAGAAATATATATTAGCTATGAAAACAAATAACACGATTAATAAATTGTTCAGCAACATGAAATCAAAATTGGAAACGCTTGAAAAATCGAATGTACTTCATAAAATAAAATGCAATGGCGACGAAACTGACATATGGGCATTTCCATGAATATGTCAACCACGGCTGGAAAAATAAAAGTCATCGCAACTTTTTTTTAAATATACCAAAGAGCAATAAAACACTTAAATTTTATTATGTAAAAGTATTTATAGCTAATTATAATTTTAAAAGAGCAAAAATAGCAGATTAAACTGGTAATCTCTTTGATCAATTTCCAGAATTTGAAATTAACTATTTTCTCTTAACTAGTGGCTAAATTTAGGTAATTGTAATATTCCAATTATACTTTAAAAATAATGTTACAACATCAGTGGCCAAGTTCCATTATGAAATTAAAAATTTAGAGTTCGAATAGCGGTATTTTTTATAGTTTGCTTTGATGATATTCTAATGTCACGTACGTAATGCAAAAACGTTATTTGTCGTCATCATTTGAATTCGACCGGTCGCAAGTATTTAAAAATAAAAGTGCAAAGCAAGATAAATCTCGCAAACAAGTATTGATCGATTTTTTTTTTAAATTTGATGCAATAAAAATTTTATAGTCTTTCAAAGTTTGTAGCATACGATATTGTAAGTAACACAATTCAATTTAATACTTTCAAATTCCTTTATAATTATAAATATTTTATTAAGATGGGTAAAAATAGCTATTAGACTACAAAGAAATGGAGGGAGGACTTGAAGAAAAACGAAGAACAAATAAAGAAGTACCGGAAAAAGGAGGCTGAATGACAGCATATCTATCGAAAAAAGTTCGCAGATGCAGCCAAAAAAGACAAAAAAATTAATGAACGACAAATTAACACACAATTAGGGGATTCACAAGGTGTTCTATTTGTCCTATTGTCATATTGTCATAAAATTTTGACAATGGTTTAACAACCTTTGCCAACTATTGGACACTCGGCGCAGGTGTAAGTGGAGTTGTTGTGATAATTTAATAAGTATATTAAATGATGTGATACTTTTAAAGAACTATTTTTGTATGAGAGACAACAAAACCATTGTGAAATTTTATAACAATATGACAATAGGACATAATAGGACACCTTGTGAATCCCCTAAATAAGTTTGATGTTTACTATTTTATTACAAAAACTATGCTTGAAATAAGCGAACAATATGAAGATATATCGTCTATATACATATTTTCTGATTGGAGTAGCGCTCAATTTAAAAACAAATTCATTTTAAAAAGTATTCCCTCTTTTGTAAACAAATTTAGCTGCTAACATTTAGAATGGAACTTCTTTGCCACATCACATGGTAAAGGTGCAGTTTATGGAGTAGGTGGTACTGTTAAAAGAAAGGTCTGGCAAATTGTAAAAGCAAATAAATTAATCTTGCCAGATGCTTTCTCATTTTATGAATGTGCTCATAAATATGTGGAAGGAGTTAATTTGTTTTATGTTGCTACCGAAGAGATTGAAGGGTTTTCTGCTCATCTCCATGAAAAATGGCAAAATGTCCAGCCCATCCCAAAAATAAGAAAACTTCATTCGTTTACTTATCATGATAGTTAGTATATTAGTGTGTCTCGAACTGCGTATTCAGTAAGAGAAAAAATTAAAATTTAATAATAAGGTGGCAGCGCCCAAGAACATAGTGTATAGTAAAAAATGAAATTTACCTTTTATTGTTTTTATTGCTATTATCACCGAATAAACATTTTTTAATTCTTTTTAAATTCGTTATGTATACATATATTTAAAAAACCTATATTTTTCAAGACAAATACTATAAGAGAAAAATCTGTCACATACGATATGTCACGAACGATATTAAGATTTGTTCGTAACAAAACCATCTAAAAATATTTTTTTATTTAAAAATTATGGATTATCAAGGAAAAATATTTGGCTTGGTGTAAGAACTTAAAGAAAGGAAAAAAACTTTTACAATTCGCAGATTTTCGTATATGTGTACATGCACCTCGACATCACTTCCGTTTTTTGTCACGTACGATATGCACTTTTTCGCCCGATATTTTGGCCGGAAAGGTTTTCAAAGTCATGATTTTTTTTTAGATTATAGTACCCTCTAAATGTAACATATTGACGAAACAATTTTTCAGTTACCACTCTTTTTGCAAAATCTACACCACTTTGTAGGCGTACAAATGTCACGTACGATGACATGGAAATGCCCATATGCCAAAAAGTGTATGATGGTAAAACGAAAACAAAATTGAAGACAAGATTATCATTGCACAAATCTGACTTGAAAAATGGAAACAAAACTTTGACTCAAAAAACTGAAATTGCGGCCCACTGCGCAATAACTGTGTATCAACCAAACTTTAATGATGTAAAAGTACTGATAAGAGACAACAACTATTCAAAAAGATACTTGCGAGAGATGCTTCACATAATTAATATTCAGCGATGCCATCTTAGTGCTTTTGGATTTATTTTTGGGGCTTTTTAATGACTCAAAACGCCAAATTTTCAGTCTTACTGAAAAACTGAGAAAAGGCACTAAGCTGATGCTTTCTTGATTTTTCGATAGTGCCTTTAGTGCTTTTTACAAGTTTTAAAACTTTAAAATTTATTAGCGATTATTGTATGCAGTGACTGCTTTGCAAGACTCACGAATAGTTTTTTTTGCCTAAAAATTCTTTACCTCACAGCATATTGGTATTTTTATTAAAAGAGTATATATACCGATCGATTAAATTCACTATTACATCTTTGAGTCAAACTTAAGAAACCGAATATGATTGAATTCTTTTCCAAATCGGCTTTAGTACCCGTTTTAAACTAAAATTTTTCTTAAGTTACTTGATGTTTTATTTTAAAATATAAATTCGTATTGCTTAACTAAAACCGAAAATTTTATTGGTTTTGACACTAAATCTTCAGTAAAATTTAAACAAGTTCTTAAATAACCGCATGAATATTTTATGCTTTTATTTAAGAACTTCAATTAAACTTATTGAGAATTATTATAAACAAACCTAAATATTTAAGAGTTCTTTCAAAAATTCCACCAACCATTTTTCGCTATACCACAGTTTTGATTTTCTTTTTCCCTTATACATCTGAGTAACCATTGGTTACCACTAAATGTATTATAAGGTCTACTTAAAACAAAACCTTTTCCTATTGCAACACTTTCTAAATATTGGGGAAATTAAGATCAAATCCTAAATTTTAAAATTGTTGTAGGAATTTTTAGTTTTCGCTTAATAAAGAACTTGTGGGGGGCTCATTGTTTATAATGCATAGTTTAAAACAAAGTTATTAAAACATGCACATTTTGTGGAGAGTGATATTCAAAGCACTTTTAGCCCCAAGAAAAATTTGAACAACCCATCAAATAGACGGAGAGATAGACATACTTTAATTGACTCAGAAAGTGATTCCTAGTCTACCGGTAATAGAACAAGTGGGTCTCAGACTATTTCTTTAGTGCGACATAAATATCTGCACAAATGCATAATATCCCTTTCGTGTTTGTAATGTGTGTATAATAGGTTTAGTGCATTTTTACGCTTTTTTGAATGCAAAATTACGCTTTTTGGTGCCTTTTTTTATTGTATGATGTGCTTTTTGCTTGAGAAAAGTTGGCACCACTGTTAATATTTCAATGCATAAGAGAATGAATTACAAGACAGATCTGACAATTGTGCACACATATACCGACACACAATTAATAAAACACAAAACGGGTATAAACAAAACAAAAAGCTTACAGTCAGTAACAAATGCTCTAACCATAAGCAAAAACTAAATATTTTTTTATATATGTAATTACCATTGTAATTACATTTATAGAATAGAATAAAATAAAATAAAATAAAATAAAATAAAATAAAATAAAATAAAATAAAATAAAATAAAATAAAATAAAATAAAATAGAATAAAATAAAATAAAATAAAATAAAATAAAATAAAATAAAATAAAATAAAATAAAATAAAATAAAATAAAATAAAATAAAATAAAATAAAATAAAATAAAATAAAATAAAATAAAATAAAATAAAATAAAATAAAATAAAATAAAATAAAATAAAATAAAATAAAATAAAATAAAATAAAATAGAATAAAATAAAATAAATAAAAAGACAAAAAAAGGTTTTTTCTATAATAAGGACCTTAAACCGAACCAACAATACATAACTTATATATAAAACCTTAAGGTTTTGCAATTAGCCCCATAATTATTTATTAATAAAAATTAATAAAGAATACCTAACTCTTTTTAATTGGGGGTTTTAAATAGATTTTATTCCTTATTCTGTTCTTCCATTGAACTTCGACTTTAACCTACTGGTCGTATGGTTAACGATTATTAAATTTCTTAGAAGAAAATCAATCATACGCTCCTATTGCCTTTAAAAATATAAAGTGACTTACAGAAAACCCCCATTAATATAACATTGATGTTAATATACTATATATATATTTGTTATTGTATTTCTCCATGGCAGGTTCTTACATTATTTTAACAATTGAAAGCGATTATTCTGTTTTATTACAACAACAACGAACATTAGCCTCAACAAAACGCAACATACAGCCGCACGAAAAACAAATGGGGAGTAATGGATTTGTTGCTGATGCTGGTGGCAGTAGGCCAAGTGGGAGTGTTAGTAGCAGTGCTTCAAAAAGTTCAATGAATCATACACAGCAACGGTATGATAATGCCAGTAGGAATGGGTCCGCCTCATCCATATCATCCCAATCAATAAAGGACATGGTAACCTTGCAAAATAATAATTTTAGTTATAGTAAAGACTTTGAGCCACAATATTCCTTATCCGTGGATACTTATGATGCACGTCAAACAACTATTGATAGCATTTGGAATATAACGGTGTCCTTAAACATTTTATACAAAGAAAATTGGACAAGGTCAGTGTAAAGGGTATCTTTAATTATAAAAATTATTTTTAAAAAATTAGTTGTTTTTATTTTTAGACTAGCTGCTTTAGAAATTAAAAAGTTTCAGGATCATTTAATTAAGAGGATTAGCAAAGATGCTCCACTGTATATACAAAAAGATGAAAATAATTATGGTAACATACCAGCAACAGAAGATTTTTTACTTTTGCAACAGCGTGAACTTAGGCCGCAGTATTATGAATGGGATTTCGCTCGGGCTTTCTTTTTTTGTCTAACAGTAATAACTACAATTGGTAAGTATGATTTAATAACATTTCAAAATGTAAGACATCTATTGGCAGATGCTTGTAATTCAAACACTAAAAAATTTAAGAACATGAAGTTAAATAATTGGATTTTAGAATTGATTAATGACTCAACATACTAAATATTAGCAAAAACTATTATTACTGAAAATTGTAAAGAAAGTCGAAAACTATTTAAAAAAACTATAATAACAAACATTTATTCTCAATAAAAACTCCAATGGAGTGGAAAAATATTGAGAAAAAAAAATTTTAAAAATAAATATAAAAATTTAATATTTTTAAGCTCGAAAAAAACAGATTTATTTAAAACCAAAGAAGTTATTAATAGATTTTAATCTTTTTTTTTAATAATAACCATCACTTAGAGGATGACCCTCATACATGCATTGCATTGTGTCGGTATCAGGAAAATGGTTGATGGGAAGGAGGATAAAGGGAGTAGTGGCTGTGGACATTTGATTTGAATTTCTAGATACTTACTGTGACAAAAGAACATGAAGGTTTTCCCCATACAAACTGTGCGACTGAAGAAGAAATTCTCCCTGTAATTTGTGGTGCAATTCACTGGCCAGTCGACTACGTATGATTGTGCCCTTCTAGAAAAGCGCGTCATGCAAAAAATTCGGGGTTTCAAGAACAAACTCCCTGATTTCCTCAGAGCACATTCCATTATAGTATCGGTAGAACAGCAAAACACACCCCACATCACGATGGTGCTCGAGTGAATCAAGACGATTAGATACCACAACGTCGCCGATGGGTATCTTCGCTCGTTTCTGTACGTGGTCAAGTAGCTCCAAAATAGACTTTGGGGTACCAGCCCATACATAATAGTTGTATTCAATTTTCGGTTGTAAATAGGTGGTAAAAATATTGAGAAGATCAGATGGTGTAAAATAGTTCCACAAGACACTTCCATCCTTCCTTTGACACAAGAAAAATGTGTTCCGTCCAGCGGACATCGCACTGTATTTTTTGGCCCAGAACATTTAGAGTCTCTGTCTTTTTAACACTTATACCATCCATTAATACAGACGAGGTAGCATCGCCCACTGTGCGCTTTTGTATCAAAAACAACATTGGGTTTTGCGGGCATTAAAATCAACCCTTTTCGCACAGCCCCAACTAGAGATTACCATCAGATCGCGGTTAATTGAAACATTCATACTCTGTCTTCTAGCTTTAATCTCCAAAGAGCTAGGCCTTTGTTCAAATGAATACGAATGGCATATGCTGCTTTCGTCTGCAAAGGAATAAATAGGATTCGAAGTTTGATAAAGAAGGTCATTCAGAAAGATAAGAAATAAAATAGGAGAGAGGACGGAGCCTTGCACTACCCTTGAATTGATTTTGAACTCATTGGAAGAGATCCCATCTATAACGACATGAATTGTGTATCGGCGTTCTGTTAGTGAGCCAAATATTAAATGCTTTCTCTCTGGACCTTACTGCAGTTTTGTAAGTCTGGTTAAACCACGAGTTCTGCCCAGGTTTACTGTAGATCTTTTTTTTACCGGAATAAAAGATTTCATTCCTATATAAAATAGTGCTTTCAACCATGGCGAAAATGGTTGAATGGCATTGAGTCCAAGAAACAAAGTTTCCAGTAAAATTGCCGAAAGAAATTTATTTATTTATTTATTTATTTATTTGAGTCTATGGATAATTTCCTTACAGACTGATTAATTTTTTAATAATAGTAAAAAAAAAGTAAACAACAAAATACAATAACGATTAAATTAGTAAAGAAAATTAATTATTTAAATTATTTAAATACACAATAATGTTTCTTTTAATGGCATCAATGTTTAAAGAGAAATCAATTAGGTTGTACATTTCGTTAAAGCAACAACACAGTCTTCGAAACGGATCTGACATGGAAAAGTTAGTACGATATGTTTTTACATACAGCGGGTTAAAAGATCGTAATGTGCGTTGAGGAATATTGAAAGTAACGTTACCCAGCAGAAACTCCGAACAGATTTTACCATTAATAAGATTAAACATGAACGATATATTCAGCATGATTCTCCGGCTTTTTAAAGTTGGTAAATTGATCTCTGCTAATCTTATGACGTATGAAGGGAGCTCAGTATAATTACGATAATTATTTCTTAAACAAAAAATCAGAAACTGTTTTTGAATGGATTCAATACGATCGCTGTGTATATTATATTGAGGGTCCCAAATAATTGAGCCAAACTCCAAAATGGGTCTCACCAGGGATGTATATAAACGCAGAGTAATACAGGGATCATCGAATTCTTTCGCCCACCTCTTAATAAAAGCTAATGTGCTCCGGGATTTATTAATGCTTAACGTTATATGTCTGACAAAGCTCAGTTTACTGTCTAGAAGTATTCCCAAATCCATAATCACATCAACAGACTTTAAGTTATTATTATCAAGTATGTAGGTATAAGGAGTAATGCGTACTCTTGAGAATTGCATATGCTCACATTTTCCAAGGTTTAATTCCATATGGTTAAATTCACACCAATTACTAAAATTATTTAAGTCCTTCTGCAGAAGAATGTGATCAGACGGTTCTTTAATATCCAGAAATATTTTGACATCATCAGCATACATCAATATATTGCAATGTTTAATTGCTTTTGGCATATCATTAATAAATAGTAAAAACAATAACGGGCCGAGGTGACTACCTTGTGGTACACCAGAGCTTACAAGAAATTTCCTTGAAAAGCAAGAATTAAATTTGACAGATTGCGTTCTACATAAAAGATAAGATTTCAGCCAGCCTAAGAAATTGCTATTGAATCCCATTAAGTTCAATTTTTCCAATAAAAGAGTATGATTTACTTTATCAAACGCCTTACTAAAATCCGTGTAAACAGCGTCAGTGGGGTGGCCATTATTAAAAGCATTATTCACGAGTGTTGCTAAATGTAGAGCATTAGTCATAGCAGATAATCCCTTTCGAAATCCATGTTGAAGTGGTGTCAGCAGACAGGAAATTTGGTGAAAAAGACCATCGATTAAGCATTTTTCAAACAGTTTTGGTATATCACTAAGTTTTGCTATACCTCTGTAGTTAGATATAACTGATTTGTTTCCGGATTTAAACAGCGGGATAATATATGATTCCTTCCAGATTTTGGGAAAATATCCATATTTTAAAGAAATATTAAAGATTATAGATAAAGGTACAGCTAAAGCTGCAGCACAATTCAACAAAACACAACTTGGAATGCCATCAGGTCCACTTAAAAAAGATGATTTGAAATTTTTTAAGCAATCAAGGATCTGAGTGGTGGAAATTGTAGACGTAGAAATATTTTGATAACTGATAATTCTGTATGGATAGACAGTACTAGTGCTATAAACTGCATTCGAGTATGTAGAAGCAAAGAAGTCGGCAAACATGTCACTAGTTATGTTCTCCTGACTTGACTCATTTGCAAAATATTTCATGACTTTTGGAAACCCAGACGACTTGCGTTTAGAGTTTACAAACTTAAAGAAACACTTTGGGTCTTGAATTAAATTCCGTTTCATGTTTTGAATATAGTTATTGTACTTTTGTAAATTTAATAAATTATATTCTGCACGAAGAACTAAATATTTACTGTAATAAAAAGATGATCCAGAGCTTTTGTATTTCCTAAAGTGTTTGTTTTTCAAATTCTTTAACTGTCGTTGAGATCTGCCTAACAAACCTTTTCTTTAATAAAAATCGAATTCTTCTGGGCTGCCGTCGAAATGCTGTGAAGCCCGAAGAACGAAAAAGAGGGCGAAATGGTACAATGGTTCAAGTTTCCGAGAGGTGCAAGAACATATACTTCGTACTTTACAGGGTGCGAAGTAAGAAAAAGTTCGAGGGTATTTTTTTGGTGAACTTTAACACACGAAATGTGCGTTTTTTCGTTTACTTGTTGCGCAAGGTAATTGTGCGCGGCAAATAATGCAACATAGTGGCCCTTTTGAGTCGTAAGGCCGGAATGGCGAGTCCAAGAGAAGTTGTGAACAATTAATTTACCAGCAACAACAATTTCTCTGTTCAGAAAATCCTCAAGGATTTTGTTCACGGAGTCAGAAGGGAAGTCGAAGCCAACAACATTTGGACTCCTATAAAGAAATCCGAACTGCAGAGTGTGACACCTGATCTTGAATTTAATCCAAGAAATGATAATTCTGCATCAAACATATCAAATGGTTGCTGACACAACGTCCGTTCGAATATTCATCGCAATGCCCCGATGGAGGGAAAAGTGTGATAAAAGGTGGTACCCAGGTACATGGAAATTCTGAGGGTGAGCATTTTCAGATACCTGAGTCTCACAAAGTGCTAGAAAATCCGGCCAATGGAGACTCACGTGAGCATACACTGAGCCCACGTATATTGAAAAATTGTAATCTTAACAAAATGCGAGGTGGGGTTTTTCTAATCTTAAGGATATAAAATTTTTAAATAAAATTTTGAAAGAAAATAATTTGCTTTAAAAAACAGAATTAAACAATTTTAATATCCACCTTTGATCCAAGAGCTGTTATTTGATTTTTAGAGAAATGTCCTTTGCCTAAAAGTCCTTTCAAAATTATCATTTAATGTCGACTTTTTAAAATAGCTGGTTAGCTATACGAGCATTACTTTTGTCCCCTTAAAAAGATAAACCATGAAGGAATTCTTAATTAAAAATAAAATGTTAAACACAGTTAATAAGAAATGAGTCTCAAAATACTCACTTAAGCCTTTAGTCTTCACACAAATCTTTTATTAAATACATTAAACCATTAACATTTAAGTTTTTTAAACTTTTGTACAAAATTATCATAAATAATTTAAATTTCTTTTGTTTATTTTTTAAGGTTATGGCAACATTGCTCTGCATTCAACTCTAGGACGCACAGTGACCATGGTGTATGCATTCTTCGGAATACCTCTTACTTTGGTGTATCTGTCTAATATGGGTGGCCTATTGGCCATGGTGGCGAGAGTGGTATTTTCCAAAGCTTTATGTTGTTGCTTATGCTCTAACTGTGGCTACTGCTGTTATAATGAAAAGCAAATGGCTGCTAAAGAGAAACGTATTAAGCTAAAACACCAACAGGATGAGCTGCAAAAACAACAGCCCAATATGCAGGGACCATATTATATAAGATCCAAGCAAATAACAGATAAAATCTCCAAAGAACCAGTACAAAGTAAAAATGTAACTAAAGCCTCTGACTTAAATTCACTAAATGTTGATGACTCCAAAAGCAACTTGCAAGGCTTAGCAATTTTGGCTCCGATATTGATTTGTTTTTCCATGATGATTATTTATTTAATATTTGGGGCCTTAGTTTTATATCAGCTGGAACAATGGCTTTTCTTAGATGGAATATATTTTTGTTTTATGAGTCTATCGACTATAGGATTTGGGGATATGATATCAAGTCTTGGATCGAATTCAACTGCCACAATTTGGTTTTGTTGCTTTTACATATTGATTGGTATGACTTTAACAGCCATGTGTTTTAATATCATATACGACGAAATTATTAAGCGCTTCCATGTTGTGGTGGAGTTTAATGTTTCTTCTAAGGACTGCACACCTTGACGAAATGAAAGAAATTGGAAAAACTTTAAAGAAATTTACTTTTTTGTTATGTTTATAAACTGTACAAATACTTTTAGCAAACTTGTATAAATTATATAGATTTTAGCATAATCGAACTTAAAATTTTTCCACTCACATTAAATAAATAGAAAAAATAATAAAAAAAACTTAAAATGGAATCAAATAAATTTTTTTAAATACTTTATCTGCAGGTAAGAAACACTTCGTTATTTTAAATGAAAAATTTGCCAAACTCAAACATGTTGAGCTTGGCATTTGCTTAGATTTCATCTTTGGGCTATCAATTTTATATATTAAAACAAAAAAGATAGAAATCAACCTGTTTACCCCCCTTGAAGCCGGAAAAATATATAAGATTTTTAAACATAAACACTTTCACTCACTCTTTCCTACCCTCTGTATTGATGTTTAGAAAGAAATATACAAAATATTTATTTTAATCAATAAAACGAGCATTTTAAATTTTATAATTAAAGATGTTTCCATGTAAATGCTCACCACAGCTACGCCTCCAATTTTAGCATACTTTCTGCAACAAATCAGCCAGTCTCTCACAAATTCTTCAGTATTGACTTTAGGTGCATCAGCCGTTGCCGCTTGGTGCGTGTATATAGGAGCCTGGTTATTGCCCTGCAAAAAATAATCTAAAGACGTTAAATTTTATGATCATTGTTCGCCCAACTCGCCCCTTGATTGGTCCATTATTTGGCGTGCTCTGTGCCATGTTGCATTATTTTGTTGAAACCACATATCAGGCAGAAAAATACTTTAACTGCCCAGTAGAGCCTGCCAATCAAAAAACCCTTCCTGACTTTACAGTTTTAAAAAAAAAGTGTGATCCAAAAATTGAAACAAAATGAAAGAAGCAACAAAAATGCTCTAAGAGCTACCTTTGACAGCTAAAAGAATAATTCTTTTTAATTTTAACGCGATAGTTCGGCTTGAATATTTCCCGTCTATATGGTTGCCTTAGTAAAGATGATTCCTAAGCCTGGCAAAGATCCTTCGACGGTGGAGTCTTATAGGCTTATAAGTTTGTTACCCCCAATTCCAAAATTGTTCGAAAAATTACTTTAAAAAGGGCTGAATTTTAATACATTTGCTTATTATACCCAACGAAGTTGGGCCGAATTATAAGTACAGAAATTCTCGATATTGTACCATTGATTTTTTTATATTACTTTTTCAAGATGACAAAAATGATTTATTAAAATTTTTATTTGTAGAAAATGAATAATATAACGTTGAAAATATAAATTTTTCTAACAAAAAAAAAAAAAATAAATAATGAACTTAAACCAGAATAAAAAGAAAAACAAGTAAAAGCGCTTTATTTGGCTGTGCCGAATCTCATATACATTTCGCAACTTGTAGGGGGCTTTACCCTTTTTTTAAATTTTGTATGGCAACCCCCTTATGGGGTGGATATTGGCGGTAAGCATGTTCCAGGAAAATTTTTGCAAGGAAAATGAGTTGAGACCAGTCCTACATTTAAGCTATTCACAGAATATCCAAAACCTCCTGAGGCGATGGAGATAAGAAGCTTAGTATGTCTTAGGAATATATTTTCAAGAGGAAACTAATTGGGATCGGTCGTAAACTTTATTTCTCTAAGGCCGACTCTGGGGAAGTTATGGGTGTTTTTACATAATTTTTTAAAATTTTGAATGGCAACCCATTTAGGTAATGGAGAAAGGGGGAGATAGGGGGTAAGTATGTTTAAGGAATATGTTTGAAAGGGAAAACTATGGGGAACTGTGATATATTTTATTTCTCTAAAGACGACTCCGTGGGTGTTATAGGGCACTTTACCTTTTTTCCAATTTTGTATGGAAGGCCTGTAAGAGGTGAAAATAGTAGGTAAGAATGGTTGGGAGAAGAAACAAGTGGGGGTCAGTCTAACCTTTGAACAGTCTAAAATTGTGAACTTACCTGGGGCGCAAATTAAACCGCGTATAAGAAAGTATCGGGAAGAATTGTTTGTGTAAATTGTGACGTCTCAGGGAGCTCGTTTAGGCGCGAAAAGAAGAAGTCGTTTGATTTGAATTTCGTTGAGTTTGGGAAGTTTGTATTAATTTGAGCTCTAAGGTAGTAAAGTCCTGAATACCTAAAAATTGTAAAGAAAAAGAGAGGGTGCAAAAAAATATTAAATAGAAATTATTGAGTGAAAAATTGTTTTTGTATAAATTTAAGTTTTTTTTATTCAAAAATTTATGTATTATGTCTATTTAGTGTATGTATGATTGTAGTATGTTAATTTTATTGTTAAGAATATTTTATTTTAAAGAATTATTCAAATAAATTTATTATATTGTTAATGTTGTGAACATGGAGATATGTGATTAAATTTATTCCAGGGGATTGTTGAAGAAGTGGTGAGGTCTGGTCTGGTTGTGATTTCATGTATTTTGTAATTAAAGAGCAGTTATTAATTTTTTGCAAGTTTTTTTTATCATAGAAATAAGTTCAGTCATTTGAAACTGGCTATAATCGACTCATCATTCAGTATAGATTCTAAAACAAGCAAAGTGTTCGTTTGGCATTTTACCCAGTTGGCAGATTTAAAATTTAATTATTAAGTTACATAGCGCATTAAATAAAAAAATAAATAAAAATCGATGATCTTAATAAAAACGAATTCCGTGAAAATGCTATATAACCAAATTGAGCTCAACAGCTCAGTAAACTAAAGTTTACTTAAACGCTGTAAAGTATGTGAATTCGCTTATAAAAGTCACACTGATGACTGTTAAGCTGAAACCGTTTATGCTTCATACACATACTATCATTAAATCTGTAAAAGGAAGGAACCTAAAATGTAATTTTCATACAAAGAAGGTTGTATAGAGTTTAGAGAAGTTTAAACCTATAAGTTCGCTTATCAACTTGTATGTAATAAAATTTCAGAAATAAACATTATTCAAATAGCCTTAAACATTTGCTAAAAATAGTTTTTATTAAAATTTAAAAATGGAATAAAACTATTTTAAAAAAATTATAATTTTTTTAAGCTACTTGAAAATTAAATAATTTTGCAAAAAAATCCATAAATTTTATTTTGTGCTCTCAGCAACCACTTTAATGATCACAAAACTAAGTATTATTTGTAATTTTTAAAAATGTATGTTTAAGTGGAAAATGTTGTTTGACTGTGGTTGAGGAAAAGCTTGTTGAATAGAAGAAAAAAAATATTCTGCGCATCTTCTTTAATTGCTGACAACAAGTTTCAAGACACCTTCCTCTTCTTTATCCTTCCGTGGAAGTTTTGATCATCGTCTTCTGCCTGACCCGTCAACAGGTTCGCATTCGATTGAATTTCTAGCTGGAACATTTTCATTCATCTTAAAACATGAAGTAGCTAACGTAAACGTTGAATTTCGGTATGCGCAACTCTGCGGATGTTGAAAAACAGCTCATGCGGCTCTCAATTCATACAACGCAGATTGGTTTTTAAGATTTTTTAAGAATCTTCCTCTTGAAAACTGTAAGCGCTGCCTCTTTTTTGTTCCCAAGTACCCATGCTTCAGAATCATGTAGAAGCAGTGTCTTTTAGAGAGCGATTTTTATTTGTCGTGAGGTGGCTTTGCTTTAAAAATGACTTAGTTCAAAGTAGCATTGGCCAATTTCTTTTCTTTATCTCAAAACTGATGATGTGTGTTTTGTTAATGGCGGTGCTGAAGTAGATACAATTATTGACTATTTCAAAATTATAGATTTCAACTTCCACTGTCTGCCCAAGTCTACTGGACGTCTTGTGCGTTGATACCATCAATATTGTTTTATCTACATTTTCTGCTAGACCTTCTCTGGCTGATTATTTCCAGACGTTTTCAAAGGTGGAAGTTACTGCTTGCATTGTTTGGCCTATGATGTTGATATTGTAAAGAATTAACATATATAACACGAAAGGATGTCTCCTTGTAGGCGCGGCTTCATAGAAGGGAAAAAAAGAGATTTCTTCCCCTCCAAGACGTTTAAAACTTCATATTTTATTTAACAAAAAAAAAATATAGGTAGCCACAAAACAAACGTTTCATATGCTTTGAAACAAATTTATTGTACATTTAAAGATGCTGTTGCTTTTGGAAAAGTGTTTTTGAAGACACAAAAAAACGCGTTGAGTTGACAAATCAAATGCAAATACCTGCACTTCAACAAGAAACTGAAAATCGGGAACGTTTGTTTTCTAATAAAAAACTATACTTTTTTTCGGAAGGCATAAAATACGAACTTAGAAAGTATTTTTCGTTCACTTCTGGTTCTCGTAAAGATGCTGGGTAAAATTTTAAGCAACCATTTTCGAAATTGCTCTTTATATGCCTTATAAATATCGGAAAAAATTTAAAACTAAACAAAGAAATACTTCCATAATCTTAATTTGGAAATAATTTTAAAAATATTTATGACGCTTATTACTATTCGATTATTTTTAACGAAACCATTGATTTATCAGGAAAAAGCCAAATTTCTTTATCGTTAAGTTGGTAAAAGAAAAATTTATTAGCTTTATAGACGCATGTAAAGAAGCTTTGCGATAACGTCGAAATATCAATTTATGCGAACGCACTATCATCACTAGATTTAAAAGTTTTAAAAAACGTTGGTCTTGGTTTGGAAAATTTGGTAGGGATTGGAACTGACGGGTGTCCTTTGATGTTGGCAGAAAATGTAGCAGTAAAAAGATACAAGAAAACGCAAAACAAAGGCCTTGCTGTTCCCATAAATTTAACAACACGATCTCGAAAGGCGACAAGAAACCAATAATACAAAAAGTTGCATCGTTTTTTAAAGAAACCAGCAATTTTTAAAAAAAATGTCATCCTCAGCATAATACAGTTTTTCTAAAATATTCAGATACAAAATTGCCTCCATTACGCGAAGTAGAATAGGAGGATCTTCATAATTCCTCTTAAAATGAATTATGAAGTTTCAGTAAAATAAAGCACATAAAAGAGGCATTAGAAAAGAAACCCGAGTGGAAATATAAGAATACGTCTTCGCAAGCCTTATTATTAAGATTTTTTCAGAGCATTTTCGGATTTATTTGAGGATTATATATTCTAAATATTATACTAGCTGTCACACAGCCGCTTAGTTTATATCTACAAAATTAAAATATAGGCTTAAAAAAGATCGCTGATTTTAAAAACTCTGTTATGTGTCTTAAGACTAAAACGAATTAGCCTTAAACAGTATTTCAAACCATTTTTTGAAGAGGAAAGAAGTATTTGCATTGGTATTGGAGTTTTAGTTCAAAAGCCTAGATTTGAAAAAAAATTACTTTGAAGATGTCGAAATATACTACTGCAGACATGGCTACATACCCCATTAATTGAAACTTTTCTACAGAGCTTTAAAACACTTTTCTCAAAGGACGTCCCTTATTTGTCCCACATTCCTCTACTTCGCCTCATAATATTAATACATTAACTCCTTAGATATTTTAATTCCACAACTTGCAGATGATTTAATAAAATTTGGAAAAAATTTCTAAAGTACTGCTTATATCGAAATTTAAGGCTGAAATTTTGCACAGGAAACAAAATGGAAAATTAAAAAGGCTGCCCAGAAAATATAATAGACGTTTTAGCAAGATGTGACCAAAATATTTACCCAAATTTGCGAAAAATATTCCTTGATTTTGTTTTAATGCTGGTAAGTAATACTGCGGCTGAAATATCATTTTCCACCCCTCGTTGTATAAAAACGTGGCTGAGATCAACCATGACAGAGGACAGTCTTAAAGGCTTAGCAATGTTGTATATTTATAATAAAGTTAAAGATGACGCAAATATTGTGCTGAACAAATTTGCTTGAACAGGAAACCATAATTTTAAAATATATAAAAATATGTTTTTTGCTTTTTATGGAATTATAATTATTTTAAAAGAATTAAAGTTTTTTTGTTGAGTTTTTGTTATATTAAACCGCTAAAAGCTAGTTTCTAAGGCAGTAATATCGGCCTTTCACTTTTCAAGTAGATCAGATAGTGCATGTGCTGCATTTTCTCTGTATAGAGTTTGAATATTCCAGATAAATTGTGGTCCTTAAAACGTTTGCGGGGGTCGTCATTATTAGGAGGGTTCGTTAACCTTCTTCCTTTTTTCAGAGTTGAGAAGTTTTTATAAGGGTTGGCCCGTTACTTGCTATTCATTTTCTCCTACGGCCCCCAAAAAATTTTAGTTAATATTTCAAATATTTTATTTTAAACCATATGTTTTAAAACATACTTTTTAGTATTAAATTGGCTTGTGGTTACACGATTATTTTTATTTATTTATTTATTTATTTATTTGAGTCTATGGATAATTTCCTTACAGACTTAATAATTTTGTAATTATAGTAAAAAAAAGTAAACAAACAAATACAATCACGATCAAATTAGTAAAGAAAATTAATTATTTAAATACACAATAATGTTTCTTTTAATGGCATCAATGTTTAAAGAGAAATCAATTAAGTTGTACATTTCGTTAAAGCAACAGCACAGTCTTCGAAACGGATCTGACATGGCAAAGTTAGTACGATATGTTTTTACATACAGCGGGTTAAAAGACCGTAATGTGCGTTGAGGAATATTGAAAGTAACGTTACCCAGCAGAAATTCCGAACAGATCTTACCATTAATAAGATTAAACATGAACGATATATTCAGCATGATTCTCCGGCTTTTTAAAGTTGGTAAATTGATCTCTGCTAATCTTATGACGTATGAAGGGAGCTCAGTATAATTACGATAATTATTCCTTAAACAAAAATTAAGAAATTGTTTTTGAACGGATTCAATACGATCGCTGTGTAAGTTATATTGAGGGTCCCAAATAATTGAGCCAAACTCCAAAATGGGTCTCACCAGGGATGTATATAAACGCAAAGTAATACAGGGATCATTGAATTCTTTCGCCCACCTCTTAATAAAAGCTAATGTGCTCCGGGATTTATTAACGCTTAACGTTATATGTCTGACAAAGCTTAGTTTACTGTCTAGAAGTATTCCCAAATCCATAATCACATCAACAGACTTTAAGTTATTATTATCAAGTATGTAGGTATAAGGAGTAATGCGTACTCTTGAGAATTGCATATGCTCACATTTTCCAAGGTTTAATTCAATAAGGTTAAATTCACACCAATTACTAAAATTATTTAAGTCCTTCTGCAGAAGAATGTGATCAGACGGTTCTTTAATATCCAGAAATATTTTGACATCATCAGCATACATCAATATATTACAATGTTTAATTGCCTCTGGCATATCATTAATAAATAGTAAAAACAATAACGGGCCGAGGTGACTACCTTGCGGTACACCAGAGTTTACAAGAAATTTCCTTGAAAAGCAAGAATTAAATTTGACAGATTGCGTTCTACATAAAAGATAAGATTTCAGCCAGCCTAAGAAATTGCTATTGAATCCCATTAAGTTCAATTTTTCCAATAAAAGAGTATGATTTACTTTATCAAACGCCTTACTAAAATCCGTGTAAACAGCGTCAGTGGGGTGGCCATTATTAAAAGCATTATTCACGAGTGTTGCTAAATGTAGAGCATTAGTCATAGCAGATAATCCCTTTCGAAATCCATGTTGAAGTGGTGTCAGCAGACAGGAAATTTGGTGAAAAAGACCATCGATTAAGCATTTTTCAAACAGTTTTGGTATATCACTAAGTTTTGCTATACCTCTGTAGTTAGATATAACTGATTTGTTTCCGGATTTAAACAGCGGGATAATATATGATTCCTTCCAGATTTTGGGAAAATATCCATATTTTAAAGAAATATTAAAGATTATAGATAAAGGTACAGCTAAAGCTGCAGCACAATTCAACAAAACACAACTTGGAATGCCATCAGGTCCACTTAAAAAAGATGATTTGAAATTTTTTAAGCAGTCAAGGATCTGAGTGGTGGAAATTGTAGACCCAGAAATATTTTGATAACTGATAATTCTGTATGGATAGACAGTACTAGTGCTATAAACTGCATTCGAGTATGTAGAAGCAAAGAAGTCGGCAAACATGTCACTAATTATATTCTCATGACTTGACTCATTTGCAAAATATTTCATGACTTTTGGAAACCCAGACGACTTGCGTTTAGAGTTTACAAACTTAAAGAAACACTTTGGGTCTTGAATTAAATTCCGTTTCATGTTTTGAATATAGTTATTGTATATTTGTAAATTTTATAAATTATATTCTGCACGAAGAACTAAATATTTACTGTAATAAAAAGATGATCCAGAGCTTTTGTATTTCCTAAAGTGTTTGTTTTTTAAATTCTTTAACCTTGAAAGTTGCTTGCAGTTCCAAGGTGGGCCAGACCTTATACGCGGAATATATTTAGGGATGCATTCATCCATATATTCAAACAGGATTTTGTAAAACACATCGATCATGTCATCAATAGAGTGCGATGAACCATTTGGTGTTGATAGCAGTTCCATCCAGTTGGTATTACAAAGAAGACTAATTAGATCAGAGTAATTAGCTCGGTTGAAGCAATAAACTTTATTGTAACTTATTTTGTTTTTTACGTGATTATCTACGTGTAAGTTAAAGCTTATTTGGATAGTAGGATGGTAACGGTCCTCAGGTACAGTAACAGGTTCAACACGGCAAACAGTACATTCATTGGGCTCGTTAGAAAAAACTAAATCCAGTATTTTCCCAAAAGTATTCGGAATTCCATTGATTTGGTTAAGGTTTAAATCAGAAATATTTTTAAAAATTTCATCGGCATTGGTGTCCGTTGAAGTAGGTAAATAATAATAAGAATCGGTTAAAAATTCCCAAGTGATGTATGGTAAGTTAAAATCGCCAAAAACGAAAATTGCATCAACAGGATTAGTTTGAGAAATGACGAATTTAATTGCCTCAGTATGATAATTATATATGATTAGATCAGAATTTGGTGGAATGTAGGAACAGGTGATATAGATGTTTTTGTGATTGACTTTTAAAACAACTGCAATGAATTCAATATTAGGTGGCAAGTCTGTTTTGATTTCTTCCATAGAATAAAGCTTAGAGATGGCTATTAATACTCCACCACCAGTTGTATTTGTAATTCTATCACGACGAAAAATTCTAAAGTTATCGCAAAGTATTTCAGCATTAAAATAGGTACTATTCAACCAGGTTTCAGTCAGGACAATAACATGATGATTAAAATTAAAACTTTGCAAAAATAAGTTAGGTAGTTTAGTTTTAATACCACGTACATTTTGATAAATAATAAAAAGTTGATTATCCAAAGAACTAACTAGTTTTTTGAAATTGTGGGCTCACAGGGAGGAATCCGGGCAATGTTGTATGTGCGTTGATTATACACATATTCACGAACTAAAACATGATGCGGCCAGAAAGATTGATCACATATTTGATTAAAAATGTCAAAAGGAACAGAAACCTTGAAAGATGTTATGCTTCTTGCTTGAGAATAGGAGAATTTCTTTGTAACGATATCAGCGTTCGTGTTAAGTTTAGTTTTAATATAAAAATCAATTTCTTCCACGGTTGTATCCGATGCCAGACGGGAAATAAAAATATGCTTTCTGGGAGGAATTACTCGAAGATCTCTTGTAACCGTTGTAGTGTTACCACTAGTCGTTGGCATTTCAGCAAAGTTAGATGAATGTTGATTTTTATGAGCCACGATAGATTGGGGTATGATATTTTCAACAAGATATGGTGAGATCTCATTAGAATTAACTGAAACAGTATTTGGTTCGGAATCAGCAGTTACAGATTAGCTAAAAATATTTAATTTGAACTTTTAGTTCCTTATAAAATTTGTTTTTCTATATGTACATTAGTGTATGTGCGTTCTCAAACCATTTAAAAGTCATAATATAATAATTTTATTAAGTGCATTCTTGCACTCCTACTTGAATACGAATTAAACGGAACTTTTCTGACAAATATGCAAACAGTTGCGTTTTAGGAGGATATGCATTTAGGAAGATTGCTGAAAAAAACAAAAATTATTTATTAAATTATAGTTACATTAAAGTAAGTGTAAGATATGTGTGTCAGTACGTATAAGGTTTCTGGTTTCTTTAGATATAAGGAAGAATATGAAAGGATGCTGCTTCCTTACACTTAAAAGCATTTAAGCTATGATTTATGACTAAGATTTTATTGCAATATTTATTTATTTTATATAAAGAAAATTGTGTGGAAAAAAAATTATTGCATGAAGAAGGACGGGGAAAAAGGTAAGATGTAAGGAATAATGCACGATTTAAAATCCCGTACTTACAAACTGATAAACTATTTTAAGGCCAAGTCGTAATATAAGGTACTTTTAACTCAAAACCTTTAATTATATCTAAATAGTTAATGACAAAGTACTTAAAAAGGTTTTATTTTAATAAACCAAACAATTTAATGAAACATAAACAAAAATTACCCATTAAATTTTTTTTTCATTTAGTTAAGAAGCCTTTAATCTTTCATAAGTTACAATGGATGAGTGTCTCAAAAAACAAAATCTTTCTATTGGTTTAATGCATTTGAAAACCCTGCGTGATACATTTCGAGGTTCCCTACTTTTTTAAAGAAACAAACACAGAAAATTCAAATTTAATGCGGAATGCTTATTATCATTTGAAAGAACTTTCTTTGGAATTTATTTTTTAAAAGTTATGTCTATCAAATGTTGGCCGTTACTACGTCGTAGATGGTCTATCCGTTAAGTCTAAATTTCGACGACCCGTTCAAGCATTTCGACTGGTAACTGGCGAATGACACGCGTGATGTTTTCCTCCAAGGCCTGAATCAAAGCGGGTTTGTCTGCATAAACTTTAAACTTTACATATCTCCACAGGAAAAAAGTCTAACAGTGTGATATCACACAATCTCGGTGGCCAATCGACTGGCTTAAAACGTGAAACTATGTGCTCATCGAAGTGTTCTCTCAATAAATCCATTGATTGATGCGATGCGTGGGAAGTGGCGCCGTCTTGCTGAACCAAATATCGCCGAGATTACCAGTTTTAATTTCAGGCATTCTTGGTAATTTCAAAAGCCCATAGAGCAAAGCGATGTCGCTTGGGAAGGTCGAACGGCTTCAGTTATTGCACAAGCTGTATTTTGTATGCTTTCAATTTAAGATCTCGACATAAAATGCGCCACGTCGTTCCTAACGTCAGCTCGAGTCGCTGCGAACGGCGCCGCATTGACTCCCACGGTCTTCGTGTGCCCTCCAGTTACGGTCGATATATTTTCTTCACAGCATGCTAAATATGGTCTATTTGGCCGAATATTATTCAGTAATGAGTGTTGGGTCTCCAAATGGGTGATGGTGTTGCAAATAGTACGCTCAGCAGGCCGATTATGGGGACCATAAGTCGAGTGAAGTGCACGAAACACATTACTCACAGAACGTGAATTTTCGTAATAAAGTTGAACGATTTGTAATCGTTATTTTCTTTTCATTATAAAATGCCAAAAAATACTTAACAAAAATAACATGGCAGCATCACACGACTCACACATGATCTGTCAAAAAAGGCTATTGAAAAAAGGATCTATACTTGAATCACCCTTTATATATTGAAAAATATGTTTATGGAAAAGACTTTGTGCAACACTTTTGTTTAAAAATCCCTAAATTTTTATTATAATTCTTTTCAGTTAATTGTTTGTATTGAGTTTTTGGTGGATTTTTGTAAGCAAATTTGTAAGGAATGGTAGTGAATTACAGGACAATTTAAACCAAAACGGGTAGGAGCGCTATATATTTGGCTATGCCGAATCTTATAAACCCTTCACATTGGTCTTTTTATATACCCAGCGGAGTTATTTTGTACTGCAAATAATATAATAAAAATACCTTGTGCGAGTTTTAAAGCCCATAGAAAACTTTACAAAATTTTAACGTTCGTATGGATAATAGAAATAGATGAAGAAGGTTTGAGGTCGACAGTAATAAAAGTTTTTGACATTATTTATATTTAAAGGTTAATAAAACTTGTTAAATGTTATGGGATGTTCTAGTCCCCCTGCTCCTCTCCAACTTATTTTTTCCAAAATGTATGAATTATTTGATTATTACTTTTTGTAGAATATTCAAAGTCGATAGATGTAATAGTTTCCCAGATGTAACGTATCGAAAATGTCATATAAATTGTTAATTTGTATGGTTGCTAACCCTTTCCCTACCCCTACCCAAAAAATATTTTTCCAATATGTAAGTCTTATTGCCCAATTGCTTTTGTAGAATATTTAAAGTTATTTTCTGTTATAGTTTCCGAGATTTAGCGTATGGCAAATTTATTAAAAATCGTCAATTTGTATGGGAGCTACCCCTTCTTCTGCCCCCACCCAAATTTTTTTTCTTTTTAGTGTAGGTCTGGTTAAACAATTACTTTTTGTAGAACATTTGAGGTCGATAGCTGTTATAGTTTCTACAATTTAGCGCATAAAATTTTTCACAAAATTTGTGCAATTGTAGGGGAAATACCACTTCCCCTGATCCTATCTGAAAAAATTTTTCCATTATTTAGGTCCCTACTTTAAGAGTATCCGTGCCAAGTTTTGTGGCAAGAATGACTATGTTTACTGAGATATGTAGGGATATATGCACGGATTTTGTCCTAAAAAAATGGGTTATTTTGGATTTTCGCTTATATTTCGGTCAATAGTGAATGGATTTTGCTGATCATAAATAGCAATTGTTTCCAGGATGTATCTAATAGTTTAACACCAATAACTGGTCTGTATCTTTTTATTTGACTCCGGAAACTTGATTTTAACAAACGGACAGACGGACATGACTATATCAACTTACCTATCTATAAGGATCCAGAATATTAATACTTTATGGGGTCGCAAATGGAAAATGAAGAAATTTCAAACGGAATGACAAACTGATATATACCCTTATCACTATGTGAAGGGTATAATTACTAGTTATTTGTTACAAACTTTAGTTACTTCTAATGTTTTTCGATATTCAATACTACTTGCTGACTTAGTTGGTAAGAAAACGTTTCGCTGGGTAATAATAAACTTCAGTTTTAACAAATAAAAATTTTATTTATTTTTTGGTTTTTAAAGCAATTTTATTGAAAAGGAAAACCAATGTTTAACAATGTTAATTATTCTTAATTTGAATTATGAGGTGCATAAATGTTAATTAAAATATGCTGATAAATTAATATTAGTTAAAGTGATTTATGACATATGAATAAAAACTTAAGTTCGATCGGGTAATATATAGAGAAAGTTAAAGATACTAAAGAATTAAGTATGTTTAAAAAAAAAATAGTTTGGCGATTAAAAAATTGAAAATTAAGAATACCATCAGATCTGTTAGATATATATGCCCAAGGGAAACATAACCACATTTTTAAGTAAATAATTCTTTAATGCGTTTTGCCTTTTATTGAATTCAATTTTAAGAAAATGAGGCAAAATAAAAGAAACAAGGAATTATTGAACAATAATGCCTGGATTTTGGGAAAAAAAAATTGGGGAGTAGCAGGGGGAGGGGTATCCCCATAAAAAATTAAATTTTTTAATTAAATTCTTAGAACTAAATATTATATTATTCTGAAGAAACAAATTATAGAACATCTGAATTCAAACAATCTGTTTAGTGATTGTCATTTTGGTTTCCGGCCTGGAAGCAATACAATAACGTCCTGCTGAGCTTAACCTAAAGTATTTGGCAAAATGCTATTGATAGAAAATAATCAAATTATTATCGCTTGATCTAAGTAAGGCATTTGACACTTTCAACAATTAATTAAAAAACTTTCCTCGCAATTTGGCTTAAGTACTTTTAAGTGGAAACTGCTATATTCCTACATAGTGGATCTTAAAAATTCATTAGGTTGGGGAACAATGGCTCATTGGTATCTTTTTGCTCTAGTGGGGTTTGGTCCACTACTTTTTATCATATATATGAATGATTTTGTAGTTTTATTGGCTACTCTCAATGCAAAACACTTCTTTTTGCTGACGATAAAATGTTATTTTTTTCAGCAATGAAATCCAGTTTCTTAACTGCCATGTAGCATCAACTATAATTTGCCGTTGGCTTTTAGCTGAAAAAAATCTGAAAATGCTTTATTTAAATCCAAATAAATAAAATAAATAAATCCAAAAAAAAGTTAAGTCCAAGATACTAATTTTGTGCAACGCTTTTTTATTTAATACCATTTTTAACTCCCTACACATCAACCCAATTTTAAGTAGTGAAATTTTTTTAAAATCCCTTACTAAAGAATCACGTGGAAATGGAAGCGTATGATAAATATCAAATAACTCAAGGAACTAAATATTACTCATACGTTAGTAATCTATTAATTATGCTTTAAAGCAAAATCTATAACATAATTATTTCATTATATTTTTTTCCTATTTGCTAAATACACTGCAATGGAATAAGCTAAAAACTTTTTCAAGAAAGATTTTTAAATCTAATCAAAACTATTCGTTTTATTGGTCAAATTTGCAGTTTATCAAAAATACATATTTTTTTGCTTTTTAAATTCAGTTACAAAGTTCATAACTTTCCAATAGTTGTCTTTATTAAACAAGACTTTATAAGTAATAAATCATTTAGAAAAAAAGCAACTAACTATTTCAAAGGACATAATCTCTGGCTAAAAAGGCAGGTAGCCAAGTAAGTTGAAAAAAAAAGCTAAAAAATTTTAAAGAAAATTTTTGAGCAAAATACAGAAGGAGAAAGTAAAAATGTTTAAACAATCTTATAAAATAGTTTTTTTCGTATAAAAAGCAAAAATGCTAAATAAAAAAACCAAACGATAGGAACTTGTACTAATTTTGAGAATAATAACTAGTTATTTGGTCAAAAGGTAACTAGTGTTTTTTCATCTTCAATGTTTTTTTTGCTAATTTTCCTGGCAAGCTCAGGTTCTAGTTTGTTAAGAAAAAATTTTAAAATGACAAATTATCTCAAAAAAATTAGTACAACTAGAACTTTCAGTACACACATTTTTGATTAGTCACCTTTGAAGCAATAGGTTTTGTGCCAGTGTCGAAAAACTCCTTGGGGACAAATTTAATAAAAATATCTTTTGAACCGCGCACTGTTCTTTGACTGCAAGAGCACATGAACCCCCAGCCGGGTGGCAGGCGGACATATTTAAATTGACTCAGAAAGTGCTTTTGAGAAGAACCGTATACTTGAAAGTAGGTCTCAGACCATTCTGCACAAATGCATAATAGCTCTACCACGTATGTATGTGTGTGGTAGTGTTTTTTTTAACTGTTATACTAGTGGTTCATATTTACAAACTTTTTATATAAACTTTTGTTTAGCAATTTATTTATGCCCTTAAGATTTGCATTTTTAGTTTTTAAGATTTTGTTTACTTTTGCTCTTGAGAAACAAATATCAAAGATTTGCAGTCTTTAAGATATTTGCAATTTGTTTGTTATTTATTCTTATTTATTATTATTTACTTGTAATCTTTTACGTTTACTGATGCAACGTAAAAGTTTTATTTTTATACCCTTCGCATAGTGATAAGGGTATATATCACTTTGTCATTCCGTTTGTAATTTCTTTATTATCCATTTGCGACCCCATAAAGTATATATATTCTGGATCCTTATAGATAGGGAAGTTGATATAGCCATGTCCGTCTGTCTGTTGAAATCAAGTTTCCGGAGTCAAATAAAAAGATGCAGACCAGTAAAAGTGTCAAACGATTAGAAATATCCCGCTAACAATCGCTATTTAAAATCAGCAAAATCGGTTCACTATTGACCGAGATATAAGCGAAAAACCAAAGTAACCCATTTTTTTTAGGACAAAATCCGTGCATATATCCCTATATATCTCAGTAAGTATAGTCACTCTTGCCAAAAAACTTGGAACGGATACTCTTAAAGCAGGCACCTAAATAATGAAAAAAGTTTTTTCAGATAGAACCAGGGGAAGTGGTAGTTTTCCTACAATTGCACAAATTTGGTGAAATATTTTATGAGCTATATCTCGTAAACTATAGCAGCTATCGACTTAAAATGTTCTACAAAAAGTAATTGCACGCTAAGGGCTACGCCTTAGAGAAAAAATTTTTTGGGTGGGGGCAAAAAAAGGGGTAGCTCCCATACAAATCGACAATTATTATCAAATATTCGATACGCTATATCTCGGAAACTATAACAGATATCGAAATGAAATGTTCTACAAAAAGTAATTGCACGCTAAGAACTACGCCCTAGAGAAAAAATTTTTTGGGTGGGGGCAAAAAAAGGGGTAGCTCCCATACAAATCGACAATTATTATAAAATATTCGATACGCTATATCTCGGAAACTATAACAGATATTGAAATGAAATGTTCTACAAAAAGTAATTGGGCGAGAATGCCTACGCTTTAAAGAAAAAAATTTTTAGTGGGGGCAAAAAAAGGGGTAGCTCCCATACAAATTAACAATTTTTATTAAATTTTCGATATGCTATATCTCGGAAACTATAACAGATATCGAAATAAAATATTCTAAAAAAGCTTTAAAGAAAAAATTTTTCGAGTGGGGGCAAAAAAGGGGTAGCTCCCATACAAATCGGCAATTATTATAAAATATTTGATAAGCTATATCTCGGAAACTATAACAGATATCGAAATGAAATGTTTTACAAAAAGTAATTGGGCAAGAAAGCCTACGCTTTAGAGAAAAAATTTTTTGAGTGGGGGCAAAAAAAGGGGTAGCTCCCATACAAATTAATAATTATTATAAAATATTCGATACGCTTTATCTGGGAAACTATAACAGCTATCGACATCAAATGCTCCACAAAAAGTAATTGAACAATAAGGCCTACGCTTCAAAGACAAATATTTTTGAGTGTGTGCAGAAAAAGGGGTAGCATACATATTAACAATTTTTGTTAAATTTTCGATACGCTACTTCTGGAAAACTATTACAGCTATCGACTTCGAACATTCTACAAAAAGTAATAATCAAATAATAATGGAATACATTCCATTTTTTAAAATTTTTTTATAATATTTTCAATTTTTGCGATATATTAATATTATTTTAAAAGAGCAAAAATATTTGTGAAATTTTATCATAAAAGGTACGTAGTTTTTATTTTTGTTGCTTATGTGCATATAGAGTATCTTAAAACCCTTTAAACAAATACATTAATATACTAACTAAAAATATATACTTTAATTTCAAAAACCTTTCTTGAGTTTAAATTAACAATTTTCTTTTATTTTTTTCTTAAAAAATGTATATATCTTTTTTACTTTAATTTTTAATTCAGTCATAAATGTATTTGGAATCAATCAAACTTTCTTAATTAAACCCTTTTTATAATAAAATTTTTATATTATTTCTTTTGCATAAACTTTATGTAAGAAAAAAGTTTCTTTCTTATTCCTGATATAAAATATAATTTGTTTGCAAAAGAAAGTTTATTTTTTTTATTTTTATGTAAAAAATTTTTTAGCAAACAGATTGTTATGGCATATTGATTGGAATCTTGCTTAAAAGTCAAGTTTATTGAAATTCTATAAGAAAATTTTACACCTTCACTTACCCGAAGTAATTTGAAAATTTATAGAGGAATAAGAAAAAAAAAACAGAAAACTTAAAATTTTTAGAGATTTAAAGTATTTTGTAGAGATAAAAGTATTTATAAAATTGTAGATAACCCCTGCAGCTTAATTTAAAACTTCTTATTTTAGTTTTGGAATAGTTATACACTAGTTCTAACGAGATTGATGTTACAGTAAAAGGTTTAAAATAAAAAACATAAAATTAAAAATAATAAAACATCAAATATGATGTGTAAGAAGTGACAAAAATGAAAAAAAAATATATAAAGCTGTAAACCCATAACTAATGTTCTTATACAGGGTGTCTGCCAGCAAGGTGTACTATTTTTTTGCCGCCATTTTGGTAGACATTAGTCTTGACAGTTCATATATGGCAGTCGGAGAGTAGAGACTTCGCAAATTTATTATTAAAAAACATTCGGTAAACCAACCTGTTTTAATCGCTAAAACATTTTATAAAAATAAATCATAGGTTACTATGACGAAGAATAAGTTATGTAAAACTTTTGGGAGTAACAACGTACCAACATGACGCACAATTTTTCGTGTAATTAATGATTTCAAAGAAAGAGGGGCTGTAGCTGATGGCCTTAAGCATGGACCATAAAGTGCTTTAAGATGGGCTAAAAACGTTGTTGCTGCTCAACTCGACGCCGTGATCAGGAGCCTTATCTTCAAAGAACATCTTTGGCCACACTTTTGCACAAGGATTTGTATTTGCTTCCACTGAGGATTCAACTGACACAAGAGCTTTTTCCAGAAGACCATTTACACCACCGTGCATGCACCGCTACACTCAAAAAATTATTATAGTAATTGACGGTAAGTTATTTAGGAAGTATTCTGTAAAGTTGTTTTTAAATGAAAAAACAGTTAAATTTGAATACAATATTTTTTTTAACTGATTTGAAAGGTTATTCAAAGCCTTGAATAAACAAAAATATTGATTTTCAGTTAAAGTTAATTTTGTCAGTTATTTTTTTATTAATATTTAATTTTGTTATTTTTTTTCTGATATATGCCTGATGTTGATGATCAAGTGGAATTTCTTGAACAAATTCTTGTAGAAATTTTCCATAAATCTGTTCCATTAAAAACCTTTTCCAATCATCACAGGGCTAAGCCATGGTTTAATAGGCAAATTGAGGATAAAATACGCCAGCGTGACTATGCTTTTAAATGCTGGAAACGCTTTAGAACAGATGAACTACATGCGCAGTATTCTTTTGCAAGAAGAGAAGTCAATAAGTCAATCAAAAGTGCCAAATCATTATATTACTCTAGGTTATTTTCATCTGCTGTGAACACCAAGAAAACCTGGAAAGTTATTCGAGATATTGGAATTAACAAATCTCAGGACCTCAACAACTCTGATCTTGACGTCGACATGCTCAATGAATTGTTTACTAACGTTCCAACACATGATTCCAATCCTGGATAATATTCATCCATGACATAGTTGCGCACAGTTACAAATGTAACGCCATTTTCGTTCAAATGTGTTGACCAGGTCGATGTCATACAGAGCTGCTTTGAGATTAAATCTAATGCTGTAGGTCCTGATAATATCCACCCTAAATTCGTGAAGAAAATAGTTCCATTTTTGTTACCTTACATCACACATATCTTTAACACTATTTTGACCAAAAGTTCTTTCCCTAGAAATTGGAAATATTCTAAGGTCATACCTATCCCTAAGAAGAATAATGATTTTCGCCCCATTGCTATACTTCCTTATTTGTCTAAGGTATTTGAGCTGGTGCTTCATGGACAAATAAGAAATTATTTAAAGGAAAATAACCTACTCACGGACCGACAATCTGGTTTTCGCCCAAAACATAGCTGCACCACTGCTCTCATTGACGTTTCGGAGGAAATTCGTAGCTACGTTGACGACGGTAACATAGCTTTTTTGGTCCTTCTGGATCACTCGAAAGCATTCGATATGGTGAATCACAATATCCTTACTACTAAATTAAATAGAATCTTTAACTTTACCTCATCTGCAACCAATCTTATATCATCTTATCTTAATAACCGGTATCAATTTGTATACGCAAATAACAAAAGCTCCAAGTGTCTACCAGTAGTGAAAGGTGTTCCTCAAGGCTCAGTATTAGGACCACTTCTTTTTACTATATATATAAATGATTTGCCACAACATCTTTCATTTTGTAAAATTCATATGTACGCAGATGACGTTCAACTATACTTATGTAGTAGAATGGATAACATAAGTGAAAGTGTTTCCAAACTAAATTCAGATCTGTCCAAAATTAATCTTTGGGCAATTACTAATGGGCTTTGCCTAAATCCTACCAAGTCTAAATACTTAATAATATCGCGAGGCAACATGCAAACTACTGAAGCACCTACCATTCTTCTTAATAGCCAACGTATAGAAACTGTGCAGCGAACAAAAAACCTTGGAGTAATTTTTAACTCATCTCTTACATGGTCAGATCATGTTAGTTATGCAGCCGGTAGAACCTTTTCAATGTTACGTTCTCTGTGGAAAACTCAACACTTAACACCTTTACATATACGAGTGCTACTCGCTAAAACTTACCTATTACCTACGCTACTATATGGATGTGAAGTGTTCGCGAGTTGTGACTTCTTGAGTAGTCGTAAGTTAAATTCAACATACAACTCAATATTGAGATACGTTTTTAATTTGAGAAGAACAGCACACATTACCCCTTACGAACGTGAGCTACTTGGAGTACGTTTTTGCGATATATTAAAAATAAGATCATTGATACTCTTTCATAAAATTATTTTTACTAAAGAACCGCCTTACTTGTTTACTCGAATTACCTTTACTCGTTCACGAAGAAACAACGACATTGTGCAAATCAGGCTTAAGAGGCTGTTTTCCGAATGGCAGTTTTTTATTAATTGTATTCGTCTTTGGAACTCCCTTCCGTCGAGCATTCAATTTTTGAGTAATGCAACGCAGTTTAGGAAAGCACTATATACTTTTTTTTAATTAGGATAACATGTGTTACATACTTTGTTTTATTTTTTATATTTTGTTGTATTTTATAAATCAATTTTGTTAAATACTTTTTATTTTTATATAAATATTGTTTTTTTTAATATATTTTATATATTTTGTTATATTGTCTAATATGGTATTACTTTCATTAACCTATTTATATACATGATACTAACCCTACACTCTAATTATAAGACTTTTAGTCTTGTTGTATAGGAGCTTAATTAAATTAAATAAAATAAAATTAAATAAATTAAATACTTTATGGTTTGCTGCAAATGACAAAAAATCTAGTCAATTTTAGACGAAAATGTCAGTTAATTTTTTGATGTCTGAATTAAAATGAAATATTTTGTTAATTTTAATGAATATCTTGTTGGACGGTTTTTAAATTAATATCCAGTTATTTTAAGTAGATTTCCAGTTGATTTTACAGTAATAATTTTTTCAGTGTAGGACGTTACAGCTCGCACATGACAATCCCTATTTTCATTAAAATTTAATAATGATTAATGAGGCATATTTTAAATGGATATGTGAATAAACAGAATAGTCGGTTTTGGGAAATGCAAACCCTCAAATTATTCATCAGTTTATTAAAAGTGACAGTCTGGTGTGCAACTTGGTCAGGAGGAATCATTGGAACTTCCTTTTTGAACCCGACAAATTCTTTTAATGCCACAACTGCGTGCTTTGGGCTTGGTTAATATGTGGTATCAACTAGACAGTGCCACATTGCATACAGCCAGAATTACAATTGAATTACTGAGATACGTTTTTCCACAACAAGATATTTCATGAAATGGTGATGTTGGTTGGCTTCTAGAGTCACCTGATTTGACTGCTCCGAGCTTCCTTTTGTAGAAATATTTAAAAAGCAAAGCGCATAGTAAAAAGCCAGAAAAGCAAAAGCAACTGAAATAAAATATTTGTGATGGAATTAATGAAATAACGCGTGAAATATTTTAGAATGTAATGAAAAATGTACTTAAAAATGCTTGCTTTTGTGAGGCTAACAGAGGCAGAAACTGTTCTATTATTGTACCTTATACACTATTGCCGAAAACAAATAAAATATTTGTCAATATAAGAACTATTATCTTTCATTTATTAAAAAATTGTAAGCAAATACAGTAGTGTACCTTGCCGGTGGACACCCTGTATAATTAACTATTTGGACCTAGTTGAACCCCTATGAAAACCCTACCCTAAAATCGATTCCTTGATACATGAAAATATTACAGGTATGCAACTAGTCTGAAATCAAAAGCAGCTAGAATATTTGTTACTCCAGACTAGTTAGTTTATAAGCATGTACATGTACACATAAACATGAACACATGTGGGAATTTCGCCAAAATAAAAAAGTTTTATTGTATTGAAGCAAACGTTTATGTCTTTAATATAATTATATTTAAAACAGGATAACAAGTGATTTTAGTGTTTTAATTAAACTGGACAATTTGGCCTTAAAAAAATAAAAAAAAACTAAATTTGTTTCTATAACATTGGAAGGAGGAATAACTGGCAAAAGCTAGCCGGCAGGTAACTCCTCATACTCTAAGAAATCTTTAATTTTTATGTAAATATTAATCGCAGAAAACATGACTTAGAAATTATGAACAAAATAGTGTTCATGAAAATTAAAAAGTCCATTGTTCTGTAGTTTTTGACTTAACAGAAGAAAAAGTTTGTAACTTAACTACAAACAACATATTATGCGGATTTAGATGTGTAGATATTTTGAGTAATAAGTCTTAAAATCCTTCCCATTACATATTTTCGTGATACCACTACAATGCGATGCATGTTATAGGGGACATTCCTTGAGCGCTGATTATTAAATACAAAGTAGAGATTTCATATTTTTTATTTTGCCTAAATTTTCTATTAAATTAAAATCTATTTTTTAAAATTTCTCTAAGTTATATATGCAATTGAACATTAAATTTATTTAAGTGGTTGTTTCTATATTATTCATCAAAAAATAATCAAGATGCTTATGATATTTGTTTAATCTGTTATGTTTCCCAAATAAATGGTCGCTTTTTATAGTTTTTTAGTTGGAAACTTTATGAAATTTATAACGTACCTTAATAAAAAACCTAACAGTTGACCCAAAGTTTTATTAAGAGAATTGAACGGTAAAAAGGAAATGCGGATTTTATTTTTTAAAGAGTATGTCGTCCAGATGTCTTCCGTCGAGCTTAACACACTGTTCAAAACGGAGCCTTGTGTTTGTGTTTCTCGTCGAATATTTTCCCTTAAAGCCACAAGAGATTTTGACTTTTCTAAAATCCCTAGTTTTTTTAAAGCAAATTCTTTGAATTTCTAGCTAGGTGGGTGTACAGTCGGCATATCATATTGAAACCACGTTTGTAAAGAATACGATAGATAAGCTCGCAGATTTGGCCAAAAAAATTCTTAAATTATGGGTCTATAATTTTCAACGTTGACATTCGTTGTCCGACCTCGAGAATTTACGAAAAAAAATGGTTAAATTATCTCACGCGTAGATAATGCATACCAAGCATACCCTGGGGCAATGCAATGGTTCTTGATGTTTCAGTCAAGGGTTGCAGGTTTTTGGAGAGCAGTAAAAGCAGTTTTGCTTGTAAACGTTTAAGCAAAAATTTACCTCGTCGCTTCACAAAAATGAGATTTACAGTGCGAAATTGCTCCAACATAGTTTTACAAAAGTTCTTGTTTAAATCAAAATCTTTTTCTTTTACTTCTTGAACAATTTTAAATTTAAAGGGTTGCAACTAGAGGTGAGCGATCCCGTGATTTTTAGGGAATATCGTTAATAGTGAATGCGATTTTAAAATCACCGGTTATTTAAACAGTGACAGTGATCACTGTTTGGCATTTTTCACTTCTTCTAAAAGAGTTATTTTAATATCTGTTAAATTATTATACATAATGTTTTTTTAAGCAGTGATTATGCTATTTTAGTTCTTTTTAACGAACTCCTGAACAACGCATTGGAAAAATAATATACATAAATGATAAATAAGAATTAAAAATATTTATGAATAAGAAATATCAATTTTCAATAGGTATGTATGTACATAGTTACAAATAATATTCCATATTTATATTAATATTTTTAATTTACTTTAAACAAAATTATTATAAAAAATTTAAACTTATACCTTTTGAGATAAGTTTTTAAGCTCCCATGGAGCATTGAGATACAGCTTTAATTTAGAAAAGCAGCTTAAAATTCTTGTTAAATAGATTCCAAACATAAAAATATATAAAAACAGGTAGTTGAAATTCATTGTAACAAAAACAAAAACCTAAAAAAAAACAAATAACACAAATAAATCTGTACATATATGTACATAACACAACTAAGTATAATATAACATTTGTGCTTTTTCTCGTTTAAACGCGTTCGTCGGTCATTTAGGACTTGTCCAGCTTTTGAAAATATTCTTTCGCATTTGAGAAAGATTTTGATATTTTTATTCTTTCTTACTTCACCAATCAAAAATATTTTTATTTCTTGATAATTGAAAGTTAAGTCCAAAAACCCTGATCGTAATAACTAAAATTTCATTTCAGATAACGATTTATATATATCGCTTATTTACTCAAATGTCGTAATTCTAGAAATGCATTTTTGGCGTTAACGATTCAGAATTGTTTGTTATGCTATGTTTAATGTCGTATATAAGTTTCATATTAAAAATGTTTCTACTTATAACGTGTAAAAAAATGTTATTATTCGTTTCTATATACATAATGCGAGCAAACTAAAAACTTTATACGAATTTTTTTTGAAATATTTTTGTTGTACCTTTAGAAAGATTTTTGCTTATCATGTAAAGTTCTATTTTTGTTAGCTGTGCTTTTTTTCATTTTAGGTTACGATATGTGTTTTAAATAAATGTGTGTTTAAATCTGTTTTTGAATATTAATTCTTTAGCCGGCTCATATCTGAATTTAATCCGCCGTCGCGGACAAACAATGCTCGGCGCTGGTCTCTGACGGCACCTCTGTTGTAAAGCTTTTAACAGCACTTTGACAAACACACATACAAACACATAAGCCCTTTACTTCTTTTAAAGAACAAAAGCAGCAATATGATTTGTTAGCTATGACCAAATGTAAACATGAAGCACAAAAATGTTACTTTACATTTTGCAAAGTTTAACATAATAAGAGTAACATCGCAGGTAAAATTACTGCACAATATTTCAAAATGTTACTTTTAGTAACATAATAAATTAAAAGTAACACTTTAGTAGAAACAGTTACTTCACGGTTTATGTCACTGTCGTTACATGTCAAAATGTTATTTAAATAACACAATAACTTAAAAGTAGCAGTAGCAGTTACTTCACAGTTTATGTCACTGTCGTTACCAGTGATTTGCAAGTAACAGGTATAAAATCACAGGTACGGAAATATCACTCATCTCTAGTTGCAACTTCAAACTTTTTTTAGTTTCATAAATAATTGCAATAAGGCTATCCTTTCCGATTTAAAAGTCGCGAACTTTCACGTTAACTACTTTCAACCATTTCAATGTTTTGGGAGTAAATGAAAATTGACTGGGGCCTGTCCGTAGCACATTAATACCGAAACAGTTGTACGGAGTCTCTGCACTCACGAATGAATTAAATTTACATTCATTCTATGACGTACTCACCGATAACCGAACTTTGAAGAAAATGGTTGACGAGCAATTGCGTAAGAATTATTACTCTTAAAAAATGTCTCCACAGCGAACGCGCGATGGACATTCGGCCACTCTGACATCGTGGCCGACAAATCCGCACTGTTTATTACTTTTTGAAATAAACAGGAAAAATTTAACAAGTTAAATCAAATTTAGTCTTAAGGGTTTTTTATTTTACTAAATTACTGGCGTCATTATATCATTAGCTTTGTTCATTCTTATTCTCAATTATAGCTGCGCTGTTGAAGAGCCTGAACATTGTGCTTAGAGGTAGCTGGAGCAAACAAAAAGGTAATGCCAAGTTATTTTGCAAAATAAAAATACTGTTAAGAATACCATTAAATATATTTCTAAGGCACCCTCTCTGTTTAACGAAAAATATTTATTGTTAGGTTTCAGAAAATGCCTGAAAAATTGCTTTGTTTTCCAAATAATCCATATTTTTTCAGTGGAGAAAAGCTTACTTGCTTGCCTTAACTTTTTTCCCACTCTCTTTAATTCTTAACTTTTTTGGGAATTTTTTTCGAAAAACGAAAATCGCAATAATTTTTCTTCTTGAATCAAAAACTTTAAGTTATTTCTCCAATTATTGCTTAAAAAATGTTTTTAGTTTTAATGTCAAAATTTATACAAAACATTTGCTTTTTCAAGGCAGGACCAAGAACGCTTTATTTCCTTAAACGTGTATTCTTGGTAGGCAATTCTTTAAAAAGAAGTAATAAATTAAAACCCTTAAGCACCTTTAACATCTTCATCCCATAATATTATCAATACTTTAAATATTTATTTGTTTTTTTTCTCCTGGGCATTGTGTTGCACACTGTAATGGAAATGAGATCCAAAAGTAAAATATATCTTAATGTTCTTTTTATGACAAGACTTTAAAATAATTAATTTAGAATATCTCCTCATTGCAAAAGTCAAAAAAGCCTTTGTTTGCTGATCGCGAGCTTCCTTAGGAAAACAATTTCCACGAAGCGTATGAGTAATATTTTCAAATTATATAAAATCTGGCAATAATACACAAAAGTTGTTAAAAAATTTTTTTGTAATTAAGAAGTAGTCATTGAGTAATACTAGAATTGTGCTTCCATAATACACGAAATTTTTACCCAGTAGTTTTATTCATTGTACGCAATTATTGCTTTCATTCTTACATACATCTTAAAGCAGTGCGCAAGTTGTGTTAACAAAATATTTGATTTTCTATTTAGTCTTGCTTTTCAAAGTTAAATATGCTTCTTTAATTTAAATGTTACTTTCGATTTTCTATTTAGTATTCAAAAGACATAACAGCACGTTTATTATCTCAACACGTCATATGTTAGTGTCTATTAAATGTGAATGAAGTTTTAATACTCGTAGCAATCAACATATTCAGGAATTAAGTATTTGAAGTTGTCTTTAATTCACACGTATTTGTAAAGCAAAATATTTTTTCAAACAATCAGCAGTAGAGAAATAATTTTACTTTTGTGCGACTTTCAGAAAACTTATATCATTCGTATGCTTATAGTAACTTATAGTAAAGTGTCAAACAACAAGACATAAAGCTTTAGACTTTATCTTGTTACTAAGAATTGCTACAAACAACGAGACAATATTTCAAATGTTTAAGTTTATTTTCGTCTTCATCTTAGTGTAAAGACAATTTTTCTATTTAAATAAATCAGAGAAAAATTTATAGCAGAAGAAACTTTAATTTGTTTGAAAAAAGTTTCTTCTGCAAAAACTAAGAGAAAATAACTTTTATTTTCACTTAAGACAAAGTCCTTTATAAACAACAAAAGTCAACTACCTTTCAGTCTAAGCTTCTCTAGCTTAAATATTTAAGAAAACCATTTATACGAATTTTCACTCACACAGGCATATCTTAGAAGTTATTTTTATTTTTACAATTTAAACAAACAAATAAACTTAAAAAACCTAATGGGGGTTTTTCTTTTTAAAAAATGTTACGTGAAATAATAACAAAATTTTTTTTCTAAAACGTTAATTCAAACATGTTGGCAATTAAACGTCCCTAAGCACGTTTCAACATGTTAACGCTAAAAAAATAAAAGTCTTAACAAAAACAAATGAGAATAAAAGCAATAAACTTTTTGGCGGCTAAAGAATTAACACTGGAAACAAATACAAAAAAAATTAAATACGAACAAGCATTTGAACGTTAACTTTTAAAATAATTAAAAGCGGATTAAGGGTATAAAAGAAGTGTAAAATTTAAAAAAGAACTATCGATTCGGTTGAAAATTTTGATTAACACATTTGTTAAGAACGACAAAAACCATGATGTTTATACCATAATTTAAAATTATCGGAAACAAGTTTTATTAAAAATTGTTTTGTTAAACAAGAGAGAACAATTTTAAAGGCTTCTTTTAAAGAGGAAAGGCACAAAAAAATAAAAAAATATATAAAAAAAATTAACATTTTTTTGAAAGAAGATATGTTTCCTACTAATAGCTATAGTATTTGCTGGTATATATATAAATGTAACTCGCTTTTTTCATATCCTTATGTTAAATAGAAAAAATTAACATTTATTAGTATAACAGTTATTAAAGGAAACACTTTTTACTACAAAGAAATGTTTTTACATGTGGCAAAAAGTCTTCCAATTTATGTTTTCTTTTTATTAAAATTTGTTAAATTGTCTTTTTAAACACATGCGTAGTAATAAAAAATAAAAAAGAAGTACGTTTGTTAGCTTCAAGTTTTTAAAAGTAGATATGTGTCTACTTTAAACCTAGGTTAAAGTGACTTTTTTGGATTTTGTTGGTTTTTTGTGTCTTGTGAAAAATGAATGAATATTTTAAAGTTTAAATGTTATAAAAATGATGTTGTGTTTCTGCCGAACACTTTTAAAGAATATTAGAAAACAAAAATAAAAATCAAGAAAATTTAGTTTAAAAAACCAAATTTTTTATATTTATATTAATTTTTTCTGTTTCTTTAAAAACATAATTTTAGTTTTTTTTTCATATTTTTATTATTGAATCTTCGCCTTTGGCGAACTAACAATAAGTATTCAAATCTTAAAACTATTTATTTTTTATTAGACCAGCCAGTGCCAGACTAAAATTTAAGTTCTCATAATAAAATTAATTAATTCAGTAGTTTCATCTAAGTGTAATATTATCCCTTCTTTTCAGACGAGTGTGTCCACTATGTTGCAGGATGCTTCGAGCGAGCAGGTTTGGATGTGTTTCCAGCTAATTTAAATACTTGTCCACATAGTTCAGGATTTCGCATTTAACTAATGGAACTTGTAGATCCTTGTGGATGTTGCTGTTTTTAATATACCAAGGAGCACCAATTATCATTCTTAGGATTTTGTTTTGACGACGTTGTATTTTTTCTATTTTAGAGGCGGAAGCAGTGCCCCATAATTGTACATCGTAGCACCAAATTGGTTTCAAAATCGGTTTGTAGAGTAGAAGTTAACAATCAAGACGAAGCACAGAGTTTCTACCAAATAGCCAATGAAGTTGTGTAGCTTTAAGTTTAATTTGCGTCAACTTCGCATCTACTTATATGTGTCTTCCATGTTGAGGCACCATATGGTTGTTAATAGCGATTGGAGGGCACGTTTCTTTGCGTAAAGTAAAAGTAACGTGGGTACATTTTTGCTCATTAATTTTTATTCCCCATGATTTTTCCCGTTTCTCTACTTGGGTTACGTGTTGTTGCAGTTGACTCGCAGCCTCTTTAGGGTCTTTATGAATACTGAGAAAAGCGGTATCATCAGCCAATGAAGACGTATGCGTAAAACTATTAGTTGCCATATCTGCTGTGTAAAGCAAGTACAAAATTGGACCTAGTATACTCCCTTGAGGTACAGCAGCCCCTATTGGTTGGGAACAACTTATTTGGTTTCCCTCTTTGATCATAAATTGTCGATCGGTTATGTACTTTTCTAATAGGTTGAAAATATTAGCTGGAAGGTTTAGCTTTAGTTTGTTTAACAAGCATTCACGATCGCAGTAAGCTTGTTTTTAAGCAGCTATAAATTCCCAAGTAAATTGTGTTTTATTCTAAATCGACATATTCCCTTAAAATTTAACCACCCGATACAACAACAAAAAATTATATTTGTATTTACATTGATTCAAAATATGACATTTTGGTTACAAAAATAACAAAGATACGTTCTAACATACATATGATGTTGACGTTTATATTGTGTTTAAAGCTTCACTACTTAAATGTATCGAAAAAAAAGAAAAAACATAAAAAGCATTTAATATTGTTGAGCTTAAGCATATTTTACATTTTTCGTTCACGTTTGTTATTAGAAACAATTTTTTATTGAAGCAATGGGTGAGAATTTTTGCATATGCACGAGCAGAAGAAGCTGTCAAAAATGCTTAAACATTTGAGATAAGTAGAACGAGCAGTTGTGACTTCATAATGTTAAGGAAAATATGCTTCACTTGTAGGGAAGTAATAATATGACAATATAAAACCATTATTTTTCTTATATTTCTAAAAGTTATGGACAAAAAACTTTTTTTGTATGTTTTACTTATTGCTTTAAAAAGACAAACGTTAAAGTATCAAGTTTAAGGCTCAGAAAAATTTTAGCAACAAAGCCAAACTTAAAAAAAGTAATTTTTTGATTGAGAAATTAAAGATTAAAGGTTACTTCTTTCCTTCCATCTCAACCTATTCTATCTGCCTCTCCAGGTAACACAAAGGGACCGAATTAAGCGGACCCAAGTGAGCTGTATTCTTTCCTTCAACGGCTGGATGTTCTACCTAATCTAACCTAAGTTGCGGGTAAGTTATTTAGAAAATTTTATACCAAAATGAATTTATGTATGTATATTTAGTTTGTTTGTAAGTTTAATGAAATATGCCCATTAGTATCATTTCATTAAAGTTATGGCCTTAATTCATTTTTTATCACGATTTCGTTGCTAATATAAATATTTATGCCCGTCTAGAAATTTGTTGGTTTTCGAAAGTCAAAGATTACATTACGGTAATTTAGAAATGTGGTTTGTGTTATGCATATCTCTAAGATAAAGAAAGTGCCTTTTAGTAATTGAAACTTAATGTGCTAAAAAAAGATTTTTCGAATTATATTTAAATAACTAAAATATTGAAATTATATTTAGCAAGATAGAAAATAATACAGCTGATTATTTATTCAATACTGAGCTGGATAATCAACTTAAGTAAGACCACCTGCAAATGTTTATAAGCGTTTTTGGATATTTATAAAAGAATGAATTTAATTTTCTTTTGAAATGAAATTTTTAGACATTTTTTGAAAAGCTCTGCTTAGGTATAAAAACATATCAATTTTAAAACCGCACTTATTGATTTCAGTGACTTAAGAGCAATTCATTATTCTAATTTTTTCATTTTCAAACCAATTTAGAAAGATTTTTTTTATAACTTCAACAGTTTTTAATATTTTCCAATTATTTAAAGTAACACAGTTATATTTAAAAAAAAGACAACAAGTACGGGCGCTATATTAGGCTGTACCAAATCTTATAAACCCTTCATAACGTGTATGGGTTTATACCCAAACTATTTTAAATTTTATAGGGCCATCTACTTAGGGGTAAATATGCTTTAGGAATGTGCTTTACAGGGAAAACTAATAGGGGTTGAAGACATATTTTATTTCTCTAAGGGCGACTCTGAGAAAGATGCAGGGGCTTTTACCCCAATTTTTTAAAATTTTGTATGGAAACCCTGTTAGGAGCTGGACATAGGGGTATGTCCAAAATTTTTTTGGAAAAAAATAAGTGGATTTTGTCTTACAATTTCCCATTGTAGGAGCATCCTGAAAAATGTGGAAGGGATTTAAAAAAGTTTAAAAACTTAATCTAAAATGTTGGTAAGAAAATATTAATGAGAGTCGGTCGGTCCTATATTGCAACCGTATAGGGGCAACTCCGGGGCAGTTGTAAAAGACTTTATGTAAAAAACGTTTGAGAAATTAACAGAGGTAGTCTTGGGTTTTGGCTTATATCTAAATCAGTTACTAAACGATTTCGCTGGCTTTATAAAGCAATTTTGTGGCATATAGTTTTAAAAGTTTGATACCATTTACGGGTCTATGCAACATCGGGGAGCTTAGAAAAGTTTATCTATTCCATAACACGGAGAGACGGGTAGGTGGGCATTGCTAAATCGGCTTCTTTATCTTTAAGGACAAAGAAAATATATACTTTATGGGGTCGCAGATGGGTACTAAATAGTTCAAAAACGGATTGTCAAACTTATGTTGAGGGTATACATAAATATATACACAAATATATACATAAATACTTATATGAAGGGTATAAAAAAGATTAATTTGTTATTACTTTAAGAAACAAAAACATTTTTTAATTTTTCGCTTTAATACAAAGTTATAAAAAAGGCATTTAATGTAACAGAATTAACTAACCACATCAAGATAAATTATAGACGGAAACTCTAAACGCTAAATACACCGTTGGTAAACGGTTACGTGCTTGAAACCGCAGATTTTGAACTATACCATCCCTTGAAGTGGTCACACAACTTTTAAAGCTTAAAAAATCAGTGGAAATCAAGTTTCCGGACTCAAATAAATTCGCACAGAAAATGTTTTGTTGTCAAACAACCAAAATTATCTCTAAGGTAAATGCTATTTAAAATCAGCCAAATCGGTTTACTATTGACCGAGGTATAAGCGAAAGCCCAAAACCACCATTTTTTTTGGACAGATTCCTTGCATACATCCCCATATATCTCAGTAAATAAAGTCACTCTGGCCCCAAAACTTGGTATTGATATTCTGGAGATAGGGACCTAAATAAGGAAAAAAAAGTTTCGCAGATAGGATGAGGTAAAATATTTTATGCGCTAAATCTTGAAAACTATAATGATAATGATAAAATAATTGTTATATTTTGGAAAAAAATAGTTGGATAGGAGCAGGAGAAGGGGAAGGGGAACTCAAATACAAATAAACAGTTTTTTATAAAGCTTTTAATACGAATTAGGTCGAAAAAAAACTCTCGACCTCAAACTTCCTACATGGTATTTCCATTATAAAAACAAACGTTAAAGTTTATTAAAGTTTTCTATTTCAAAACCTAGGATAGCTTCCGACTTCAAACTTGGCACATAGTATTTTCATTATAATATTTGCAGTACACAATAACTCTGTTACATCAGATGGCTGTGTATAAAAATACCAATGTCCAAATTTGTCCTATTGTCATATTGCTTTAAAATTTCACAATGATTTTTTCATACGAAAATAGTTCTAAAAAATAATGATAAAATATAATTTGATAATTAAAGCTACAAAAAATGCTAGAATGTCGTTTTGTTTTTACTATAATTTTTTATGCCAACTTTTGAGATGTAAACTAACAGACATAATAAAGATATTAAACAACTTTTTTGTAAATTTTGTAATTGTGTATAAAAAATTTATTGTAAAAAAATTCATCGCGTTAAAAAAATATCATTTAAAACCCCTTATTTTTAGTTTCCATATGCTGGCAATTTTATAATTTGGCACGTTTCATATGACTGCCATTTTATGTTTCCCTTAATTACTATTGACTAAGGCTTCAGCTATAAAGTAGCATTTTTTGGTTAAGATAATTTGACCTAAAAGTGTTTTGCTCCTACATGTGACCGCTTACACTTTTAAGTCAAAACTGAAAAACTAGGGCAAGTTCAGTGACCTTACCACATTAAGGTTTAATAGCTGAGGACAAAACATTTTCTAAAAGCAATTTATATTAAAAAAAAAATAATTCACTTATCTTTCGTGTATTGGCTTTTGTTCTTAGCTCTTTAAGTTGGCAGAATTTTTTTTATTTGTCTGCCACGTTAACACAATTTTCGACACCTCCTTTAGGCTGTTAAAATATTGTTAATATGAAATTTGTTCCTCGGTGTTTGTGCACGTTTGCTTAATAGATTTATTGGTTGTCATAGATTAAAGTTTATCCTATATTTTTATATCTATCAATTACAGTCAAATCCCGATAATTCGTAATCGCAAGGGACCGGTCATTTCTTACGAATTATAGGGGTTTTCGATTTAGTGGGGTTTCGATTTGACGGGGTTAAAGTAAAATAAATACGAATTAACGGGGTTTTTCAATTTATTTACTAAAACGATAAAAATAAACATAAAAAACAATTGCTAAAAATAATTAATACAAAATAAATAATATAAATACATAAAATAAAGTAGCAAATTCATTTACTTATCGTAAAATACAAGCATTTTTGTAACAAACTAAACTTAAGAAAATAAACACACACACACACAAGCAAAAGCCACGTAAAAAATAGCGGTAAACAAAAAATCATTCTTTCTATGTTTTTGTTGTTTTTATTACGAATCATAAGTGGTAGTTAGCAAACAATTACGATTTATAAGAGTTAAAGAAGATTTTATTTGAAAAAAAAAATTACGAATTACCGAGGGGACCAAAATGTATGGAAATTTTACGAATTAACGAGATTTTTTCAAGGGACCGAAGGTTTATTACGAATTATCGGGAATTACGATTTATCGGGGTACGAATTATCGGGATTTGACTGTATTTAAAATATGTTTCCTAGTTTTGAGTTATTTTTAGTGGAATGCATATATAATATTATAAATCATATGCATCAAAAAACGTATTCTGCATACAACATTAATGTTTTTATTAGAATTAAATGCCTACTTTGGACTATTAAATTTATTTGTGTTTGAAAGTAATTTTTGACTGCCTTTTCGGCCCAAAAAGCCCAAGACTGTTAAATAAAAAACCTACTTTTATGATATTTTTTCAATTTGGAAAAATTCTCAAATAATATCTTTTTAGGAAACAACCATCTCTTTAATGACTTTATATTTAAGGAAACAAGTTCATTTGTTAAAAATATACACATTTTATATTTTCTTGCATATTTTTTTTTTATTTTTTTAATCTCTTTTTTAACTTATATTTTTTAATTGTTTTCTTCACTTTTTTTAATAAGCTTTTAAGATTTTGTGTAAATAATTTTAATATCTAATGATGAGAGAAAAAAGCAAAAGGATTTCAAAACAAGTAGTAAGAGCGTTTTATTGGGCTGCGCTGAATCTTAGATACCCTTCACATTGGACTTTCGAAACTACAGACGTTGTTTTTATTTTTGTAAATTTTTTTTATTAATGAAATATTTCTTATTTTTAAATATGGATCGGTGTCTTATGTAAATACTCTTAGAGTGGTAGGGCAGCTGTAGGGGTTTTACGCCAATTTTTTTCAAAGATTGTAGCGACTTCTACTCTAATTTTTTTTTAAATTTTGTACAACAACCCCCTTAAGTAACAGAGATAGGGGATACGAAGTAAGTATGTTCTTCGACTATGTTTGTGAGGGAAAACTAATGGGGGTCAGTCGTACACTTTATTACTCATAGGCTGACTCTGTGGAAGTTATGGGCATTTTTACATAATTTTTGTTAATTTTGTAAAGCAAGGTTTAAGGTATATGTTTGAGAGGGAAATCTAGTTGGGTCTGATATACATTTTATCCCTCTAGGGGCAACTACGGGGAAGTTATAACGCTTTTTTTTAAATTTTGTATGGCAGCCCCCTTAGGGCGTGGAGTTAGGGGCTTAGTATTTTCTAGGAATATGTTAAGAAGAGGAAACCAATGGAGATCAGTCGTACAATTTATTGATCTAAGGCCGAATCTGAGAAAGTTGGGGGGTATTTTTACATAATTTTTGTAAATTTTTTATGGCAACCCCATTAGGTGACGCAGATAGAGGGAAAATAAGTTCTAGGAATATATTTGCGACGGAAAACTAATTGGAGGTGAGTGATACATTTTAATGTTGTAGGGTCGACTCCGTAACCCAATATTTTTAAATTTTTTATGGCAACCCGCTTAGGGCGTGGTGGTAGGGGGTAGATATGTTCTAGGAATATGTTTTCGATTAGAAACTAAGGGCAGTCATATGTTTTAGGAATATGTTTGGGAGGGAAAACTAATGGCTGCTGTGATATATTTTATTCCTCTTGGGTTGACTTAGGGGAAGTGGTAGGGGTTTTTACCCCATTTTTTTTTTAATTTTGGATGACAACCATGTTAGGGACTGGAAATAGAGGGTAAGTTTGTTCAACGAAAATCTTTGGGAGGACAAAATATTTGGGGTTGGTCTTCAATTTAGTTTTTTAGGAGAACCCTGGAAGCTATGGAGGCGAATTAATTTTAAAAATATAAAACATTTTATGGACACCTTGCTAGCGGGCGAAGATAGGTTGTAAGAACGTTTTAAGAAAATTTTCTTGGGTAAAATCTAATGGGAATCGGTCTTACATTGCACATTGTACAGGGCAACTCCGGGGCAGTTGTGGAGGTTTTTATGACCAAATTTTAGAGAAATAAACAGAGATATTCTTGGTTTTTGGCTTATGTCTTGGTTAGTTACCAAGTTATTTTGTTGGACGTCGACAGCGATTTTATCGCAGATATTTCTGATAGTTTGATAGCACTTACGGGTCTTTCCGACATTGGGGGGCTTCAGAAAGTTGATTTCAACCATAAGACGAAAAGACGGACAGATGTTTAGATGGACAGAAAGACAGACAGACAGACGGACATACTAAAATCGAATTCCCTTTCTACAAGCATCAAGAATAAAAATACTTTATGGGGTTGCAAATTGATATTAAACAAATTACAAGCTGAATGACAAACTTATATATACTCTTATCACTTATGTGAAGCGTGTAATTAAGCAAAAAATAAGCAAAGAAAAGGGAAGATGTTTTTTGCTTAATGCATTTTGTTAACATTTTTGTTTAAAATTTTTTTTAAATTTAATATTTCATTTTGAATTTTTAAACACATTGTAGGTCTTCTTCTAAATCTGTTTCGAATAAAGTTTTAATTTATTTGTATTTTTTTAAAGCATCTCCAATTACTTCCTTATTAAAATAAATATTTCAATCCCGTGCCTGATTAAAATATTTATTTTATCTTAAAATTATTTGAAAGTTCAAAAAGACTTTATTTGTCAATTATTTTTAAGAATTTGGGTGGTTGAAGTCTACTGATGATTTGGTGTAAGAACCAATGAAATGCATATAGACAAACTTAACCAACAACAAACCCTATAAATTTTTAATTTACTTTACAACTATATTGCCAATTCAAATTATATCATAAGAAACATTGTTACACACAATTAGGTGTAATAACATTCATACATCCTCAATGTCCAACTAACAACACGAATAAAACTAAGTTTCCTTTTTACATTAAAACATGCACATTTGTTTGTAATAAATATTTCTCGGAAAACTTAAACTGTTTTAAGATTTTACAAAAGTGGACATTTTACAGACTTCCTTCTTGTTAACTACTTGTGTTCAGGCTGTTAAACTAAAATACGGACAAGTACAAGTTCTAACTCATGTCATTAATAATTCATTTAAAACTTACAAATAAAGTGACGTGTGTAGTGGACTGTATGATACACTCAGGACAAAGGTTGGGTAAGTTAAATAAAGTTGGTTATACTGTTTTCAAGAAGGGCAAACGTTTCTATGAAATACAAACCCTTCTATCAAAATTTATAATTTTACTAAATTTATTGCTATTTTTGTTAGTTTTTTCGTCTTGGAATAGTTTTTCGGTGACCTTTTAATACTCCAGACAGCAACTGAAACTAAATTTGCCTTAAATAAAATTAAAAACAAAATTAAATAAAGTTTGATAATTACGTTTGATTACATTAATATTCAGACACATGTTTATAATACAGGGTGTCTGGTGGCAAATTTGTATTTTTAAATGCGAATATTTTAAAAAGTGATAAACGGCATTATCGATTGTGTGGATTTGTCATTCACGATGTAGCAGAAGTCTAGTGAGCATCGAGCGTTCGTTGTGGATACATTTTTAAGAGTAATGATTCTTACGCAGTTGTTCGTCGACAATTATGTTCAAAGTTCGATATTCGGCGAAAACGTGATAGACCAAAAGTAAATTTAATTCGTTCATGGGTGCAGACATTTCCTGCAACTGCTTGGGTCACGAATGTCCCATAGCCAGGGCCTAGTCGATCTTCAAGGACTCCCTAAAGCATTGATTTGGTTGAAAAAAGTTCACGTAAAAATCCGCGACTTTCAATAAAGAAAAAAACAGCGGCACTGGGAACTCCAAGAGCGAATATTTATGAAATTTTTAAAGAGGATCTAAAGTTTCATCCTTCAAGAAATTAACGAAAGTGACTTTTACTTACGAAAAGTTTTGTGAAACTATGTTGAAAAGTTTTTTCAGGCAACAAAGCTCATTTTCTCTTAAACGACCACGTCAACAAGTAAAACTGCCGCTACTGGTCTCCAAAAATCCGCAACCCTTGATTGTAATATCAACCTCCAAGCAACGAATGTCAACAGTTAAAATTTTCGACGCATGATTTTAAAATTCTTTTTGCCAAACCTCCATCGTACTTTTTACATACGTGGTTCAATAGGATGGTGCAACTGCACACACAGCCAGAGTTTCAATGAATTTGATTCAGGAAAATTTCCTCCGGTCTAACTCCCATGGATTTTTGTTTATGGGGCTACCTCAAAGAGAGGGTTTGTAATGACAAATCCAATCTCTTGTGGATTTAAAGAAAAATATTCGTATAGAAATCAGCTCAATTGAACCAAGTTTTCTGCATCGTGCAGCGCAGAACACAAGGTTCAGTTTTTAACAGTGTGTTCAACACTCGACGGAAGACCTCTGGATGACATTTTCTTCAAAAAATAAAATCCGCATTTCTATTCTGTCATTCTAAATGCTGTAATAAAAACTTGGTGTAAGTTATTACGTTTTTAATTTAAGTTTGAAAATAAAAAACTGCCACCAGACACCCTGTATATAGATTATTTTCTTATTTTGTTAAGTCAACAAAACTACATAGTCTTTTCCTTATTATGTAAATATTTTTGCTTTTAACTTTAAATATTGTTTGTTAAGCACAAGATTATAAACACATAAACACAATGCAAAGTAAAACAAGTCACAAAAAATACGTTTATGCAAACAAATGCATGCAGAAATAAAAATACATTCACAATCCATTGGCCCTTCACACATTAGAGTAATTCCGCCAGAACAAAATGACAAAGTGAGGGCAAAAAAGCTGAAGAGTATGGTTATTAGTTGGCGTAATTTTTCAACCAGCCTCAACCCCGCACAAGCAGCACAAAACCAATACATACACATTTGAAAAACAACAGGTTTGCTTATTTACTAATACACACACTCAAGCTTTATACACGTATACATTTTATGCCAGAACAATTAGTCCAGTGTGTTAGGAAGAGAACAAAAATTGTTCGCTTAAATCTTACTCTAATGTGTGATGGGCCAATCATATTAAGTGTTTCCCAAAAGCAGGCACTGGAAAGGGAGAGCTATAAGAGTTTTCTTAATTGTGTACCGAAATACATATGTACATATATGAAAACAAGAAGATAACAGAACTTGTTTTGCACTTCAACAAGAAATCCATACCTTTAAATGTTTAAAAGCTGTGGAACAATATTCTAATTTCTTTCATTCACATATCGGATTTTTTTGTCCAAGGCATTTTGCGTAATATTTTATCTTTTAAGAATTGAAAAAAAATATTTTTGTTTCGCATTGGCATATTTTTACGTTTATTATCTGAAGTAAATTGCTTTACCTGTCAGCTGTCAGTAAAAAAAGATTATGTTTTCTTTATTAAAAAAGCAATAAGCACTTAGCTTTTAGCACATTTCCTTGACATAAAACACATCTTTTCAACAAGCCCTTTGCTATATTATGCACCTGCTGACAACATTAGACAATATAAAAGAAGAAAAGAAACCAATATTATCTCTTTTCTACGAAAGAGGGTCTAAAAAATAAACAAAAATACTTAAATTATTTTTCTTAAAAATAAAATTCATTAACATACATTCATTTACAACCTGGAAACAGCTTTACTGCAAACAAGTATTTTAAATTAAACAAATAAATTTTTTTTTAATTTGAATTAAAAACAAGTAAGAGCGCTATATTCGGCTGTGCCGAATCTTATATACCCTTCACATTGGTCTTTAAATATACCCAGCCGAGTAATTTTGTACTGCAAATAATATAATAAAAAACCTTGTGCAAGTTTTAAAGTCCATAGAAAAATATACAAAATTTTAACGTTCGTATGAATAATATAAATAGATGAGGAAAGTTTGAGGTCAAGAGTTTTAAAAGTTTTCGACATTATTCATATTTAAAGGTTAATAAAGCTTATTAAATGTTCTAGTCCCCCTGCTCTTCTCCAAAATGTATGAATTTTTTGATTATTATTTTTTGTAGCATATTCGAAGTCGATAGCTGTAATAGTTTTCCAGAAGTAGCGTATCAAAAATTTTATAAAAATTGTTAATTTGTATGGGAGCTACCCCTTCTTCAACCCCCATCCGAAAATTTTTTTCTTCAGAGCGTAGCCCTTGATGTCCAATCACTTTTTGTAGAACATTTGATTTCGATATCTGTTACAGTTTCCGAGATATAGGGTATCGAAAATTTAACAAAAATTGTTAATATGTATGGGAGCTACCCCCTTTTTTTTGCCCCCACTCAAAAATTTTTTTCTTTAAAGCGTAGGCCTTACTGCCCAATTACTTTTTGCAGAACATTTCATTTCGATATCTTTTATAGTTTCCGAGATGTAGCGTATCGAATATTTTATAATAATTGTCGATTTGTATGGGAGCTACCCCTTTTTTTGCCCCCACTCAAAAAAATTTTTCTTCAAAGCATAGGCCTTATTGCCCAATTACTTTTTGTAAAACATTTCATTTCGATATCTTTTATAGTTTCCGAGATATAGCGTATCGAATATTTTATAAAAATTGTTAATTTGTATGGGAGCTACCCCTTTTTTTGCCCCCACTCAAAAAATTTTTTCTTTAGAGCGTAGACATTCCTGCCCAATTACTTTTTGTAGAACATTTCATTTCGATATCTTTTATAGTTTCCGAGATATAGCGTATCGAATATTTTATAAAAATTGTTAATTTGTATGGGAGCTACCCCTTTTTTTGCCCCCACTCAAAAAATTTTTTCTTTAGAGTGTAGGCATTCCTGCCCAATTACTTTTTGCAGAACATTTCATTTCGATATCTTTTATAGTTTCCGAGATGTAGCGTATCGAATATTTTATAATAATTGTCGATTTGTATGGGAGCTACCCCTTTTTTTGCCCCCACTCAAAAAAATTTTTCTTCAAAGCATAGGCCTTATTGCCCAATTACTTTTTGTAAAACATTTAATTTCGATATCTTTTATACTTTCCGAGATATAGCGTATCGGTATTTCATAAAAATCGTTAATTTGTATGGGAGCTACCCGTTTTTTTGCCCCCACTCAAAAATTTTTTTCTTTAGAGCGTAGACATTCCTGCCCAATTACTTTTTGTAGAACATTTCATTTCGATATCTTTTATACTTTCCGAGATATAGCGTATCGATATTTCATAAAAATCGTTAATTTGTATGGGAGCTACCCCTTTTTTTGCCCCCACCCAAAAAATTTTTTCTCTAAGGCGTAGCCCTTATTGCCCAATTACTTTATGTAGAACATTTCATTTCAATATCTGTTATAGTTTCCGAGATATATCGTATCGGGAATTTCATACAAATTAATAATTTGTATGGGAGCTACCCCTTTTTTTGCCCCCACTCAAAAAATTTTTTCTTTAGAGTGTAGGCATTCCTGCCCAATTACTTTTTGTAGAACATTTCATTTCGATATCTTTTATACTTTCCGAGATATAGCGTATCGATATTTCATAAAAATCGTTAATTTGTATGGGAGCTACCCCTTTTTTTGCCCCCACCCAAAAAATTTTTTCTTTAAGGCGTAGCCCTTATTGCCCAATTACTTTATGTAGAACATTTCATTTCGATGTCATTTATAGTTTCCGAGATATAGCGTATCGAAAATTTCATACCAATCAATAATTTGTACGGGAGCTACCCCTTTTTTTGCCCCCACTCAAAAAAAATTTTTTTTAAAGTGTAGCCCTTAGGGTACAATTAATTTTTGTAGAATATTTCATTTCGATATCTTTTATAGTTTCCGAGATATAGCGCATAAAATATTTCACCAAATTTGTGCAATTGTAGGAAAAATACCCCTTACCCTGGTCCTATCGGAAAAAACTTTTTCCATTATTTAGGTCCTTTCTTTAGGAGTATCCGTGTCAAGTGTTGTGGCAAAAGTGATTATACTTACTGAGATATATAGGGATATATGCACGGATTTTGTCCTAAAAAAAATGGGTTACTCTGGGTTTTCGCTTATATCTCGGTCAATAGTGAACCGATTTTGCTGATTTTAAATAGCGATTGTTAGCGGGATATTTGTAATCGTTTGACACCATTTACTGATCTGTATCTTTTTATCTGACTCCGGAAACTTGATTTCAACAGACGGACAGACGGACAGACGGACAGACAGACAGACAGACAGACAGACAGACGGACAGACGGACAGACGGACAGACGGACATGGCTATTTCAACTTCCCTATCTATAAGGATCCAGAATATACATACTTTATGGGGTCGCAAATGAATAATAAAGAAATTACAAACGGAATGACAAAGTGATATATACCCTATCACTATGTGAAGGGTATAAATATGGGTTGGACATAAAATGTTAATTTAATAATTTAAAAACTTTGATCGATTACAAAAAAATTTGGAACGTGAAAAAAAACTAAAGTAAAAACAAATCATAATTTATCTTAGAGAAAAAAATTATTTATACTGTTATTAGTTTAAACTGAAGGAATCCAAGGCGTTGATTTTGTTACTAAATTAATGCATTTGCTTAAGGGATTTTAAAATAATTTTTTTTTTTTCAAAAGCATTATGAAAAACCAGATGTCTTTGATAACGTTTTATTAATATAAATCAAAAAAAATTTCACTGCTTAAAAATTGTTTTTGAAAGGTTTGACGCTGGTATAAATATTTTAATATATCAATAGTAGCAATTGATCATACAAAAGTTTAAGAAAACCATTTCGAGATTTTAATTTTATCTAACTAAAATGTTTTTTATCTGACAATGAAGCCGCTGTTTTCTAACTTTGGTGACGAAATATTTAAAAAAAATTCAGATATTTATAAGGTTTGTTGTAGGTTAAGTTTGTCTATATGCATTTCATTGGTTCTTACACCAAATCATCACAAAACTTGAACCAAATTCTTAAAAAACCTCATGAGTATTATCTGCCTTTAGCCTTTATATAAGAACGCATTTAATGCATATAGACAAACTTAACCTATAACAAACCCTATAAATAAACGAAGGAAATTGGGATCAATTCCTGGATAACCCTTGAAAATTAAGATAGTATGTGGTTCATCTCTAAACTTATTTCATTATCAGTTTCGTTGTTCTTGCTAATAAGTTTCTTCGTATACCCTTCACGTAAGTGATAAGGGTATATATAAGTTTGTCATTCCATTTGAAATTTCTTTAATTTTAATCTGCAACCCCATAAAATATATATATTCTTCGTCCTTATAGGTCGGGAAGTCGATTTAGCCTGCCTGCCCGTCTGTCCGTGTTATGGTAAAAATCAACTTTATGAGACGCCCCGATGTTGCATAGACCTGTAATAGTGTTAATCTATTAGAAATATTTGAGTGCAAAATTCTGCTGAAACTCCCCAAAATTGCCTAATAACTGACCGAGATAAAAACCAAAAACAAAAGCTACATCTGTTTATTTCCTTAAAACTTGTACATAAAAAAATCTCTACAACTTGCCAGGAGTTGCCCCGTACATTGGTAATGTAAGACCAACTTCCAAAAGATTTCCCACGAACATTTTTGTGGAACATATTTACAACCTATCTCCTACCCCTAACAGGATTGCCAGAGTTAAATTTTTTTTAAACGCTGATACTTACCCCCTGTCCTTAGCCCTTTACATGGTTGCCATTAAAATTTTGACAAAAATAGGGTTGAAACCCCCCATATTTGCCCCTAGAGGAGTAAAATATATCACAAACCCCCATAAGTTTTACCTTCTAAACATATTCCTAGACAATGCTTAGCCCCTATTTTCATGACCTGAGAGGGTTGTCATACAAAACTTACAAAAATGATTTAAAAACGCCCATAACTTCCCCAGTTAGTGAAATAAAGTGTATGACTGACCCCCTTAGGTTCCCTTATCAAATATATTTCTTGAATGTACTTACCCCCTATTTCCATCGCCTAAAGGGGCTCCCATACAAAGTTTGGGAAGTTGTAAAAAATTCCCCCCAACAGCTTTTAGGGTGCCCGCGTTTAGGTCAAATGTAGGACTGACCCCAACACATTTTGCTTTGCCGACATTTTCTAATATCATACTTTTCCCCGTATCTCCGCCTCCCTAAGGAGGTCCCCATACACAATTTGAAATAATTAAGGTAAAACGCCGGCAACTTCTTTAGACACCCTTAGAGGGTTAAAATGTTACACCAATCCCTTTCAAAAATTATAAATATTTTATAAATTAAAAAATAGATAAAAATAAAAAACAAAACGCTCGGGAATCCGAAAATCAATGTGAAGGGTATATAAGATTCGACACAGCGCTTTTACTTGTTTTTCCTTTCATTTGTTTCTTTAAATTTCTTATTCAAAATTTAAACGTTTGTATTTAACCGGGTTTGTTTAATTTGTTGCTTCTTTTTTTGGTTGTTGGCTTAAACTTTCTTTACTAAACTCAGTTTGTTAAAATAAATACAACAAATTGATTAACAGTTCATCAGACAATTACGGTCATGTAAGAAAGAATGATTATCATAATAAAATTTTTAAGTGAAAAAATTTAATTAAAGGAAAATATAAAAAGGCAATACAAATATAATGGAATTTTTTTCTGTCTACATTAATAATTATAGGAAATAAGAAAGATTGTAATTTTCCCATTTTTATACCCTTCACATAGTGATAGGGTATATATCACTTTGTCATTCCGTTTGTAATTTCTTTATTATTCATTTGCGACCCCATAAAGTATATATATTCTGGATCCTTATAGATAGGGAAGCCGATTTAGCGATGTCCGTCTGTCCGTCTGTCCGTCTGTCCGTCTGTTGAAATCAAGTTTCCGGAGTCAAATAAAAAGATACAGACCAGTTAATGGTGTCAAACTATTACAAATATCCTGGAGACAATCGCTATTTAAAATCAGCAAAATCGGTTTACTATTGACCGAGATATAAGCGAAAACCCAGAGCAACCCATTTTTTTTTAGGACAAAATCCGTGCATATATCCCTATATATCTCAGTAAGTATAGTCACTCATGCCACAAAACTTGGCACGGATACTCCTAAAGAAGGGACCTAAATAATGGAAAAAAATTTTTTCAGATAGGACCAGGGGAAGGGGTATTTTTCCTACAATTGCACAAATTTGGTGAAATATTTTATGCGCTATATCTCGGAAACTATAACAGATATCGAAATGAAATGTTCCGCAAAAAGTAATTGCACGCTAAGGGCTACGCCTTAAAGAAAAAATTTTTTGGGTGGGGGCAAAAAATGGGGTAGCTCCCATACAAATCGACAATTATTATCAAATATTCGATACGCTATATCTCGGAAACTATAAAAGATATCGAAATGAAATGTTTTACAAAAAGTAATTGGGCCATAAAGGCTACGCTTTAAAGAAACAATTTTTTGGTTGGGGGCAAAAAAAGGGGTAGCTCCCATACAAATCGACAATTATTATCAAATATTCGATACGCTATATCTCGGAAACTATAACAGATATCGAAATGAAATGTTCTACAAAAAGTAATTGCACGCTACGGGCTACGCTTTAAAGGAAAAATTTTTTGGGTGGGGGCAAAAAAAGGGGTAGCTCCCATACAAATCGACAATTATTATCAAATATTCGATACGCTATATCCCGGAAACTATAACAGATATCGAAATGAAATGTTCTACAAAAAGTAATTGGGCCATAAGGGCTACGCTTTAAAGAAACAATTTTTTGGTTGGGGGCAAAAAAAGGGGTAGCTCCCATACAAATCGACAATTATTATCAAATATTCGATACGCTATATCTCGGAAACTATAACAGATATCGAAATGAAATGTTCTACAAAAAGTAATTGCACGCTACGGGCTACGCTTTAAAGAAAAAATTTTTTGGGTGGGGGCAAAAAAAGGGGTAGCTCCCATACAAATCGACAATTATTATCAAATATTCGATACGCTATATCCCGGAAACTATAACAGATATCGAAATGAAATGTTCTACAAAAAGTAATTGGGCCATAAGGGCTACGCTTTAAAGAAACAATTTTTTGGGTGGGGGCAAAAAAAGGGGTAGCTCCCATACAAATCGACAATTATTATCAAATATTCGATACGCTATATCCCGGAAACTATAACAGATATCGAAATGAAATGTTCCACAAAAAGTAATTGGGCTATAAAGGCTACGCTTTAAAGAAACAATTTTTTGGGTGGGGGCAAAAAAAGGGGTAGCTCCCATACAAATCGACAATTATTATAAAATATTCGATAAGCTATATCTCGGAAACTATAACAGATATCGAAATGAAATGTTCTACAAAAAGTAATTGCACGCTAAGGTCTACGTCCTAAAGAAAAAATGTTTGGTTGGGGGCAAAAAAAGGGGTAGCTCCCATACAAATCGACAATTATTATAAAATATTCGATAAGCTATATCTCGGAAACTATAATAGATATCGAAATGAAATGTTCCACAAAAAGTAATTGCACGCTAAGGTCTACGTCCTAAAGAAAAAATGTTTGGTTGGGGGCAAAAAAAGGGGTAGCTCCCATACAAATCGACAATTATTATAAAATATTCGATAAGCTATATCTCGGAAACTATAATAGATATTGAAATTAAATGTTCTACAAAAAGTCATTGCACGCCAAGGGCTACGCTTTAAAGAAAAAAATTTTCGAGTGGGGGCAAAAAAAGGGGTAGCTCCCATACAAATCGACAATAATTATAAAATACTCGATACGCTATATCTCGGAAACTATAACAGATATCGAAATGAAATGTTCTACAAAAGGTAAATGGGCAAGATTGCCTACGCTTTAAAGAAAAATTTTATTGAGTGGGGGCAAAAAAAGGGGAAGCTCCCATACAAATTAACAATTTTTATGAAATATTCGATACGCTATATCTCGGAAACTATAACAGATATCCACATCAAATGTTCTACAAAAATAAATTGGAACACAAGGCCTACGCTTTAAAGAAAAAAATTTCGGATGGGGGGTGAAGAAGGGGTAGCTCCCATACAAATTAACAATTTTTATAAAATTTTCGATACGCTACTTCTGGAAAACTATTACAGCTATCGACTTCGAATATTCTACAAAAAGTAATAATCAAATAATTCATACATTTTGGAAAAAAAGTTGGAGAAGAGCAGCGGGACTAGAACATTTAATAAGTTTTATTAACCTTTAAATATGAATAATGTCGAAAACTTTTAAAACTCTCGACCTCAAATCTTCTTCATCTATTTCCATTATTCATACGAACGTTAAAATTTTGTAAAGTTTTCTATGGACTTTAAAACTCGCACAAGGTTTTTTATTATATTATTTGCAGTACAAAATTACTCGGCTGGGTATATTTAAAGACCAATGTGAAGGGTATATAAGATTCGGCACAGCCGAATATAGCGCTCTTACTTGTTTAATCTAGTTTCAGGTAATTAAATTCAATTTTTTTTATTCTAGTCGATATTTCGTTTTTGCAACTGTTAAAAAATTCAAGATTTGATTACAAAATATTAAAATTAAATATTTTTAAAGAAAAAACGAGTTTATTTTACGTAACAAACTTTTTAGTTATAAACAAACGCACTAAGTTTGTTTTCGTGTTTAATGCGAGAAAATGTGAGATTTTGATATATCAAATGTTATTTATATAAATAACTTCGCTTGTGAATGCAAATTCACAAAGTCCATAACATTTTACACAAACACACAATTATTTATTTTTTTTTCTGCAATTTTCACAAAATTTATTAAGGGCCATAACATTTTACCTACGACTGCGTAAAAATTTGAACTCTGTATGTAAACGAGCTTTGACACTGCATACCACACACAGTGCATGAAGACTAAACTCTACATTTTGTAAAATGGACGTGTGTCAATTGTTTTAAAATATTTTTGTTTAAATGTATAAAACTGTAAGTTGTCGATGGAGCTTGAACTGTAGTCTGTAAATGTGTTAGTGGACAAAACTGTGCCGAAACATGTAAATGACGGTAAACTGGGTAAACAGTTTGAAAGTTTATAAGAACACTAGGGGAGAAATTTTATGAATTTTCTGTTTTTCAGTGGATTTGAAAATCATTACAACTAAAAATAAAAGAACAATTGTTACAACATATTAAAGTTTTTAAAAATATATCAAAAATTTTCCTGCTAAATATAATGAAATTAACTGGAATAATAAATCTGAATTTTTATTTTTAACTAGCGAAGATAACGATCTAGTTTGCTGTGAGGCTGATTAAAAATTTTTGTTTTTTTTCCGTCATTTTGGTACTTAAATTTCTTTAAAGATATTACTTATGCAACCAGATGTTCTTCGTTAAAAATTTGTATATTACTTATGTTGTTCAAGTATCTGTTTAAGGTGAATTCTGACTATAGTACTCAGTATTACCACGTGTCAAAAACTTAAATATAATGAGAAAGTATAATAGTGTGAAGGCAGTTTTGCGATAACGGTTCTTCTCAAACGTCTGGCTAAACGCAATAGGGAATAATTTGTCTGAGGAGTCGCGTCTAGACCTTTCAGGTACTCTTTAAGTGGTGCCATTCTGTAAACCTTCAGCAAGCTTTCTAGTTGGCTTGTACCTTCTTTCAGCTTAGTTTTAAGTTAAAGCGATCTATGATTTTGCCATAACTTTCGGGCTCTCCTTTTTCCAGGAAAAGGTTTTCCACATCGTCAGAAAAAATTTTGTTGTACCTGGCCTTTCGGTAGGTAAAACAATCATCGATGTCTCCGGAAGTGTTTAGCGGTTGGTTCTCCGAGCAGTAGGCGCTTTTAATTTTTTTCTATTTTAAATAACTTACTCTTTTAGTAAAGGAAAAATCACTAGTTGCAATTTGGCGAGGACTGCAAATAGTGTTTATTGTGGGTAAGTGCTCAGAGGATAAATCCAAGGAGGCTTAGGCATTATTAAGCTCCGGGGATATACCTTTTGCTACGTTAAAATCGATAACGTCTCGAATTTTTGTGGTCCGTTGGCCAGTAGGTTGACTGTCCAGTTGAAAAAACATAAAGTCCTATTTCAGACACGGGATCATACAAGACACGACCTCTGGGACCAATTAGGAGGGAGCCCCAGTACATGTGCTAAGTGTTATAGACTCCAACAGCTATGAAGCGGGGACCTACAGATTTGTAAAAACTTTTGTACTGATCCTTCGTTAGGGAGAATCTAGGTGGACGATAAACTGACGAAATAACTATGTTGTGGAAGAATTCATCAATGCAGACGTTTGTTGCTTGGATATAACATTCGGAGAGGCCATCTAACCATTGTTGTTTAATTCTTGATTTAATTAGAATAGCCAAGCCACCACAGGATCTATTACTGGGATCATTTAAATCATAAAAGTTATAAAATAAAATATAAAAAAAATATATTCTAAATCGTATTTAATTAAAATAAATTTCCTTATTTTATTTGCTTTAAGAAACAAAATATTTTTTATTTTAAATAAATGAAAAAAAAATTAGTTTAAGCTGTTTTTTTCATTTTTTTATTATGAAATCTTCGCCTGTGGCGAACTAACAATAAGTGTTCAAATCTTAAAACTAGGTAGTTAATATTAATCCAGCCAGTGCTAGACTTAAACTTAGGTTATCATATTCATTAATAAGTTTCATATTAGCGCAATAGTATCCCTCCTTTTCAGACGGGTGTGTCCACTATGCTGCAGGATGCTTTGGGCTAGCGGATTTGGGTGAGTTTCCAGCTTATTTAAATACTTGTCCACATAGTTCAGGATTTCGCATTTAACTAGTGGAACTTGTAGATCCTTGTGGATGTTGCTGTTTTTAATATACCAAGGAGCACCAGTTATCATTCTTAGAATTATTTTTTTGACGGCGTTGAGTTTTTTCAATGTTGGAGGCGGAAGCAGTGCCCCATAATTGTATACCGTAGCACCAAATTGGTTTCAAAATCGATTTGAAGAGTAGAAGTTTACAATCCAGACGAAGCACAGAGTTTCTGCCGATTAGCCAATGAATTTGTGTAGCTTTAAGTTTCATTTGCGTCAACTTCGCATCTATATGTGTCTTCCATGTAAGGTGACGGTCCAGGTGAATGCCAAGGTATTTCGTCTCAAATCGTTGAGGCACCATATGGTTGTTAATAAGGATTGAAGAGCACGTTTCTTTGGGTAAAATAAACGTTACGTGGGTACACTTTTGCTCATTAACTTTTATTCTCCATAATTTTGCCCATTTCTCTACTTGGGTTACGTGTTGTTGCAATTGGCACGAAGCCTCTTTAGGGTCTTTTTGAATACTGAGAAAAGCGATATCATCAGCAAATGATGTTTAATTAAATAAAACTTTTCGTACCTTTTAATTGTTTTTGATCATTTCTTCTTTAAGTATTAATGCAACATTTAAACATCATATTATATATTGTGATATAAACTTAAAGTGGTTTAACGTTTTATGAATAAGTTATTTCAAAAAATGCTTTATCCTTTATATTTCAGATCTATCCTCGCCCTTCTTTTTGCAAATTTTTTTTTCAAAACAATTTTTCATTTATAAAAAAATAAATAAATATTGCAATAAAATTTTATTCATAACTAAGAGCACAAACACTTTTTCATATAATCATATCTTAAAAAAAAAGGCAGAAACTTTATACTGACACATATATTTTACACTTTAATGTAACTATAATTTAATAAAAGATATTTTTCTGCAATCTTCCTAAATGCATTTCCCTTTAAAACGTACATGTTTGCACATTTGTCAGAACAGTTCCCTTTTATTCTTATTCAAAGATGAGTGCAAGAATTTTCTTTATATAAATATTATAATATGAATTATCAATAGTTTGAATATTTTTGTACAAATGTGTGTGTGGATGAAAACAAATAAATAAATAGAACCATGTGTAAGGAATGGAGAGTTTAAAATAAATATTCTAAAGTCATGGCCATTACTACAATTGCATTGGATATTCAAAATATGGTTTAATACAAATGTTTTTAGATACAATTTTTGTGATATTAATATTAAGATTTAAATCAAAACATTTATTTAAAATTCAAGTTGACATTTTAAAGGAAATGTCTATTAATATTTTAAAACATGGGCAAAGTGATTTTAAAAATTGTTATTTAATATTTTTTTACAAGCAATATAAGGAAGTGTTGTGGGGGAAGAGACGCAATTTGCAGGACCTTAAATATTTTACCAAAAGGACTTAAAACCAGACAGAATCGTCTAAGTTAAACCTAATTACTTTCAATATTATAAATGACAATTGTTATGGGCTTGAACTAACAACATATAAGTTAAATTCACCACGAATAATATGATTATTTCAAAAAATAATAATCGGTGCGATGGAGGGTGGCGCCGTTGAAATTACCGATGATGTGGCTTTGTTAGTCATGCTGTCGCAGTCGTCGATTGAGCACCGCGCATTTGCCGTGGAGACATTTTTTAAGAACAATGATTCTTACGTAATTGCTGGTCAATAATTTTGTTTAAAGTTCAGTATTAGGCGAATACGTTATAGGCCAGGTGTAAATTTATTTCGTTCGTGGGTGCAGAGATTCTACGCAACTGCTTCGGCTGTGAATACCCCACGGCCAGTCAATCCCCAGGGACTCCCGAAAGCATTGAACTGGTTGAAATAAGTCTACGTGAAAATTCGTGATTTTGAATATGTTAAAAAGCAGCCTAACTGGAACTTCCAAGAGTGATTTTTCATGAAACAACTTTTAAAAACGATCTGAAGGTCTATCTTCATAAAATTAAAGAACTGAAAGAAAGTGATTTTATTTACGGAAAATTTTTGTGAAACCATGTTGGAGCATCTTCGCACTGGTAATCTTATTTTTTGAAGAAACGAGGCTCACTTTTACTTAAATGGCAAAACTGCCCTTACTGGTCTCCAGAAGCCCGCAATCCTAGAGTGAAACATTCAAAACCATTGCATTGCCCCAGGGTAACTCTTTGGTGTGCCTTATCCCCGCATGAGATAATTGAAGATAATTTTTTTTTAAATTCTCGAGGCCAGGCGACGAGTGTCAATGTGGAAAATTATCGACACATGATTACGAAATTCATTTTGCCAAACCTGTGAGCTCATCCAATCGTATACTTGCCACACGTGGTTTCAACAGGATGGGGCGACTGCAGACTGAGCAGTCACTTTGCGGACATTCTATGGCCGCCAAGGTCACCCGATCTAACTCAAATGCATTTTTTTTTGATGAGGCTACCTTAAAAAGAGGGTTTTAATGACAGAGGAGGCTCTAAGGAAAAAAAATATTCGTCGAGAAAACAGCCCAATTGATCCAATTTTATTGTGTGTTCAACTCGACGGAAAAAATTTGGATGATATACTCTTTAAAAAATTAAATCCGCACTTTTGTTATATCGTTTAATGCCCTTAATAAAACTGTGTGTCATTTATTACGTTTTTTATTTAAGTTTGCAAAAATATAAATCTGTCACCAGACATTCTGCTAGAGATTAATTTTAACAGAAGCACAGTGGGTTCGATGAAACCGAAAGTGGCGATTAATTCATGGGACCCGTAATATAAAGTTTTTTGAAATTTTTTTTCAAATCAAAAAATTTTTTTCAAATTAAATATGCATAAAAAGGCATATTCTGAAAAAAATATACACGAAAAAAATTTTTTTTTATCATCTTATAGACCTTTTTATTTTTCGGAAAATTATAGTTTGTTTCAGAATTTTCGCCGTAATTTCAAAATGGAAAGTGATTTTTTTTTAAAAATGAGAAGCAAACAAAAGCTTATATTGTCTTTTTTCTAAAAAATTAAAAAATAAAAATATATTTTGCATAAATATGAATATAAGTTTAATTTAAAGTCTGAACTTGGGTTTTAAAGGATTTCGAGAATTTTACAACTTTTTTAAAAAAGTAACGAAATTAATTTTTATAATTTTTTTTTATCAATAACTGCCGTACACTTAAAAACAAACCATATTATGTTCATTCTCACCTACATCATCATAATCTTCGCTCTCATTACTCTCACTTTCATGTATTTCTTGAAAAATAATAGGCGATAGCTAAAGCTCTAGTTCGGAATTTGATAATTGTTGCTTTTCTTTCCGCTCATTTTGTTTATAAATACTAGATATGAATGGATCTGAACTGAGAAAAAATCTATTTAAAATATCTTCATTTGACTTTTTTCGGCTGCATTTGCGAGCAAAGTGTTCCCTATAATTTTTAAAATCCTTATTTCTGGCTTCCTGAGCTTCTTCTGAAAGTTCTCCAATCGGTAAAAGGGCATATTTCATGATTTCGGGACCATGAATTAAAAATTTATGTTTTTTGTAGGAGTTATACAAAACCACTTCAACACTCTCGTGAATAAAGATGACTGAAATTTGTTCACGCACCTATCTCCGACAACAATAACAACAATAGTAAGCATTGAACGAACGTTAGTTTTGTTAAATACATGACTTTGAAAAAACACGACTTCAAACAGAAAAATGTTAATAGCAAAATATGGAGCAACAAAACCGCAATTTTTCTTTTTTATAGTATCAAGCAAAGATTTCATACTTTTAGAAAATATAAGATTTGAAGCCCAACCTTAACTAACTTAGAAGTTATTGTTCACGAAACATCAAAAATAGGCCAATTTTGGACCTTTCTTAAAAAATCGTCAAAAATATTTTCACACATATTTTTGTATACTTTAATACCTGAAGTTGAAGGTTCCATTCTTAAAATAACACTTTGTTAACGTTAAATTTGGAAATTACAGACTCGTTTAATGAAAAATTTTACTTTTTTCGCTTTTTAAAAAAATTGCAAAAAATTTTGTATTTGACACGTCACTACGGAGTCAGCTGACAAACACAGAAAAAACTGAGTTGTAGAATCAGTAACAAATTTCAGAGAATCAGTAAATATTTTGTCTGGCTGAGGACCTACAACGAAAGTTGTAAATTTAGACAAACAATTTTGCAAGAATTTTAGAGTCTGTTAAAAAATTTTGCTGAGCTGGTTAAATATTTTATTTGTCTAGGCGAAAATTTTGTTTGATTTAAAAATCAAATAAAAATATTATTAGAGACTATTAAATAAATTGACTAAAAAAATAAATTATTTTGAACAAGAATTTGTTTGAAAAATTTTTTTTGTAGTTTTTTGTGTGTACCCTTCACATAGTGATAAGGGTATATATCAGTTTGTCATTCCGTTTGTAATCTCTTTATTATTTATTTGCGACCCCACACACAAAAAACTACAAAAAAAATTTTTCAAAAATTGTTCAAAATAATTTATTTTTTTAGTCAATTTATTTAATAGTCTCTAATAATATTTTTATTTGATTTTTAAATCAAACAAAATTTTCGCCTAGACAAATAAAATATTTAACCAGCTCAGCAAAATTTTTTAACAGAAGCTAAAATTCTTGCAAAATTGTTTGTCTAAATTTACAACTTTCGTTGTAGGTCCTCAGCCAGACAAAATATTTACTGATTCTCTGAAATTTGTTACTGATTCTACAACTCAGTTTTTTCTGTGCATAAATTATATATATTCTGGATCCTTATAGATAGGGAAGTTGGTATAGCCATGTCCGTCTGTCTGTCTGTCCGTCTGTTGAAATCAAGTTTTCGGAGTCAAATAAAAAGATAAAGACCAGTTAATGGGGTCAAACTATTAAAAATATCCTGGAGACAATCGCTATTTAAAATCAGCAAAATCGGCTCACTATTGACCGAGATATAAGCGAAACCCAAAGTAATCAATTTTTTTAGGACAAAATCCGTGAATATATCCCTATATACCTCAGTAACTTTAGTCAATCTTCCCACAAAACTTGGCACGGATACTCCTAAAGAAGGGACATAAATAATGGAAAAAGTTTTTTCAGATAGGACCAGGGGAAGAGGTATTTTTCCTACAATTTCACAAATTTTGTGAAATATTTTACGCGCTATATCTCGTAAACTGTAACAGCTATCGACTTAAAATGTTCCACAAAAAGTAATTGGACAACAAGGCCTACGCTTTAAAGAAAAAGTTGTTTGAGTGGGGGCAAAAAAGGGGTAGCTCCCATACAAATTAATGATTTGTATGAAATTTTCGATACGCTATATCTCGGAAACTATAACAGATATCGAAACTAAGCTTTCTACAGAAAGTAATTGGACATCAAGGGCTACGCTCTGAAGAAAACAATTTTTGGATGGGGGGTGAAGAAGGGTTAGCTCCCATACATTTTAAAAATTTTTATTAAATTTTCGATACGCTACTTCTGGAAAACTATTACAGCTACCGACTTCGAATATTCTACAAAAACTAATAATCAAATAATTCATACATTTTGAAAAAACAGTTGGAGAGGAGCAGGGGGACTAGAACATCCCATAAAAATAAACAACTTTTATAAACCTTTTATTATGAATAATGTCGAAAACTTTTAAAACTCTCGACCTCAAACCTTCTTCATCTATTTCTATTATTTATACGAACGTTAAAATTTTGTATACTTTTCTATGGACTTTAAAACTCGCACAAGGTTTTTTATTATATTATTTGCAGTACAAAATTACTCGGCTGGGTATATTTAAAGACCAATGTGAAGGGTATATAAGATTCGGCACAGCCGAATATAGCGCTCTTACTTGTTTATTATTAAAGGTTCTAATGCAAGCCTAATTTTGAAAAATTTTTTTACATTAAATTCTATTTCATCTGCTTTAAGTTAATTAAAAAAATTTATTTAATGCGAATATCACATACAACAAGATATAAATCTTTTTAATTACAGTATTCGATCTTTTATCGATACAATTAAATGACTATAGTTATTACCATGTATTTAAAAAAAATAAATAAAAATATTTTACATACAAAACGATACTTATGAAAACAAAAAAAACATAAATAATGAAGTCGAGAGTTTTAAAAGTTTTCAAAATTGTTCATGTTAAAAGCTTATAAAAAGTTGTTAATTTAATGGGGGGTTCTAGTAGCCCTTCTGCTCCTCCCCAACTGTTTTTTCAAATGTAAGAATCATTTGATCATTACTTTTTGTAGAACATTCGAAGTTGAAAGCAGTTACATTTTTCCAAATATAACGCATCAAAAATTGTATAAAAAATTTTTAATTTATATGGGGGGCTCCCTCCTTCTGCTTCTATCTAAATAAGTTTTTTTTTCCATTATATAGGTCTTATTGTCCAATTAGTTTTTCAAGAACATTAGAAGTCGATAGCTATTATAGTTTCCGAGACATAGCATATCGAAAATTTGATAAAAATTGTGCAGTTGTATGGGAGCTACCTCTTCCCCTGCCCATACCCAAAATTTTTGTTTGCAAAATGTAAGTCTTATTGTCAAATTACTTATTGTAGAATATTTGAAGTTATAGTTTTCAAAATATAGCGCATGAAATATTTCACAAAATTTGTGCAATTGTAGGGGAAATACCACTTCTCCCGATCCTATCTAAAAAAGATGTTTCCTTATTTAGGTCCCTGTCTTCAGAGTATCCGTGCCAAGTTTTGTGGCAAGAGTGACTATATTTACTGAGATATATAGGAATATATGCACGGATTTTGTCCTAAAAAATGGGTTATTTTGGGTTCAATTAAATGAGCTGGCGCTTTGGTATATCTATATACATATTACCTTTTGGAGTAGAATTATTCCTCATCCTAAGCAAATCGATCAACCAGCCAAACTCCGTACCAAGGCTTAGAATAAAAAGAAGTTCTATAATATCGCTTAATACGTTATACATAGTGAAGCATGGAATTAAAAGCTACTTTCTGAACTACAGTAGGCGAAGATTTCATAATCATATAGCAGCGGCATAATAAAAGTATTCGCTTTAAGCACGCGAATATTTAAGGGTTTAGATGTTGTGTAAGATACAAACCTCTAAGATTCACAAGTGTACATATTTCCAGAATACTGAATTAACCTGATTGTTCCATATGAGCGATTTATTAAAAATAATTTCTAGATATATAACTGAGCCTAGAAGAGCAATGTTTTGGATACCTAATGATACTGAAATATTCGTAGAGATGATCTGATTCTTCGAAGTTATAAATAAGCATTTAGATTTTCTGGGATTCAAACAAAGTCCGTTAGACTATGCCCATTTATATATATTTCATTGATCCTCAATAAGTCTATCACTGCAATCTCGAATGAATGTATAATATGAACAACAGTGGGCCAAGTATAGAACTTTGCGGTACTCCTTTAGAGACATGTAAGGCAGAAGAAATTATGTTATTTTTTTCTCCACAGACACTTTTCTATAACCTGTACCAACCTGTTTATTTGTTCGATGGTACAATTTTGTCGTTCAAAAGCCAAATAGTTGATTTGGAATACATTTGTATTATATAGTATTGAAGTAAGCGATTTCTCAAACAATTTCGACATGGTTGGTAACAGACTTATAGGTCTGCAAGACTCTAATTTCGAAAGTTCCTTTTCAGGCTTAGAGAAGTCATCTTCACTAAGGCAACTTTCAATATTGACGGGATGCATTCAAGCTGTAATATGAAAACTTTTTTTAAACGATTTGCCAAAAAGATCACTTTTTTCTTGGCCATATCTTCTTAGATTACTAACGCGTCTTCTAAGCCAGGTGGTATAATTTGTCCGAGGAGTTGTGTCTAGGCCTTCTAAGTGTTCTATATATCTCTGGGTTGCTTTGACCATTATTATACCCTTCACATAAGTGATAAGGGTATATACATATAAGTTTGTCATTCCGTTTCTAATTTCTTTATTATCCATTTGGGACCCCATAAAGTATATATATTCTGGATCCTTATAGATAGGGAAGCCGATTTGGCGATGCCCGTCTGTCCGTCTGTCCGTGTTATGGTTGAAATCCACTTTCTGATGCCCCCCGATATCGCTGTCACAGATAGTCGGGAGAAAATCGGTATTGAAATTCAGCAAAATTGCCTGATAAATGACCGAGATACATATAAGCAAAAAACAAAGACTATCTCCCTTTTTTTTAGTCTACAACAACAACAAACAACATACTTATGTATGTAATAATAAAAATCAACAAAAAAAAAACAGAATCAGTCATGTTGATATTATTGAAACACACCGAAAACAAAAATTTTATTAGTTTTAGTGTTCATACATATAACAGCGTTGCCATACAGAGCTTAATTTAAACATTCTTAAAACCGCTCCTACGGCTTCCAGGGTTCTCCTACAGAGGTAAAATGTAAGACCGACCCGAATTATTTTATCCATCCAAACATTTTGTGGAACATACTTACTCTCTATCTCCAGCCCCTGACATGGTTGCCATACAAAATTTTTAAAAATAAGGTAAAAACCGCTACAACTTTCCCGTATTCTCCCCTAGGTGAAAAAAATGTATCACAGACCCCCATTAGTTTTTCCTCCCAAACTGTTTTCTAGAGTATACTTACCCTCTATTTCCACGCCCTAAGGGGGTTGCCATACAAAATTTACAGAAATGATATGAAAATGCCCACAACTTCTTCACAGTTGGCCTTAGAACAATAAAGTGTACGACCGACCCCTATTAGTTTCTTCTCCCAAACATATTCCTAGAACATACTTACCCCCTAACTCCACCCTCTAAGTAAATTGCCATACAAAATTTGTAAAAATTAGGATAAAACAACTTCCCTGTCACCCGTGGAGCGTTAAAAAATGACACCGACCCCTATTTAAAAATTAGAAATATTTGAAAATAGAAAAATGTATAAAAAAATTAAAAAAAAGTTTGGGATTTCGAAAGACCAATGTGAAGGGTATATAAGATTCGGCACAGCCGAATATAGCGCTCTTACTTGTTTTTAAATAATATATGGATATACACTTTTCTTCCCATGAATAGGTGCAGTGCTTAACCAACCCATTTTAGCTTCCTGCCCTTAGATAATTCATGAAGACGTTGTACCTTAAATTAAAGGTAGGGCAGTTGTAAACAAGTAAGAGCGCTATATGCGGCTGTACAGAATATATATACCCTTCACAATGTGTAGTGGCTTTACCCTTAGGGATTGATAAAAAGGGTAAGTATGTTTTAGAAAAATGTTTGCAAAGAAACACGAGTTTGAGAAAGTGAATGTCAAACAAATTTCAAATTTTCAACAAAATGAATAATTCTGACAATCACTTTTACGAAATTTCAAGGCGAATTCATAATCAGTTGTCTTCTTAACACTACCTGTATTAGTGTATCCTGGGGGGAACTTGTTACAATTTCCCAAAATTTGTATTAGAGCCCCATTATGCGATGGAGATGGCGGGTAAATGTGTTTCAGGAATATGTTTGGGAGGGAAAACTAATGGGGGTCTGTGATACATTTTATACCTCTAGGAGAGACTCCGGGCAAGTTGTATTGAGCTTTACCCATTTTTTGCCACAGGGTTGTATGGCTACACAAAGGAGTAGCGAAATATTGGCAAACTAATTAAAACAAATAAAGAATAGTTATTATTGACCTTAAGCTTGAGAAAACAGATTGTGTATTTATTAAATAATAAAGGTCGAAGAAATCCAGGATACTTGGAAGATTTTTTATTACAATTTAACTTTGTATGACAACCCTATTAAGGGGCGGAGATAGGGTGTAAGTATGTTCCACAAAAATGTTCGGTAAAAAACTAATGGGAGTCGGTAGGAGCAACTCTAAGGCAGTTTAAAAGGTTTCTTTGTAAAAATATAAGAGAAATATAAAAAGGCACTTTGGGTTTCTAACTTTTATCTCTGTCAGTTATCGGGTGATTTTGCTGGGCTTTAATAGAGTTTATTTCGCAGATATTTGTGATAGTTTGATACTATTTACGGGTTGATATAAATCATAATACAGACAGACGGATAGACGGTAAGGCGGACAGATGGCCATCGCTAAATCGACTTTCCTATCTATAAGGACCAATAAAACATATACTTTATGGGGTCGCAGATGAATATTAAGGAAGTTACAAACGGAATCACAAATTGAATAGTTGAAGTGGCCAATCTGTCAATTTTAACTACTTTTAAGTACAAAATAGTTCCTTAAATAAGAAAACAGAAGCGTTAATAGTACTCAAGCTGCTTTAGGGGAAAATGGGTAGGGGTTATGCCCTAAAAGTAAAAAGAAAGGTAAAATAGATGCCTGTGATAATCTAGATTCGTCGGACCATGAAAAAAAGATTTACTTAAAATATAATGAAAAAATATAGGAAAAACATAAAGGGAGGCAAACAATTGTTACAACTGCTTAAGTAAAACGTAATAATTTAAGAATGCCCCCCAAATCAAGTAACTCAGCTGCAAAAAACCTAGACAAAAAGTGGTTAAAATGACAGTTTTTACCGTTGAAAGAATAAGAAGGAAGCAAACTTCTGATAACACTGCCGGGAAAAATTTCATAGAACCAGCAACGTAGGGCACTACAGTTCAATTTTTTGCAAAGAGCACTTACACTTTTTATACCCTTCACAAAAGTGATAAATGTATATATAAGTTTGTTATTCTGTTTGTAATTATCCATTTGCAACCCAATAAAGTATATATATATATACATATTTATATATATTTTGGATCCTTATAGATAAGAAAGTTAATTTAGCCATGTCCGTCTGTCCGTATTATGCTTAAAATCAACTTTCTGAAGCCACCCAATGTCGCATAGACCCGTAAACGGTATCAAACTATCAGAAATATCTGCGAGAAAATCGCTATTGAAATCGAGCAAACTCGCCAGATAACTGACCGAAATATAAGCCAAAAACTAAGACTACCTCTGTCTTTTTTTCTAAAATTTGTACATAAAAAGCTTTACAAATGTCCCGGAGTTGTCCCGTACAATGTGCAATGTAATACGGATTCCCATAAACTTTTTCCCTCGAAAAATTTTTTGGAACATACTTACACCCTATCTTTTTCTTACATCGCTCCCTCAATTTCCAGGGTTCTCCTACAAAGGTAAAATTTAAGACCAACCCATATGTGTTTGTCCTCCCAAACATTTCTGTGAAACATATTTACCCCCTATCTCCAGCCTATACAAAATTTTAAAAAAATAAAGCAAAAACCCCTACAACTTTTTCGAATAAAATGTATCACATCCCCCATTTGTTTTTCTTTCCAAACCTATTTCTAGAGTACACTTACCCCCTATCACCCTCACCTAAGGGGGTTGCCTATAACTTCCCCAGAGTCGGCCATATAGAAATAAAGTGCTCGACCTACCCCCATTAGTTTCTACTCGCAAACATATGCTAGAAGATACTTACCCCCTATCACCACGTTGTACGAGGGTTGCCATACAAAATTTTAAACAAATATGGTAAAAACCCCTACAACTTCCCCGGAGTCGCTCCTAGGTGAATAAAATGTATCACAGGCCACCATTAATTTTCCCTCCCAAACATATTCCTAGAACATACTTAATCCCTATCACTATCATTTTCTTGTAATTAGTTTAAGAAAACCTTTTGTTTGTTTTTACAAAAAAATTTCATCGTAATTGCAACACACACTTTTCTGTGTGTGGTATTGGTTTATAATTTTACAAGTTAGTTTTACAGCTTGCATTATGTTGGTTTTCTTGTTACTATTGCATTGCCTTTGATTTTTCCTGGAATAAGAGCTCAGATGTATGAATATCTCGTGTAATACCTGAAATAATTGTGCAGGTATTCATATTTTCGACTTTAAATAAACGTCATATTTATTTAATTTCTATTTGGTAGAAAAAACAATACCCTTAAATAATATTAAATTCGAATTATTACCTGCTTGGAAGATGAAAGGTTAAACTGTAAACAAAATGTGAGATGTTAAAATTTTAAGTGTTTTACTTTGCATTTTGTTTCGAAACTGTAAACAACTTAACGCACAAAAGCAAAATAGAGTATTTAACTAAGAAAAAGTATTAGACGAATAAAGCTAACATGACTGAAAACCAAGAGCTGTACAAAATTCAACAGGCAATTGGCGATGAAGTTACTTATATTCTAACCAAGTTAGAAATAAACTGGAGAAAAAACATATTATTTGAGCAACAAAAGGCATTCTTAACAAGTATTGAATGTGCTTTTATATGTAATAACGATCATCTAAAATTGTTAGGAAACACGCCAGATTCATACTTTGTACACAATTATTATGAAAAGATTATAAAGATGATAAAATATGCAAAAGTTGAAAACCAAAAATTGAATGAAGATGCAACCGCCGATTTGACTTCCATCATGGCGAAAGACTTAATGCAAGAAGTCGGGCAAAAACTGAAACAACGGTATGAGCTGCTTCTCCAAAGCAAAAATTCGCAATTGGAGCAGCAAAACTTTACAGAAGCGAACAAGAACAAACCTTCAGCTGAGACCTCACAAGAGCAAGAAATCAATCCAAAAATAAGTTTAAAGGAAATTCTGAAAAAGCCAGGCATGGTACAGATTCAAGCCATACAACTGATTATACAGATGCGAAGAGGAATCGAAAAATTAAAAAAAATTTTTAAGGGCGAAAGCATTCCAACGAAATGCGGGAATGTAATCAGGAGTCAAAAATTTAAGGATATAAAGATAACCATTAATGATCTCAGCATTAACTTCTTCGTTAGAAACAATGCTGAAGAGGAACTGAAGTTGATTGAAAGAAAATATGAAGTTGCATTAATTGAAGTTCTTCTTACTGTTTTTCTAATGTCAAACGAAGATCAAAGAGTTTCTCTGAAATTGATAGGAATACCAACTTTTAATGGAGACATTAAAGAGTGGTCCTCATTTTACCATTTGTTCAATCGATTTGTGCATAAGAGCAATATTTTAGATGAAGAAAAATTATCAGTATTAGAGAATCTTTTAGACGGAGAAGCTTTAAATGTTTTAAATAACATTTCAGTTGAAAAAAAAAATTATGAAAAAGTTTGGATGAATCTGAAATTACACTACTGGCATTCAGAAGATATGTTTTCAAAGTTAGTAGACACTATATTGGATTCAACTAACGATGTGACTCATTTACTTGATATTGCAAACAAAAGTCTTGAAATGCTTAAAGCAAACAATGTTCTTTTGAAAAAAAAATTCTTAGACTGGAAAATTAATTATTTTTTTAATATGAGCTCTGAAAAACACAATGAATTACAAAACTTACAAGATTTATTGCAGTTTTTAGAACTTCAATGTGAGTTATTAGTTTTGTGTTTAAGTAAACTGTCAACCAGTGTTTCTAACAAAAAACAATTAATCAAGAAGAAGAAAAAACTTTAACACCTTAAACACTGCATCTTTGGCTTCCATTCAGTTCTGAAAATTTATTTTTTGAACTTTAACATTGTGAATTACTTCATCTGTAAGTAGTATTTTTAATAAAAAGTTTAATAAATTTTTAAAAATATAATAATTATTAATATATAAATAAAAAATTTGCGTAATATATTTCTAAACTTTGTGTGGGGTATACTCTTTTGAACCTTATTAAATTAAGGTAAGTATAGATGTATTTGTGTATATGTATTCTATATTAAAACAAGTAAGAGCGCTATATTTGGCCATCTGATCTAGCCGAGTTGTTTGGTACTGCAAATATTATAATAAAAACACTTTTTATATGTATGTTTGTATGCATGTATGTACATTTAAACATGTACTTACATACATGTATACATGTACATGTATGTACATACAAATGTACATACATATCAGAGACTGGTTTACTCAGAATAAAATTTGTTCATGATTAAATCATGATACGGAAACCCATTCAGTTTTGTTCTGTTGTTCAAACGTATCACATGACATATACCAACGCATGATTTAAAATCATTTCATTGGAGCTGTTGTTGCTGACTTTTCGTACAGAGTACAAATTTTCTCAAGAGTGAGCGATAAAAAAACACCATTCATGAAAAATCTCGAGAGCGAAAAATCCTAAAAAAAATGTTTTCTTCTCACGTTCATAAAAGAGCGTGAAAAAATTTTTGCCAACCCTCACTCACTTATGAGAGGTTTGTCGTTTTTTTTTCATGCTCAAAAATCACAAATGAAAAATAAAACCCAAATTTTATTTCTCACTCACAAATGAATGACAAATTTCTTCTTTTCACTTTCGATTCATTCTTTTATGCGAGTGTTGCTTTAATATTTTTCACGCTTTGTAACAGAGTGCGGAAAATAATTTTTTAAATTTTCATAGCAATCTTTAAAAATATTTTTGAACTGTTTTCCTAAATTTTTAATTGACATTTTCTGATAAAAAAAGTATTTCTTGTGTATTGTGTTCAAGGTCGTAACTGCTCTTTTTTTAATTTACCTTACTTTTGCTAATGGAACTCCTTCAAACTCTTAGGTTCTATTAAATTCACCTGAAAAATAGAGTTTTAAATTGTTGAACATAAAAAGAATTGCCTGTGTATTGTATAATAACCACCACAATTTTTTGTAACAAAATACCCAATACCTAAAGTGATGACGAACAGGCAGGTATAAAATACCTTTCAAATTAGTGGAAAATCCCAAACAAAATGAAATGATGAACAATTATCTCTAATGGTGGTAAAGCGGAATGCAATTTTTTCCAATCCTTTTAAAATTTGCATGAGTGTGTGTAACAGCTCTATTTTTTTTGCAATATCAACATTAAATATTTGTAAAAGAACCTTATTTGGATTTTTAATAGCGTGAATTGAATAACAATCAGTGCCTAAAAGACAATTTAATTTTGAAAAATATGTGTTGTACGATGCATCTTCAAAAAAAGTATTTGCGTAATAGAATCGTGCAAAAAGGAACTTAGTGAGAAAGTGAAGGGAAATATCAAAAGACACTACAACCTAATTCACAAACAAGATATACAAAGTAATGGTGACGATGCTTTTGTTTGTCACTGGAGTAATACTTCCCTTTTTTGTAAAACCTTAACCGCATATTCTTATACCCTTCACGTAGTGATAAGGGTATATATCAGTTTGTCATTCCGTTTGTAAATTCTTTATCGTTTATTTGCGACCCCATAAAGTATATATATTCTGGATCCTTATAGATAGGAAAGTTGATATAGCCATGTCCGTATGTCCGTCTGTTGAAATCAAGTTTCCGGAGTCAAATAAAAAGATACAGACCAGTTAGTGGTGTCAAACGATTATCCCGCTAACAATCGCTATTTAAAATCAGCAAAATCGGTTCACTATTGATCGAGATATAAGCGAAAACCCAAAATAACCTTTTTTTTAGGACAAAATCCGTCCATATATCCCTATATATCTCAGTAAATATAGTCACTCTTGCTACAAAACTTGGCAAGGATATTCCTAAAAAAGGGACGTAAATAATGAAAGAAGTTTTTTTCAGATAGGACCACGGCAAAGGGGTATTTTTCCTACAATTGCACAAATTTGGTGAAATATTTTATGCGCTATATCTGGGAAACTATAATAGCTATCGACTTAAAATGTTCTACAAAAAGTAATAGTACGCTAAGACCTACATTTTAAAGAAAAAATGTTTTGAGTGGGGGCAAAAAAAGGGGTAGCTCCCATATAAATTTACAATTTGTATGAAATTTTCGATTCGCTATATCTCGGAAACTATAACAGATATCGAAATCAAATGCTCTACAAAAAGTAATTGGGCAACAAGGCTTACGCGCTTTAGAAAAAATTTTTTGAGTGTGGGCAAAAAAAGGGGTAGCTCCCATACAATATAACGATTTGTATGAAATTTCCGATTCGCTATATCTGGGAAACTATAACAGATATCGAAATCAAATGCTCTACAAAAAGTAATTGGGCAACAAGGCTTACGCGCTTTAGAAAAAATTTTTTGAGTGTGAGCAAAAAAAGGGGTAGCTCCCATACAAATTAACGATTTTATAAAATTTTTGATACGATATATCTCGGAAACTATAACAGATATCGAAATCAAATGTTCAACAAAATGTAATTGGACATCAAGGGCTACGCTCTGAAGAAAACAATTTTCGGGTGGGGAGTAAAGAAGGGGCAGCTCCCATACATATTAACAATTTTTATAAAATTTTTGATACGATATATCTCGGAAACTATAACAGATATCGAAATCAAATGTTCTACAAAAAGTAATTGGACATCAAGGGCTACGCTCTGAAGAAAACAATTTTCGGGTAGGGAGTAAAGAAGGGGCAGCTCCCATACATATTAACAATTTTTATAAAATTTTTGATACGACATATCTCGGAAACTATAACAGATATCGAAATCAAATGTTCTACAAAAAGTAATTGGACATCAAGGGCTACGCTCTGAAGAAAACAATTTTCGGGTGGGGAGTAAAGAAGGGGCAGCTCCCATACATATTAACAATTTTTATAAAATTTTTGATACGATATATCTCGGAAACTATAACAGATATCGAAATCAAATGTTCTACAAAAAGTAATTGGACATCAAGGGCTACGCTCTGAAGAAAACAATTTTCGGGTAGGGAGTAAAGAAGGGGCAGCTCCCATACATATTAACAATTTTTATAAAATTTTTGATACGATATATCTCGGAAACTATAACAGATATCGAAATCAAATGTTCTACAAAAAGTAATTGGACATCAAGGGCTACGCTCTGAAGAAAACAATTTTCGGGTGGGGAGTAAAGAAGGGGCAGCTCCCATACATATTAACAATTTTTATAAAATTTTTGATACGATATATCTCGGAAACTATAACAGATATCGAAATCAAATGTTCAACAAAAAGTAATTGGACATCAAGGGCTACGCTCTGAAGAAAACAATTTTCGGGTGGGGAGTAAAGAAGGGGCAGCTCCCATACATATTAACAATTTTTATAAAATTTTTGATACGATATATCTCGGAAACTATAACAGATATCGAAATCAAATGTTCTACAAAAAGTAATTGGACATCAAGGGCTACGCTCTGAAGAAAACAATTTTCGGGTGGGGAGTAAAGAAGGGGCAGCTCCCATACATATTAACAATTTTTATAAAATTTTTGATACGATATATCTCGGAAACTATAACAGATATCGAAATCAAATGTTCTACAAAAAGTAATTGGACATCAAGGGCTACGCTCTGAAGAAAACAATTTTCGGGTAGGGAGTAAAGAAGGGGCAGCTCCCATACATATTAACAATTTTTATAAAATTTTTGATACGATATATCTCGGAAACTATAACAGATATCGAAATCAAATGTTCAACAAAAAGTAATTGGACATCAAGGGCTACGCTCTGAAGAAAACAATTTTCGGGTGGGGAGTAAAGAAGGGGCAGCTCCCATACATATTAACAATTTTTATAAAATTTTTGATACGATATATCTCGGAAACTATAACAGATATCGAAATCAAATGTTCTACAAAAAGTAATTGGACATCAAGGGCTACGCTCTGAAGAAAACAATTTTCGGGTAGGGAGTAAAGAAGGGGCAGCTCCCATACATATTAACAATTTTTATAAAATTTTTGATACGATATATCTCGGAAACTATAACAGATATCGAAATCAAATGTTCTACAAAAAGTAATTGGACATCAAGGGCTACGCTCTGAAGAAAACAATTTTCGGGTGGGGAGTAAAGAAGGGGCAGCTCCCATACATATTAACAATTTTTATAAAATTTTTGATACGATATATCTCGGAAACTATAACAGATATCGAAATCAAATGTTCAACAAAAAGTAATTGGACATCAAGGGCTACGCTCTGAAGAAAACAATTTTCGGGTGGGGAGTAAAGAAGGGGCAGCTCCCATACATATTAACAATTTTTATAAAATTTTTGATACGATATATCTCGTTAACTATAACAGATATCGAAATCAAATGTTCTACAAAAAGTAATTGGACATCAAGGGCTACGCTCTGAAGAAAACAATTTTCGGGTAGGGAGTAAAGAAGGGGCAGCTCCCATACATATTAACAATTTTTATAAAATTTTTGATACGATATATCTCGGAAACTATAACAGATATCGAAATCAAATGTTCTACAAAAAGTAATTGGACATCAAGGGCTACGCTCTGAAGAAAACAATTTTCGGGTGGGGAGTAAAGAAGGGGCAGCTCCCATACATATTAACAATTTTTATAAAATTTTTGATACGATATATCTCGGAAACTATAACAGATATCGAAATCAAATGTTCAACAAAAAGTAATTGGACATCAAGGGCTACGCTCTGAAGAAAACAATTTTCGGGTGGGGAGTAAAGAAGGGGCAGCTCCCATACATATTAACAATTTTTATAAAATTTTTGATACGATATATCTCGGAAACTATAACAGATATCGAAATCAAATGTTCTACAAAAAGTAATTGGACATCAAGGGCTACGCTCTGAAGAAAACAATTTTCGGGTGGGGAGTAAAGAAGGGGCAGCTCCCATACATATTAACAATTTTTATAAAATTTTTGATACGATATATCTCGGAAACTATAACAGATATCGAAATCAAATGTTCTACAAAAAGTAATTGGACATCAAGGGCTACGCTCTGAAGAAAACAATTTTCGGGTAGGGAGTAAAGAAGGGGCAGCTCCCATACATATTAACAATTTTTATAAAATTTTTGATACGATATATCTCGGAAACTATAACAGATATCGAAATCAAATGTTCAACAAAAAGTAATTGGACATCAAGGGCTACGCTCTGAAGAAAACAATTTTCGGGTGGGGAGTAAAGAAGGGGCAGCTCCCATACATATTAACAATTTTTATAAAATTTTTGATACGATATATCTCGGAAACTATAACAGATATCGAAATCAAATGTTCTACAAAAAGTAATTGGACATCAAGGGCTACGCTCTGAAGAAAACAATTTTCGGGTAGGGAGTAAAGAAGGGGCAGCTCCCATACATATTAACAATTTTTATAAAATTTTTGATACGATATATCTCGGAAACTATAACAGATATCGAAATCAAATGTTCTACAAAAAGTAATTGGACATCAAGGGCTACGCTCTGAAGAAAACAATTTTCGGGTGGGGAGTAAAGAAGGGGCAGCTCCCATACATATTAACAATTTTTATAAAATTTTTGATACGATATATCTCGGAAACTATAACAGATATCGAAATCAAATGTTCAACAAAAAGTAATTGGACATCAAGGGCTACGCTCTGAAGAAAACAATTTTCGGGTGGGGAGTAAAGAAGGGGCAGCTCCCATACATATTAACAATTTTTATAAAATTTTTGATACGATATATCTCGGAAACTATAACAGATATCGAAATCAAATGTTCTACAAAAAGTAATTGGACATCAAGGGCTACGCTCTGAAGAAAACAATTTTCGGGTAGGGAGTAAAGAAGGGGCAGCTCCCATACATATTAACAATTTTTATAAAATTTTTGATACGATATATCTCGGAAACTATAACAGATATCGAAATCAAATGTTCTACAAAAAGTAATTGGACATCAAGGGCTACGCTCTGAAGAAAACAATTTTCGGGTGGGGAGTAAAGAAGGGGCAGCTCCCATACATATTAACAATTTTTATAAAATTTTTGATACGATATATCTCGGAAACTATAACAGATATCGAAATCAAATGTTCAACAAAAAGTAATTGGACATCAAGGGCTACGCTCTGAAGAAAACAATTTTCGGGTGGGGAGTAAAGAAGGGGCAGCTCCCATACATATTAACAATTTTTATAAAATTTTTGATACGATATATCTCGTTAACTATAACAGATATCGAAATCAAATGTTCTACAAAAAGTAATTGGACATCAAGGGCTACGCTCTGAAGAAAACAATTTTCGGGTAGGGAGTAAAGAAGGGGCAGCTCCCATACATATTAACAATTTTTATAAAATTTTTGATACGATATATCTCGGAAACTATAACAGATATCGAAATCAAATGTTCTACAAAAAGTAATTGGACATCAAGGGCTACGCTCTGAAGAAAACAATTTTCGGGTAGGGAGTAAAGAAGGGGCAGCTCCCATACATATTAACAATTTTTATAAAATTTTTGATACGATATATCTCGGAAACTATAACAGATATCGAAATCAAATGTTCTACAAAAAGTAATTGGACATCAAGGGCTACGCTCTGAAGAAAACAATTTTCGGGTAGGGAGTAAAGAAGGGGCAGCTCCCATACATATTAACAATTTTTATAAAATTTTTGATACGATATATCTCGGAAACTATAACAGATATCGAAATCAAATGTTCAACAAAAAGTAATTGGACATCAAGGGCTACGCTCTGAAGAAAACAATTTTCGGGTGGGGAGTAAAGAAGGGGCAGCTCCCATACATATTAACAATTTTTATAAAATTTTTGATACGATATATCTCGGAAACTATAACAGATATCGAAATCAAATGTTCTACAAAAAGTAATTGGACATCAAGGGCTACGCTCTGAAGAAAACAATTTTCGGGTAGGGAGTAAAGAAGGGGCAGCTCCCATACATATTAACAATTTTTATAAAATTTTTGATACGATATATCTCGGAAACTATAACAGATATCGAAATCAAATGCTCTACAAAAAGTAATTGGGCAACAAGGCTTACGCGCTTTAGAAAAAATTTTTTGAGTGTGGGCAAAAAAAGGGGTAGCTCCCATACAAATTAACGATTTTATAAAATTTTTGATACGATATATCTCGGAAACTATAACAGATATCGAAATCAAATGTTCAACAAAAAGTAATTGGACATCAAGGGCTACGCTCTGAAGAAAACAATTTTCGGGTGGGGAGTAAAGAAGGGGCAGCTCCCATACATATTAACAATTTTTATAAAATTTTTGATACGATATATCTCGGAAACTATAACAGATATCGAAATCAAATGTTCTACAAAAAGTAATTGGACATCAAGGGCTACGCTCTGAAGAAAACAATTTTCGGGTAGGGAGTAAAGAAGGGGCAGCTCCCATACATATTAACAATTTTTATAAAATTTTTGATACGATATATCTCGGAAACTATAACAGATATCGAAATCAAATGTTCAACAAAAAGTAATTGGACATCAAGGGCTACGCTCTGAAGAAAACAATTTTCGGGTGGGGAGTAAAGAAGGGGCAGCTCCCATACATATTAACAATTTTTATAAAATTTTTGATACGATATATCTCGGAAACTATAACAGATATCGAAATCAAATGTTCAACAAAAAGTAATTGGACATCAAGGGCTACGCTCTGAAGAAAACAATTTTCGGGTGGGGAGTAAAGAAGGGGCAGCTCCCATACATATTAACAATTTTTATAAAATTTTTGATACGATATATCTCGGAAACTATAACAGATATCGAAATCAAATGTTCTACAAAAAGTAATTGGACATCAAGGGCTACGCTCTGAAGAAAACAATTTTCGGGTGGGGAGTAAAGAAGGGGCAGCTCACATACATATTAACAATTTTTATAAAATTTTTGATACGATATATCTCGGAAACTATAACAGATATCGAAATCAAATGTTCAACAAAAAGTAATTGGACATCAAGGGCTACGCTCTGAAGAAAACAATTTTCGGGTGGGGAGTAAAGAAGGGGCAGCTCCCATACATATTAACAATTTTTATAAAATTTTTGATACGATATATCTCGGAAACTATAACAGATATCGAAATCAAATGTTCTACAAAAAGTAATTGGACATCAAGGGCTACGCTCTGAAGAAAACAATTTTCGGGTGGGGAGTGAAGAAGGGGCAGCTCCCATACATATTAACAATTTTTATAAAATTTTTGATACGATATATCTCGGAAACTATAACAGATATCGACTTTAGATGTTCTACAAAAAGTAATTGGGCATCAAGGCCTACTCGCTTAAGAACAAATTTTTTGAGTGTGGGCAAAAAAAGGGGTAGCTCCCATATAAATTTACAATTTGTATGAAATTTTCGATTCGCTATATCTCGGAAACTATAACAGATATCGAAATCAAATGCTCTACAAAAAGTAATTGGGCAACAAGGCTTACGCGCTTTAGAAAAAATTTTTTGAGTGTGAGCAAAAAAAGGGGTAGCTCCCATACAAATTAACGATTTTATAAAATTTTTGATACGATATATCTCGGAAACTATAACAGATATCGAAATCAAATGTTCAACAAAAAGTAATTGGACATCAAGGGCTACGCTCTGAAGAAAACAATTTTCGGGTAGGGAGTAAAGAAGGGGCAGCTCCCATACATATTAACAATTTTTATAAAATTTTTGATACGATATATCTCGGAAACTATAACAGATATCGAAATCAAATGTTCAACAAAAAGTAATTGGACATCAAGGGCTACGCTCTGAAGAAAACAATTTTCGGGTGGGGAGTAAAGAAGGGGCAGCTCCCATACATATTAACAATTTTTATAAAATTTTTGATACGATATATCTCGGAAACTATAACAGATATCGAAATCAAATGTTCAACAAAAAGTAATTGGACATCAAGGGCTACGCTCTGAAGAAAACAATTTTCGGGTGGGGAGTAAAGAAGGGGCAGCTCCCATACATATTACAAATTTTTATAAAATTTTTGATACGATATATCTCGGAAACTATAACAGATATCGAAATCAAATGTTCTACAAAAAGTAATTGGACATCAAGGGCTACGCTCTGAAGAAAACAATTTTCGGGTAGGGAGTAAAGAAGGGGCAGCTCCCATACATATTAACAATTTTTATAAAATTTTTGATACGATATATCTCGGAAACTATAACAGATATCGAAATCAAATGTTCAACAAAAAGTAATTGGACATCAAGGGCTACGCTCTGAAGAAAACAATTTTCGGGTGGGGAGTAAAGAAGGGGCAGCTCCCATACATATTAACAATTTTTATAAAATTTTTGATACGATATATCTCGGAAACTATAACAGATATCGAAATCAAATGTTCCACAAAAAGTAATTGGACATCAAGGGCTACGCTCTGAAGAAAACAATTTTCGGGTGGGGAGTAAAGAAGGGGCAGCTCCCATACATATTAACAATTTTTATACAATTTTTGATACGATATATCTCGGAAACTATAACAGATATCGAAATCAAATGTTCTACAAAAAGTAATTGGACATCAAGGGCTACGCTCTGAAGAAAACAATTTTCGGGTGGGGAGTAAAGAAGGGGCAGCTCCCATACATATTAACAATTTTTATAAAATTTTTGATACGATATATCTCGGAAACTATAACAGATATCGAAATCAAATGTTCAACAAAAAGTAATTGGACATCAAGGGCTACGCTCTGAAGAAAACAATTTTCGGGTGGGGAGTAAAGAAGGGGCAGCTCCCATACATATTAACAATTTTTATAAAATTTTTGATACGATATATCTCGGAAACTATAACAGATATCGAAATCAAATGTTCTACAAAAAGTAATTGGACATCAAGGGCTACGCTCTGAAGAAAACAATTTTCGGGTGGGGAGTAAAGAAGGGGCAGCTCCCATACATATTAACAATTTTTATAAAATTTTTGATACGATATATCTCGGAAACTATAACAGATATCGAAATCAAATGTTCAACAAAAAGTAATTGGACATCAAGGGCTACGCTCTGAAGAAAACAATTTTCGGGTGGGGAGTAAAAAAGGGGCAGCTCCCATACATATTAACAATTTTTATAAAATTTTTGATACGATATATCTCGGAAACTATAACAGATATCGAAATCAAATGTTCTACAAAAAGTAATTGGACATCAAGGGCTACGCTCTGAAGAAAACAATTTTCGGGTGGGGGGTGAAGAAGGGGCAGCTCCCATACATATTAACAATTTTTATAAAATTTTTGATACGATATATCTCGGAAACTATAACAGATATCGACTTTAGATGTTCTACAAAAAGTAATTGGGCATCAAGGCCTACTCTCTTAAGAACAAATTTTTTGAGTGTGGGCAAAAAAAGGGGTAGCTCCCATACACATTAACGATTTGTATGAAATTTTCGATTCGCTATATCTGGGAAACTATAACAGATATCGAAATCAAATGTTCAACAAAAAGTAATTGGACATCAAGGGCTACGCTCTAAAGAAAACAATTTTCGGGTGGGGAGTAAAGAAGGGGCAGCTCCCATACATATTAACAATTTTATAAAATTTTTGATACGATATATCTCGGAAACTATAACAGATATCGAATTTAGATGTTCTACAAAAAGTAATTGGGCATCAAGGCCTACTCTCTTAAGAACAAATTTTTTGAGTGTGGGCAAAAAAAGGGGTAGCTCCCATACACATTAACGATTTGTATGAAATTTTCGATTCGCTATATCTGGGAAACTATAACAGATATCGAAATCAAATGTTCAACAAAAAGTAATTGGACATCAAGGGCTACGCTCTAAAGAAAACAATTTTCGGGTGGGGAGTAAAGAAGGGGCAGCTCCCATACATATTAACAATTTTATAAAATTTTTTATACGATATATCTCGGAAACTATAACAGATATCGAATTTAGATGTTCTACAAAAAGTAATTGGGCATCAAGGCCTACTCTCTTAAGAACAAATTTTTTGAGTGTGGGCAAAAAAAGGGGTAGCTCCAATACAAATTAACGACTTGTATGAAATTTTCGATTCGCTTTATCTCAGAAACTATAACAGATATCGAAATCAAATGCTCTACAAAAAGTAATTGGGCAACAAGGCTTACGCGCTTTAGAAAAAATTTTTTGAGTGTGGGCAAAAAAAGGGGTAGCTCCCATACAAATTAACGATTTGTATGAAATTTTCGATTCGCTATATCTGGGAAACTATAACAGATATCGAAATCAAATGCTCCACAAAAAGTAATTGGACAACAAGGCCTACACTTTAAAGAAAAATTTTTTTGAGTGGGTGCAGAAAAAGGGGTAGCTCCCATACACATTAACGATTTGTATGAAATTTTCGATTCGCTTTATCTCAGAAACTATAACAGATATCGAAATCAAATGCTCTACAAAAAGTAATTGGGCAACAAGGCTTACGCGCTTTAGAAAAATTTTTTTGAGTGGGTGCAGAAAAAGGGGTAGCTCCCATACACATTAGCGATTTGTATGAAATTTTCGATTCGCTATGTCTGGGAAACTATACCAGATATCGAAATCAAATGCTCCACAAAAAGTAATTGGACAACAAGGCCTACACTTTACAGAAAAATTTTTTTGAGTGGGTGCAGAAAAAGGGGTAGCTCCCATACAAATTAACGACTTGTATGAAATTTTCGATTCGCTATGTCTGGGAAACTGTAACAGATATCGAAATCAAATGCTCCACAAAAAGTAATTGGACAACAAGGCCTACACTTTAAAGAAAAATTTTTTTGAGTGGGTGCAGAAAAAGGGGTAGCTCCCATACACATTTACGATTTGTATGAAATTTTCGATTCGCTATGTCTGGGAAACTATAACAGATATCGAAATCAAATGCTCCACAAAAAGTAATTGGACAACAAGGCCTACACTTTACAGAAAAATTTTTTTGAGTGGGTGCAGAAAGAGGGGTAGCTCCCATACAAATTAACGACTTGTATGAAATTTTCGATTCGCTATGTCTGGGAAACTATAACAGATATCGAAATCAAATGCTCCACAAAAAGTAATTGGACAACAAGGCCTACACTTTAAAGAAAAATTTTTTTGAGTGGGTGCAGAAAAAGGGGTAGCTCCCATACACATTAACGATTTGTATGAAATTTTCGATTCGCTTTATCTCAGAAACTATAACAGATATCGAAATCATATGCTCTACAAAAAGTAATTGGGCAACAAGGCTTACGCGCTTTAGAAAAAATTTTTTGAGTGTGGGCAAAAAAAGGGGTAGCTCCCATACAAATTAACGATTTGTATGAAATTTTCGATTCGCTATATCTGGGAAACTATAACAGATATCGAAATCAAATGCTCCACAAAAAGTAATTGGACAACAAGGCCTACACTTTAAAGAAAAATTTTTTTTGAGTGGGTGCAGAAAAAGGGGTAGCTCCCATACAAATTAACGATTTGTATGAAATTTTTGATACGATATATCTCGGAAACTATAACAGATATCGAATTTAGATGTTCTACAAAAAGTAATTGGGCATCAAGGCCTACTCTCTTAAGAACAAATTTTTTGAGTGTGGGCAAAAAAAGGGGTAGCTCCCATACACATTAACGATTTGTATGAAATTTTCGATTCGCTTTATCTCAGAAACTATAACAGATATCAATTTTAATGGTCTAAAAAAGGAATCGGGCATCAAGGCCTACGCTTTGAAGAAAAAAATTTTTGAGTGGGGGAAAAAGAAGGGGTAGCTCCCATACAAATTAACGACTTGTATGAAATTTTCACTTCGCTATATCTCGGAAACTATAACAGATATCGAAATCAAATGCTCTACAAAAAGTAATTGGGCAACAAGGCTTACGCGCTTTAGAAAAAATTTTTTGAGTGTGGGCAAAAAAAGGGGTAGCTCCCATACAAATTAAAGATTTGTATGAAATTTTCGATTCGCTATATCTGGGAAACTATAACAGATATCGAAATCAAATGCTCCACAAAAAGTAATTGGACAACAAGGCCTACACTTTAAAGAAAAATTTTTTTGAGTGGGTGCAGAAAAAGGGGTAGCTCCCATACACATTAACGATTTGTATGAAATTTTCGATTCGCTATATCTGGGAAACTATAACAGATATCGAAATCAAATGCTCTACAAAAAGTAATTGGGCAACAAGGCTTACGCGCTTTAGAAAAAATTTTTTGAGTGTGGGCAAAAAAAGGGGTAGCTCCCATACAAATTAACGATTTGTATGAAATTTTCGATTCGCTATATCTGGGAAACTATAACAGATATCGAAATCAATTGCTCTACAAAAAGTAATTGGGCAACAAGGCTTACGCGCTTTAGAAAAAATTTTTTGAGTGTGGGCAAAAAAAGGGGTAGCTCCCATACAAATTAACGATTTGTATGAAATTTTCGATTCGCTATATCTGGGAAACTATAACAGATATCGAAATCAAATGCTCCACAAAAAGTAATTGGACAACAAGGCCTACACTTTATAGAAAAATTTTTTTGAGTGGGTGCAGAAAAAGGGGTAGCTCCCATACACATTAACGATTTGTATGAAATTTTCGATTCGCTATATCTGGGAAACTATAACAGATATCGAAATCAAATGCTCTACAAAAAGTAATTGGGCAACAAGGCTTACGCGCTTTAGAAAAAATTTTTTGAGTGTGGGCAAAAAAAGGGGTAGCTCCCATACAAATTAAAGATTTGTATGAAATTTTCGATTCGCTATATCTGGGAAACTATAACAGATATCGAAATCAAATGCTCCACAAAAAGTAATTGGACAACAAGGCCTACACTTTATAGAAAAATTTTTTTGAGTGGGTGCAGAAAAAGGGGTAGCTCCCATACAAATTAACGATTTGTATGAAATTTTCGATTCGCTATATCTGGGAAACTATAACAGATATCGAAATCAAATGCTCTACAAAAAGTAATTGGGCAACAAGGCTTACGCGCTTTAGAAAAAATTTTTTGAGTGTGGGCAAAAAAAGGGGTAGCTCCCATACAAATTAAAGATTTGTATGAAATTTTCGATTCGCTATGTCTGGGAAACTATAACAGATATCGAAATCAAATGCTCCACAAAAAGTAATTGGACAACAAGGCCTACACTTTAAAGAAAAATTTTTTTGAGTGGGTGCAGAAAAAGGGGTAGCTCCCATACACATTAACGATTTGTATGAAATTTTCGATTCGCTTTATCTCAGAAACTATAACAGATATCGAAATCAAATGCTCTACAAAAAGTAATTGGGCAACAAGGCTTACGCGCTTTAGAAAAATTTTTTTGAGTGGGTGCAGAAAAAGGGGTAGCTCCCATACACATTAGCGATTTGTATGAAATTTTCGATTCGCTATATCTCAGAAACTATAACAGATATCGAAATCAAATGCTCTACAAAAAGTAATTGGGCAACAAGGCTTACGCGCTTTAGAAAAATTTTTTTGAGTGGGTGCAGAAAAAGGGGTAGCTCCCATACACATTAGCGATTTGTATGAAATTTTCGATTCGCTATGTCTGGGAAACTATAACAGATATCGAAATCAAATGCTCCACAAAAAGTAATTGGGCAACAAGGCTTACGCGCTTTAGAAAAATTTTTTTGAGTGGGTGCAGAAAAAGGGGTAGCTCCCATACACATTAGCGATTTGTATGAAATTTTCGATTCGCTATGTCTGGGAAACTATAACAGATATCGAAATCAAATGCTCCACAAAAAGTAATTGGACAACAAGGCCTACACTTTACAGAAACATTTTTTTGAGTGGGTGCAGAAAAAGGGGTAGCTCCCATACAAATTAACGACTTGTATGAAATTTTCGATTCGCTATGTCTGGGAAACTATAACAGATATCGAAATCAAATGCTCCACAAAAAGTAATTGGACAACAAGGCCTACACTTTAAAGAAAAATTTTTTTGAGTGGGTGCAGAAAAAGGGGTAGCTCCCATACACATTAACGATTTGTATGAAATTTTCGATTCGCTATGTCTGGGAAACTATAACAGATATCGAAATCAAATGCTCCACAAAAAGTAATTGGACAACAAGGCCTACACTTTAAAGAAAAATTTTTTTGAGTGGGTGCAGAAAAAGGGGTAGCTCCCATACACATTAACGATTTGTATGAAATTTTCGATTCGCTTTATCTCAGAAACTATAACAGATATCGAAATCAAATGCTCTACAAAAAGTAATTGGGCAACAAGGCTTACGCGCTTTAGAAAAATTTTTTTGAGTGGGTGCAGAAAAAGGGGTAGCTCCCATACACATTAGCGATTTGTATGAAATTTTCGATTCGCTATGTCTGGGAAACTATAACAGATATCGAAATCAAATGCTCCACAAAAAGTAATTGGGCAACAAGGCTTACGCGCTTTAGAAAAAATTTTTTGAGTGTGGGCAAAAAAAGGGGTAGCTCCCATACAAATTAACGATTTGTATGAAATTTTCGATTCGCTATATCTGGGAAACTATAACAGATATCGAAATCAAATGCTCTACAAAAAGTAATTGGGCAACAAGGCTTACGCGCTTTAGAAAAAATTTTTTGAGTGTGGGCAAAAAAAGGGGTAGCTCCCATACAAATTAAAGATTTGTATGAAATTTTCGATTCGCTATGTCTGGGAAACTATAACAGATATCGAAATCAAATGCTCCACAAAAAGTAATTGGACAACAAGGCCTACACTTTAAAGAAAAATTTTTTTGAGTGGGTGCAGAAAAAGGGGTAGCTCCCATACACATTAACGATTTGTATGAAATTTTCGATTCGCTTTATCTCAGAAACTATAACAGATATCGAAATCAAATGCTCTACAAAAAGTAATTGGGCAACAAGGCTTACGCGCTTTAGAAAAATTTTTTGAGTGTGGGCAAAAAAAGGGGTAGCTCCCATACAAATTAAAGATTTGTATGAAATTTTCGATTCGCTATATCTGGGAAACTATAACAGATATCGAAATCAAATGCTCTACAAAAAGTAATTGGGCAACAAGGCTTACGCGCTTTAGAAAAAATTTTTTGAGTGTGGTCAAAAAAAGGGGTAGCTCCCATACAAATTAAAGATTTGTATGAAATTTTCGATTCGCTATGTCTGGGAAACTATAACAGATATCGAAATCAAATGCTCCACAAAAAGTAATTGGACAACAAGGCCTACACTTTACAGAAACATTTTTTTGAGTGGGTGCAGAAAAAGGGGTAGCTCCCATACAAATTAACGACTTGTATGAAATTTTCGATTCGCTATGTCTGGGAAACTATAACAGATATCGAAATCAAATGCTCCACAAAAAGTAATTGGGCAACAAGGCTTACGCGCTTTAGAAAAAATTTTTTGAGTGTGGGCAAAAAAAGGGGTAGCTCCCATACAAATTAAAGATTTGTATGAAATTTTCGATTCGCTATGTCTGGGAAACTATAACAGATATCGAAATCAAATGCTCCACAAAAAGTAATTGGACAACAAGGCCTACACTTTAAAGAAAAATTTTTTTGAGTGGGTGCAGAAAAAGGGGTAGCTCCCATACAAATTAACGACTTGTATGAAATTTTCGATTCGCTTTATCTCAGAAACTATAACAGATATCGAAATCAAATGCTCCACAAAAAGTAATTGGGCAACAAGGCTTACGCGCTTTAGAAAAAATTTTTTGAGTGTGGGCAAAAAAAGGGGTAGCTCCCATACAAATTAAAGATTTGTATGAAATTTTCGATTCGCTATGTCTGGGAAACTATAACAGATATCGAAATCAAATGCTCCACAAAAAGTAATTGGGCAACAAGGCTTACGCGCTTTAGAAAAAATTTTTTGAGTGTGGGCAAAAAAAGGGGTAGCTCCCATACAAATTAAAGATTTGTATGAAATTTTCGATTCGCTATGTCTGGGAAACTATAACAGATATCGAAATCAAATGCTCTACAAAAAGTAATTGGGCAACAAGGCTTACGCGCTTTAGAAAAAATTTTTTGAGTGTGGGCAAAAAAAGGGGTAGCTCCCATACAAATTAAAGATTTGTATGAAATTTTCGATTCGCTATGTCTGGGAAACTATAACAGATATCGAAATCAAATGCTCCACAAAAAGTAATTGGACAACAAGGCCTACACTTTAAAGAAAAATTTTTTTGAGTGGGTGCAGAAAAAGGGGTAGCTCCCATACACATTAACGATTTGTATGAAATTTTCGATTCGCTTTATCTCAGAAACTATAACAGATATCGAAATCAAATGCTCTACAAAAAGTAATTGGGCAACAAGGCTTACGCGCTTTAGAAAAATTTTTTTGAGTGGGTGCAGAAAAAGGGGTAGCTCCCATACACATTAGCGATTTGTATGAAATTTTCGATTCGCTATGTCTGGGAAACTATAACAGATATCGAAATCAAATGCTCCACAAAAAGTAATTGGACAACAAGGCCTACACTTTACAGAAACATTTTTTTGAGTGGGTGCAGAAAAAGGGGTAGCTCCCATACAAATTAACGACTTGTATGAAATTTTCGATTCGCTATGTCTGGGAAACTATAACAGATATCGAAATCAAATGCTCCACAAAAAGTAATTGGACAACAAGGCCTACACTTTAAAGAAAAATTTTTTTGAGTGGGTGCAGAAAAAGGGGTAGCTCCCATACACATTAACGATTTGTATGAAATTTTCGATTCGCTATGTCTGGGAAACTATAACAGATATCGAAATCAAATGCTCCACAAAAAGTAATTGGACAACAAGGCCTACACTTTACAGAAAAATTTTTTTGAGTGGGTGCAGAAAAAGGGGTAGCTCCCATACACATTAACGATTTGTATGAAATTTTCGATTCGCTATGTCTGGGAAACTATAACAGATATCGAAATCAAATGCTCTACAAAAAGTAATTGGGCAACAAGGCTTACGCGCTTTAGAAAAAATTTTTTGAGTGTGGGCAAAAAAAGGGGTAGCTCCCATACAAATTAAAGATTTGTATGAAATTTTCGATTCGCTATGTCTGGGAAACTATAACAGATATCGAAATCAAATGCTCCACAAAAAGTAATTGGACAACAAGGCCTACACTTTAAAGAAAAATTTTTTTGAGTGGGTGCAGAAAAAGGGGTAGCTCCCATACACATTAACGATTTGTATGAAATTTTCGATTCGCTTTATCTCAGAAACTATAACAGATATCGAAATCAAATGCTCTACAAAAAGTAATTGGGCAACAAGGCTTACGCGCTTTAGAAAAATTTTTTTGAGTGGGTGCAGAAAAAGGGGTAGCTCCCATACACATTAGCGATTTGTATGAAATTTTCGATTCGCTATGTCTGGGAAACTATAACAGATATCGAAATCAAATGCTCCACAAAAAGTAATTGGACAACAAGGCCTACACTTTACAGAAACATTTTTTTGAGTGGGTGCAGAAAAAGGGGTAGCTCCCATACAAATTAACGACTTGTATGAAATTTTCGATTCGCTATGTCTGGGAAACTATAACAGATATCGAAATCAAATGCTCCACAAAAAGTAATTGGACAACAAGGCCTACACTTTAAAGAAAAATTTTTTTGAGTGGGTGCAGAAAAAGGGGTAGCTCCCATACACATTAACGATTTGTATGAAATTTTCGATTCGCTATGTCTGGGAAACTATAACAGATATCGAAATCAAATGCTCCACAAAAAGTAATTGGACAACAAGGCCTACACTTTACAGAAAAATTTTTTTGAGTGGGTGCAGAAAAAGGGGTAGCTCCCATACACATTAACGATTTGTATGAAATTTTCGATTCGCTTTATCTCAGAAACTATAACAGATATCGAAATCAAATGCTCTACAAAAAGTAATTGGGCAACAAGGCTTACGCGCTTTAGAAAAATTTTTTTGAGTGGGTGCAGAAAAAGGGGTAGCTCCCATACACATTAACGATTTGTATGAAATTTTCGATTCGCTTTATCTCAGAAACTATAACAGATATCGAAATCAAATGCTCTACAAAAAGTAATTGGGCAACAAGGCTTACGCGCTTTAGAAAAAATTTTTTGAGTGGGTGCAGAAAAAGGGGTAGCTCCCATACACATTAACGATTTGTATGAAATTTTCGATTCGCTTTATCTCAGAAACTATAACAGATATCGAAATCAAATGCTCTACAAAAAGTAATTGGGCAACAAGGCTTACGCGCTTTAGAAAAATTTTTTTGAGTGGGTGCAGAAAAAGGGGTAGCTCCCATACACATTAACGATTTGTATGAAATTTTCGATTCGCTTTATCTCAGAAACTATAACAGATATCGAAATCAAATGCTCTACAAAAAGTAATTGGGCAACAAGGCTTACGCGCTTTAGAAAAATTTTTTTGAGTGGGTGCAGAAAAAGGGGTAGCTCCCATACACATTAACGATTTGTATGAAATTTTCGATTCGCTATATCTGGGAAACTATAACAGATATCGAAATCAAATGCTCCACAAAAAGTAATTGGACAACAAGGCCTACACTTTAAAGAAAATTTTTTTTTGAGTGGGTGCAGAAAAAGGGGTAGCTCCCATACAAATTAACGATTTGTATGAAATTTTTGATACGATATATCTCGGAAACTATAACAGATATCGAATTTAGATGTTCTACAAAAAGTAATTGGGCATCAAGGCCTACTCTCTTAAGAACAAATTTTTTGAGTGTGGGCAAAAAAAGGGGTAGCTCCCATACAAATTAACGACTTGTATGAAATTTTCGATTCGCTTTATCTCAGAAACTATAACAGATATCAATTTTAATGGTCTAAAAAAGGAATCGGGCATCAAGGCCTACGCTTTGAAGAAAAAAATTTTTGAGTGGGGGAAAAAGAAGGGGTAGCTCCCATACAAATTAACGACTTGTATGAAATTTTCACTTCGCTATATCTCGGAAACTATAACAGATATCGAAATCAAATGCTCTACAAAAAGTAATTGGGCAACAAGGCTTACGCGCTTTAGAAAAAATTTTTTGAGTGTGGGCAGAAAAAGGGGTAGCTCCCATACAAATTAAAGATTTGTATGAAATTTTCGATTCGCTATATCTGGGAAACTATAACAGATATCGAAATCAAATGCTCCACAAAAAGTAATTGGACAACAAGGCCTACACTTTAAAGAAAAATTTTTTTGAGTGGGTGCAGAAAAAGGGGTAGCTCCCATACAAATTAACGATTTGTATGAAATTTTCGATTCGCTTTATCTGGGAAACTATAACAGATATCGAAATCAAATGTGCAAAAAAAGTAATTGGACAACAAGGCCTACACTTTAAAGAAAAATTTTTTTGAGTGGGTGCAGAAAAAGGGGTAGCTCCCATACAAATTAACGATTTGTATGAAATTTTCGATACGCTATATTTTGGAAACTATAACAGCTATCGACATCAAATGCTCCACAAAAAGTAATTGGACAACAAGGCCTACAGAAAAAGGGGTAGCTCCCATACAAATTAACGATTTGTATGAAATTTTCGATTCGCTTTATCTGGGAAACTATAACAGATATCGAAATCAAATGTGCAAAAAAAGTAATTGGACAACAAGGCCTACACTTTAAAGAAAAATTTTTTTGAGTGGGTGCAGAAAAAGGGGTAGCTCCCATACAAATTAACGATTTGTATGAAATTTTCGATACGCTATATCTCGGAAACTATAACAGCTATCGACATCAAATGCTCCACAAAAAGTAATTGGACAACAAGGCCTACAGAAAAAGGGGTAGCTCCCATACAAATTAACGATTTGTGTGAAATTTTCGATTCGCTTTATCTGGGAAACTATAACAGATATCGAAATCAAATGTGCAATAAAAAGTAATTGGACAACAAGGCCTACACTTTAAAGAAAAATTTTTTTGAGTGGGTGCAGAAAAAGGGGTAGCTCCCATACAAATTAACGATTTGTATGAAATTTTCGATACGCTATATCTCGGAAACTATAACAGCTATCGACATCAAATGCTCCACAAAAAGTAATTGGACAACAAGGCCTACACTTTAAAGAAAAATTTTTTTGAGTGGGTGCAGAAAAAGGGGTAGCTCCCATACAAATTAACGATTTGTATGAAATTTTCGATACGCTATATCTCGGAAACTATAACAGCTATCGACATCAAATGCTCCACAAAAAGTAATTGGACAACAAGGCCTACACTTTAAAGAAACATTTTTTTGAGTGGGTGCAGAAAAAGGGGTAGCTCCCATACAAATTAACGATTTGTATGAAATTTTCGATACGCTATATCTCGGAAACTATAACAGCTATCGACATCAAATGCTCCATAAAAAGTAATTGGACAACAAGGCCTACACTTTAAAGAAAAATTTTTTTGAGTGGGTGCAGAAAAAGGGGTAGCTCCCACACAAATTAACGATTTGTATGAAATTTTCGATTCGCTTTATCTCAGAAACTATAACAGATATCGAAATCAAATGCTCTACAAAAAGTAATTGGGCAACAAGGCTTACGCGCTTTAGAAAAATTTTTTTGAGTGGGTGCAGAAAAAGGGGTAGCTCCCATACAAATTAACGATTTGTATGAAATTTTCGATACGCTATATCTCGGAAACTATAACAGCTATCGACATCAAATGCTCCACAAAAAGTAATTGGACAACAAGGCCTACAGAAAAAGGGGTAGCTCCCATACAAATTAACGATTTGTATGAAATTTTCGATTCGCTTTATCTGGGAAACTATAACAGATATCGAAATCAAATGTGCAATAAAAAGTAATTGGACAACAAGGCCTACACTTTAAAGAAAAATTTTTTTGAGTGGGTGCAGAAAAAGGGGTAGCTCCCATACAAATTAACGATTTGTATGAAATTTTCGATACGCTATATCTCGGAAACTATAACAGCTATCGACATCAAATGCTCCACAAAAAGTAATTGGACAACAAGGCCTACACTTTAAAGAAAAATTTTTTTGAGTGGGTGCAGAAAAAGGGGTAGCTCCCATACAAATTAACGATTTGTATGAAATTTTCGATACGCTATATCTCGGAAACTATAACAGCTATCGACATCATATGCTCCACAAAAAGTAATTGGACAACAAGGCCTACACTTTAAAGAAAAATTTTTTTGAGTGGGTGCAGAAAAAGGGGTAGCTCCCATACAAATTAACGATTTGTATGAAATTTTCGATTCGCTATTTCTGGGAAACTTTAACAGATATCGAAATCATATGTTCCACAAAAAGTAATTGGACAACAAGGCCCACACTTTAAAGAAAAATTTTTTTGAGTGGGTGCAGAAAAAGGGGTAGCTCCCATACAAATTAACAATTTTTATGAAATTTTCGATATGCTGAATTTATGAAACTATAACAGAAATTGACTTTAAATGTTCTGCAAAAAGTAACAGGATAACACCTACATTCAAAAAAAGTTTATTTGGGCAGGGGCAGGGGAAGGGGTAGCTCTAATACAAACTAAGAATTTTTATGAAATTTGCCATACGCCGCATCTGGAAAACTATAACAACTATCGACTTCGAATATTCCACAAAAAGCAATAATCAAATAATTCATACATTTTGGAAAAAAAGTTGAAGGGGAGCAGGGGGACTAGAACATTCCATAAAAATTAACAACTTTTATTAACCTTTAAATATAAAAAATGTCAAAAACTTGCATTACTGTCGACCTTAAACGTTTCTCATCTATTTCTATTATTCATATGTACGAACGTTAAAATTTTGTAAAGTTTTCTATGGACTTTTAAACTCACACAAGAATTTTTATTATATTATTTGCAGTACAAAATTACTCGACTGGGTATATTTAAAGACCAATGTGAAGGGTATATAAGATTCGGCACAGCCGAATATAACACTCTTACTTGTTTTTTTATTAAAAATCGCTGCTCGATTGTGGTTTTCCCTTTTTTTATTTTTTGACAGTTTTAATCGTTGTTGCGTTGTAGCAACTTTTTTAATTCTTCGGTCCAATTTCTCGATGAAGTTTGGCTCTGGGAGTCTGCTGTGAATGTGGTAAGACATTCATTAACTCAACTTACATCTTTGCGTCGAAATAGAAAGATAAGAAATCATTAACTAGTCCAGTTTTCCATTGAATAATACATGCAGGCAAGCAGACATACAGACAAGCAGCGCCAAAAAACTTATCACTTGTGTGACAGTTTAAAGCATACGTAGTGTTGGGTTGGGCTGAAAGACCAAAAAGAAGTAGTTTTTGACTCTACTTTAATTCTTTATATTATTTGACCATTTGCTTTTAAAACCATTTATATTTGGGCGAATGGTGAAACGGCTGCGAAACATACATACACTCCCCTGTTTCAGCAGAAAGGTTGTTTGACATTTTTTAAATGTATTATTGTTACATATGTCGCCCTAATGCTGCCCTGCGCCCATCTTTTTGTTCTTTTCTAAAGAAGAGGCATAACTATAATCGACAAAGGAAGCGGTTTATTCAGTATTAAATAATCCAAATTAAACTTGTTTAAGTTTTAAAAGGCTTTAACTATCTCGTTGACTAAATAGCGCATATTCAGAAATCGTAACTAAAGTCGAAACTTATAAAACAGAAACCAACAAATAGTTCAAGGATAGTAAAAGATCCTGTTCACAAATCATAACTATCGCAACAGCTGTTAAAAGCAATGCAACACTGTATTCAATAGATTTTTGTTTTCTTCCTTGTGTGATCTCTTTTGGGCGAAATGGACGCAATTAGTAAAGAAAATAAGGTAAGTTTATTGTTATTGTTAGAAAAAAATATGTATTTATTACTTTGGGTATTTTAGAAAGACTTAAATTGGTCGCCAGATGAAAAATTGTTGTACTTTTCAAATACATATGTAAATAATGAAATGAAATCAATCAGCTGTTCTTTAAATTTATCTGTTAATTGACACTTAGTTACAGCTTTACCCATGGTGAAATTATTGTACCAGGTGGTGTTACAAGCACAGTTGATCTACTTTTTTCATGCATAAATCGAGGCTGGGTAGTCAAAGTTGTTTACTTTATATATCTTTTTTTGACAACAGAGCCAACGAAAGCTACAACAAAAACGAAAATTATATTCACCAAATTTTGTTGTTGTAAAATCAACACCACCTGATAAATTATTGCGCCATGGCTTTACCGATAAATCTTGTCGTGCTGAGAGTAATCAACTAAGAATTACTTAAATATCTACTTAAGAAAATTTACACTTAGATATCATCAGTGTGACCGCTGAGAATTTTAAAAAAGTGGCACAAATAGTCGTTTTAGGAAAAAGAAGTCGCATAAAAAAGTCGCTTTTGGAAAAAAAAGTTGCACTCTTTTTTAAAGCCCTTATTCAACTTTTTATTAATGTTTTTATAACTAATAAAAACAAAAACAGATCAATAATTCAACAACACAAAAAAACTTGATCAAAATAAATTAAAAATAAGAAATGTATCAAATAGAAAACATTCATTAAAAACGAGTTTTTGTACGAAGACACATAAAAAGTAATTAATTTAAATTGCAAAAAAAAAAATTTAATTTTTATATAGTTTTAATATTATGAAAAATCGAATGCACTGTTCTTTAAATTTGGTTGAAATAAGGACAGACAGACAACTAGTCTAAGTAAAAAACATAAAGCACATTTAAACTACCCACTGGTTTTTTATCTCTAGGGATGTAATGTAATAATACACAAGTTCATATTTTTAATTTTGTTCATATTATTTGAAAATTCGTTTCTGTACTTGTGTTTTAGTTCATCACCTGGAATACAGTCTTCTAGTTCAGTATTTAATAAATGTAAAGCTGACAGCCTTGAATTACAGGTCTTAACTTTTAATTTGTTTGCCAATTTATTTTTAATCAGCCCTGACTTAGGAAAAATTCTTTCACCACATGCGCTGCTGTGGGGTAATGTAAAAATATACGCAACTATTTTATATAAATTTGGTCACAATGGCTTAATTAAATCATTTTTTAAACAACACACTGTACGCCAAAAGCTTTTAGCATGTTTAATTTTCAAAAAACTATGGACTGCGACATTTGGGAATAACACAAATGTCCACATATGCAAGGTATGTGTTTATGTATGCGCATATGCTACAATTTGTTTAACTTTCGTAACAAAAAAGGGGCAAAAGTTGCTAAAATTTAAAAAAGTGGCAAAATAGTGTCAGCATAAAAAAGTCGCACAAAACGTCGCAGGCCCTGGAAAAGGTTGCAAAATGCAACTTTAGTCGACGAGCGGTCACTTTGGATATTATTTCTGAAAATGCGTCAATGACTTTTATAATATACTAGCTAAGCCCCGGTGTGCTTCGCTACCCCAATCATAGTTAAATTATTCAAATATGTTAACACAAAAGAATTTATATTATTTTAAATTTATTGGTTGCCCCACATAAGTTGCAATAAATAATAAGTCAGCCCTACTATTTACTTAGCTCACAAAAATTGGAAATTTACCAGGCTTACAGTTTTGGATATTCAGAAAGTTTTAATAAGCAAAAATTATTTATAAACTTCTATATATAATCTTAGCCCCTTACTTCCAGACTTTAAGTAACTCGCTGTAAAAATTTCAAAAAAATCGATCCACTGGTGTTGACAGATATAAATTACAAACATACATACATATGTATTTACATACATACATACATACATGCATACATACATACATGCATACATACATACATACATACATACATACATACATACATACGTACATACATACATACATACATACATACATACATACATACATACATACATACATACATACATACATACATACATACATACATACATACATACATACATACATACATACATACATACATACATACATACATACATACATACATACATACATACATACATACATACATACATACATACATACATACATACATACATACATACAACCTTTCTTTATATAATATAGATACAGGGATCACATATCAAATATTTTTCAAAAGAAGTTCAAACTTCTCTTATATTGTTAAATTCAAATTTTATTATGCTTTTGTGCCAATTTTTGTGCCTCACCAAAGAAAAAGGTCTGAGACCCACCTCCAATTATACCGATTGACACAGAATCACTTTCTGAGTCGATTAAAACCTGTCAGTCCATCCGTCCGGCTGGGAGTTAGGTTGAATTCCAAAACGCAGTTTGCTTTGCATCACGAAATTTCAAGTTTTTCCTGAAAGCAAAGATGATGTTTCTGGTAATATCTTCTACTTCCAAATGAGTGCTTACAGTTATATTAATGTCCTGGAAGCAAAAAACGTTGTCCAAATTGTAAAGAGTGAATAAGGGAAGAAGTTGAAAATTTTTAATGCAAAGCAAACTGCGTTTTGGAATTCAGTCCTATTGTATTCTTGTAAACAAAGTAGAGACCGCATTTTTGCAGATATTTCGATGAAATTTGGAACAGATAAGTTTTTTGGCATAAGAAAAAAGCATGTTGTTTGTGGTGATGATCAGTTAATTTTTCGACAGAGCTCCCATACAAATGTCCTCCCGGATTAAGCGTTTTGGGCTATAACTGGCTCAAATATGGCCTTATCTTCACATTATTTTGCACGTTTGTCTATCTTTATGCCACCCATTTTTTTACCGAAAATAAATATTATCGGCCTATTTTTGAGCTTCATAAAAATTGCAACAATAGAAGAACCAGTATGAAAACTTACATTTTTGTGGGCGCTGCAATCCTCCATTTTTGTCCTTTAAAATTTCGGAATTAGAGGCCTTCTATATGTGTGCCAATTTTAAAAAATCAGTGCAATAAAAGTACCAGCATAATAAGTTTAACTTTTATGGGCGTGGCACCGCCCACTTTTTTACCTTCAAAATTTTAACTTTAAAAGCCGCTTATGTGCGAACTAATTTCCAAAAATCGGTCTGGAAGAGGAATTTAAATTATGTTTCTATCTTATTTGATTTTAAAGTTACAAAAAGTACTAAAACCTAATTTTAACCCTTTCTTGCCCTTAGGAATTAATAATTAAAAAAGTATCTAAAAATTTACTCATATTTTTTAGGCCTGTTACGCTTAATTTGAATAATGTTCCTATCGTTATTGGTTTAAAAGTTATAAAAAACGAATAAAAAAATCAAAATATATTTTTAACCCTTTTTTACCCTTTGGGCCCAAAATTTGAAAAAAGTACGAACAGCGTAATCATATTTTTGTAAAACCTATCGAACGCAATTTGAAAAATTTTTCTATCTTTATTGGTTTAAAAGCAACAAAAAAGTACTAAAAAGTACCAAAATATAATTTTAACCCCTTTTTTCGCCCTTTCGGACCAACATTTAAAAAAAAACTCCAGATACCTGTCTGTTTATTTCTTAAGGAAAACGCTAAACTTTTTAAATTTTGTTTCTATCTTATATACATCAAAAGATAGTAGGTTACAGATTTTTCCCTTTTTGTCCCCTTTTTATCCCTTTATGGGCCCAATGTTTAAAAATTCATGTGCATTTAAACAAACATGTAGAGCTTAACACGTGCTATAAATTTCATGTATTTAGCTCTACGCGTTTGATCAATATGGCCTTGGGTAATTTTGTTAGGCCATTCATAACCTAACCTTCCCACACAAATGGGCGTATTGTGGGCGTGGCAGCAATAGTTTTTTAAAAAGAAGTAGCCTATTGTTCCTTCCAGACTTGAGATAACTCCCTGTAAAAATTTCAAAAAAATCGGTCCACTGGTGTGGCCAGCTATAAAATACAAACATACAAACATACATACATACATACATACATACACCCCTTCTTTATATAATAGATATGTATGTAATAATTTTTTTTTTTAATTTAGGCTAATTTTTGGAATTACCCATACATAAATATGGAAATCATTGCAAACATACATACATATTTAGTTAAAAAAATATTACCCTGCAGGAAATGTCAATAGTGAAACAGTACTGATTCACTATTGACTTTGTCACCAGAACTAGTGACTTATTATACCCCAAGCAATGTAATTTACTATAGACATTTAACATTGGCGTGTCATTGAAAATCTACTACTGACGTTGGTACTATTGACTAGGTGGTTCTTGTGGGAACATATATGTAGACATTGTCTATAGAAACTAACTAGTACATTTTGGTCATTTTGGTCTATACTTTTTTTTGTTGATAATGAAATTGCATACTTAGTTCACATTTTATATTTTATTAAAAATTTCTAATTTTTGATATTAAATTTTTGAATAAATTTAACTAAATATTAAAACGTAAGATGGTACTTTTAAAAACGTTCGCACTCAAAACGATATATTTACCCTGCAGGAAGCCTGGGGGCAAGTGTCTCTAAGTCAACAGTTTTGTCTACAATTTTGGTGACTTTCCGGTGACGTTGTCCACAAATCGTCTACATATAAATATTTGCTTTTCATTAATAGAAACAACTTTGTCACTTAAAAACTCTCGGCGGCATCAGATAAGTGGTAATTTGCCGGTGGCATAAAAGTTTTTATTTAGAGAGCTTTATTCCAGTGTGTTTAAATATATCGTTTTGAGTGCGAACGTTTTTAAAAGTACCATCTTACGTTTTAATATTTAGTTAAATTTATTCAAAAATTTAATATCAAAAATTAGAAATTTTTAATAAAATATAAAATGTGAACTAAGTATGCAATTTCATTATCAACAAAAAAAAGTATAGACCAAAATGACCAAAATGTACTAGTTAGTTTCTATAGACAATGTCTACATATATGTTCCCACAAGAACCACCTAGTCAATAGTACCAACGTCAGTAGTAGATTTTCAATGACACGCCAATGTTAAATGTCTATAGTAAATTACATTGCTTGGGGTATAATAAGTCACTAGTTCTGGTGACAAAGTCAATAGTGAATCAGTACTGTTTCACTATTGACATTTCCTGCAGGGAAGAATTAATGAACAATAAAGAGAAGGTAAAGTTTCGTTGCATGTGTATATGTATATACGTGTACGTTCTCTTGTTTTCCAGTGTTGGCATAGATACATATGGATGTGTAACTGCTTTTGTTTTAATGCAGGTATGTATTTATTGTTTATTTGGAAATGCATTTGTTGTTCTTGGAACTCAATAAAACTAAATAGTCTATGCATATCTTTTTATGTTTGAAGGATTTGTCTTTCAAAAGAGACATTGTAAAAGTATTAATATTTTTCAAGGTAAGTAACTAATACCAATGCTAATGGTGATTAAATATCGTTTAAAATAGAATATTGCTCGTGTAAAAACTCAGCTCAGCCGCCGACTTGTTTCACTGATAAGGAGACGTTTTTCCGATAACAAATTTACTTTGCATTACATTTTCAAACTGTAAACATCTTAACGCACAAAAACGTGAACAAGCGTGTAACTAAAATATATTTTACGAAGAAATAAAAAGAATGAAAATGTCTGAAAACCAGCAACAGGTGCACAAGTTCCTTGAGGAAATTGTTGACGAAGTTGTTAATAATTTAGCCACCGGAAAAATATTAAACGAGCAACCAAAAAAATGCTTTAAAAGTCTGGAGTTTGTATTTGAGAGCAATGAAAAAAAGCCTAAACTGTTTGGGAAAACGTCAGATAACCTTTTTATTTATAATTTTTATCAAGAGGTAATGTCAAGCCGAGCAAATGTAGAAATAAAAAAAATCAATCAAAATATTGCAGCTGATTCGACCAATATCACGAAAGAAGATTTCTACTTATTGCAAGAAGAAATGAAAAAAGTAATTTCACAGCAGTTTGAGCAGCTTCTTTTAAGTACAACAACACAACAGCAGCAACAAAATTGTACACAATCGATTATGAATGAACCATTAGTTAAGGCCCAGGGCATTTTCGATGCTCGACCAGAGCAAGAAAAAAATCCGGAAATAAGTTCTATTGGGAACCTAAAAATACCAAGCATGGAGCAAATCAAGGCCATACAGCTGCTTATACATTTGCGAAAAGGGATAGAAGAAATAAAAGAGAAAAAACTTGTGGGTTTTTGTTCATCAAGGGTATATTATGACTTTCATTGTTTTTTACCGCATTTTGCTAGCATGTATCAAGATCTGAAATTAAACTTCTTTGTAAGAGAAAATGTTGCGGAGGAAGTTAAGTCTATTGAAAAAAAGTATGAAATCGCTGTAATTGAAATACTATTTAAAGTCTCTTTAATATTAAAAACAGGCAAAAGAATTTCTTTAAGATCGATAGGAATACCAACTTTTAATGGCGACACCAAAGAGTGGCCCTTATTTTATTATTTTTTTAATCGATTTGTACATATGAGTAATCTACCAGCTAAAGAAAAATGGATTTTGTTAAACGATCTTTTAAAAGGAAAAGCTCTGGAAGAATTACACAGAAATTTTACGAATGAAAACAGTTATGAAAAAGCTTGGAAAAGTCTTAAACTACACTACTACTATTTAGACGATTTGTTCACAAACTTACTAGACTCTGTATTAGATTCAAATAATAATCTAATAAATTTGTTAAATATTACAAATGAAAGTATTCGAGCGCTTAAAACAAATAATATTTGTTTCGAAAATTTAAAATTCAATAATCAAAGTTATTATTTTCAACAGAATGATACAAACGTAATTTTAACCCGTGAACAGTTCAACAAAATGCAGAGCCTAAGAGATTCATTGCAGTTTTTAGAACATCAATTTGAATTACTAAAGTCATCTTTAGTTAAACTGTGTAAAAATGAAATGAAATGAACCGGGAAAGCGTCAAACTCCATATATGAGGAAGAAAAAAGGTTAGGGGGGTTAAAAAAAATTCTTTTCTCACTGCTAACAACTGATGAATTATTTCACAATGGCAAGGTCCACACACACACGTCATTCAAATACCATTTAAATAAAAACTAAGTTTCTAAACAACAATTCTTTTGAAATTTTTCCAACTTAATAAAATCAGTGCCTTAGTTTTAATTTGAATTTATGTATAACTTTTTTAAATTTAACAATTTAAAATAAATATTTTTTTAAGAAATAATAATAAAAACTCGTAAAATTTAAATAAAAAAAAAATAAATTGAATAAAATGCCAAAATTTTGTGTGAGGTTTACTTTTTTAAAATTTTTAAATTTGGAAAATCGGAAAGGCCACAACAAATATGCATTTAATCATAGTTTGGTTAAAAACTGTAGTCTGCTTCTCTCTCTGAGCTTTCACAGAAAAAGTTACGTACATTTTTTTTCCAAAAAATATTTTTTTTTCTAAATCTATGTTATTTAAAAAATATTTTATTTATAAGACCGAAGCCAGTAAAACATTTAATAGAAACAAAATTCTTTTGTCTTTACTGGTCCTTTAAACAAAAATGTAAAATCACATAAACAACCTTTTTAAGCTATATTTACACCACAAGAGTTTTCATTTGATTTCAGTGTCGAAAAAATAATTTTAAATTTTTATGAGTGTCGAAAAACAATGTGACTTTTTAATTTTTAGTATTACATTACATCTAAGAAATTTGTTTCAGTCCCCTAATTATAAAAGTTGTTAAAATGGTACAAAGTGTATGGCAATACAATAACAATCATATAATCCGATACCTTTTAAAAACTTAAATTTGAAACTCAGACCTTAAATAGTTTGAAAAGAGAATACGTTCAATTTTCAACTGAGATTAGACGAAAATATTAACAAATGAAAATAGACATGTTATTACACTATATATATAGATGAGTCTCAGTTGTAAAACTCATATGATAACTCAGGTGGTGTAAATTTAGCTTTAGCATTTTGAAAAAAAATATTTGGAAAAAGTGCCTTCTATTTCAATAAAAATTTATGTATTTATGAATTATGATGTTTTGTTTATTTTGTATGACATAAAAAATAAAAAAACTATATTATTAGAATTTAGCCAAGACACATTTAACCAGGTAATATTAAGAACCCAGCTGATTAAACTCAATTTGACATTTATACGTTATAAAAATTTTATTTTATATGAAATTTTAAATTTTTCGAACATTCTACCGTTCAAACACAAACAGGAAATACAGAGGGCGAATTTTTTAAATTCGCCTGGAGTTTACCTTGTTGAATGTGCCTTGGATTTAGCCAAGGCATGTTGAAAAGTTCACTGCAGGAGATAACCTGATTAATTTTTTTTTTATTAAATGGTATATTGCTGTCCAGGGTACTCTGTTGCTGTCAAATGAATTCGTGTCGGTGTAATAATTTTTTAAGTTTTTAAAATTAAGTTGCAATCTGTAGTAAACCATTTTTATTTTATTTTACGAAATAAAATCGTTTTATTAAGAATGGGTTAGTACATAATTTTCTAATTCTTGTGTTATTGTGCGGTTAAACGGTTTAAGTGCTGAAATGTAGAGTAGCTGACACAGTTTTTGTGCTGCAGTGTAGAGTAGTTAAGAATAAAGAGTGGTGTTAGGCACTGTGGTCGATAAAAAAATTACTGTGCTTATGGTGTGGCAACAACAACAAAGACTTAAGAGTAATGTAGTTGTTATGTTAACAAATAATAATACACACAATGTTGAGTGAGTACATACACAAACAAACATATACACAAGCAGGCAAATCAATATAGAACATCCCGCCAACAGTAAAGTTTCGAGATGAATTGAAATGGAAGTGTGTGATCATGATGAATTGATGTGCCGTTGTTGTTTGTTTAAGTGTGCTTAACTGTGAATATATTTTTCATTTAAGTTAAGTTAAGTAAACAAAAGAAATGGCGAACAATACAACGCAGTACTTTTTTTTGTGTGTGCACACGTAAGGTATATGAAATGAATTGAAAATTCGAGATGATGCCTTATTTAGTGTCTTCGTGGGCTGGCCTCTAGTACAGAGTTAGGCGAAATACATGCTTTGCTGTATTTGAATTACAAAATACAAGATACTTGTTCCGCTTGTATTTCAAATACAAAATACCAAATACTTTTAAGTCGAGAAATTTAAATACAAAATACAGTATTTTAGTATCTTTTATTTGAAATACAAAATACAAAATTCATTTATAACCATTAATCATAAACACTAGATTTTTAAAAGTTTAATCAGATAAGCAGCTTCTTGTTGAAAAATATATCTATTCTGCTAAAAAACAATCTTTCTACAGGTCTCGATGAAAGCAGATTGGTGTTAAATTTTATGAAAACAGTTCTCTGCAAGGCACATTCAACAAGGTTAACCCAAAGCGAATTCAAAAAAGTAATATTTAAGGCGAATTCAAAAATTCGCCCTCTTCATTTCTTTTGTATACCCTTCACATAAGTAATAAGGGTATATATCAGTTTGTTATTCCGTTTGAAAATTCTTTATTTTCCATTTGCGACCCCATAGAGTATTAATATTCTGGATCCTTATAGATAGGGAAGTTGATATGGCCATATCCGTCTGTCAGTCTGTTGAAATCAAGTTTCCGGAGTCAAATAAAGTAATACGGACCAGTTATTGGTGTCAAACTTTTGAAAATATCCTGAACACAATTGCTATTTAAAATTAGCAAAATCGGTTGACTATTGACCGAGATATAAACAAAAAATCAAAATAACCCATATTTTAGGACAAAATCCGTGCATACATCCCTATATATCCCAGTGAATATAGTTATTCTTGCCACAAAACTTAGCACGGATACTTTGAAAATAGGGACCTCAAAAGAAAAAGTTTTTTCAGATAGGATCAAGGGAATTGGTTTTTTTCTCTGCAATTGCACAAATTTTGTGAAATATTTCATGCACTTAATCTTAGAAATTATAACCGCTATCGACTTCTAGTGTTCTACAAAAAGTAATTCGATGATAAGGCCTAAATTTTGGAAAAAAAAAGGTTGAAGCAGGGAGACTTGAAGATCCCATTAAAGTTAACAACTTTTATTAACCTTTTAATACGAATAATGTCGAAAACTTTTATAACTGTCGACCTCAAATCTTCTTCATCTATTTCTATTATCCATACGAACGTTAAAATTTTGTAAAGTTTTCTATAGACTTTTAAACTGGCACAACGTGCATATGTATTTTTAATATATTATTTGCAGTACCAAATTACTCGACTGGGTATATTAAAAGAGCAATGTGAAGGGTATATAATATTCGACACAGCCAAATTTAGCGATCTTACGTAATTTAATTTTTTTGACATTCACATATCCAAATATCCGTTGAGCTCTCGATATTACCTGAATGAGTGAGCCCTGGAAAAGAACGTGCCTTGCTAAGGCGAAGACATGAATGAATACGAAGACAAAGTTTACATTTTTTTTTTTATGTTTGGATATTGTAACATTTTTCAATTTTGGTAATGACAACTTTTTGTATAACAAAAAAATTGTATTTTGCAAAAATTTATTTTGATATCATAAGTATTTGAAATACAAAATGCTTCAGTGTTAGGTATTTGAAATACAAAATACATAAGAAGGGGGTATGTATTTCAAATACAAATACAAAATCCAAGTATTTGAAATACTGCCCAACCCTGGCTACATCAAATAGAGATTGGTACAAAAATGGTTTATAATAAATAATTTTTGCAATTAAAATACTTTATCACTTTTAAACACATATGGTTGTCCTTAAAATACGGTTTTTATTGTATTGATTATTGTTTGTTTGCTTTTTATTTAAAACACAAAAAATGACTCAACACATATTGGAGAAAGATCATCAGAAGGCTTTATAAAAATATATAAAAAGTGCTCTAAGCCTTCGCTGTTGTTTAATAAATAAAGGATTTAATGGAGTGAATCTTTTAATGAAACAAAACCACAAAATCATTAAAGTGGATATTGTTATTGCTTTTTAGGTTGGAAAATAAAATAACATACAAAATTGATGTCACATGTAAAAAAGAAAGGACTTGTAGCATTGATTAATTAAAATATGTATTTTTCGAAACTCAGCAAATTTAAAGCAAAGTTATGTATTGAAATAAAAGAAAATTACGTTTCTTAAAAATTAAAATTTTACTAAATTAAAAAATTGGGTTTATTCATAATATCGTCTCTGCATTATAGTGTTTGTGTTGCACTATTTTCAGAAAACATATGGTATTAAACTTAAATAATCAAATATATGAAGATTAAAATAAATAAAATAAAAGATAATAAAAAATTTTGCGATTTTCTGTCATTCATGCAGCTCTCTATTTGCTATGTAGTCTTATGCTTAAAAAAGCTAACATATGCTTACACCTAATGTGTAGACTCCTAATTTTTTTATGTCTACCTTTTGGTAAAGATATTGTTATAATAAAAATAATTGTTTACCCTTCTAGATGACATCATTATTTTACATAACGTTTTCGTACAGCAGACAAAGGTTTAAAGCTGTCATAAAATTCCAAAAAATAAAGTAGACAGCATAAATTATTATTAAGTTTTTTTTTTTTTTTGTATAAAATTAATTGAATTTGTATTAAAAAATTATCTTATAGTTTTGTAAGAACTCTAACCTCAGATATGAAAATCATAAGGGAGCAAACCAGAAAAAAGAGAAGAAAAAATAAAAAATAAGTTATTAATTGGAAATTAATTAAATTGAAAAAAGTATGTAGATGCTCTTTCTATTTAGTTTATTTTATGAAAACAATTTTGAAGCGCCTAAAGCGACAACATTTCTTTAAGTAACCACTTAAGCGTATGAGCGATATTGTTTGAAACTGACTTCTCAAAAATATTTCAACATAGATGAAAAGGTTTAAAAGTAATTTTATGTGTAAACTTAAATTCAATTTCATTTTAAATTTAAGTTTTTTTAACAGTTTTGTATATTTAACAACTAAGAAGGTTAAAGTCGTTCAACCTTTACCACGTTAAGCCCTATTACATATTTGAATTGGCCTCTATGAAAAAGAGACCGAAAATATTTGGCGTCATATAAGTAAAAATTTTATGCAAAATTTTTTTTGGAAAATAACGAAATATTTGTTTCATTTGTAGCCAAAATATCTTTTTTGTTTGAACATTTGTATTGGGATTGAACCAAAAAGGAACCGATTATATTTTAATACGCAAGCTGATTGCATAATGTGAGACACATGTACAAAATTTTGCCAAAATAAAGTCAGCAATGAAGCGAGTTATAGCCCAAATGGCTTAATCTGGGACAAAATTTTTATGGGGGCGATATCAAAAAATTGACCGGGCATCACCACAAACAACCGCCAAAAAACTTATCTGAGTAAAATTGTATTTAACTATTTTTAAAATTGCGACCTGGACTTAGATTACAAGAAAACATATACACCCAGCTAAATGGACAGATGGGCAGATTTTGAGTCAATCGATAAACTTGAAGGTGAGCTATAATTTTCCAAAGTAATAGTCCTTTTGTCAGTATCAAAAAACTCATCTCTACTGCCTGACCTGTAGCCTGTTCACAAAAATACATGGACACCCAGCCAGGCGGGTGGACCGACAGACGGACAAACATGTTTAAATGAACTCAGGAAGTGATTTTGAATCGATCGGTATACTTGAAGAAGGGTATCAGACCATTATTTTTAGTGGTTACAACTATCTCCACAAACAAATAATACCCCTACCACGTGTGTGGTAGTTCTCAACACACATTTTCTTTGAGAAGACCACAAGTCCAACTTCGAATTGTAAATGGTAAATAATAAAAAATCTTTGTAAACTTTCCATTTGTTAAAAATAAAAATCAAGTTTTATTAAACAACAAAATAAAAATAGATACAAAATGCAAGTGACACTTTACTTAAACCAATCCCGCAGAACTTATCAAGTGTTTCTTCAAGAAAGTAACACATGTTTTGCCTTTTTCTTTATTCTTTGCAATCCGTTGATATTGCATTTGAAGCTTAAAACTTTAAAACAAAGTTAAAAATGCTGCTTTCTTTTAACACACATTTTAAGTAAAGAAATGATTTTTTTTGCTGTTTCATAGCTTTCTAAATTTCATTATTTGCCAGCTAAGAACAGAATACTTTTTAAATATTCATGCTGGGCACAAAGTTGTATAAATCTTGTTGCAATACTGGAACTTTAATAAAATTTGCTAAGTTTTGCAACTTTTTAACTTAACTATAAAGGCACTTTAACTAATCTAGGCAATTTAAGTAAGATTTTAGTTGGTTTTTTTAATTTTTGTCAACATAAAATACACTTTGTTATTTACGAAAAATTCAAGCATAAGGCATTGCATTCAAAAATATAAGTATTTTTAAGCCTTAAAACGAGTTCTTATAGTTTCTGTAGTGGTCCCAACTGCAGTTTGTCTAAAAAACAACAGCTATCGCCTATTTTTTCAACCACATAAAGTTTAAAATAGTAGTTGGATTGTACAATTTTAATTGATTTTTATGATTTTGGGCATTAGTTAAAATAAAGGCAGCAATTAGTCTTCTGCCATGAACTGTAAACAACTGCTATTCAAACACATTTTATACATGTATGTATAGGTATTTACTATATAAAAAATTAAAGGAAACAAAATTCAAGTCTTTAAGGTGCTTTTTATAGCTTTCACATAAGTTATAATATATTTGTCACTTCATTTTTAATTTGTTTAATATACATCTACGACCCCATAAGGTATATTTTTTTGGTCCTTATAGATAGGAAAGTTGATTTAGCGCTGTCCGTCTGACCATCTGCTCGTCTGTTTGTCTGTCCGTTTTACGGTTTAAATCAACTTTTTTAGGCCCCCCGATATTGCATCGATCCGTAATTAGTATAAAAGTTTAAGAAATATCTGCGAGCAAATTACTATTAAAATCACCAAAAAAAATGCCTGAAAACACCAAAACTAAGTACCTCTGTTTATTTCTTTAAAATTTGTATATAAAATCTTTACAGCTGCTTCGGAATTGCTCGTACACGGGTGCAATGCAATACCAACCCTAACTAGTTTTATCTCTTAAACAATTTTGTGAAATATACTTACTCCAATCTCCAGCCGCTAATAGGGTTACCATACAAAGCTTAAAAAAATTATAGTAGAAAACGTCAAAGCTTCCCGGAGTCGCTCATAGAGGAATAAAATTTATAACAGACACTTATTAGTTTTTCTCTTTAAACTTATTCGAAAAACATAAATAGCCCCTATCTCTATCACCTAAGGGGTGCCATACAAAATACGCAAAAATGATGTAAAAACGCCCATAATTTTCCTAAAGTAGGCCTAAAAAAAAAATGAAGGATCGGCCACCATTAATTTCCCTTCCCAAACATATTCCTAGAAAATTCTCACCTTCTTTCTCCATCGCCTAAAGTGACTCCCATACAAAGCTAAGGAAATTGTAATAAATCCCCCACCCCCCCCCCCCCCTTTACAGCTTCCAGGGTTCGAGTGAATAAGTCAAATGTAGGAGTGAACCTGACTCAGTTTTAACAAACATTTCCTTAAAACATGCTTACCCCCTATCTCCACCACCTAAGGGGATTGCCATAGAAAATTTTAAAAATAAAGGTAAAGACCCCTACACAGAAAGAAAACTCGCTTTCTAAAATCAAGAATTTTATTCTTGAATTTATCCAAAATCTTTCTTGAAATTTTTAAGTACGAGCCGTACTTACATTTTCTTATATCAAGCCTATTCGGATTGCTTCAACAAATCAAGCAGAAAAAAGCTTGTTGTTTTAATATATTATTTTACTTTTGAAAACAAAGTGTCTTGGTGGCCTAGAGGTAACGCGCTTGTACTGCAGTGCGGAAAGTCCCTGGTTCGAATCTCAGCTTCGGTAAGTACAAAAAATTAAATTTTTAAATTATAAATTTTATTAAGTGTCTATAAAATAAAAATTAAATATAAAATTCTTCTTCTTCTTTAATAAAGCTCCATAAGTCAAAAAAATTACATTTCATTTTCGAATTAATTCCGTTTACGGTTAAAATCAATCTTCTTTTGGCTTACATCAAGTACGGTTCCGAACTTAAATCAATACTTTTTTGGCTTAATTGTGGCTAAAAGTAAGAAATTCATACTTGAAAAGTTTTACTTGTAGTAAGAAATTTTGTACTTGATTTAAGAAAAACCGTACTCACCGTACTTTTGACACCGCTATGGCTTGATTTGAGTAAAGTTTTCTTATATAATTTTTTGTGTGTACAAGTTCTGAAGGGTGTACTGGATTCGCCATAGCCGAATGTAGCGCTTTTACTTGTTTTTTTCTAACATAAATTTATTTTTAAACTAATACCACCATCTTACAACAACGCTTTCTCCATATAAAATACTTTAAGGATACACATAAATATTTATGCTGTCATATGAATAAGTACAAAAAATTGAAAATGATTTTCATACTTTGCTGTCATAAGGGCTCAAGTCTAGCAGGGAGGTTTTTATATTTATAAATTTTAACACCAATAAAATTTACTATACAAAGATAGGAATGTACTATTTATTGTGACATTATAAACACACTAATAGACAAATAACTTAATCTTTAAAAAAAAACCCTTTATTATTTTTAATTATAAAAAATTTAAAAGTAACAATAATACAAGGCAACAATGTTTTTGTTGATTAAAAACTAAATGTTTTTTAAGGTTATTAAAGACTAAATCCAAGTCTGAACTTGGTTTTTTACTAGCAGCTGGAATTTTTGCGATATACTGTTATGTCTAAAGTTGCGAAAAAACAATATTATCTTTAAGTCGTACTCTAGATGGTTTTATAGTTTCCCAGTATTTTTAGGAAAAAAATATGTTTTTTAAACAAAATTTCAACATTTTTGATTTTTTATGTTTTTAGTACGTTTATGAATTTAGTAATTTGTTTTCGTAAATATACTTAACTCCGCTTACGAAGTAGAAGGTTAACTGTCTTCTTATTTGCTATTATTTTAGTGACAGCCAACTACTTGCACCATAAATGTGTAAAATTTTTTTTATAAAATAAAAAGACAAATAAGGGCAGTGTGTCTACAGTAAATAAAAAAACGCAAATAAAAAATGAGACATTAAAACATTCTCACAACCACACCAGTATGTGAAATATTTGATGTTAAAAATGGTGAAGTACTTAATACTCGTATTTCGTAAATTCCAGCGGCTCAAAAGTATTGAAATTATTTCATTTCAAAACTTTTTTTGTCAAAAAAAAAAACGGAAGTGACCGATGACGTTGTGATTTAATATTCCAAAAGAAATAATTCAAAACAAGTGGTTTTTGGAATTTTAATTCAAGTCGTGAAAAATCGTTTTAGCAAAAGATTCAAATTTTCCAGAGATTAAAACATTTTTCAAGTTGTTTTATCTGCATCAAAGCGTTGCATGGAACTTGAAACGCAACAGTGGGAAAGAAGTTAAGAACGAGACAACACATTGCTGCGTTGACGCGTGTTATGGACTTTTAGCTTTAATGTGGGCGATTAAATAATATTAGAACTTTTAACTATTTCCTTTATATGTACCATATTACTATGATTTCAATTGTTGATCATTACTTATATTTTTAGTTTTTCTTTTTTTTTTTTTTGGTCATCGGTAATGAAAATAAATATTTATATTAAATACGAGTGGAGCTTGAGCCTGGTGATATCAAATTGAAAAAGAGTGAAACTCACCCCATTTATAATTTGAGATATATTATGCACCGACGAGTTACTGTGGAAGTGCCACACAAGCGATCTGGGCCTGTACAGTGCTTGAACTGCCAGGAATATGGCCACACTAAAGCTTATTGTAAGTTGCCTTCTGTTTGTGTTGTCTGTGGGGATCTACACGATACGACCAAGTGCGACAAGCCAAAAGATGATCCTAGGATGAAGAAATGCAGCAACTGCGGGGGAAACCACACTGCTAACTATAGAGGTTGTCCTGTTTTTAATTCAGTTAAGCGCTCAACCAAGCCGAAAATAGTTCCAGCCCCTCCCCAGCCTTTAAATATACCAACTACAAATATGCCTCCATTGGCACAACCAACTACAAATCAAGTTTCTTACGCCGCCGCATTAAAGTCTACCCAGCCTAATTCACGTAAGTCTACCCAGCCTACAACACAACAAGAAGTGCCAAATAGCGAACCAACCGGGCCTAATTTTAGCCGCCTGGAAGCTGCAATTGACAATATGGTCACACAATTTACGCAGATTATGGCGCAAATGGCCAACATGATGCAAGAAATGCAAAAAATGCAGTCTGCTTTTCTGCAGGCTATGCTTAAAAGACCATGAACTGCCTCAGGGTTTGTTTCTGGAACGCAAACGGCATCCGCCAACACAAAAACGAGCTTGAATATTTCTTGATGAATCAAAAAATCGATGTTATGTGTATTTCTGAGACTCATATGACATCTAGAAGCACTTTTAAAATTAGTGGTTATTCTTTTTACGATTCAAAAGACCCTAGGGATAGATCATGTGGTGGCTCGGCTATTTTAATCAAATCAAGAATTAAACACCAATGGTTGGGTGGCCTCTCGGAATGTTATATCCAAGCTACTAACGTCTGCATTGATGAATTTTTCCATAACCTTGTTATTTCATCAGTTTTCTGTCCACCCAGATTCTCCATAGCGAAGGATCAGTACAACAGTTTCTACAAATCATTAGGTCCCCGCTTCATAGCTGCTGGAGACTATAACGCTAAGCACACATACTGGGGCTCCCGCCTAATTAGTCCCAGAGGTCGTGTCTTGTATGATGCCGTGTCTGAAATGGGACTTTATGTTATTTCAACTGGACAACCAACCTACTGGCCAACAGACCACAATAAAATTCCAGACGTAATTGATTTTGGCGTAGCAAAAGGTATATCCTCGGAGCTCATTGAGGCTCAAGCCTCCTTGGATTTATCTTCTGACCACTCACCCACAATAATCACTATCTGCAGTCCTCACCAAATAGCAGATAGTGAGTTTTTCTTATCTCAAAGAATTAATTGGTTGAAATATAAAAAATATATTAGTACCCACTGCGTGGAGAACCAACATCTAAAAACTCCCGGAGACATAGATGATTGTTTGAGCGTCCTAAATGAAAACATTAACAAAGCCGTTGAACATGCTTCTTCTACCTACCGCCAGGCTAGGTACAACAAAATTTTCTCTGAAGATGTGGAAAAGCTGGTATCTGAAAAAAGAAGAGCCCGCAGGGAATGGCAAAAACATAGATCGCCCCAATTTAAAACTAAGCTGAAAGAATGTACAACCCAACTAAAAAGCTTGTTAGAGGCTCACAGAATGGCATCACTGAAAGAGTACCTGGAAGGTCTAGACGCGACTCCTCAGACAAATTATTCCTTATGGCAATCAGCCAGACGTCTTAAAAGACCTGTTATAGCAAAACCACCACTGCGCAATCTGAGAGGATCCTGGGCTAGAAATGATGAAGAAAAATGCGATCTGTTCGCAAATCACTTCAAAAACGTATTTACTCCCAATACATGCACTGATGTGAGGGAATTACCGCCTGTTGTTGCTAGACGTCCTTTAGAAATACGTTTCCGATTTGCTGATGTTGTAGAGGCTATCGCTAACCTTAATGGTAAAAAAGCTCCTGGCGTTGACAAAATAAGCAACAAAATGCTCATAGAGCTGCCTCTTACTGCTAAAAGAATCATTCTTTTTATTTTTAATGCGATAATTCGGCTTGAACATTTTCCGCCTATATGGAAAGTTGCCTTAGTAAAGATGATTCCTAAGCCTGGCAAAGATCCCTCGAAGGTAGAATCTTATAGGCCCATAAGTTTGTTACCCACAATGTCAAAATTGTTCGAAAAACTGTTAAAAAACAAGCTAAATCCGATCCTGAATGACAACAACTGCATTCCAAATCACCAATTCGGCTTTAGAAGTCAACATAGTACCATCGAACAAACTCACAGGTTGGTACAGGTTATAAGAAAAGCCTTTGAGGAAAAGAAGTACTGCTCCGGGCTTTTTATCGATGTCTCACAAGCTTTCGACAAAGTATGGCATGAAGGCCTTCTAAACAAACTAAAGCTCAACCTTCCAGCTAATATTTTCAACCTTTTAGAAAAATACATAACAGGCCGACAATTTATGATCAAAGAGGGAAACCAAATAAGTTGTCCCCAACCAATAGAGGCTGGTGTCCCTCAAGGGAGTATACTAGGTCCAATTCTGTACTTGCTTTACACGGCAGATATGCCAACCAATAGTTTCACACACACGTCGACATTTGCTGACGACACTGCTTTTCTTAGTATTCACAAAGACCCTAAAGAGGCTTCGAACCAGCTGCAGCAACACGTAACCCAAGTTGAGAAATGGGCAAATTTATGGGGACTAAAGATAAATGAACAAAAATGTACCCACGTAACTTTTACTTTACGCAAAGAAACGTGCCCTCCAATCACTATCAACAACCATAATGTGCCTCAACGATCTGAGACAAAATATCTTGGTATTCACCTAGATCGCCGCCTTACATGGAAGCCACATATAGATGCTAAGCTGACGCAAATGAAACTTAAAACTGCTCAAATCCACTGGCTAATTGGTAGAAACTCTGTGCTACGTCTTGATTGTAAGCTTCTACTCTACAACTCGATTTTAAAACCAATTTGGTGCTACGGTATACAACTATGGGGTACTGCTTCCGCCTCTAACATCGAAAAAATCCAACGCCGTCAAAACAAAATTCTAAGAATGATAACTGGCGCTCCTTGGTATATCAAAAACAGCAACATCCACAAGGATCTAGAAGTTCCACTTGTAAAAAGCGAAATCCTGAAATATGTGGACAAGTATTTAAATAAGCTGGAATCACATCCAAATCCGCTCGCTCGAAGCATCCTGCAACATAGTGGGCACACCCGCCTAAAAAGAAGGGATACAATTGCTCTTAGATGAAACCTTTGAAATTAGTTAATTTTATTGTGAGAACTTAAATTTTAGTCTGGTACTGATTGGACTAGTATTAACTACTTAGTTTTAAGATTTGAATACTTATTGTTAGTTCGCTTAAGCGAAGATTCAATAATAAAATTTATGAACAAAAAAAAAAAAAAAAAAAAAAATATTAAATACAAGGTAACCTAACTCAAAATGCACTTACTCAAGCGTTTAGAGAAAGTAACAAAAAATCTGTAGCAATCATTAGAGACAAAACAAAAAAAAACCAACGCGTCTTAAATTTGCTCTTTTTGCTATTTTCAACAAACGTGAGAATTTTCCTCAAAAAAGTTAAGCAAACGATTTTTAAATGCAAAATTAAATATACCAAAAACTTTACCTTTATTTTGTAGATTGAAGCAAATTTGTAAATTTGTTCTTATTTATTTCCTCTCAACCCTGAAAGGTAGGCAACAAAGGTTTTACATTAAAATTGTTTACTTTTCGTATTGTTATTGTTGTAATTGTTAAAAAAGTCTTCACTTGTTTCAATAAAAGTTGTGGTTATTGACTTTAGTAAAATAAACTTTCTTAAAAGAAAATTTAAAAAACCTTTGAAATAAATGAAGCATTAAAGTGAAATTTGTTCTTTTTATATTTGTATTTGCGTATTTTAAAGTATCGTTTGAGAGTATTATTGCTTTATAGATCATTTACCTGCATATAGTTTATAAAATTTAAAAGAATTGGTTTTTTAATCAATTTAAAATAAATAAAAATTCAGTTTTTAACTTTCGGCTTATTACTTTTTTTGTTACTGCTGGTCCAGAAAATTTTATTTAAAAATTTTTCTTTTTTTTCTATTTACTTTATCTTTGCTTGCAACATCAATAAATTGACAAACAACGAATTTTTATTTGTGCAAATTAAAAGAGAATAAAAGTTGAAAAGATTTCATATAAAAAAAACGCTGAGAGCAGCTGTAATTTATTTACGGTTTTATTAAAACTTTTGCGGGGTTTGCTTTATGCTCCTTTGGGTGGTTTTTTTGACTATTAAATTTATTAACTTTAATTCATTAGTAATGTTAAATTTTTTGGTTTTCTTTTAAATAACCAAAAAAAAAATAGGTTAAGGGAAGGAGGATAGAGGGAGTAGTGTTTGTGGACAGTTGATTTAAATTTCTCGATATTAACTGTAAGAGGATAAACATCCTTAAGAAGTTATTCCACATACGGCCCGCAAAATTCAGATGTGCCGAATTTAAGATACTCTTCACATTGGCCTTTCTAAGTCCCTATTTTTAAACTTTAAACCATTTTTTATTAATAAAATATTTCTAATTTATAAAAGAAGTCGGTGTAATATCTCTTAAAATTACTATGGAAGCTTAAGGGTTGTTTAGCATAATTTTTTTAAATTTTGTAAGGCAACTCCCTTGGGGTGGAAATAGGGGGTAGGTATATTCTAGCAAAATGTTTGCAAGGAAAAATGAGTTGGGGTCAGTCCTCCATTTGATCTATCCACAGGCACCATGGTACACTTAAAAAATTATTACAGTAACTGACTGGAAGTTATTTATGAAGTAGTCCGTAAAGTTGTTTTTAAATTAAAAAACAGTTAAATTTCAATACAATATTTGTTTTTAACTGGTTTGAAGGGTTATTCAAAGCCTCAAATAAACAAAAATACTGATTTTCCGTTGCAGTTAATTTTGTCAGTTATTTTTTGGTAATATATAATTCTGTTAATTTTTTTCCGATTCTTTGTGTTTAGCTGTAAATAACAGAAAATCTAGTTAATTTTAGACGAATATGTAAGTTATTTGTTTGATGGCTGAATTTGAATGAAATATTTTGTTGATTTTAATAAATATCTAGTTGGAGGGTTTTTAAATGAATATCCAGTTATTTTAAATACCATTTAATAGGGGTCAGTCGTACACTGTTTTTCTCTAGAGCTGACTCTGGGGAAGTTATGGGTGTCTTTACATAATTTTTTTTAAATTGTGTATGACAACCCCCTTAGGTGATGTTTGGGAGGAAAAACTAGGGGGGTCTGTGATAAATTTTATTCTTCTAGGGGCGATACTTGGGAAGTCGTAGGAGTTTTTACCCCATCTTTTTTTCAACTTTGTATGAAAAACATGTTAGGGGCTAGAGATAGGGGTAAGAATATTCTACAAAAATGTTTACGAGTAAAAAATTAATTGGGGTCAAACTTACATATAACCTTTGTAGAAGCATCCTGAAAGCTGTGGGTACAATTAAAAAATTTTTTTTAAATAATTAAACTTTGTATGGCAACCCTGTTAGGAGTGAAGATAGGGTATATGGGAAAAAATAAATGGGAGTCGGTCTTACATTTCACTTCAAACGGGGCAACTCTCAGCCAGTTGCAGAGCCTTTTATGTACAAATTTTAGATAAATTAACAAAAGAGGTCTTGGTTTTTGGCTTATATCTCGGGCAGTTATCAGACGATTTTGCTGGGTTTCAATCGCAATTTGGTGGCAGGTATTTCTGATAGTTTGATACTACTTAGGGATCTATGCGACATCCGATGGCTTCAAAAAGACAGGAAGACGGACATCGGTAAATCGAATCTCCCATCTACAAGGATTAAGAAAATATATAATTTATAGGGTTGCAAGTATATACTTAAGAGATTAGAAACGAAATAACAATTTTATACAGGGTGTCCGCTGATATACTACTTTGTTGGTTTATAGTTTTTAATAAAATGAAAGAGAATGGATCTTATATTGATAATTGTTTTATATAATTTCGACAATTAGGTATGAAAAACAATATCAGATAAATGTCTGCCTCTGTTAGACTTTTTGTTTAAGTTCCTCCAGCGTTTCTGGTTTGTTTGCTTCTCAGATATCCCCACAAAAGGAAGTCTGAAGCAGTCATATCCGGTGACCGTGGAGGCCAATCAACATCACTATTTTTTTAAATAACTTGTTGTGGAAAGAGGTCTCACAGTAGTTCCATTGTAATATTAGTTGTATACGATGTGGTTCCGTCTTGTGGTACCGCATGTTAACTAAACCTAAAACATGCATGTAGTTGTGGCATTAAAAAATGTTCAAGCATATCACGATTTCGCTCCCCATTGAGTTACTGTTACGCGGTTTTTAATTTCAAAATAGTAAGGTTCAATGATTCCTCGTAGCTTAATTGAAAATCAATAATTAATTTTGATAAAATGTTTAAACAATTAAAACGCGTTAATTTCCCGAATATTTTTTCGTAATAAATTTGCCCAGTCTTTACTTCACGACTGCCAAACATGAACTGTTAAGATTAATGTTTACCAACATGAAGGCAAAACAAAATAGTATACCTTGCCTGCGGACACCCTGTATTATATTGATTTATACAAGAAACATTGGCTTAGTAACAAATAATTTCCATAGGATTCGATTTAATGCTAATTATTTAATTTTATTCCAATTCTTCCCATATCTTTAAAGCTCAAGCTCGACTTGTCATCTCTACGAATTTCAGGGCTTAGAAATTTTCGCGTAAAATTTATTATTTGGCAATTTTTAAAAGGTGTGAACAGGCCATCTGTATTTTTAATCTCTTTAGTGGTTCTGAGCCATAGGCTGGTGTTTAAGATAGTGTTTGGCCGAAGTTGCCGATCGGTAAACGTTTAGGGACATTAAGCATTGAAGGCGGAGATGGCCCAGCTTTCACTAACATAGAAAAGGATTGATTGGGCGTTGGTGTTAAGGAGGGGGGTTTTCTTGTGTGCAGCGAAATGTTAGATGTGAACAGATGATACTAAAACACCAAAGTAAAAGATATTCAAACAAAATAATATAATATTAGTAACGATTAATAGTAACTGTTAGAAGAGGTATTTAACTACTGTTTTAAAGTAAAAAAAGAAATAAATACTTTTATATTAAGATAGAAAATTGCTTGTTTTAACATAAGTAATTAATATCAAATATATTTAAATAAATTATTAATAATTCCGCTGTTGAAAAGGTTTGTAAAATTCAGTTCATAAACTGCACAAAATAGCTTAAAACGAAAACAAAAACCACAAAAGGGAACATTTTACTTACATTTAAGGCTTGAGAGTTATTGAAAACACTTTCAAGTCTATTGTTTCTTAAATGTAAAAGGTTAATAAAAAATTCAATCGAATTCAGTTTTTTTTGCCAATTTTTATAACAAAAACTTTTTTAATAACCAACTAAAGCTTTTTTAAATACAACCTAATTCTGTATCTTTTTTGAACATTGTTTTTATCTTTCTTTTCTGCTTGAAGTATTAACAATTGTTTGCGCAACAATTGTTTCGTTTATATATAATATATCAACGTCATTAACATTAAATTATATTTTCTATTAATTACCCCTTGAAACACTAATTAACAACTACATTTCAAATGTGAGGGCAGCAGCTGCAACTACAACGAATGATATAAAAAATTATTTAAGTGCAAAGATAGTGGCCAAATAAAAAGAAATTAAAGCACGCTTTCTGATTTATTAAGAGAAAAAACTTACCAATAAAAAATAAAAAAAAGAAAAGGGTTTCAACTATATTAATGCAATAAACTATTGCATATAACCAAAGAAACAACTTTACTTTAATATAATTGATAAAAAAAACAATAGTTTACTTATAACTTTCAAATTTTATTTACTTATTCTGCATATACTACCAAAAAATAAACCTATTTTGACACTAGTGAACTAGGCAGATGTAAAAAATAATCAAACAAACCATGGATCAATACACTCCCTAAGAACGCGGAATAATTGTGTCTATTTTTTTGAGTAACAATTCGTCCTTGGTGTTGGCGCAGCACAAATTCCGTCGCCAAATCCCCGGTCATCCGTCACCGACACCGCAAACACTGCGCCATTTGGGCATTAATCTTGAAAATTATGGGAGTGGGCAAGAGTGTCCGGCCCCAGAGTGCCCGTTATGCCGAGAATATCGCCGCTGTTAGCGATGATGTCGATCTGTTGCCAGAAACATCGACCAGATGCCTCACATTAAGCCATCAGCCGGTTGTCCCTAAAGTGCATTTTGGTCAAAGACCTGCACATGTTTCCACACAAAGTCCAGTCTGGGCATCAGCTGCTGCTTGTCAACCGCCAAATGCGTGCAACCTACGCCCAAGCCATCCTCAATATCGAGGCCGAAGTGGACGATTTTTTGACCAAAATCATAATGAACAATGAGGTTCATTTCCACCTCAGCGGGTACGTAACCAAGCAAAACTGTCACTTCTGGCGCACCAAAAATCTACGAGTGTTGCACGAGGAGCCATTGAACCAACTCAAAATAACTGCATGGTACGCTGTTCACGCTGGACGGGTCATCGGGTGACTTTTTTTCGAGGACGCCGCTGGTTAAACGACAACAGTGGACAGTGCGTGCCACGTTAGCCGAGTTTTTTTTGCCGCAATTGAGCAAAGTAGAACTGGAGGACGTGTGGTTCTAACAGAATGGAGCAACGGCACACTCTGCGCCAGCCACAACAGATATTCTGAAGGCGGCATTACCGGGTCGCCTCATCACTCGTTTTGGCGACTTACATTGGCCGCAGAATCGCCTGATTTAACCGTTCCATTTTTTTTGTGGGGTTTTTCAAGTTCCGTGCTTATGTGAACAAGCCCAAGGCCCTAGAAGCCTTCAAGGACAACACTCGACCCGAGTGAGAGAATCTGTCACTCAAAGTTCTCGCCGAAGTGATGAAAAATGCTATAAAACGAACCTGTAAAGCAATCAGCTAAAACGGTGCCCATTTTGCCGATATCATCTTCTCGACTTAATCAGTAAATTTCTACAGGTAAACATAATCAAAAAACAGAATTGAAGTTTTTCAATTAGAAAAAAAGGGGAGCCAAACATCATCGAGTAATTTCTTTTGGCTTACCCTGTGTATATGTTAAGCACTTTATTAGTTACACAATGTCTTTCCAAAAGTAGTTACTAACAGTTATAAGAACCTTTTTTAAAGTCATCAAAAATAAGCAAATAATTTAAAGGTCATTTATTTGTGTAAGAATTGATGTATTTTTTAAAAACAATAAAAAATATGTTAAGACCTAAAAATTTTACAATATTGAATCTTTAAGCCTTAAAACGAATAAATTTCAATTCATTAGCATTTTAACAACTAATCACTATCTTATATATTAAGAAGTTTTAAAATAATAATATATCGTCATATATTTGTACGCAGGATTTTTACTTATTTTGTTTTACAATATCCCAGTAAAAATTAATTGAAGCAGTTCCTTTGCAATCTTTTCTTAAAATGTATTTTTAAAGCATTTCGAAGCTTTATTTAATTTATAATATTTAAATTAATTTACCACTCCTTTTGCATGTGTTTTTTCGCAGGGACTCTTAATATTCTTTTTGAAAAATTATACCGATACATATTCAAAATATCTACCTCTTAATTTGGCTTTACATGGTAATACAAAGTAATTAGATTTTGTATAATCAAAATATAATGAAAATTTTCTCCGCGCTTAAGAAAAGAGAATAGAAATCTGTTCAAAGTATTTTTCATGTTAACACGGATGAGGTTGGTAAAATCAAAATTGGTTGTTACCTTTTAGGGTAACGCCATATGGTTAAGATTCTACAATATTAACAAAAACAACATTAAAAAATTCTGCCTTAATTTTGATTATTTGTGTATTGTTTCATTAAGTGTAGCCATCTTCATTAGATGCTGTAAGTGTTGCCAATCTTTCACACCTCAGATATGATGAGAATACACAAGTTTCTGAAATGGTTTCGAAAATAAACATTTCCCGAACACTTGTCAAATATTGTATCCGTATTTGCTCCTACTCAATATATTGTGCTATTACATGATGAGATTTTGTGTTATTCTACAACATATTTTGACAAGTCGTAATATATATATATTACCATGTAAAAGTACCTTAATTATTGTTTGTTTCTCTTTCGTAAAAAGTACTACGTTCTTAAGTTTAGCAATTTTAATTGAGATAACGTACATGTAGTTTTACTATGAATTTGGTTACTACTTTATTAATTTGTTATAATTTTGAAACCATTTAAAAAAATATCATCTGTTTTTAACTCAGCCGCCAGACGTTAAATTTTTGTCTTATTGGTTGCAATACACTCCAAATTTTTTACAAGCACACTTAAACTTTTCGAACTTGAAAGCATCTCGATCATAAATGCTTCCATTTAAGTCGCCTTTCAACTTGAGGGTCAATTACAAGCTGATTATAGTTATTTCTTATAAACCTTGGCTTTTTCACGTGTCTGTTTATACAAATATTCTACAGCAAATAAATTTTTTTAAATATTCGTGTATTTTTCCTGTAAACATTTATAAATAAACTAATGCTAATAGTTTGTGTATCGTTGTACCTAAATTCAGTCGCAGATAAATAAAACATGTTATAAAGATTTATATAAAACTTTTCTTGTGTTTCGTTTAACAAATATTCTGCCGCAAAGCGAGCAATTTAGGTTTAATTCTTGAAGACAGCATCGTATCAAGTTGCGTGCAGCCTACGATACAACTATCAATTCGAATGAATTTGACAGTCAATATTTGTAATCAACTTTAAAGCGAAAACTTTAACTTGTGACCACAGCGTAATAAGAAGAAATTTTTGTTCAATGTCAACAAATTCATAGATGTAAATTTTTGGTTTTTCAATAAAATATTAAAAGAAAAGAAAAGTATGCAAAAGATGTTTAAAATTTAAAGGTAAAACTTAAATAGACTAGTTGATTTATTAACAATTGAAGCTTTAGGAAATTTTACCAAAAATCAAAGAAATTGTAGCTTCCTTTATAAGACTTGGAACTAAAGCTATATTTACACTACCTGAGTTGTCATCTGAGTTTCACAACTGAGACTTATTTGTTTAGTGTAATAACATGTCTATTTTCATTTGTTAATATTTTTGTCTAAGCTGAGTTGAAAATAGAACGTTTTCTATTTTTAAATTATTTAACGTCTGAGTTTTAAATTTAAGTTTTTAAAAGTTACCGGATTAAATGCTTGTTGTTGTATTGCCCTACACTATTTACCAGCTTAACAACTTTTAGAATTAGCGGACTTTTTATAATTTCTTATATGTAATGTAATACTGAAAATAAAAATTTTAAATTATTTTTTGACACTCATAAAAATTTAAAATTATTTTTTTGACACTCAACTCAGATGAAAACTTAGGTAGTGTAAATATAGCTTAATGTTTTAAATTCAAATAAGTAGTCAAAAATTAATACGAAGCTCATATAACGATCCAACGCGTATGAGCAACAAAAAATCTAGTGCGCATGAGTAAAAAAAATGCTTAATTGCTTAATATTAGTGTGGCTGTTTTCCTAAACGCAGTATGCTTTGCATCACAAAATTTCAAATTCTTTCTGACAGCAAAGCTGAAGTTTTTGATAATATCTTCTGCTCCCAATTGAGTGACGGATCTACCCAGGCACATGAGCAACTGTGGAAGTAGGCTATTAGCTGAAAAGGTGTAAGTGTGTTTGGAAGTAGGTGAATAGGGAAACTGGCCACGGCTGGGGACTCTAGGATCTAAAATAAGATTCCGCCAAAGTAGTAGCAAATAAACGAGAAGGCCGGCATGGCACTTCAAAGCATGTGCGTGATTCGGTCCTGACTGGCGGTGAGAAGATTATGGAGTGTTGATGATGGTGGACACAAATGATCCTAAGTTGGAGTGAATGAAATGAATGATCCTTCAAACAGAGCTGGGGGTCGCATCCGTATTGGGTGCGGCTGAGAATCATAATCTATCTTGCTTAAGGTTGGGTACTGTTTCACAAGTGTGTGGAGAGGTGTCTTGTCGGCGCGGATCTGCTTTGATATGAAGAAGCGAGATCAAAACTAGTAACACAAAAAAAAACCGGGTTTAGATAGCCCAACTCCTCACCAAGGGGTCTGTTGTGGCTGCACGGAGTCATACCAGAGAATTGGCACCTAGGTGGTTTGAACGAACCGAGCCATTCTAGGGGCGTTGGTGGACGCTTTGTATTCACCAGTGTTAAGAGCACCGTGAGTTATTGCCGCTGGCAGGTACCACGTAACCTTAATGAGTCTGCTCCCAATTGAGTGTTTAAAGCCATGTTAATGCTTTGGAAACACACAAAGTTGTTAAAACTGTAAGTTGTGTGAAATGGAAGAAGTTGAAATTTCGTGATGCAAAGCATACTGCGTTTAGGAAAACAGCCTGTTTACTTTTCTATTACACTAACAGAAAATATTAGCAGGGATTGATAAAAATTTCTAAATACGTAATACACAATTATTTATTTCAAAAGTGATAAAATAAGATAAAATAAAATAAAATACAATAAAATAAAATAAAATAAAATAAAATAAAATAAAATAAAATAAAATAAAATAAAATAAAATAAAATAAAATAAAATAAAATAAAATAAAATAAAATAAAATAAAATAAAATAAAATAAAATAAAATAAAATAAAATAAAATAAAATAAAATAAAATAAAATAAAATAAAATAAAATAAAATAAAATAAAATAAAATAAAATAAAATAAAATAAAATAAAATAAAATAAAATAAAATAAAATAAAATAAAATAAAATAAAATAAAATAAAATAAAATAAAATAAAATAAAATAAAATAAAATAAAATAAAATAAAATAAAATAAAATAAAATAAAATAAAATAAAATATAATAAAATAAAATAAAATAAAATAAAATAAAATAAAATAAAATAAAATAAAATAAAATAAAATAAAATAAAATAAAATAAAATAAAATAAAATAAAATAAAATAAAATAAAATAAAATAAAATAAAATAAAATAAAATAAAATAAAATAAAATAAAATAAAATAAAATAAAATAAAATAAAATAAAATAAAATAAAATAAAATAAAATAAAATAAAATAAAATAAAATAAATTAACTTAAAATTTTTATTTATTATTTTTTTTTTGTTTTATAAAACTTCATATTAAACCAAACAAGATAATAAGAAGCGAGAAGGTGTTAGTCAGTCAAGCCCGAATATATTATACCCTACACCAGATTTGTATTGGGTTCTTTGAAAAAGTAGACCGATAATATTTCTTTTCAGTATAATACTTTGCGGCATACTTATAAACATGTGTGCAGAATTTTGAGAAGGCAAAATAATATCCAAGACATTTATATACCAAAATGCTTATTTTTAGAAGACATTTGTGTGAAGGCTATATCAAAAAATGGACTGTTCGCATTTATGCTCAGTATACTAATTAGTGACAATTTTTTTATTAGAGTAATATCAGAATCAGTTATATCCCAAAGTGCTCATTCCGTAAGGATATTTGTATAGGGGCTATGTCAAAAAGCAAACTGTATATCACGACAAGCTAAAGGTTCGCGTCTGTGCCAAAAAACGTATCTGCGCCAAATTTCATTAAAATATCTTTACAACTGCAACTTGTATTTCGATTACCATAATACATGGACACCCAGCTAAAATCGATTCATATACTTAAAGGTTGGTCTCAGACTAATTTGCACCTATTAAAACTTATAAAAGTCTTCGAAACTTAGAAAAAAAAAATTCGTTAATAAGTATTTTATAAAATTTTTTCCAGAAAAACTAAGTCTTTGCAGTGAACATAATATTTTTTATAAATTTTAATGAATAAAACAAGAAAAATTCCAAAACAAACTTATTTCTTTGCATAAATAGATATGTAAAATTACATGTAAATAATAAAAATAATATGCAAGTTAATAACTGTTTGAGAGATTACAACTCCCTTTTTATTAATTTTTCCACAACAAAATATACGAAGTATATATACAAATGCTATTCAGGTGCAAATCTCAATGGTGTTAATAAATTGCTGCACAAAGTTTTTTTTTATTAAAAGCTTATTAATTGCTCACTCTTCTAATGACGTAATTATCTAAACCGATAATTTTGTTAATACCAAATTAATTACTTAAGAAATCAATAAATGTATATATTTTTTTAAGCCTTGTGAATAGTTAAGTGCCATTTAAAAAACCAATAAAATAAATTCTTAATTAACCTATATAGGTGTTTTAACATAAAAGGCTTCTTAATGACTTAACAGATATATCTGTATATTTATTTATTTTTATGTCTACTAATAAGATAAATGAATCTTAAATATTTAATGTAATTAGCTGTTAAGTCAATATTAGCTTATCGCTCCTTTTAGCTTGGTGTGTGTTATATGTGTATTTATCCAAATTTAATTATACCCTTCACAAAGGTATATATAAGCTTAGCATTCCATTTGTAATTTCTTTATTATCCATTTGTGACCCCATAAAGTACATATATTATGGATCCTCAAATGTAGAGAAGTAAATTTTGCCATGTCCGTCTGTCCGTGTGACCGTCTGTCTGTGTAATGGTTAAAATGCACTTTCTGAAGCCTCCTGATCTTGCATAGACCCGTAAGTGGTATTAATCTATCAGAAATATCTGTAAAAATCGCTATTAAGATATAAGCCAACACCCAAGACTACCTCTGTCTATTTCTCTAAAATTTGTGCATAAATATCTCTATAACTGCCCTGGAGTTAACACGTACAATTTGCAATCTAAGACCCATTAATTTTTTCCCACGAACATTTTTTTTGGAACATAAATACGCCATTTCTCCGCCCCCTAGCAGAGTTGCCATACAAAGAAAGAATAACAGAGATAAAGATGTTCCTCCCGTCACAGCTAAAGTTAATGCTGTACCCGTACCGGAATGATCTGTAACTGCTGATTCCGAACCAAATACTGTTTCAGTTAATTCTAATGGGATCTCACCATATCTTGTTGAAAATATCATACCCCAATCTATCGTGGCTCATAAAAATCAACATTCATCTAACTTTGCTGAAATGCCAACGACTAGTGGTAACACTACAACGGTTACAAGAGATCTTCGAGTAATTCCTCCCAGAAAGCATATTTTTATTTCCCGTCTGGCATCGGATACAACCGTGGAAGAAATTGATTTTTATATTAAAACTAAACTTAACACGAACGCTGATATCGTTACAAAGAAATTCTCCTATTCTCAAGCAAGAAGCATAACATCTTTCAAGGTTTCTGTTCCTTTTGACATTTTTAATCAAATATGTGATCAATCTTTCTGGCCGCATCATGTTTTAGTTCGTGAATATGTGTATAATCAACGCACATACAACATTGCCCGGATTCCTCCCTGTGAGCCTACAATTTCAAAAAACTAGTTAGTTCTTTGGATAATCAACTTTTTATTATTTATCAAAATGTACGTGGTATTAAAACTAAACTACCTAACTTATTTTTGCAAAGTTTTAATTTTAATCATCATGTTATTGTCCTGACTGAAACCTGGTTGAATAGTACCTATTTTAATGCTGAAATACTTTGCGATAACTTTAGAATTTTTCGTCGTGATAGAATTACAAATACAACTGGTGGTGGAGTATTAATAGCCATCTCTAAGCTTTATTCTATGGAAGAAATCAAAACAGACTTGCCACCTAATATTGAATTCATTGCAGTTGTTTTAAAAGTCAATCACAAAAACATCTATATCACCTGTTCCTACATTCCACCAAATTCTGATCTAATCATATATAATTATCATACTGAGGCAATTAAATTCGTCATTTCTCAAACTAATCCTGTTGATGCAATTTTCGTTTTTGGCGATTTTAACTTACCATACATCACTTGGGAATTTTTAACCGATTCTTATTATTATTTACCTACTTCAACGGACACCAATGCCGATGAAATTTTTAAAAATATTTCTGATTTAAACCTTAACCAAATAAATGGAATTCCGAATACTTTTGGGAAAATACTGGATTTAGTTTTTTCTAACGAGCCCAATGAATGTACTGTTTGCCGTGTTGAACCTGTTACTCTACCTGAGGACCGTTACCATCCTACTATCCAAATAAGCTTTAACTTACACGTAGATAATCACGTTAAAAACAAAATAAGTTACAATAAAGTTTATTGCTTCAACCGAGCTAATTACTCTGATCTAATTAGTCTTCTTTGTAATACCAACTGGATGGAACTGCTATCAACACCAAATGGTTCATCGCACTCTATTGATGACATGATCGATGTGTTTTACAAAATCCTGTTTGAATATATGGATGAATGCATCCCTAAATATATTCCGCGTATAAGGTCTGGCCCACCTTGGAACTGCAAGCAACTTTCAAGGTTAAAGAATTTAAAAAACAAACACTTTAGGAAATACAAAAGCTCTGGATCATCTTTTTATTACAGTAAATATTTAGTTCTTCGTGCAGAATATAATTTATTAAATTTACAAATGTACAATAACTATATTCAAAACATGAAACGGAATTTAATTCAAGACCCAAAGTGTTTCTTTAAGTTTGTAAACTCTAAACGCAAGTCGTCTGGGTTTCCAAAAGTCATGAAATATTTTGCAAATGAGTCAAGTCATGAGAATATAATTAGTGACATGTTTGCCGACTTCTTTGCTTCTACATACTCGAATGCAGTTTATAGCACTAGTACTGTTTATCCATACAGAATTATCAGTTATCAAAATATTTCTACGTCTACAATTTCCACCACTCAGATCCTTGACTGCTTAAAAAATTTCAAATCATCTTTTTTAAGTGGACCTGATGGCATTCCAAGTTGTGTTTTGTTGAATTGTGCTGCAGCTTTAGCTGTACCTTTATCTATAATCTTTAATATTTCTTTAAAATATGGATATTTTCCCAAAATCTGGAAGGAATCATATATTATCCCGCTGTTTAAATCCGGAAACAAATCAGTTATATCTAACTACAGAGGTATAGCAAAACTTAGTGATATACCAAAACTGTTTGAAAAATGCTTAATCGATGGTCTTTTTCACCAAATTTCCTGTCTGCTGACACCACTTCAACATGGATTTCGAAAGGGATTATCTGCTATGACTAATGTTCTACATTTAACAACATTCGTGAATAATGCTTTTAATAATGGCCACCCCACTGACGCTGTTTACACGGATTTTAGTAAGGCGTTTGATAAAGTAAATCATACTCTTTTATTGGAAAAATTGAACTTAATGGGATTCAATAGCAATTTCTTAGGCTGGCTAAAATCTTATCTTTTATGTAGAACGCAATCTGTCAAATTTAATTCTTGCTTTTCAAGGAAATTTCTTGTAAACTCTGGTGTACCGCAAGGTAGTCACCTCGGCCCGTTATTGTTTTTACTATTTGTTAATGATATGCCAGAGGCAATTAAACATTGTAATATATTGATGTATGCTGATGATGTCAAAATATTTCTGGATATTAAAGAACCGTCTGATCACATTCTTCTGCAGAAGGACTTAAATAATTTTAGTAATTGGTGTGAATTTAACCATATGGAATTAAACCTTGGAAAATGTGAGCATATGCAATTCTCAAGAGTACGCATTACTCCTTATACCTACATACTTGATAATAATAACTTAAAATCTGTTGATGTGATTATGGATTTGGGAATACTTCTAGACAGTAAACTAAGCTTTGTCAGACATATAACGTTAAGCGTTAATAAATCCCGGAGCACATTAGCTTTTATTAAGAGGTGGGCGAAAGAATTCAATGATCCCTGTATTACTTTGCGTTTATATACATCCCTGGTGAGACCCATTTTGGAGTTTGGCTCAATTATTTGGGACCCTCAATATAACTTACACAGCGATCGTATTGAATCCGTTCAAAAACAATTTCTTATTTTTTGTTTAAGGAATAAGTATCGTAATTATACTGAGCTCCCTTCATACGTCATAAGATTAGCAGAGATCAATTTACCAACTTTAAAAAGCCGGAGAATCATGCTGAATATATCGTTCATGTTTAATCTTATTAATGGTAAGATCTGTTCGGAATTTCTGCTGGGTAACGTTACTTTCAATATTCCTCAACGCACATTACGGTCTTTTAACCCGCTGTATGTAAAAACATATCGTACTAACTTTGCCATGTCAGATCCGTTTCGAAGACTGTGCTGTTGCTTTAACGAAATGTACAACTTAATTGATTTCTCTTTAAACATTGATGCCATTAAAAGAAACATTATTGTGTATTTAAATAATTTAAATAATTAATTTTCTTTACTAATTTGATCGTGATTGTATTTGTTTGTTTACTTTTTTTTACTATAATTACAAAATTATTAAGTCTGTAAGGAAATTATCCATAGACTCAAATAAATAAATAAATAAATATAGCCTATTCGGATTGCTTCAACAAATCAAGCAGAAAAAAGCTTGTTGTTTTAATATATTATTTAACATTTGAAAACAAAGTGTCTCGGATGGCCTAGAGGTAACGAGCTTGTGCTGCAGTGCAGAAGTCCCTGGTTCGAATCTCAGCTTCGGTAAGTACAAGAAATGAAATTTTTAAATTATAAATTTTAAGTATCTATAAAATAAAAATAAAATATAAAATTCTTCTTCTTTAATAAAAAGCTCCATAAGTCAAAAAAAATGACATTTCATTTTCGAATTAATCCCGGTTTCGGCTTAAATCAATCTTTCTTTGGCTTAATTGTGGCTAAAAGTAAGAAATTCGTACTTGAAAAATTATACTTGGAGTAAGAAATTTCGTATTTGATTTAAGAAAAACCGTACTCACCGTACTTTTGACACCGCTATTGCTTGATTTGAGTAAAATTTTCTTCGATAATTTTTTGTGTGTATCATTTTTAAAGAAAAAAACACCAAAAATTAAAATTTGATAGAAAATGTTTATTATCATGTGAAAGAATATTCTTTGGCATCTATTTTTTAAAGATTATGTCTTTCTGGTAACTGGCGAATGACACGCGTGATGGTTTCCTCCAAGGCCTAAATCGAAGCGGGTTTGGCTGCATAAACTTACATATTCACACAGCAAAATGTCTAACGGTGTGATATCACACGATCTTGGTGACTAATCGAAAACGTCGGATCTTCTTGTAATTTTTTAAGAGCCCATAGAGCAAAGCGATGTTGCTTGGGAGCGGCTTCAGTTGCTGCAAAAGCTGTATTTTGTACGCTTTCAATTTAAGGTCTCGACGTAAAATGCGCCAAATCGTTCCATACGTCAGTCCGAGCTGCTGCGAACGTCGCCGAATCGACTCTCCACCGTCTTTGTGTACATTCCCAGCTATGGCCGCTATATTTTCTTCACAGCGTGCTGGACGTGATCTATTTGGTCGAATATTATTCAATAAAAAGCATTCTGACAAAATGTATGTCTAATTATATATACTCAACAATGAGCTGACCGTTACAGCTCTGATAAATATTACAAATAAAACGTAACAAACATTTAAAAATAGATTATTGAGGCATGCTGCTTTTGAATAATTTTTTTAACAAATGCTTTTAAATAAAGAAAAAAAATTAATAAATGTATTACTATTCTTTAAGGCAAATATTCTAAAGATCAAATCGTACTTTTTTATATTTGAAACATAAAATATCTTCTGAGTTCGAGTTTATCTAGTTTGTGACCGAAGCAGGTGTAACAGACCAAACTATTTCTTTTATATTTCTACACTTTTCACTTTATGCAAAAAATTCCATAAAGTTGTATGTAATTTCTATGGCTGATTGCTTAAGCTAGAAAGTATCTCCTTTAAAAATTTACATTTCATTTTGGCCAAATAATTTATAACCTAAAAACCTAAATTCTCGTTAATTTAAAACACTTTTAAGGAAGTTATGAACTTTGCAACTAAGTTTAAAATAACCCAAAAATAGCAAAGGAAACTAAAATAAATGTTTTTCTAATAAGCTAAGCGTAACCAATTGTAAGGCTTGGTTAAGTTCAATTTTAAAATTGTTCAAAGTGCTTGTAAAAACGTTTTTAAACTAAAGCAAAATCATACAGGGTGCCGCCCAGCAAGGCATACTATTTTGTTTGTTTAAAACTGCTGACTAAATAAAATAGAACGGATCTTGTATTGATAAATATTTTATATAATGTCAGCAATTATGTATAAAATACAATATCAGATAAATGACAGCCTATGTTAGTCTCACAGATGCCAGCCCGTTTGAGCATAATTTTCATTACATTCTCACACATTTCATGCGGAATTTCATTAATTTCATCACGAATATTTTGTTTGAGTTGCTTCGGCATATCTGGTTTATTTGCATAAACCTTGCTTTTCAGATATCCCCACAAAAAGACGTCCGGAGCAATCAAATCAGGCGACTGTGGAGGCCAATTCACATCACCATTTCTGAAATAACCTGTTGCGGAAAGAGGTCTCGCAGTAATTCCATTGTAATTCTGGTTGCATGTGATGTGGCACCGTCTCGTTGATACCACATCTTAAGAAAGCTCAAAGCATGCATTTGTGGTATTAAAAAAGTTTTCAATCATATCACGATATTGCTCTCCATTGACAGTTACCGCTACGCCATTTTTAGTTTCAAAAAAGTAAGGTCCATTGATTTTTGCTGACCAAGTTGCACACCAGACTGTCAATTTTAGTGGATGCAAAGGTGACTGATGAGTAATTTTAGGGTCTTCCTTTGCCTAGAACCGACTATTCTGTTTATTCACACATCCACTCAAATAAAAATGTGACTCGTCACTCATTATAATTTTTTCGTTAAAACCGGGGTTGTCATGAGCAAGCTGTAACAGCCTATTGGCATATGTACGGTAGCGTAAATGATCTTCTGGAAGAAGCTCTTGTGGATCTGAATCTTAAATGGAAACAAATGAATATCTTTGTGCAAAACTGTGGCTAAATTTGTTCTTTTAGGAAAAAGTTACTGAGCAAGGCGTCGAATTGAGGCTAATGGATAGTTTTGAACACTTTCTTGAGCAGCAAGAATGTTTTCAGGCAATCTTGCCTGTACGTTTTGTTCCATGCTTGGGCTTACCATCCATAGAACCTCTTTCTTCAAAATCAATCATTACACGATAAAAAGTGTGACTTGTTGGCACGTTGCTTTTCCCCAAAATTTTACGTAACTTTCTTATCGTCACTGTAGTCGATAATTTAAATATTTTTCCAAAATAAATTTGCCGCGTTTCTACTTCACGACTGCCAAATATAAACTGTCAAGACTAATGTTTACCAAAATGGCGGCAAAACAAAATAGTATACCTTGCCGGTGGACACCCTGTTTCCATGCCTTGTTTGTATTTAAATATAGATTTTAGCTAAATATTATAATACCTTGGTATAAGTTATACTTAATGGATATTAAAACTTTTTTTATTAAACATAACTCTTAATAAAATATCAGCCAAATCTTTTTACTTAACCACCAAGAAGGTAATACTTAAAAATTAATAAATAATAAGTGATAAAGAAATGAAATTTTGAAAAGTTTTGATAAATAATATCAAGCGATTGGAAAATTAATTAACATGAAAATATCTAATTCCCTAAAAGGTGGTTTTTGCTTTACATAGACTAAAAACAAACAGTTGTGCATCTTTTATCTGTATTTCAGGTTTCCCCAAGAAATGTGTGTCAATAAATAAGACGGTGCCACATCCCTTACAGCCAGTATTACAATGGAATAGTTGCGAAACCTCTTTCTACAATGAGTTATTTAAAGAAATATTGATGTTCATTGGCCTTCACGGTTGCATAATTTGAATGCTCAGGACTTTTTTTGTAGAAATATCTGAAAAGCAAGGTTTATGCAAACAAACCAGAAACGCTGGAGGGACTTAAGCAAAATATTCGTGACGAAATTAATGTAATACCGCTTGAACTTGTGTTAGAATATATTAAAAAATAAGCTCAAAAGTGCTCGCATTTGTGAAGCTAACAGAAGCCGACATTTAATAAAACATTTATCAACATAAGATCCATTATCTTTCTTTTAATCAAAAATTGTAAACAACCAAATTAGTATACCTTGCCGGCAAACACCCTGTATTATCAATATAAAGACTATTGATTACCTAAAATCAGCAATTTGTAGAGATTATTATTTTTTTATATATATGTGTATGTTTAGTCTTAAGCAACATAAAATAGAACAGATCATTTCATAGTAGGAAAGAAGAAAAAACTTAGAAAAGTATAAAAATCCTTTAAGTCTTAGTTTCAGAATTATTCCATAGATATCTGTCAAATAAGCCCTTAATAAACCTAATAGAATTATTATGAATATAAATGTAATTATTTTATAATCGTCTCTGTTTACTTAATGCCGTTCTACGACCTCATAATAATAAAAAAAATCATTTGGGGCAATCCTTACTTTGTTTTAAACTTTTTTACAAAAATAAATTAACAAAGCAGCCTTTGCTTTAAAATTTTGAAATGACAAAAAGAGTCAACCTTTTTATTTTATTTCAAACGAACATTTTTCACTTTTTTTACTTCTAAATGGATGTGTCGCTCCTTAAAATTTAAATAAATTTTTGTAATTTTTGACAAACGAAAAAAATCTCCTGTTTATTTTAAAGAAATAATGGAACATCGCCTTACAACTATTTCTTCGTAATAAGATTTTTATTTAAAAAGAAAAAACGTATTAAAATATGAAATCGTAGGACAAAATTATGGTAATAATAAAAATATTAAAATTTTAAAGAATTTTCGTGGCAAAAAACTAAAGAAGACCAACTTTCTTCAATTGATTTCATAGTTCTTTCACCTAAGACGATGGCTTCAAGATTGTCTAGCAATCTGGTGCTGCTTTGGCATCAAAAATGGTAAATATCTCAAAACTAGGCTGTGAAAAAAATTTTTCTTTTTACTTATATTTTTACTTCAAAAAAATGACGAGTTTTATGGCTAAACTTATCCGTCAAAGGTTATATTTGCTTCCTATGACGCTTTAGCTACGATTTTTTTCAAACTCGTTATTATGTTGCCTTCTACATAGCGATCAATTGGCAATTTTTTGCTCATAAATATTCAAAAAAATATGCAAAAATCATATTTTCAAAATCAATATTTTCTTTAAAAATTGAAAAAAATTGATTGGTATGAATAAGAAAACTTTTATGTCAAAACATCAACAATTTTTCCGGGTTTTTTTTAATTAATATTTTAAGGCAACACATACATACATACATATGAAAAAAAATTAAAAATTTTTGTTTGAGTTCACGCATGGTGTAATTATGAATTTTACACTGAGTTCACGTAAAAAGATATTCCAATTTTATTTTAAAATGTTAAGCAGCGTATGTACATATATTTCTTAAAAGAATTTTAAACTCTTAATTAGAAATTTATTTAAAAAATAATTAGGAGGCCTAATGTTCACCTAAATGCAGAAACGTGATGCTCTTTAAAAGGGGTTTCAGACGATATGTATTTTACACATGACTTGTCAAATTTTGCAGTGCGAAATTGATATCTGCCGTCTGAACGCGTTTAAACATTGCATGTGTTAAACACATACATATGTAAATGTCATATGACAAATTTGTAATTAGAGCGTGCTCTATTTTCATCTGACAAAGCATGTGTCATCAGCTGTTTTTAGAACAACAACAAGGAAAAGTAGTTGTTTATTTTGGTTTGGAGGTTATGTCAGATGTAATTACATATGTACGTGTGAAAGCAAAAATTATAAACCGCTTGTAAAATAACAATTTTGACTGACATACGCAAATACATGTGGATTGCAAAAGTGACAAGTCATGTGTAAAATACATATCGTGCGAAAGCACCTTAAATAAGTTCGTTTCTCTTTAATTTTTGAATATTTCTCTTAATATTTTTTTTCTTTTCTACAACCCTTAATATTTTAGTTAGTTGTATAATCGGGCTTATGACCTTTAAATATGGGAAGTAATAAGGATAATTTCCGAATTCAGTCGCATAATTAAAGTGAAATATTTATAATAATTGATACGTAAAGAACTTTCTGCATATCTGTTTCAAATAGATTTTGCAAAAAATATATATATTTTTATAGGATGAAACAGCGAGCTCATAACTACTTACATTATGCTTTTTAAATGGTGTAGACCTCAAAGTAAAAAGAAGTTTTTATTAAAAAAATATTGTAAAATAAAATAGAACCAAAGAAATTTAAAGCAGGTTCAGGTAGAGCTTGATTTTAAATAATATTTTTTTTAGTCGCAATTTTGTTGACATTGGCTGGACAAACGTTATTTTAACGCTTTATATTCAATAAAATTTATTATTATTTATTTATTTTTAAATTTTTTAATTTAGATATAGATAAGGGGCTTAGAGTGCAAGGAGTTAACTTTTTCTAAAATTGAGTTAGTATGGAGTTAGTTAATGAAATTTGAAAACGTTCAGGGCACAAGAGTATGTTTGTTAGATTTTTTACTGGTAGCAAGTTATGCCAACTAAGGCCGTATTCCAAAACGCAATTTGCTTTGCATTAAAAATTTTTAATTTCTTCCCTTATACACTCCTTACAATTTTGGTAACGTTTTTGGCTTCCTGGACATTAATATAGCTGTAAACACTCATTTGGAAGTAGAAGATATTATCAAAAACCTCATCTTTGCCTTTAGGAAAAACTTGAAATTTTGGATGCAAAGCAAACTGCGTTTAGGGTCACAGCCTAACTGTAGTGCTTTTAATTCAAATACCATTTTTGTTTAGGATACAAGGGTTATATGAGCACTTGAACCCCTTGTGCTCCAATATACATATACTAAAATGTTTATTTAACATCAGCCGGATGTGTGAATTTCATTTAAAGCTCAGGGGCCAAATCGTCGCATTCGATTCGAATCGAAATTTCACTCGATCGATCGAGTTGTCAATGCTTTAAGTATAGGAATTCTAATAAGAATTTCGAAATTTCGATTCGAATCGAATGCGACGATTTGGCCCCTGAACTAAAATTTTAGAATAAGTGTTGTTTGTGTTAAAAAAAAATGAAATCAGGGGGCAAATTACGACATTCGATTCGAATTGAAATTCTACTCGATCGATCGAGTTGTCAATGCTTTTAATATAGGAATTCTAGTAAGAATTTTAAAATTTCGATTCGATTCGAATGCCGTAATTTGCCCCCAGACGTTCTAACTATCCAAGCCCTTAGTAATGGAGTGACACAATTTTTTTTTTTTATTATAGAAATTAAAACAAAACTGTCTGGTAAGTTATGTACCTAAATATTGGGAGCAGCTTGTGGCAAATTCAAATTTTTTTTTCTTTCATATATTTATTATTGAATCTTCGCCTGTGGCGAACTAACAATAAGTGTTCAAATCTTAAAACTAGGTAGTTAATATAAGTCCAGCCAGTGCCAGACTAAAATTTAAGTTCTCATATTAATTATCAAGCTTCATATAAGCGCAATATTATCCCTCCTTTTCAGGCGGGTGTGCCCACTATGTTGCAGGATGTTTCGGGCGAGCGGATTTGGGTGAGCTTCCAGCTTATTTAAATACTTGTCCACATAGTTCAGGATTTCGCATTTAACTAGTGGAACTTGTAGATCCTTGTGGATGTTGCTGTTTTTAACATACCAAGGAGCACCAGTTATCATTCTTAGGATTTTGTTTTGCCTGCGTTGAATTTTTTCTATGTTGGATGCGGAAGCAGTGCCCCATAATTGTATACCGTAGCACCAAATTGGTTTCAAAATTGAGTTGTAGAGTAGAAGTTTACAATCAAGACGAAGCACAGAGTTTCTGCCGATTAGCCAATGAATTTGTGTAGCTTTAAGTTTCATTTGCGTCAACTTCGCATCTATATGAGGCTTCCATGTGAGGCGGCGGTCCAGGTGAATACCAAGATATTTTATCTCGGTTCGTTGAGGCACCATATGGTTGTTAATAAGAATTGGAGAGCACGTTTCTTTGCGTAAAGTAAAAGTTACGTGGGTACATTTTTGTTCATTTATTTTTATTCCCCATAACTTTGCCCATTTTTCAACTTGGGTTACGTGTTGCTGCAATTGGTTTGAAGCCTCTTTAGGGTCTTTATGAATACTAAGAAAAGCAGTATCATCAGCAAATGTCGACGTGTGTGTAAAAGTATTGGTTGGCATATCTGCTGTGTAAAGCAAGTACAGAACTGGACCTAGTATACTCCCTTGAGGTACACCAGCCCCTATTGTTTGAGAAGAACTTATTTGGTTTCCCTCTTTGATTTTAAACTGTCGACCGGTTATGTACTTTTCTAGTAGGTTGAAAATATTAGCTGGAAGGTTTAGCTTTAGTTTGTTTAACATGCCTTCGTGCCATACTTTATCGAAAGCTTGAGAGACATCTATAAAAAGCGCGGTGCAACACTTCTTTTCCTCGAAAGTTTTTCTTATAACCTGCACCAGTCTGTGAGTTTGTTCTATTGTGCTATGTTGACTTCTAAAGCCAAATTGGTGATCTGGAATGCAGTTGTTTTCATTCAGGATCGGAGTAAGCTTGTTTTTAAGCAGCTTTTCAAACAGTTTTGACAAAGTTGGTAACAAACTTATAGGCCTATAAGACTCCACCTTAGAAGGATCTTTACCAGGCTTAGGAATCATCTTAACTAAGGCAACTTTCCATATTGGTGGAAAATGTTCAAGCCGTATTATGGCATTAAAAATAAAAAGAATTATTCTTTTTGCTGTAAAAGGTAGCTCAATGAGCATTTTGTTGCTTATTTTATCAACGCCAGGAGCTTTTTTATCATTAAGGTTAGAAATAGCTTCTACCACATCTGAATATCGGAAACGTATTTCTATAGGACGTCTAGAAACAACAGGCGGTAATTCCCTCACGTCAGTGCATGTATTAGGAGTGAACACGTTTCTTAAATGGCTTGCGAGCAGATCGCATTTTTCTTCATCATTTCTAGCCCAGGATCCTCTTAGATTGCGCAGTGGTGGTTTTGCGATTACGGGTCTTTTGAGACGACTGACTGATCGCCATAGAGAATAATTTGTTTGAGGGGTTGCGTCTAGACCTTCCAAATACTTCTTAATTGATGCAATTCTGTGTACCTCCAGCAAGTTTTTTAAGCGATTTGTACACTCTTTTAGCTTCGTTTTAAGTTGGGGCGATCTATGCTGTTGCCATTCTCTTCGCGCTCTCCTTTTTTCAGATAAAAGCTCCTCAACATCGACAGAAAAAATTTTGTTGTATTTGACCTGACGGTATGTTGAAGAAGCATGTTCAACGGCTTCTTTAATGTTTCCATTTAGGATATTTATGCAATCATCGATTTCTTGGGGAGTTTTTAGTGGTATGTGTTCCGAGCAGTGAGAGCTGATATATTTTTTATATTTTAACCAATTTACTCTTTTTGATAAGAAAAAATCACTAGTTGCTATTTGGTGAGGACTGCAAATAGTGATAATTGTGGGTGAGTGGTCAGAAGATAAATCCAAGGAGGCTACAGCCTCAATAAGGTCCGGGGATATACCTTTTGCCACGCCAAAATCTATTACGTCTGGAATTTTATTATTGTCCGTTGGCCAATAGGTTGGTTGTCCAGTTGAAATAACGAAAAGTCCTATTTCCGACACTGAGTCATACAAGACACGACCTCTGGGACTAATTAGGCGGGAGCCCCAGTATGTGTGCTTAGCGTTATAGTCTCCAGCAGCTATGAAGCGGGGACCTAATGATTTGTAGAAACTGTTGTACTGATCCTTCGTTATGGAGAATCTGGGTGGACAGTAAACTGATGAAATAACTAGGTTATGGAAAAATTGATCAATGCAGACGTTCGTAGCTTGGATATAACATTCCGAGAGGCCACCCAACCATTGGTGTTTAATTCTTGATTTGATTAGAATAGCCGATACGTAAAGAACTTTCTGCATATCTGTTTGTGCTTTGGGTTTTACACGAAAAAACATAAAAGTATTTTCCAATGTAAATAAAATGTTTCAAATATATATATTTTTATAGGATGAAACAGCAAGTTCATAACTACTTACATCATTCTTTTTAAATGGTGTAGACCTCAAAGCAAAAAGAAGTTTTTATTAAAAAATATTGTAAAATAAAATAGAACCAAAGAAATTTAAAGCAGGTTCAGGTAGAGCTTGATTTCAAATAATATTTTTTTAGTCGCAATTTTGCTGACATTGGCTGGACAAGCGTTGTTTTAACGCTTTATATTCAATAAAATTTATTATTATTTATTTATTTATTTTTAAATTTAAATATAGATAAGGGGCTTAGAGCGCAAGGAGTTAACTTTTTTTAAAATTTAGTTAAAATATGGAGTTAGTAAATTAAGTTTGTAAACGTTCAGGGCACAAGAGTATGTTTGTTAGATTTTTTACTGGTAGCAAGTTATGCCAACTAAGGCTGTATTCCAAAACGCAGTTTGCTTTGCATTAAAAATTTTTAATTTCTTCCCTTATACACTCCTTACAATTTTGGTAACGTTTTTGGCTTCCTGGACATTAATATAGCTGTAGAGACTTATTTGGAAGTAGAATATAATATTAAAAACCTCATCTTTGCTTTCTGGAAAAACTTTAAATTTTGGATGCAAGGCAAACTGCGTTTTGGAACACAGCCTAACTGTAAGCACTACATACCAAATACCATTTTTGGTTGGGATACAAGGGCTTTATGAGCACTAGAACCTCTTGTGCTCCAATATACATTTACTAAAATGTTTATTTAACATCAGCCGGATGTGTGAAATTCATTTAAAGCTCTGAACTAAAATTTTAGAATAAGAATTGTTTGTGAAAAAAAAAAAATTTTTCAAGAAATAAACCAGACGTTTTAACTATCCAAGCCCTTAGTAGAGTGACACAAATTTTTGGATTATAGAAATTAAAACAAAACTGTCTGGTAAGTTATGTACCTAAATATTGGGAGCAGCTTGTGGCAAATTCAAATAAAAACTTTATTGTGATTATTTTAAATAAAGGGGCAAATAACGGCATGCGATTCGAATCGAAATTTTACTCGATCAATCGAGTTGTCAATGCTTTTAGTATAGGAATTCTAATAAGAATTTTTTAACTTCGATCCAAATCGAATGCCTTAATTTGCCCTAAGGACTTTACATTTCTAGAGCATTAAAAAAGTGCAATGTCAGCACTTTCACATGAATGATGATCTTATAAATTAGAGGAAAAATTACACTAATCAAAAAGCTGGTGAGGCCATGCAGTTACTTCCACAATTTTTTTTACAAAAAATTTTGAAAACACTAAAATTCAAAAAATGTTTAAATTCTAAGATAATTTCTTTTAGGTTAGGTTAGGTTAGGTTGCGCAGGGTGATAAAAAGAGGCAAACCCCTCATATATCAACACTCGGAGACCTTCTGGGCCCGTTGCGCACCCCTTCAGGGAAAAACCATGAAATAAGCAAATAATGTACCATCAAATCATCGTTAATGGTTTAAGACACTATCTCACAATAGAGTGGAAAAAATTCCGAAACGAATCGAAACCTAATTTGAGGATAAAAATAAACCAGATGATGACGGGTAATCTAAACTATAAAAAAAATTAGCAAGTAGTCCATAAATCTTTTTTCTTGTAAAGTGTTTTTAAAAGAAATGTTTTTATATAACTTTGGAAATTCTTTTTGGCGGTTTCTTATTAGGTACTTAAACTTTTTTAGGTACGTAAGTTTCACAAAAATGCTTGTTGGGAAAAATGAGTGGAAGTCGCGGCAGCTGTAGGGGTTTTTATGTAAAAATTTTGGATAAATAAACAGAAATAGTCTTGGTTTTTGGCTAATATATCGGTTAGTTTTTACGCGATTATGCTGGATTTTAATAGCGTATTGTATGCAGACATTTTTGATAGTTTGATATTACTTACGGGTTTATGCGACATTTGGGGGCTTCAAAAAGCTTATATCAACCATAACGCGGACAGACGGGCAGACGGACAGACAGGCAGACGGACACCGCTAAATAGGCTGCCCTATCTATATGGACTAAGAAAATATATACTTAATTGATATAATATGGTCGGGGCTGACCGAGTTTTACTTCCCTCTTTAATTTTTAGTTCGACAATTGGCTTTTTTACAAAACACATAAATATAAAGCAATGATTCAAACTAGTATTTTATTAAATATACATATTTTAGATTTTTCATTGATTTTTTATTTATAAAAATATGTCTGTGCAAATTAGTTGGTTCTTGTTTATTTATTCGTAAAATTTTATGCACTGTTTATGCACTTTTTGTGTATTTGTTTTGGTCTTCAGTAAAAAACTGTTTATGTTAAAGTAAAAAAAAATTTTAATTTCCAAAACCATAATGTCTAGAGTTTTCGGAAATTAAAAAAAAAATGGACAATCTTATTTACTTAGATTTCATTTTTTAAACGTTTAAAGAACTTTTGCTTGCAAAATTGTTACAAAATTGGTTATCCTTACCAAAAGTGCTAAGTGGTCAAATATTGCTCACTGCTCTGCTGCACTGCACCCCTTACATATACTTAACAATAAAAAATCTCTTTGTTAAGAATTCGCAACTTTAGAAATAACGAACTTTTCTTGTTTTTCTATACTTTTTTTCAGTACATGACACTTTGACAGCAAGCATTTGTTTAAATCAAAAACTTACCGAAATCTAAATGAAGCAAACCCGCTTTTACTTAATGGCTTTTATACTTCTGCCTTTGTCCTTAGCAATTTTTTTTAATTTTAGGAAATTAGAATAAAATTATTTAACAAAAATTTGTAATAAATATTCAGGAAAGTTAAGAAAACTAAGCTTAACAAAAACAGAAAAAAATCTTAAAAACTTATATTGGCTCAAACATATTTTTTTTAAAACTATTAGGAAACGTACATGTAATTTTTTCTAATGATTGTTATTAAATTCTTAAAATATATAATCGTAATCCACTTTACACTTTTTAATTCAAACACTAACGTTTTAGCTTGCCTTTGGTTATACAATCCCAAACCTGGTATGGGAGCCCCCTTAGGCGATGAATATAGGGAGGGAGTAAGTATGCGCTATGAATATGCTTTGGAGGGGAAACTAATAGGTGTTAGTCACACACTTTATTTCTCTATTGGGGAACTATGGGCGTTTTTATATAATTTTTGTGTAAAAAACCTTTTAGGTGTCGGAGATAGAGGGTAAGTATGTTTTAGGAATATGTTTGGAAAGGAAAGGAATGACTGTCCGTAAAACATTTTTTCCCTCTCAGGGCGACTCGGCAGATTTTTTGAGGATTTTACCCCAAACTTCTTTTAATTGTGTATGGCAACCCCTTTAGGGGCTGCACCCGGTGAGGCCATCACTGAGTTTCTGTTATGGGCTGATTAGGACTTGGATAATGGATAAGGTATGCCAAACCTGAAGGGACAGGGCTGATTGCAGGATTTCTAGACTTTTATGTCCCAGGCTGGACAGGATGGGCACTGATCTGTTGCTCAAGGAGAGAAGCGGGGTTCTAAGGTGCCTTATTGGGACTCCCAGAGGCCACTGCAATGTGAGATACATGACGAACAAATGGGTATGCGGAGATAAGGAGGAGATAGAGACGGTAGAACATCTTGTCGTCCACTGCCCTGGAGGTGGCGGATACACACTTGGACTTGGTGAGGTTCCTGGCTGCGGGCTTAAGAGCATTATAGATTAAATCAAGGCGGTAGAGTGGCCGAACAGATAGGTGATTCAGCGCCTATGACTACTGACTTCCTTGGACTTCTTGCGGACGGCACTCTTGCTCCTTTTATCTATGGAATGCTTGTCTTTACTTATTTTCTTTTTCTCCTCTGGACTCTTCTGAAACGAATCACAATGGGCCTTAGGGGTTTCGGGTGGAGATAGCGAATTGGACTCACTAACATAACCTAATGGCTGGAGATAGATAAGTATGTTCTACAAAAATGTTTTGGAGAAAAACCTAATTGGGGTCGGTCCTACATTTGAACTTTGTAAGAGCACCCTGGATAATGTGGGAGCGAATCTGCAAAAATTAAAATTTGTTAGCAACCCTGTAAGGGGGATGAGGTGAAGCGTAAAATTTTTTCTCAAAAATATCTGTGGGGAAAAGTAAATGGGAGTGGTTCTTACATTGCAATCATGTAGGGGCAACTCCGGGGCAGTTGTAAAGGTTTTTATGCACAAATTTTAGAGAAATAAACAAGAAGCGGCAGGGCAGTTACTTATGAAACTTTAAAACGGGATCAGAAGTTTTATTATTTTAAAATTCAAATCGTTTAATAACTAAAAAAAGTAAGTTTGATTTTAGTAAAAGTTTTTGTAAAACGATGTTAGAGCGTTTTTTCCTTGTAAATTCAATTTTTAGAAGCGACGAGGCTTATTTTCACTTAGACGGCCTCGTCAAAAAGCAAAGCTGCGGTATCTGCTCTTAATAAACTCGCAGCCCTCGATTGACACATCAAAAACTTTCAAATTTCCCCAGAAAACTGTTTTTGATAATATCCCCCAAATACTGATCAATCGCTTTGAAGACACTTGATGGCCAACAAAGGTGGCCCCATTTTGCTAATGGATTTTTTATGGGGCTAACTCAAAAAGAGGACTTGTAATGACGATCGTCAATCTCTTGTGGCTTTAAAGGAAAATAATTACCAAAAAATCAGCTCAATTAAACCAAGTTTACTGCAGCGTGTGTCGCACAACACAAGACTCCGTTTCGAATTGCGTGTTCAACTCGACGGAAGACATCTAGATGACATCCTCTTTAAAAAATAAAATCCGCATTTTTTTCTATCGTTTAATTCTCATAATAAAACTTTTTGTCATTTATTACTTTTTTTTACTTAAGTTTGAAAATATATATCTGCCACCAGGCACCCTGTATAACTGTTTTGAGGTTATTTTAACGCAAAGTTTGTCGAAAGTTTCCGATTTTAATAAAATTTTGTAAATAAATGCAAAACTGCTGACTTGTACTGCAAACGAGTAAATATTTTTTTTAACTTTCAACATCAGTGACAACCTTGCAGCTGTAAATTACGTAAAAATGTTTGTTGCTTGAAATAAAAACTAGACATAAAATTTTTTAAGTAATTGAATATGTGGCTAAAATTTTTGCCTACAAAGTTTAAAGAAAACCAAACCATACATATCCGATGACAATAAAAGCAGAAAAAACAATTTTGGTTTCCTTTAGCTTAATTTCAATTTTTAGTTTCATGGCTGCTCTTATTGTGGGTTGGACACAACAAAAAAAGTATCTGGTAATTAAAGCCTAAAAGCTTTCTCATGCTGAACTTGTCTCAATTTTATTTTCCATTTTATCTCTTGTTACTTCTACACTTTTTATATACTTCTCCCCATACGTGTCCTGTAAACAAAAGAAACTGACCTTTTATTTTTTGTACCATAATTGTCGTCTGTATTGCGGTCAATTGAAGTGTTTTCAATATCATAGCTTTAAGAGGACCTTAATGGTGTTTTTTATTGTTCTTCCTTTCTATTGTAAATATGTAATGTGTATGTGAGTGTATTTTCTATAGTGAATTACTTACATCGCTATTGAGTGTCGTGTGCATCTCTTGGGTTTTTGTAATTGATAACAGGATTATTGTACAATCCAACTACAAAGGCTGTACTTTTGAAAACTTGCATCGTTTGTACAAAAGAAATTTAATTTACTGCAACACGTTGCTTTTAAGAGAATAAACTCTACTGCATGATTCAAGGGCTCCTTCAAAATTATTTTTGTGATTTATTAGAATTCTATTAAAAATATAAATTACTTGTCCTAAAGAATGACTTCTATGTAAGTATTGTAATACTTAAAATAGTCTATCAATAATTTAGTAAAATCTTTAGGTATGTGTAAGGTGGATACCGTAGCCGACATTTATTAACTGTGAAAGATTACAGATTAGAAAATAACGAACTGAGTAAGTTGTGGCTTACGCCTTTTTGACGAAGATCTATGAAACAGAAAAGTTCTGCATATGGGACAGAATTGACGACATACCATTCAGTTGTAAGACGATCAAGTCGTTTATTTGCCGGATGGAGGAATCAAATAGTTTTAATAAACCTAATTTAAAACAAGTAAGAGCGCTATATTCGGCTGTGCCGAATCTTATATACCCTTCACATTGGTATTTTAATGTACCCAGCCGAGTTATTTTGTACTGCAAATAATATAATAAAAATACCTTGTGTGAGTTTTAAGCCCATAGAAAACTTTACAAAATGTTAACGTTCGTATGGATAATAGAAATAGACGAAGAAGATTTGAGGCCGACAGTTATAAAAGTTTTCGACATTATTCGTATTAAAAGGTTAATGAAAGTTCTTATTTTTACGGGATGTTCTAGTCCCCCTGCTCCTCTCCAATCTTTTTCTAAAATGTATGAAATTATAAGTTTATTACTTTTTGTAGAACATTTGATTTCGATATCTTTTATAGTTTCCGAGATATAGCGTATCGAAAATTTCATAAAAATTGTGAATTTGTATGGGAGCTACCCCTTGTTCACCAGCCACCCAAAAGATTTTAACCTCAAAGCGTAGGTTTTGCTGTCCAATTACTTTTGGCGGAACATTTTAAGTCGATAGCTGTTATAGTTTCCGAGATACAGCGCATAAAATATTTCACCGAATTTGTGCAATTGTAGGAAAACTACCACTTTCCCTGATCCTATCTAAAAAAAAATTTTCTATTATTTAGGTGCCTACTTAAAGAGTATCCGTTCCAAGTTTTGTGGCAATAGTGACTATACTTACTGAAATATATAGGAATATATGCACGGATTTTGTCCTAAAATAAATGGGTTGTTTTGGGTTTTCGCTTATATCTCAGTCAATAGTGAACCGATTTTGCTGATTTTAAATAGCGATTGTTAGCGGGATATTTCTAATCGTTTGACATCTTTGACTGGTCTGTATCTTTTTATTTGACTCCGGAAACTTGATTTCAACAGACGGACAGACAGACAGCCAGACAGATGGACAGACGGACAGACGGACATGGCTATATAAACTTCCCTATCTATAAGGATCCAGAATATATATACTTTATGGGGTCGCAAATGGATAATAAAGAAATTACAAACGGAATGACAAACTGATATATACCCTTATCACTATGTGAAGGATATAATAAGCGAAAGATTCGTTTATGCTTTGAAAATGAGATCTGCCCTGGGGATCCCACATATGTGTTAACAAATGATTTCCTTTGAAGAAACTGTGCCAGGTTTTTTGCTTTGAACTTCATAAGGATTTAAATGGAATTATTACTTTAGTTTACTGCATATAGCTTTTCATTGCTTTTTGAATTAGTTGAGATAAAAAAGAAAAAATATTCTAAATCATTGTTCTAAATCATTGTTCTAAAATCTAAATCTAAAAAAAAACAAAAGTAAAATAACGTCTAACCTACAATAAACCATTTTCTGAATAAAAATGTAGTTTGTCAATGCTTTAGTAAATAATTCATTTATATTTTCGGCGCACAACACGAACAGAAGAAATTTCATGACTGCAAAAAACAATCACATATTTGTCAGCACGTAAACAATTATTGGAAAATTTTTAAAAAAATTTCGACTTGTAAAGAGTTGATAAAAAAAGATTTTGTGCAAAAGTTTTGTTTTGTAAAGCTTTTGCTTATGAATAGAACCCTTAACCTGTTATGATAATTGAAGGGTGTTCCGGTAGATCAGTGGTAAGTGCACGAGTCTACCAGTCTGGGGCTTAGGGGTTCGATTCCCATCAGAGACCCTGCTAAGTCTGCTTCATTCTTCTGTTATTTCTTTCTTATCAGTCTCTAAATTTCTTCTTTTCTTCCATCTCAACCTTTTCTATCTGCCTCTCCAGGTAACACAAAGAGACCGAATTAAGCGGACCCAAGTGAACTGTATCCTTTCCTTCAACGGCTGCCTGTTCTATCTAACCTAATCTAACCTAAATAATTTCAAAATTTATAAAAAACATGCTTGAACTTTTATTTATAATAATTACTTTCATCGACTAGATGAAAGGGGGTAAAATGTTTTTACCCTATTTTTGAAACTTTGTGTGGTAACCCAGTCAGGGGCTGGAGATTAGGGGTAAGTATGTTTCACAAAAATGTTTCGAAGGAAAAAATAATTAGTGTCGGTCTTACATTTGAGCTTTGTAGAAGCACTCTGGAAGCTGTGGGAGTTATAGACGTTTTAATGTAGACATTTTAAGGAAACAAACAGAAGTAGCTGGCTTTTTAACTTATATCTTGGTCAGTTATCGGGTGATTTTGCTATTTTCTCGCAGTTATTTCTAATAGTTTGATACTTCCTAAGGGTCTGTGCAAGATCGTGGGGCTCAAAAAAGTTTCAACCATAACACGGACAAACGGGCAGACGGACAGATGTCTGTCGTTGGATATATCTTATCAATTCATATATATTAATTCATTTTTATGTTGTGTCCCTTAAAATACATTCCATTTTCCTGTTAAAACTTTTTTGCGTTAAAACTTAAAAATATCTTTAATATGTATATAAGATCCATATATGAAGTGCATCAACATGTTGTACAAATTCCACCAACAATATTAACAAAATGGAAATATTTCGTTGTGTTTCCAAATAAGCATTCGTACTTTGTTATGCATTTCCTCTTGTTGTTTTAAAATTCAGTACATCAATATATTTAAAAATCTTGTTTGAATTTTTTGTGTTAAATTTTAATACCTACTTTCGATTCATGCCAGTTTCTTGCAGGAAAGAAATTATGTTTTTATTCAAGGAAGTTTTTAATATATTCGTCAATATTGACAGCATCAAAGAATTGTCAAAGAAATGGTAATTACTTTAGAAAAGAAAGTTTTGAGTTAAGTCGGCAAAGTCAATTTTGTTAAGTTTCGTAATGGCAATGAGTTCAAATAATTTATTAAAAATAAAACTTATGGGCTTATGGGTCAACTGAAGACATATTTAAAAAAATTGTATAATACGGGTAAAATTTTAAAAACTGATGAAGCCCCATGATAATTAAAAAAAAACTGTGTAACCCATTTATAATGCGTTGTTTTTCAAAAAACTTTGACACCAAAAATTACATCGAAATTAGCCCGTAATCTCAGAACAACTATTTATTATATAAAATCTTTTTAAATTTTATCAGCAGCAATTACTTAAACACAAGTATCTACCTGTAGATCATATAAGACAATCAAATATTTTATTTGTTTTAAATATATATGCTATTAATTTAATTTTTTTACTTCTTTAGGTTGTAACGGATGGCTGATGGAAGCTGTACCAAAAAGTTACTTTTTGATAAGATATCGGACACGTGTCACTGAGGGTGAAAGTCATTGTTAGTTATTTTAAATTTGTCCTCCCTTGTAAGCAAAAAGCATCAATTAAATACTTTAACACACATGCCCCTTTTATGACATTTACTCTCTTTAGAGATTTTATTAAGTAAATTTTACAACAAAGCAATGCGTTAAAAACAATAATTGCTTAAATAACACAAGTTGTATATCAAAAAGTCATAAAAACTCAAGGAGAAAAATTAAACCTAGAATTGATTGGAAATACCATTAAAATTGTTTGAAAATTTGTGATTTAAGTTTCCTTTAAAATATTTATTAATTAAACACTCACACATGTTTGTTAAACAAAATTTTAAGTTTGTTTACTCTTAATTTCTTAACAGATGCTGCCTTAAGGACATGCAAGACAAAATTTAGGAAAAAAAATTTTAATTCGTTCTGTGATTTTTGTTGAGGTTAAATATTTTTTGAGTGATGAACAAATGTTTTTTTATCATGTTTTATATAAAAAAACTAAATAAAAATTTATATTTATTTATTAAGACTAAACTAGAAGTAGGCTGTTTGATAATATAAAATTCAGTTGTGACTAAAATTTTTACTTAAATTACAATTAATGTTTTCTAATTGTCTGTTTGAGGATTTTACGAAACAAAGTTCATCAGGATTTTTGGTTTGTCTTTCCATGATGAAGAAGTTTGTTCAACTTTAAATTAATACTAACATGGTTTTAAGGATTTTGGGAAACAGTTTTCAAATAAAGTAGAAAAAGGAGTAGCGTTTCATGTAGTAAAATTTGGATTTAAAGAACATTTTAGAATTTAGAGATTTGCCAATATAATATATTTGGTTAATAAAAAGAATTTTAAATTGTTTAATTTTTATTAAAGTTTATTTTAGGCAGCAAATTTTTTTTGTTCCTTTAAAAGTGCTGTCAATGATGTAATTTTTTTTTAAATTATTACTTAATAACAAAATCAAATAGTTAAAATCAATTTTTTCCCTTTAATATATTTAAGGGCAGCTTTGTATTCCATACTGTTTCAACAGTCCTTTAATCGCATAATATAAGTTACCAAAGACCAGGCATGTTGTGGAGTTAAATACTACCATGACTGAAATCATTATTTTGCAATGATATCATGTCCTTCACCTGTTGGAAAAATGTTGCTGAAGATGCTGAAACTGATGCATCATTTATACTGGCATTAAGATAATTCATCTGTACGTGATGCTTTGTGTTTCTTACTGTAAAAGCTAACATGACTTCATCTTTTAGATTACTGACACTTTCACTTACACTATTACCGTTAGCAACATCAGCATTTGTACGGCTTAATATTTCGTTTTGTGCAGGCTAAAGCTCGTTGCTGTTGCAAGTATGCAGAATCTTTGCCTTAAGTTGTTAAAAATACATACGAACCTGTAATAAAATACTAAAAAAAATATATAAATCACTTTTATTTAAGGTGGAACTAGTGGCGTATGATGAATTTTTATTAAAGAGAGAAATAAATATTACTTATACTCCTCAGTTGGCAGCAATTAAGGTTAAGTGAGAAAATATAGAATATATTTGACAATGTCGCATATTCAGAAATGATATCTAAGTATTAACTTTTTTAAGTAGCTATTTAAGTTATTCTTAGTTGATTACTATCAGCACGACAAGTTTTAACTTAATCATGGGTAAAGCTGTAACTAAGTGTCAACTAACAGATACATTTAAAGAACAGCTGATTGATTTCATTTTATTATTTACATATGTATTTGAAAAGTACAACAATTTTTTATCTGGCGACCAATTTGAGTCTCCCTAAAATACCCAAAGTAATAAATACATATTTTTTCTTACAATAACAATAAACTTACCTTATTTTCTTTACTAATTGCGTCCATTTCGTTCACAAAAAAATCAAACAAAAAAGAAAACAAACTAGAGATGTATTTTTAGTCAACAAAAATCTATTGAATACAGTGTTGCATTGCTGAAAGCAGTTGTTGCGATAGTCATGATTTGTGAATAGAATTTTTAACTATCTATGAACTATTTTTTTTTTGTTTCTGTTTTATAAGTTTCGACTTTAGTTACGATTTCTGAATATGCGCCAATATTTCTAAAACCATTAGATAAACTAAATTCGTGTCATTTTCATAAACTAAAATTTCTTTATTATAAAAGTAATTTTGTACGGTGGTATACATATGTATGTATACCCAATAACCACAAATTTTTTGTGAATTCCAATGTTGGAATTCCGGTGTGAATCCAAGCTTGAATTACATTTAAAATCCATCCTCTTTCCAGTCTGTTTGAAGTTTGTTAAAAAACAACAACAAATTTGTTTGAAGCATACGTTATTTATGGCACAGAGTTGATGGAAAATCATTGGCGGCGGTGAAGACGATGATTTTATAATTAAATTTTCAGATTCAAGTTCGGTTCAACTTGAATCACACCGTTATTCAAGGCTGGAATTACACTATAAAGGTACTGTTTTGTTCGACTGTAATTCAATGGTTAATTTTGCTGGATTCGCTATTGAATTCAACTGTGTTTCAACTGTAATTCAACACTGGAAATTGGAAATTGTGACTTGATTTCATATGTAATTCCACTTGAATTTTAGCCAAAATGCTTATTGGGTTTACACATCCATACAAATGTATATGTTTCTTAAAATTTTACAGACACATTTAACTGCCAGTAAATTGTGTAAACCTTTTAAAGATTCATAAGAGCATGTAGTTTGGAAACATTAAAATTGATGTTTTTTAGTTGATTTGTTAAACATTACAACTGAGAATAAAAGTAAACAATTTGCATGTAGTTGGCTGAAACGCAAAACCACGTAACTAACAGAAAACCTGATAAAAATATTTTAACACATTTGATTTTGTTTTATTAAAATGCACGCGACAATAATTATTTTTAACATTTGAAACAAAATTTGAAAAATAATGCCGGAAAAAAAGAAAAAAATAATTACAAAAATGTTTTTGTTCCTCCTGGAAAATTTAAAAAATGTAGTTTTGCATTTCGACGATATATGACTGTTTGAGTTTTGAATATTAAAAAACATTCGCCAAAAAAATATAATGGTTTATTTATCATAAAATGTTTGTGAAACTTTTGGGTAATTTTATTAAAATTTGTCAAAAATTTTTTTTTAATTAAAAATTTAAAAATATGTTTGAATTTTAAAAACAAGAAGCTTAAGCAATAACTAAAGGCCTACTGATTATATTATTCAAATGTTGCAATCAGATAGGGTAGGAGCTATGGGAGAAATTGTATTTAGCTTTGCGCTGTTAAAAACATGTTTAAATGTTTTCAACATTAACGTTAAATTTTAATTGTTTATTACAAAAAGAAGTTAAACAAGTAAGAGCACTATAATCGGCTGTATATACGCTTCACATTGACATTTTGAAACCCTTAACCTTGAACTTAAAATGTTTTCCTCTAGGAGCGACTCCGGGGAAATTGTAGGGATTTTTTATCCTAATACTTTATTTTGTATGGCAGCGATGTTAGGGGCTGGGGATACAAAGTAAGTACATTTCATAAAAATGTTTGAGGGGAAAAAACATTACAATTTTTCTATCTTCGTATGGGAGCCCCTCTTAGGCGATGGTGACAGGGGGAATGTTTGGGAGGGAAAGATTAACGGAAAATATTAATTTCTTGTAAAAAAAAGATATTAAATAATGAACTTAAGCCAGAAAAAGATCAAAATTTTGTTTAAATTGTTTGCTTATTTTTATTTCTTTTTCTTTTACTTTTCACTGCAATTTAGTTGCTTCAAGTTATCTTTATAAGTTATTCTGTTCTTAATTTTATTTGTGTTATTTAAAAAGACTTATTTATATTATTCTTAAAGCTTCTTCAACTAAAAGCATTTTGTTATTGTTTACACAAAAAACTTGACTAAAACTATTTTTTAAAAATGATTTTTGAAATTCTTTTTGTATATATTCTTCTTGTATACTTCTCTTATCAAATTCCTTAAATGTTTTTTCTGCAACTACCTTGGCTACCTGTCCTTTTAGCAAGAGATTATATTCTTTTAAGCAGTTCATTATAGTTTTTTGTCAAATGATTTATTACTTTTGAAGTCTTCTTTAAAAAAGACAACTATTGGAAAGTTATGAACTTTGTAACTTAATTTAAAAAGCAAAAGAAGCAAAAAAATTATAAAAATTTATGTATTTTTAATAAACTGTAAATGTGGACAATGAAGAGAATAGTTTTAGTAAGATTGTGTTTGCTGACTAATATTGTTCCTCGTTCAATTTGAGGGTATTAAGGAAATAAGAACAATATTAAATGAAATACTTATAGTGATATTTAGCTCTAAAGCGAAAATTAATGTTTTATTGGCGTATGAGCCATATTTCGTTCCATATATAATTTAATATTAATCATACGCTTTAATTTATACGTGAAAGTATTTTGTTTTTAAAATAATATCAAAACTTAAAATTAGTTTTGATGTGTATAAAGTTAAAAATTGTGTTCGACAAAAAGTCAAAGTCTATAACATATTTACCTTATATGTATGTTGTACGCTGTTAAACAAAATTAATATTAGAGACTTAGGAAAATAAATTAAGACGCAGAAGAAAATTAGAACCACCTAACTGTCAAGTTAATTACCAAATATTCAACACAAAAAATATTAAAAACTTCCAAGTAAAAATAAATTATTTAAATGGAACTAAAGCCAAAATAATAAAGGCAAAAAATTTTCCAAAACAATAAACTTAACAAAAATACAAACCGTAGTCAATACAAGTTGTTATATTTTTTTAGCACTAACAACTTATTTCGACAATATAATAAATATTTTTGTTACAGGAAATTTAAATTTAATTTAAATTTAAATTTAATTTAAAAAGAGAAACTTGGAAACGCATTAAATTATTTAAAATTTGCTTGACATGTAAGATAAATCCTGTCAGATAAATTTAAATTTTATATATACTAGGCTGCTGTAGCCTTGTATTTAATTAAATTGTGTTTAGTACAGCATTTGTTCTAACTTAATTTAAACTTATTTTTTTTTGTTTTGTTTTTATTCTATTGTTTCCTTAGGCATTAAACAATCTCAATTGCTTTGGAAACTTTTATATTTCTTAAAAAAAAGTTTCCCGTTTATTGTTTCGGTGCCTGCTAATGAGCTCTAAAATAGTTAAACAATGTGTTAAATTAAGTAACAAAACTTTGCTTTTGCAATCATGCTTAAGGCTTTTTAATATGACTTTGACAAATTAAAACTTTACGCTTAGGGGAATACAACATGAGGGGGGGAAAGCTAAACGTGATACGTTCTGTCACATGTTAAATAAAGTTAAAGCAAGTTTTGCAAGCGGGCAGCATAATTTTTAAAATTTATAGAACTTGCAAGTGACAAAAATAAATATTTTTTTAAAATGAAGGTAGCCAAAAGAAGACAATTTAAAATTTAATTAAAATGTTTTTCGAATCTACTTCCCGACCAAATGTGACCTTTTTGAAACAGAATTTTACCCTAAGCCTTACTTCGGTCAAGTTTTTATAATTTGGCCGACCCCAAACACAAGCCGAACACAGACCGAAAGTCTACTGTTTTACACGGCATTTAGACTATGTTACTTGTAACACGTTACTGTAACATGCTACATGTTTTTGTTGGCAAATTGGGTAGAGAAGGCAGAGCAGTTACAAAAGTAACACTATTTCTGTTTTTAATGTTTCTTTAGGTAATTCTTAAGGTAATTGTAAGGTAATTGTACCATGGTCGGAACGTTCAAGAAGAAGAATAAACAATGAAACCAAAACAAAATATAAAAAAGAGACAAGTTTCTAGTAACATAATGTAAATTCTTGAAGTTTTTGGAAGTTACCTTAAAACGAAATAAGAAAATAGTCATGTTACAAGTAACATAGTCCGTGTTACTAAAATAAAAAAAGGTTTACACATTTAAAAAATTTATTAATATTTTTGTTATCGAAACAAAAAATTACAATTTTATAAAGGCAATATAAATAAGTTTCTTTTACTTAAAATAAATAAAGTTATAAGAAAAATATGAAGAAGAAAATAGAGATTAATACTCTTAGTAGTAGTTTAATCCAGGAGTTTTCCTAAATCAATTTAAAAAACATAGTTTTGCATTAAAGTTGCACAGTATGCCTTTACTTTTATATACAGGGTGTCTGGTGCAAAATTTATATTTTTAAATAAATTTCAAAAAGTAATAAGAGGTGCGATGTCGTAGTGGTCGAGTGTGCATCGTGCGCTCCCTGTGGAAACATTTTTTAAGAGAAATGATTCTTATATAATGGCTCATTGACAATTTTGTTCAAAGTTCGGTATTCAGCAAATACATTCGTTGGGGTGTGAAGAAATTCCGTGCAAATGCTTTGGCTATAAATGTCCTACGGGCAGGTTCCAGTCGATCTTCAAGGACTTCCAAAATCATTAAACTTTTTAAAGCAGTTTACGTGAAAATCCGCGACTTTTTATACGCTAAAAAGCAGTCCCACTGGGACTTTCAAGAGCAATTATTTATGAAATTAAAAAAAACTTTTAAAATTCAAATCGTTGAAGAACTGAAAGAAAGTGACTTTGATTTACGCAACAATTTTTTTAAAACCATTTTGAAGCGTTTTCGCATTGTAGGTCCCATTATTTTCACAAAACGGCCACTTCAACAAGCAAAACTGCTGTTACTAGCCTTCAAGAACACTGAACCCTCGTTAAACATCAACAAACCTTGTTTCGAGCCGGGGTAACTGTTTGGTGTGCCTTATCAACACATGAGATAATTGCACCATTTTTTTCATAACTTCTCGAGCCCAGCCGACTAGTGCCAATGATGAAAATTATAGACGCACGATAGCGGAATTCTTTTTGTCAAGCCTGCTAGCTCATCCATCTTACTTTTTACATACTTGGTTTCAAAAGGATGGGGCGACTGCACACACAGCCATAGCTTCGATGAATTTGCTCCGAAAAAATTTTCCCCAAAACCGATCATTCGCTTAAGGGACATCCAATGGCCACCAACTCCGCCAGATCTTACTCCCATAGATTTTTTATGGGGCTACCTAAAAGATAGGGTTTATAATGATAATCACCAATCTTTTGTGGCTTTAAAGGAAAATATTTGTCAAGAAATCTGCTACATTGGGCAGAGTTTACTGTAGCGTGTAGCTCCGTTTTTAACCGTGTCTTCAACTCAACGAAAGGCATCTCTTAAAAAATAAAACTTGCATTTCCATTTTAATGTTAAATGCTTTTAATAAAACTTTGTGTCAATTATATGAAAAAAATATTAAATTAAAGCAGCACGCATCTTATCTCCAACAGACAAGCGTGCAGTTTTAAGAATTGCATCTAATTCCTCTGTTTTCATGCCAAAAACTAATGCGAAAGACAAAATTTCTGCTAGCAATTTGACTATTCGGTGCTTAATTGTAGATGCTCCGCATATCCAGAGAATGAAACTTAAAAAAAAACATGTATTAAAACCAACTTACAAAGAAAACCGACTGGATTTTGCCAAAGTTCACATGACGTAAAATACCAAATGGCACACAGTTGTTTTTTTTTTTTTTTGACAAGAAGAAATTAAATCTGGATGGTCCTGACGAGTATAACTTATATTACCATGACATTCGAAAAGAGGAAATAATGTTAAGCTGTCGATACAGTCGACAATCATAAAATGGCCAGATTAAATTGCAATTCAAAACGACCAAACTAATACCAAAACATTCTGAAATGAGCTTTTCCAGAATGTAGTAACATTTTTGAACATTTCCGTTGCAGTTTTTAACAGTACAATGCTCCAAAAAAACAATGCCAGAGCGGTAAAAGCCTGGATAAGTGACCAAAATGTAAAGCTGATTGTCTGGCCACCATACACACTAGACTTAAACATAGTGGAAAACGTCTGGGGATGGTTTTCACGGAAAGTTTATGAAGGAGGTAAACAATATGAAAACGTTCAATCGTTTATCAATGAAATCGTGACCTCTTAGGACCAGATTTCCTTAGATTACCTTAAAACTCTCAACGATTCAATTCCAAGTCACATATTCGAGATTATAAAGTACCGTGGAGGGAACTTTCATTACTATACGTTAAAGAACAATTCAAACCAAATAGTTCTTAACAATAAAATCCAATTTAGTGAATAATTTTTATGTTTTTTAAACTTTTAACAAATTAACTTTTTTTCTTAGTTTCCCAAAAGCTTTTTTTAAACTTTTATAAAAAAATTACAAGAACATTTAAAAATAAAAAATTATTATCGATAAAAATCAACAATAAAACAAAATATCTAAAAAAAATTATTTCAACTTTTTGCTTTGGTTAATTAAAAATTCGCAGTAACATATAAATTTTTTGCTGTTGTTATTTAAATGAACTGGAGTGTATATAACATTTATTCTTATATGTTTGATACAAATCATAAAATTTTAGTAAAAACAAATATAACTTAACTTATTTCAAGAAATGTAACTGATAGAATACAAAAACATATACATACTTAAATACTCTTGTTAATTAAATGCAAATATTAATTATGCTCAAACATTATCTTGATTTTCATTACAGAAATATTTATCTATATCGACTTAGCCATTTGGATTTATTTAAAGCTAAAACTTTAATTTTTGTATATTTAATGGTTAAATTTAAATTTAACACATATGATATTGTATTTAAAATTTGTAACTTAATTACAAATGTAAATAATAAATAAAGCAAAGATATGTTGAATTGCTTACTATTATTATTAAAATTGTTTGTTAGAGCAAAAAAAAATAAATAAATATTTCTATTCTTAAAAATAATTAAAAAAAATGAATGACTAATAAAATGTAATTGTTTTTTATATATCTTGACTACCAAACATGTTACACCAAATAGGTTAAATGTCACTTGATCATTCCACTTATGACTTAAGTTGCTAAAGAACATCAAACAATTTAAAAAAATTAGTTATAAAATTATTTCTGTTTACAAATTTAATTTTGAATTTTATTTTTTGTCATTCCGTTTGTAATTTCTTTATTATCCATTTGGGATCCCATAAAGTATATATATTCTGGATCCTTATAGATAGGGAAGCCGATTTAGCGATGTCCATCTGTCCGTGTTATGGTTGAAATCAACTTTTAATTTAAACATTTTTAAAATCGCTCCTACGGCTGCCAGGGTTCTCCTACAAAGGTAAAATGTAAGACGGACCCGAATTATTTTATCCATCCAAACATTTTTGTGGAACATACTTACCCTCTATCTCCAGCCCCTGACATGGTTGCCATACAAAATTTTAAAAAATAAGGTAAAAACCGCTACAACCCGGAGTCGCCCCTAGAAGAAAAAAAATGTATCACAGACCCCCACTAGTTTTTCATCCCAAACGTATTCCTAGCGTATACTTACCCCCTATTTCCACTTCAGAGTCGGCTTTAGAGCAATAAAGTGTGCGACCGACTCCCATTAGTTTCTTCTCCCAAACATATTTCTAGAACATACTTACCCCCTATCTCCACGCCCTAAGCGGGCTGCCATACAAAATTTACAAAAATGATATGAAAATGCCCACAACTTCTTCAGAGTCGGCCTTAGAGCAATAAAGTGTACGACCGACCTCATTAGTTTCTTCACCCAAACATTTACCTAGAACATACCAACCCCCTATCTTCACGCCCAAACAGGGTTGCCATACAAAATTTACAAAAATGATATGCAAATGCCCACAACTTCTTCAGAGTCGGCCTTAGAGCAATAAAGTGTACGACCGACCCCATTTGTTTCTTCACCCAAACATTTACCTAGAACATACCAACCCCCTATCTTCACGCCCAAATAGGGTTGCCATACAAAATTTACAAAAATGATATGAAAATGCCCACAACTTCTTCAGAGTTGGCCTTAGAGCAATAAAGTGTACGACCAAACCCCATTAATTTCTTCTCCCAAACATATTCCTAGAACATACTTACCTCCTATCTCCGCGCCCTAAGGGGGTTGCCAAGCAAAATTTGAAAAAAGTTTGGATAAAAACCCCTACAACTTCCCCGTTGTCACGTGTGGAGCGTTAAAAATGACAACGACCCCTATTTAAAAACAAGAAATATTTCTTAAGTAAAACATGGATAAAAATAAAATTTGGGATTTCAAAAGGCCAATGTGAAGAGTATATAAGATTCGGCACAGCCGAATATAGCGCTCTTTCTTGTTTTTTTTTTTTTTTAAAGAAGTTCTTCTTTAAGGATGAAAGTTACTAAGTTTTTTGAAAATAGTTCTTTTAAACAAAAAGTGAGTCGAAAAGAACATATTTTTATTTTGTCAAATAAAACTTAAACCGTTCAGAATTTAAATTCATAAAAACGTGTGAAATTATTTAAAAATTCTAAAAATTTAATAAACAAGACCATGTTGTCATATATTTCGTTACGTTTTGGACGAATATGTCCGACAATATTTTCACTTCGTCCTTTTCTTTCTGTTTTAAAAAAGGCCAACACCTTTCTTCAGCCCGAATTCGTTGGCAGTTGGGTGGACTTGGCTCTTGCAGTAAAAAATTAACATTATTGCTTAAAAACTACCCAAAGGATGTTTTCCTTAATAGCATAGTGCTAAATTTGGCCAGAAATATGAAGTTGCTTTGTGCTGTTTTAACCTTTATGTGCCCGAAAAATAAAAAAAAAACAATAAAGATGTCCGGTCTTGCACAAAAAAAAATTTTTTTTATTTTATTTTTATTTTTTTTTTAAGATGGGGCAATTAGCTTTAAGGTTCAACGAATTCAATTTTTTAATGAAATATCTTTCTTTTTTAAAACAATAGTACAACAATTCAAAATTTTATACATATGTGGCCACACTTTACCACCCGATAACTCGACAAATAAGTATCACAAACAAAAAGTATTAGTTGTGTAAATTTATATTTACTGGAAGTAGAGTTATGGCAGATATCAAAAAGTTCTAAATTTTTTGAATTGCCCGCTTTACGAAAAATGCATCAAATGCTTCAATATCCTTGAATCCTTTTTTTTAGTTTGTTTAGCAAATAACTTCTTTTTAACATTATTCAACATTCAATAGAATTAACTTTCTGTTCTTTTTCTGTAGGAACTAACTATATTTGCAACTAACTGTAGAAAATGTTTTTAGTGATTTCTATTTTATTAGTATTTCTTATTGGTTTAAAAAATGCTTATTATTCACTTAAGCTCTAAAAATTTTTTAACTTTGATGGAAAATTAAAAAAAAAAGAAAAATATGGTCTATGGGTTTTTTCTGTTTTCAAAAATCCATACTGTTTTCTAATAACTACAAGAAAAAAAATTTAAAAAACTAACCACAACTTTAAAAAAAAATATTTTCATAAATGGCTATTTTCGTGATTTTTTCTCAAATTTCGACAGTTTTCTAGAGTTAAAAATAAAAAAAAACTAACAATATAATAACATATAAAACCAAATTAATACCATTAGATTAGATTAATTAACGAGATAAATTAAAAAAGTAAGTATAAAAATGTGTTTGCCTCTTTTTGACGTTACAAGATGCCGCTAACTCCCACCACTGTTTTTAACTTTTTCCCCAAAAATATAGATAAGTTAGTATAAAAAATCGCTAGAAGTTAGCTGAATTGCCAAAAAATTTGATTTTCCAGTTTTGTTGTGACTAATACTAACAAAAACTTGATCAAAATATGACAAAAATGTAATGTCTTTCATAAATCTTATAAAACTTTGAATCACAACAAACTAATACAGCAATTGAAAATCGCTAGATTTGACGAGAAAATAGCTAAATTGGCAACAGTGACTCCCACCTACAAATATTATTTACCGTTATTTTTTTATTTAAATTGGAGATAGGTACGTGACAGAAGTTTTTTTTTTTGCAACATCCTTTGGGAGTGTCTGCAAATATTGCACACAGACATTTCAGTTAAAGAAAAAATTAAAACTTTCTAATAAAATGTTCAATAAATTTATATGCTTGATAATTATTTACTTTTACAAACGAGTAAAAGTGAGGGCACGTGGTTCAATAAACTAACGTGCACATCTCTAATCATAGTGTAAACAAAGATTTTAGTAAAACATCAAGTAATTGGTCAAAATATATAATTTGAAGTGATGGCTTTTATTTCATATAATTCAGATATAGTTGACTGCTGGATAAAAGTAACTACTGAAGATAAGGAACCAGAGGTATATAAATATGTTGAAAGAAAAATGGGCGAGTCATATTTTGACCAAAATAAGTTATTACAAAGTGTTTATTTCTTCCACATCAAAATTTTTGGAAAGAAAGCAAGGGCAACTTAATGCATTTAAGAAAAAAAACATTATTCGTGGTAAAACAATATTTTTTTTTTTATTCTGATGATGTAAGTTTTATAATTTTTAATTGCTATTCTAAAATAAAGGTATTAAAAAATATATATAATTCAAATTCTAAGCAACCACGCTCGAGTAAAAATGCTTATTAAAATTTGCTGCTTCCAACTCCAGAATGTGATACAACAGTGGCTTCACATGCAACAGAAACTTCATCAGTTGCTTCAGACACAGCATCAATGGATATAGACTGCGATCCAATAGGAAGATGTAGAAAAAGTGGTAGACCGCCGAAAGATTTTGGTAGCACTAAAGGCAAAAGTAGACCCTGAAGAGTGGCAGAGTTAGTATTAAAATATTCCCTTGAGGAATTTGCAGTGAAAAAGTTAAAACGGAAATCTCATTCTGTTTTGCAAAGCCCAATGTTGAATTCAAAATGCTTACCAGCAACAAAAGCTTTGGCGCTATATATGAATTTAGATTTGACCGAAAGAAAATATGATGTGCTACGTAACACAATAAATGAAATACACCCAAATTGTTTTCCATCTCTGTGTGCGTTACAAACTGAGAAAAAAAATGTATTCCGTCTTTTGTGGTATCTGAAAATTCAGCAGAAGTTGAGCTAAAAACGTTGATGGGTAGAACCGCAGAAAGTGTAATTCAACTGTGCGAAGTAAATGATAAAATGATGAAAATCTCTTTAATTTGCAAATGGGGCATGGATGGTAGCTCTGGTCATAGCCGATATAAACAAAACTTTGAAAATGAGAATCTTTCGGATGAATTTATGTTTTTATTGCATTTGTTCCACTAAGGTAAAATAAAATATTTATTTCAAGAAGTATATAAATAAATCCTAATAATAACTTGCTTATAAAGAATGGTAAATTTAACAGTAAAGGAAAATTTGTGGGTAAATGAAGCACTATCGTTTACGTTGTAGTGCAAGGCCATTAAATTTATTTTAGAAAAGGAGAATCCAACTCTAATCCATAAAGTTTTCGATGAAAAAGATGTGAAAATAAAAAACTTGGAATGCATATCGCATTGAAAAGACCGGTTTAGTGTTTGAACGGCATACGAAATGCATTGTACAATGTTAGATAGTTCTTTTGTAAATATCTTAAGGGATACCAATTCAACAAGTAGGTGTTTTATTTACAAAGCAGCTCCAACAAAAATGAATAAATTAAATCCTTGGAAAGATCCTAAGATCGATAATTACAAATATGGCCTTTTAACACTTCACTGCTGGATAAAATGTTTTGAATGTTTGTTATATATTGCCTTCCGTATGCCTCTTAAAATTTGGAGGGTAGGCAAAGAAAACAAAGATAAATTTATTGAAAACAAAACAAGAATTTAAAAAAGAGAACAGGTATAATAATAGACCAAGGTAAATGTGGACTTAGCACTACTAACGACGGTAATACTGCCCGCCGATTTTTTTCGAATAGTGCTGTAGCGGCCGAAATAACAGGTATTAATAAAGATCTAATTGAAAATTTTGGTTTTATACTAAAAGTGCTCTCATGTGGGAGGCCAATTAATATAAAAGTGTTAAAAGAACTTTTGACAATAACGAGGAACATGTATTTAATTCATTATGGGTGGTACTATATGCCCAAAATTTTAGTCCATGGAACTAATGCTACCGAGTTTTTCAATTTGTCAATAGATATTAATGTGGCTTTATGCAATTCTAACAAAACGTAGCTAATAATTTTAATAAATATCAGTGTGCTTGTCTAAAGAAGCATTGGAAGCCAACCACAAAATTGTGAGAAAAGCAAGACTGTCCCATATGAGGAAAACGTCACGAAGAGACACTCATAAATATTAAATGACTTATTTAATACTATATTCAGATCCGTTTTTGTCTTCAAAACGAAATCCAAAGACCAAAAAAATTTATAAATTGCAGATATTGATAATACCAATGAGCCAGTTGAAGAGGACGAGACAAATGTTTCATTTTTTGAGAAGAGTCCAATACTGAAAATGATTTATTGTAAATTAAAATTTATATAAATTATTAAATAAAAATTATAATTAAAAAACGCACTTATACGTATTTTAAATTTAATTTTAATTAAGAAAGATTGTAATTTTGTACCTTCACGTTGTCGTCAAATATCATAATGTAGAAGATTTTTATCCAATTTGTTTTTTATTTTATATTTTTGTAAAAAAAATTTTAATGTAATTTGGCACTAACATTTGTTTAACACATAATAATAACCATACCACCTCATTTAATGAGAATCGGATAGCTTTTGTAACAGTCTTAGCATTTTTGCGAAAAAGGATATATGACAGGACCTTCGAGTCCTTGCGTCAATCCCAATAAAAATTATCACACAAGTTACTAGCACGAGATGTAAATAATCTACGGACTATTGTAACTTTCTGTGCAGTTATGTAGTCAAAATTGAAAATTTCGTCCTTTCTATATCGATTTCTGCAAAAAATTTAATTTTTCTTAATTTAAGTATTTTAGACTAATGTACCAAATTTCAAAACTCTAGGACCACTCCTTCCGTTTTTGTCCCATCACTATATGGGATCAAAGCACTGTGCGACGCACGCAAAAAGTAGAGCTACTTTCTACTTTTGCGTGCCTCATAAAGCTTTAAACAAACAGGCCAGCTGATTTTGACTAATGGTGGTGACTAGTTTTATATTATTTTAAAAGCTATCGATAAACTTTATTGAAGCGCAATTTTTTTTTTTTGTTTTGTTATTTAAGTAAAAAAATGTTTTAAAAAGAAAAAACTTTTGCGATAAAGTTTTGCTAAATATTTGATGAATAAAATATATTAATTTCATTTATTTACTGCAATTCATATATGAACAAAATTTGCATTAAATTTATCGATAAAATATACATACAAAGTGCCATCACTGAATATGCATTTAATTGTTTTGATTTATTTTTTGGCAAACAGGGAGGAATAATTTATAGAAGCGGTAAAAAGCGAAGTTTTGTTTAAAAAAAGTTCTATTTTATATAGACATAAATTTAAGCGAGCAGCTGCTTGGGCTGCAATTAGCAAGGAGTTAAATCTTGTCGTGTGCACCTTGCTTGTAAATGTCAGTGTCGATATAACAGTATCGATCAGCTGATGGGGTATGCATACGTGAATTTTAATTTAACGAAAATGGAGAATGAAAATGGCTCCTGGACATGGGGCAAATAGCTGAATACCTGCCAGGAGGACATATTGGAGCGCGGGAAAAATTAAAAATGGCTATTCTTAGATTGGCGGTCAAAAAGAGTGGTGGTGTTTTTTTTGGTGGAGTAATTTGATGATTTGTTTTAAAGTTGAAAATTAGATTAAACTTAACAAACAAAAGACATAAACAAAAGTAAAATAAACAAAAAAAAACTTTATTAAAAAAAAAATTAATACAAATTAAATATAAAAAATAAAGAAGTAAATAAACAAAAACCTGAATGTCAAATAAAAAGAAACTTTAATAAAAAAAAAGGTTATTAAAATCAAACTATGAAATTAAAAGTAAAAGAAAAAAAAACTTGAAATTAAAATTGAAACAAAACCTGAAATTAAAATTAAAATATGCCTGTAAACTTAAAATCTAAAAATAAAAATAAATAAAAAAAGGCTGGGAAAAAATAGATAAAAAAATGAAAGCTTAAATTAAATTAAAGAGAAAGCTGAAAATATAAAATAAAAGAAAAAGAAAGCCACTCCACTGCAACAGCAACCGCAACAGCACAACCACCAGCAGCCCGCCGAGAAGAGTAAGCCGTCAGCCCACATAGCCCTGGCAGGCGTTTAGAGGTTTGAACCGCGCCCTAGAGCCCGTACCCCATCAGCAGGCACACTTTACCCAGAAGGAAGACAGGTCAGGTAATTCTGCCAAATTAGCCCCCCGCGACACTTCGAGGACAGAGACGGACTTCTATGAAACAGACACAGACACATACATATATATATATTTTTATAAGTTAGGGAAACCTAGGCTAGATTATAGTCGTTACCTATCGGGATAGTTAGGGTTGAGCTCAGGCCAAAATATCTCGCGGTGGCTAAGGGGAAGTTTCCCGTAAGTCGCGTAGGTTTTCCTGGAAAGAAAAACATATATAAAATTATATATATATATATGTTTACAGTTGCAAATGAATTCTTGAGACATACCTTACCTAGACACTGGACACGATAACAGACGGACGGCAGAGCAGGACCAGCACTTAGTAATTTTTTTTTGTTGAATCCTGGAAAGAGGGAAATATAATTTGTAAATTTGATTAAAAGGAAAAGATTTGTTAATTAAAGTTTGCGTTTTTTTTATTAAAATTGAATTTTGATTTTGTGTTGAACAAATGTGCTTTTTATTTAATTTTAAATACAATTGTTTGATGTTTTTTTAATAAAGTAAAATTTATAATGTTTATATATTTTTGAATGATATAATTTGTTTTGTTAATGATGAGCTGCTAAAGCTAATAAAAGGGTAAGTCAACAGGAGGTGACAGCATCTCTGACAGAGCAGAATTTGGGACAGCTAACATCCATTATACGCTGTCATGGAGGAGTCCCGATGGATTCCGGTGGGTGGGCCAAGCGTCGGCGTAACATCTGCCGGCGCAACTCAAGTGCAGGACGCAGCAGCAGCTGGTAGGTAATGGCAAAGTTTGCGTGTTCTTTGGTTTCTCTTTTGTTCCGCGTTCATCCATCTTCGGGCTCCATTCTCTTTCGTTTTTTTATTTGAACAGATGGTATGATTTTTTGTGGTGGTGAATTGAAGCCTAGACGCGTTGGCAAGAACCAGCCCAAGACGGCGAGCCCTAGCCGGAGCTTAACGCCAGCATACCAGCGCGGCGAACGGTCTGGCAACATTGTTTCTTTTTCTATGATAACACCACGTCTGCACCATGTCCACTACAATCTATCAGGTAATATTATATTTGGTAAGATTTTTGTGACATATAAGTAGGGTGACCATTTATTTCTTGTTCGAAATCAGTGCACTTTTGGTACTTTTTTTCCTAAAAAAGTTTTATTTAGTTTTTAAAACCTAAGATTCTTCTTCACTTTTAGGGATTGACCTAAAATTTTTTTCTAAGCAGATTAAAGTGTGTTCATCTGTCCGTCTGCGTGCCTATCAATATAAGCGATATAAAATCGCTCCAACTATTTTTAAGTTTTTTATAATCAATTTTGAGTTGTTTAATCCCATTAACTTTTACCAATTTATAATTTACAATTTACCCATCGAAAGTCGCCTTAGCATCACCACACAAAAAAATGGGTTTCATTTTCAATAACAAAAATCCCGGTATTCAAATATTTTTTCTAATATTTCTTGTGATAAAGATTTTTTTACATATTGACAATCAAAGTTGTAAAATAATATAAATTTTTCACCAAATAAAGAATATTTTTGAAAAAATAATGACAGTTAATAGACAAACAACATATTTTAATTTCCTTTTTTGAATTTAAAAAATTATTTATTGTTATCTGAATGGATTTCAATAAACTATTTATTGGAAAAATATAATTTTTTTTTCTATTCTTAAAACAAAAAATATTTAAATAAAAATAAAAAAACCAAAAAATATTTGTATTATATCAAACCTTTTTATATAAAAAAAACAATAAAACTGTTGTTGAATTTTTTTGAAGGTTTAGAGTGTGTTTAAGTTTGTCCATCTGAATTTAATTGGTTTTTACACCAAATCATCAGTAGACTTCTACCCAATTTTAAAAAAAACCTCGTTAACCATTAACCAGTATTAATAAATAAATTTTTAAAAAAAAAGGTTGGCAACACTATGTTGTATTAGACTTGAAAATAAACTTTTCTTGAGTAAAAGTTAAAAAGTATTCTTTTTTGAGCAAAAATAAATGAAATTTACCTAAAAAGTGATTAAATAAACCTTGTTTTTGTCTGGGGTTGTTCTTATACGTGAATATTTTGTATGTATCTTAACTTTTAATTAAAAACTTTTTTTGGGAAAATTATTGACTCATGCTGTGCTTGCCGCCGTTGCAACATAACCTCAAATCAACAACAACCAAAAAGTATAAGTAATCAAAATGGCCCACCCTTGTGGTCTTTGTAAATTGGAAACCGATGGAACTAGTTGTTTACTTTGCCGGTCTTGTGGCACTTGGTATCATACTGGTTGTGAGGGTGTTTCTAAAGTTCCGTTTAATACATTGGATAAAAATCACAACCTATATTACACTTGCAACAGTTGCATGAAAAATAATCCGACAAATACTGACATTGACTATAAAATGGAAATGCGTAACGAATTTGCTGATCTTAAGAAATATTAACGTGATCATACTGATGAAATAAAAAGTGAGCTGTTAGTAAGATTCCCATGAAACTGTCTTATACTGTAAAAGAAATAAAGGATGAAGTGGCAGACTATAAATCCATTGTTAATTCCAGTAATGTTATCAACAAACGGAAATTTTTCGAGTTGGAGCTAAAAAAATCATTCACTTCAGCATCGTCTAAATAGATTAGATTATGTTATCACCGGCCTTCCTACCAATTTAGGGAATCTAAATGAGACTGCGGGTAAGCATGTTGACTCATCTTAAAGTGGATGTTCTTCGGAACGATGTTTTAAATATTATGTATAAATTTAAGCGCGCAGCTGCTTGGGCTGCAATTAGCAAGGAGTTAAATTTATCAGGTAATATTATATTTGCTAAGATTTTTGTGACATGTAAGTAAAACCTACCTACCTATACATTTTTTTTGAAAATGTTTGCCAATCTCCCTGGAAATCTCTAAGGGAGAGTTTTGTCAAAATATACGCAGGTAAACAACATTCTTCTGGAAGTGGTGCAGACGTTGTGGAAAGCGAATGGCAATACTACAAGCAAATGGAATTTTCGCGTGAACGTATTAAACCACGAAAGTAAGTAATCTTAACATAAAGCAAATTATTAGATTTTTATATGTTCTATTGTTTAACAGGACGGGTAACAAGCCTTAGCTCATAGCTCCCTACTGATGAAAGCAGTGCAGACGCATCCCGTTATATCTTTTCAGAATAGGATTGTTCTCAAAGTATTGAAAGTTACCAAATGCATGTATAAAGCTTTTTTTTAATATACATAATTGAAAATTATTAATTTTTATGTGCAGACGTTGCTTTTCGATGCAGATCTCACACCCTTCACTGTAGAAGTTGAACCTGCTTGCACATCAACTGCTTCGAGCTGTTTACCATCCAGCAGTAACCGAGAGAGGGTAAGGCGAGAAAGTGATAGCGAAAATTTCAGTTCGCTTTTAAAAAGAATGCTTGAAATAGCCGAAACTCGCTTTGCCGCTCCATCAAGTGAAAAAGAAAAGAACACGCATGAAGGCTTTCGTTCTATAGTGTGTGAAATTTTTGAGAAGTTACCAAATGAAGCCGTACAAGATGTAAAGTTTTTTTTTATTAACCATTTGCGGAAACAAATGGAAGCTACAAAGAAAAAGTGATATATGTAGTGTTAAGTTTAGAAATTTTGCTAAGTGATTTTTTTTTTGTTTTTTATTTTTTCATTAATTTAATACAAAAAGATGCAAAAACTTGAAACAATAAAGCTGTGAATTATGTAGATAATTACCCAATTAAAATGTTAAGATTGTTTTAAAATAAAAGTTTTTAATTAGAATGGGGGTTACAGTTTAAACCAGGGACCAAAAATCGTATTAGTTTTTCAGGGGTGCCAAGCTCAGATATAGGTTAAATTGCCTTTTAACGTATTTGGTATTTATAAATTTTTTGGGTCATTTTAAAGATTTGGTAAAGTGTATATATCTGGTCGGTGAGAAACTAGCCAGTTCTAAGACCGCATTGAATTTGTCTTACGTCTTTTAGAAAATACGCTGGAGAGCATTACGTAGCCGATGAGATAAAGATTTTGTTTTTGTTGTCATGCCGTTATTCTAACTTATTTCTCTGATTTTCCTTCAATTGGTTATGCATTTTTCTGGTCAGATTGTTAAGCCCAGCTACATAGAAAAAACTTAACAAATTTTTTTTCGAACAAACTTTTTTTTTAATTTTATTCTTTCAGGATATATTTGATTAGATCCAAATAAAAATGTTGTCTGATTTTTATGTCAAACAAAATAAACGAAAAATCAGAAAATTATTTTGCTCAATAGCAATAATTTTTTTACTGAAAAAAGTAGGCATTTTTTCAAATAAATTTTTTTCAGAAATCTTATAAAATTTTGTATCTGATTTTACAATTTTGTTTATAGGACCGATTTTAGACAAAAAAAAATTATTGACTTAGTTAAATGCTTCACTGATTTCTTTACCTTTGCAGGAGAATGCATCTATACATATACTTTCTCTCTTATATATTTCACTCTTGGGAATATATCTTGGACTTAATTCTAACTCCTGGCTCTCGGCTGACTCTAAGTGCGTTGAAATTGTTATACCAAGAGTAGATTTTTTTTCTATTTTAAATTAACTGCAATAATATTTTTGTTATAACCTTTACATGCACACGATTAATCTTAATATGACTGTTTTCCTAAACGCAGTATGCTTTGCATATCGAAATTTCAACTTCTTCCATTTCACACAACTAACAGTTTTAAAAATTTTCTGTGTTTTCAAAGCATTAACATGGCTTTAAACACTAATTTGGGAGCAGAAGATATTATCAAAACCTTCAGTTTTGCAGTCAGAGAGAATTAGAAATTTTGTGATGCAAAGCATACTGCGTTTAGGAAAACCGCCTATATAATCAGAAATTGTATGCCCATCTGTATTTAATTATTTTAGTTTTCAAAATAACAAGAATATTTTTTATTTATATAGAAATATTTTATCCAAATGTAAACTGAACAGCCTCTAAACGTAGTATAAAAGGTCTGTGAAGCAAATTTTCTGTCTTGCTCCATTTAATGCCGATGTTTTTTATCATAAAATTATCTTTTCTGTTTTGCTAAGGTTAGTTTTTTGATATTTACATTCATCCCCTGTTATTTTAAATTTGATATTAAATTTTTTTATATCCTTTTGTTACTAAATATTATTATTTTCTTTATGGTATTTTGACTATTTTTATTAGGGCCCATATTCCAGTGATTTAATTTCTCCTTTTTTTTCGCTTTATACTACCGAAAACACTGTAAATACATTTAAACCCACAAAATAAAATCAGATAAAAATGGCAAACATTTTAAATTTAAGTAGATTCTAATTTAACCCGAGTTAAAATCTTATAAAAAGTTGGTATCTAGTAGAACCAATATCTGACAACACGTGGCGAAACCAGAGTGACCGCTCGTCGACTAAAGTTGCATTTTGCAACCTTTTCAAGGGCCTGTGACTTTTTGTGCGACTTCTTTATGCTGACACTATTTTGCCACTTTTTTTAAATTTTTGCAACTGTTGCCCCTTTTTGTTACGAAAGTTACATAAACATATGTATCTGGCATATGTGAACATTCGCTTTGTTCCCAAACATCGCATGTCATAATTTTTTGAAATTAAAAATGCTGAAAGCTTTTGGCATACAGTGAGTTGTTTAAAAAATGATTTAAACGAGCCGTTGTGTCCAAGTTTGTATAAATTAGTTGCATACATTTTTTCATTACCCCACAGCAGCGTATATGCTGAAATAATTTTTTTCTAAGTTAGGGCTGATGAAAAATTCATTGGCAAGCAAATTAAAAGTTACGAGCTCTAACTAAATGCTGCCAGCTTTAAATTTACTAAATACTGAACTGGAAGACTAGATTCCAGATTATGAACTAAAAGACAAGTACAGAAACGAAGCTTAAAAAAAAAATAATATAAAAAAATTAATAATATGTAATTGTGTATTATTTCAATACATCCCTACAGATAAAAAACCAGTGGGTAGCTAACATGTATTATTTGCTTTTTACTTAGACTAGTTGTCTGTGTGTCTCTCCTTGTTTCAACCTAATTTAAAAAACGATACATATTTTGATATTTGAAAATGAAGAGGCAGACAACTTGTCTAAAGTAAATTATTAAACAGTGCATTTGATTTTTCATAATACTTAAACTATATAAAATTAAATTTATTTTTTGCAATTCCCCATTTGGCTCTCTTTGACAAGTACAAATTTATTACTTCTTATGTGTCTGCGTACAAAAATTCTGTTTCAAAGAATGTTTTCTTATATTATTTTTTTTTAAAATCCTATTTTTTAATTTGTTGTTATCAATTTTTTTGTGTTGTTGAATTGCTGATCTGTTTTTGTTTTTATTAGTTGTAAAAATTGTAATAAAAACTTTTAAAAATGCTTTAAAAATTAGTGCAACTTTTTTCCAAAAACGACTTATTTATGCGACTTTTTTTCCTAAAACGACTATTTGTGCCACTTTTTTAAAATTCTCAGCGGTCACACTGGGCGAAACTACTGTTTAAAAAAACAAACGCATATGCAGCCAAAAACATCCACACTCACCAAAAAAAAAACAGCTATTTAAAGCTTAAGTTTTTCACTTTATCTCTCCAGACCACATAGTTGCCAGATAATTTACCCCCAATATCGTCAAATATTTGGAAAAAAAATCGTCAAAACAAGTTTTGGAAATCGTCAAAGAATCGCCAACACTAAAATTTATGGTTTTAATTACTTTTTTAATTAATAATAATGAAAAAACGGGGAAACAAAGTGCAAACAGGTAGTTGCGTCTCAGGTAAAACAAACTGAAAAAGAAAAAACTAAAATATTTAAGAAATTTTACAGATTTTGTAGTTTAGTCCTAAAAAGTAAGTTTTATTTTATAAACAATTTTTTTTAAACAAATATTTTTTTACAGTAATCAATTTTTAGGAATCCTTTTTCTAATCTTTGTTATATAAAGTATAAAAACACGCAATGGCTAATACATATAAAATGGTTAAAAGGGGTTTTCAAAACGGAATAAACTTACTTTTGCTTGTTTTTCTTTTAAGCTGAACACGTTAGATATACATACATATATAGTGTATATAAACCCAAATAGTATATTTCAGGGGGCAAATTACGGCATTCGATTCGAATCGAAATTTAAAATTTCTAACTAGAATTTCTATACTAAAAGCATTAAGAACTCGATCGATCGAGTACAATTTTAATTCCAATCGAATGCCGTAATTCGCCCTCAGGGTGTTGTATTATGGAATATTAAGGCTAAAGGGCCTTGAAAAACCTTTCATTTTTTTGAGATTTAAATTTCAACTTGTTATTAAGGTAGCAAAAGATTGTTACCAAATGCACAAACATTCCTCCGGAGACTTTATAATTTTACATAAAATACCTTATTTCATATCATATGATATTTTAAAATCATATTTATGTACATAAAACTAAATTTTTAGATTTGGGCTAAATCTTAATAAAAATCGTCAAATTAAGGGCCAAAATCAATAACGATAAATCGTCAAATCTGTAGTGCGATTCAGTAACTTTTAACGATTCGACGATCGTCATATTTATCTACAGAAATTATTGTTTGCTGCTACGGTTAAGTGATTCACTAAGACGTTTTTAACGATAGCGGATAAGTTGATTTTTGTTTGTATATTATTAGTTGTAAAATAAATTTTAACAAAGCGAAAATCATAAATATAGTAAAAATAATATATAATATACAAAATAACCTTTTGTCGATACAACTAACAACACAAAAATTATTGCCGTTAAATTATCAAGTATAACGATTGTAAAAATTGCTAAAAAGTTTTGCTGTTTACTTAACAATAACACCTGACTTTAACAAAAGTGAATATCGTTAAAAACTTTACTGAATCGCAAAATCGTTGTATTTATTGTTAACTTATTTTAACGATACGAATTTCGTAAAAATAAGTTACTGAATCGCACTACTGGCATCTATGCCAGACCATTTAGTTATGGGTGGCCTTGCATGTGGTGTAACGGTGTAAATGTTTGTTTTTTTGCCTGTAAAAAGCAATAAAAATAGTTAAGCCATTGGTAAATAGAATTATATAAACATTTTTATACTCTTCAGTGAAGAGTCTTCACATAGTGATAGGGTATATATCACTTTGTCATTCCGTTTGTAATTTCTTTATTATTCATTTGCGACCCCATAAAGTATATATATTCTGGGTCCTTATAGATAGGGAAGTTGAAATAGCCATGTCCGTCTGTCCGTCTGTCCGTCTGTCTGTCTGTCTGTCTGTCCGTCTGTCCGTCTGTTTAAATCAAGTTTCCGGAGTCAGATAAAAAGATACAGATCAGTAAATGGTGTCAAACGATTACAAATATCCCGCTAACAATCGCTATTTAAAATCAGCAAAATCGGTTCACTATTGACCGAGATATAAGCGAAAACCCAGAGTAACCCATTTTTTTTAGGACAAAATCCGTGCATATATCCCTATATATCTCAGTAAGTATAATCACTTTTGCCACAAAACTTGGCACGGATACTCCTAAAAAAAGGACCTAAATAATGGAAAAAGTTTTTTCCGATAGCACCAGGGGAAGGGGTATTTTTCCTACAATTGCACAAATTTGGTAAAATATTTTATGCGCTATATCTCGTAAACTATAACAGCTATCGACTTAAAATGTTTTACAAAAATTAATTGTACCCTAAGGGCTACACTTTAAAAAAAAATTTTTTTGAGTGGGGGCAAAAAAAGGGGTAGCTCCCATACAAATTAATGATTTGTATGAAATTTCCGATACGCTATATCTCGGAAAGTATAAAAGATATCGAAATGAAATGTTCTACAAAAAGTAATTGGGCAGGAATGCCTACGCTCTAAAGAAAAAATTTTTTGAGTGGGGGCAAAAAAAGGGGTAGCTCCCATACAAATCGACAATTATTATAAAATATTCGATACGCTATATCTCGGAAACTATAAAAGATATCGAAATGAAATGTTCTGCAAAAAGTAATTGGGCAATAAGGGCTACGCCTTAAAGAAAAAATTTTTTGAGTGGGGGCAAAAAAAGGGGTAGCTCCCATACAAATTAACGATTTTTATGAAATACCGATACGCTATATCTCGGAAAGTATAAAAGATATCGAAATGAAATGTTCTACAAAAAGTAATTGGGCAGGAATGCCTACGCTCTAAAGAAAACATTTTTTGAGTGGGGGCAAAAAAACGGGTAGCTCCCATACAAATTAACGATTTTTATGAAATACCGATACGCTATATCTCGGAAAGTATAAAAGATATCGAAATGAAATGTTCTACAAAAAGTAATTGGGCAGGAATGCCTACACTTAAAAAAAAATTTTTTTGAGTGGGGGCAAAAAAATGGGTAGCTCCCATACAAATTATTGATTTGTATGAAATTTCCGATACGCTATATCTCGGAAACTATAACAGATATTGAAATGAAATGTTCTACATAAAGTAATTGGGCAATAAGGGCTACGCCTTAAAGAAAAAATTTTTTGGGTGGGGGCAAAAAAAGGGGTAGCTCCCATACAAATTAACGATTTTTATGAAATACCGATACGCTATATCTCGGAAAGTATAAAAGATATAGAAATGAAATGTTCTACAAAAAGTAATTGGGCAGGAATGCCTACGCTCTAAAGAAAACATTTTTTGAGTGGGGGCAAAAAAAGGGGTAGCTCCCATACAAATTAACAATTTTTATAAAATATTCGATACGCTATATCTCGGAAACTATGAAAGATATCGAAATGAAATGTTTTACAAAAAGTAATTGGGCAATAAGGCCTACGCTTTGAAGAAAAATTTTTTTGAGTGGGGGCAAAAAAAGGGGTAGCTCCCATACAAATCGACAATTATTATAAAATATTCGATACGCTATATCTCGGAAACTATAAAAGATATCGAAATGAAATGTTCTGCAAAAAGTAATTGGGCAATAAGGCCTACGCTTTAAAGAAAAAAATTTTTGAGTGGGGGCAAAAAAAAGGGGTAGCTCCCATACATATTAACAATTTTTGTTAAATTTTCGATATGCTATATCTTGGAAACTATAACAGATATCGAAATCAAATGTTCTACAAAAAGTGATTGGACATCAAGGGCTACGCTCTGAAGAAAAACATTTTCGGATGGGGGGTGAAGAAGGGGTAGCTCCCATACAAATTAACAATTTTTATAAAATTTTCGATACGCTACTTCTGGAAAACTATTACAGCTATCGACTTCGAATATTCTACAAAAAGTTATAATCAAATAATTCATATATTTTGGAGAAGATCAGTGGGACTAGAACATTTAATAAGCTTTATTAACCTTTAAATATGAATAATTTCGAAAACTTTTAAAACTCTTGACCTCAAACTTTCCTCATCTATTTATATTATTCGTACGAACGTTAAAATTTTGTATATATTTTTCTATGGACTTTACAACTTGCACAAGGTTTTTTATTATATTATTTGCAGTACAAAATTACTCGGCTGGGTATATTTAAAGACCAATGTGAAGGGTATATAAGATTCGGCACAGCCGAATATAGCGCTCTTACTTGTTTTTCTTATAAATGCATGAGCATAATATAAAGTACAAACAAAATGCATATTTATTAAGTAGAATTTAAGGTGTGACAATTTTTAATTTAGCACAAAAAGGGTATTAATTTACATTGAAAAATTTTTAGTGTATTTTAGTTATGCATTCTCAGTTAGTGTAAAAGCAGGATTCGGTATTTTACAAAAGTTTTAAAGTTATGTACTTTTTTAATTTCTTCTGGTGGGTTTTCTCTTGGTTTAAAGTTTATTTTTTTAAAGTAAATTAATATTCTAAATTTTATTTATTGTTGAACCAATTGTTTTTAATTATTTTAGTATTGTAAATTAATATTATGTATTATTAAAATTGTTTGTTATACAAAGTTAAATATAGGTATTTCATTTTATGTTAAGCTAACATTTAAGATTAAGTTATTAATACAGTATCTGTTAAAATATACTTTGTTAATAATTTTTTGTGGACAATAAAAGTCGATTACTTGTTTTAGTACAAGTAATGTGGGTGCTATAAGGGGTTTTTGTCTGCACTAAGCTAAAGGAAAGCTACCATATGAAGATGTTAATTTTTATTACACCATTCACATAAGTGATAGGAGTATATATTACAGTCAAATCCCGATAATTCGTAATCGCAAGGGACCGGCCGTTTCTTACGAATTATAGGGGTTTTCGATTTAGCGGGGTTTCGATTTAACGGGGTTAAAATAAAATAAATACGAATTAACGGGGTTTTTCAATTTATTTACTAAAAACGATAAAAAGAAACATAAAAAACGTTTTATGCGTGCGCTTTGACATTTTTCTTTATTATTCATGTATCAAACTAATCTTAAGAAAATAAACACACACACAAGCAAAAGCAAAAATCCACGTAAAAAAACAAATAGCGGTAAACAAAAAATCACTCTTTCAATGTTTTTGTTGTTTTTATTACGAATTATAAGTGGTAGTTAGCAAACAATTACGATTTATAAGAGGTAAAGAAGATTTTATTTGAAAAAAAAATTACGAATTAGCGAGGGGACCAAAATGTATGGAAATTTTACGAATTAACGAGATTTTTTCAAGGGACCGACAGTTTATTACGAATTATCGGGAATTACGATTTATCGGGGTACGAATTATCGGGATTTGACTGTAGTTTGTCATTCCGCTTGTAATTTATTCAATATACATATGTGAAACCATAAAGTATATATCTCCTTGACCCTCATAGATAGGGAAGTCCATTAAGCGATGTCCGTCTGTCCGTGTTATGGTTGAAATTAACTTTTTGAAGTTCCCCCAATGTCGCATAGACCCGTGAGTGGTATCAGACTATCAAAAATTTAAATCCAGCAAAATCTACCGATAACTGACCGAAATATAAGCCAAAAACTATTTCTATTTATTTCTTCAAAATTTATACATAAAAACTTCTACACCTGCCCCAGAGTGCAATCTAAGACCGACTTCAATTAATTTTTCCTTGCGACCATTTTTGTGGAACATACTAACACTCAATTTCTCCCCCTAACAGGATTGCCATACAAAGTTTAATTTTTTTTATTCCTTTAAATTGCTACCACAGCATCCAAGGTGCTCCTATAAAGGTCAAATTTAAGATCTACCCAAAATAATTTTTCCTTCTAAACATTTTTGTGGAATTAACTTACCCCTTTCTCTAGCCCTTAACAGGCTTGCTATACAAAATTTTAAAAAGTTAGAGTAAAAATCCCTACAACTTCCTCGGATTTGCCATTAGAGGAAAAAATCGTATCACAGACTGCCATTCGTTTTTTCTCCCAAAAATATACTTAGAATATACTTATCCCCAACTTGCATCGCCTAAGGGGGTTGCCATACAAGATTTACAGAAATGATGTAAGAACGCCCATAAATTCCCTAGAGTCGGCATCTCCTAAACATATTCCCTAAATATACTTTCCCCCTTTTCTCAATTTCCTAAGGGAGCTAGCGTAGAAAGTTTGATAAATGGTAATAACCCACCCCTAAAGCTTCTTGTATGCCCGCAGATAGGACAAATTTAGGACTGACCTAAACTAAATTTTTCCTTAAAAACATTCTCTACATACTTACCCCCTATCCCCCATAAAAAGTTAGGGTAAAAACGCCTACAGTTTCCCCGCAGTCACCCTACAAGGGTTTGAAAATTAATACCGGTCCCTATTAAAAATTTATAAATATTTTATTAAAAAAAATAGATAAAAATAAAAAAAATCAGGACTTCGAAAGACCATCGGGGAGGGTATATAAGATTTGGCACAGTCAAGTATAGCGCTTTTACTTGTTGTTGTTTCGAACCTGAACTTGTGGCTAAACCCTCAGCCAAAAGTAATAATTGTTCATAAAACCCCTTAAACATAAATATGATTGGCTGTTGTCCTTCTTTCTCTTTTAAGTTATCCAAAATTTTATTTATCTTATCTTTAATATATTTCAGATAATTTAGTTTTTCCGTTTTAAACTGCAAGGAGTAAACTCTGTCTTTGCCCTTTTTTAATTTATTTCGTTCTAATTTTTCTAGTTCACTATAATATTCATTAATTTGTTCCATTTATCTATTCAAAAAAATTTCAATTTTATAGATTTAATTACTTTAATCATATATAAAAGGTACTTTTTATAACTACTACTTTTAACACCAATGTATACTACACTATGGCAATACCCTTTAATATAGATTCTTTTTTTCGGTTATCGATTCTTTCTCCTGCTTTTTCATTTTAATTTGCCACCTTCTTAAACTAAGTGTGTTAGCAATTTTAATTTGTTGAAAAAAAAAATTGTTTTGTTTCGTACAAAAATGTGAGTTTTTATATTTTAAAGTTTTGTGATGGTTTCTTCTTTTAACGCATTATAATTTTTAAGGATGTTTTATTTACAAAATTCCAAGAATTGTTTAAAAAATAAATATTTAATAAATATAATCAATATATAAAAAATAATTTTCAGCGCTAAAAAAATTCATATATTTTATACATTATTGTTAAAAATAATAATAAAAAAATACAACTGTGTTTTTAAATAGCAACTTTACTTGTTGCGAAGGCTGGTCTGCAATTCCTCAAGCTGATCTTTCAGGAGCTAAATTTCACTGGCCGTTTGAACGGTGGTGGGTCAGCGCTGACCTCTTCTCTTAAGGAAGCTCGCTTCCTCAGGTAGCGAACAATTTTGCCGCCTTGTCTGTGCCGTGGCCTCTCAACTTTTGGTATTGAGGTAAGTTTTTTTCTTTATACGGGGTTGTCACTTTCGAAAAATTAGCCGTTAAAGGGTATACCCTAGCATACTGTTAAATAGCTAAAATACTCTATATATAGTATTTAATTCCTAGAACCGATAAATTTCGTGGTGCCAAAAATTGGAAAAAGTATTTTGATTCAATAATACCCATAGAATCTAACAAGTTAATACTTTTATATATTAAAAGTTTAAAAATATAAAACTTTTTCGAAACAAAAGTAGATACATTTTGGAAACATAGCAGATATTTTAAAAATAAAAATTCAAATGTTTTCGAATTATTTTCTTTAAGAAGTAATTAAATAGTCTCATTAAGAAGTATTAGAATAATGGATCATTTTTTATCCGAACTTGGACACTTTTTGATAAAAAATTTATATCATACTCGATGAGTTTAAACTTCATTTTTTATCGAAAAATTGTAATTTTGAATAGAAACTGCTTGAAGAGGTATTTTATTCCTAGAACCGATAAAATTAAACCAAATTTTCCTTATAATTTTTTCTCTAAATCGTTTGGATGTGCCATGAAGCGATAAGAGATCACACATCGGTATTGTGTAATAAAAGCTTTAGTGATAAATGGAATGGAATGGTACACAGAACAAATTTTAACTTGTAATACACTTTAAAAATTGAAGATTGTCTGGCAACATCGTTTTAGTTCGTTGAAGTTTATTCAAAAAAATGGACGCGGATACTAAGGTAGGTGTTTTACAATTATTTTTTATTTTAATTTTAAAAAATTGAAAATATAATTAATTTTTCAGAGACTAATATTATTGCGGTTGGGAGAGGGCAAAAGAGGTGGTGCTCGTGGGCGCGCCGGCCGTGGTGATGGTCGCAGCCTAGGTGGTGGTGGACATGGCTGGCGTGGTGGTGGACACGTCTGGCGTGGTAGTGGACACTAGCGTGGTAATGGGCATGGAGGGCGCGGTAGTGGACATGAGTTGCGTGGTGGCAGTAGACGCGGTAGCGTTGCACGCGGTGGCCATGGGTACCAGCAGTGGTACGAGTGGTACCAGCCACCGATTGTTATATACCCACCGCAACACCAATATTTTCAGTAGGTGCCTGCTGTTTTTTATGGCCAGCCACAGACTGTCCCGAATGAGCAGCCCATAATGGAATCTACTCAAGTCCCTGCTCCAGCCCTTACAGAGTCTGAACATGGGGCAAAGGGCACAGACCCTCCTGAGGAGGAGGTAAAGGGCAGCGTTTAATATTTAAAGTTAGTTAAAAATGCAGTCAGATTTGAAAAATGTTTAAGTCGGGGCAGTGGGCGCAGCCTTCAGGCCAATGGGGCAAGCCGTCAGGGCAGTAGGCACAGCCATCATGCCAGTGGGGCCAGCCGTCAGGGCAGTGGGCACAGTGGCCGCAGCCGTCAAAAACATTAGACCAGGAGTCACAGCCGTCAGAATACCGGTAGAGGCCATCAGTACACCGGGAGAAGCCGTCAGAACCCCGGGAGAAGCCACCAGAACACCGGGAGAAGCCGTCAGTATACCGGGAGAAGCCGCCAGAACACCGGGAGAAGCCATCAGAACCCCGGGAGAAGCCACCAGAACACCGGGAGAAGCAGTCAGAATACCGAGAGAAGCCGCTAGAACACCGGGAGAAGCCGTCAGAACCCCGGGAGAAGCTACCAGAACACCGGGAGAAGCAGTCAGAATACCGAGAGAAGCCGCCAGAACACCGGGAGAAGCCATCAGAACCCCGGAAGAAGCCACCAGAACACCGGGAGAAGCGGTCAGAATACCGAGAGAAGCCGCCAGAACACCGGGAGAAGCCATCAGAACCCCGGGAGAAGCCACCAGAACACCGGGAGAAGCAGTCAGAATACCGAAAGAAGCCGCCAGAACACCGGGAGAAGCCATCAGAACCCGGGGAGAAGCCACCAGAACACCGGGAGAAGCCGTCATAACGCCGAGAGAAGCGGTCTGAACACCGGGCGCAGCCGACGCCATCGCCCGGGAGAAGCCGTCAGAACCCCGGGAGAAGCCACAAGAACACCGGGAGAAGCAGTCAGAATACCGAGAGAAGCCGCCAGAACACCGGAAGAAGTCGTCAGAACCTCGGGAGAAGCCATCAGAACACCGGGAGAAGCAGTCAGAATACCGAGAGAAGCCGCCAGAACACCGGGAGAAGCCGTCAGAACCCCGGGAGAAGCCACCAGAACACCGGGAGAAGCCGTCAGTATACCGGGAGAAGCCGTCATAACACCGAGAGAAGCCGTCTGAACACCGGGCGCAACCGACGCTATCGCCTCCATTATCGCCACCTTCGGCTTGCCCTAAAGCACAATAAGTGTATTAATTTTTTTTTCTAAATAAAAAACTTAAAAATGGCCAATTTTAAAAATAGAAATGATAATGCGCTAAAAATTATTTACCCCCTTATTTTCTAAAACGCAATGCTCTAAAACAAAAATGTATAGAATAGATTTTTAAAATTTTATTTTTCCCATACAATTGTTTGCGTTATTATGCGTTGCGTTTTACGTAATTAAGCCCTTAAAATCAATATTATTTATTCAATTACAAACGGAATGTCAAATTTATTTATATCTAGGATGACCATTCGTCCTAATACACATGTTAAGGCGCCCAAAATTATTTTAAAAATTAATATTATTTTTGCAATTACAAACCGAATGACAAGCTTATATATACCTAGGGTGATCGATTTCATCAGTACATGTACTGATTTTTCATTTGGTGTACTGATCAACAATTCGTGTACTGAAATCTACTGGCTTTTGCGAAAAGGTACTGATTGTACTAATTTTTCAAGACGATTTAATATTTCAAATAATTCCCTTTAACAAATTTGTTAGATTAGAACAAAACTAAAATTAATTTGTTTTATCGATTGATAATAGCTGTCAAAAATTATGAAAATTTTTCAATATATATTCTCTAAATCGAGGCACATTCAACAAGGTAAACTCAAGGCAAATTAAACAAATTCGACCTCTGCATTTCCATTTTGAACGGTAGAATGTCGGAAAAAATAAAAATTCCATATAAAATTACATCTTTATAACATGAAAATGTCAAATTGATTTATTCAGCTGGGCTCTTAATATTACCTGGTTGAGTGTGCCCAGGGTGCACCCTGGCTTACAGCATATTTAAATTAAGTTCTATCAATTCGCCTTGCTTATATAAAATGCACCATGTTTGCAGGTGGTGAAAATGAGCTTTATTGACTGTTTACCACAAAAACCTGATAAAGCTGTGGGATTCTGTTTTTTTTTATACCCCTCATTTTTTTTAAATTAAATTTGTTCGATTTATTCGAATTATATAAAATTTATTTAAATTAATTTGTGTGATTTTTTATTTATTTTAGTATTAAATAATTTGGTCAGATTTTTTAAATTTTACTTGTGCATTTATTTAATTTTTTCTCAAAAATTTGTTTACTACACAATTCAAAAAAGTAAGTACATATACATTTACATACATATCTACCCTTCACACAATTTCTATTCAAAAGTAACAATTATTCGATACAAAAGGAAGTCTAAACTCATCGAATATGATACAATTTTCTTACCTAAAATTTGACTTTGTGCTTTTAAAATATTCAGTATGTTACCAAATTTTATCTACTTTTGTATCGAGTTTTAATACTTTGAATATATTAAAGCATCTAAATATTAGAACGTTTTTTAATTTTAAAATTTTCAATTAATTTTAATAAAGGAAGTTAAAATATTGAAAATATAAAAATTGTTTTTGTAAAATGTCTACAGTGGAGCAAAAGTCGTGACTTATTACATACTTTTATACATACAATTACATACATACCTACCCTCTGCTGGGTATATTAAAATACCAATGTGAAGGGTATATAAGAATCGGTACAGCCGAATATAGGGCTCTTAATTGTTTTTGTATAGATTTCCACACCACCCTTGAGGTACTATACATGGTGCGTTGCCACTTTTTTTACACCATTAAACTATTTTTTTAGCATGCATAAGACCGTTTGTGTATTCTTACATCCATTTAATATTCTTTTGTGCATATATTTTATGCCCTCTAATGTTCTTTTGTGCAGACATTTTATTTAATGCCATCTTCTACTACTTCTACTACTACTTTGAACTAACTACAAATACAAATTTATACTACATATATTATGGATTGTATTGATTTTTATTAAATTCTTGTGCCACTTTTTTTCAGTTATTTTTGTCTGATTTTTCAAATAAATACATGCAATTTTAAACTTAATTTCTTTTTGTGTTTATGCAGTTTGATAAAAAAATTTAGGTTTTTAGGTATTGCTTTTCAAATTAATCATTCTTTAGCTACGGACTTTGTTACTGCATATTTTACATATATTAAATGAATTATTAAAAATATTTTTAACACATTCTTTGCAAACTGTTTACTTACATACGCTGCACTTTCTTTTATTTCTTTGAGAATTTCCACAATGGCAGCAAAACTTTGAAAAATTATCTGAATTTCGTATTAGCATTGTTTTTATTACTTCTCTATATAAGTCAGGAGACGGAAACTTATGAAGTGATTCGCCAACAAAATAATAATAAACAAACATAACTACAAATACACCACAGTCTACAACATCTGTTTGCATAGCTCTGCTAGATATTTCGGTGAATTTCCATGACTTATTTTTAGAATGCGTTAGAAATATTTCGTAGTGGCTATTTTCTCTACCATTATATAAAGAATCAATGAAAATGTATTCTCGTAGTATCATATTTAAAATGCAAAGATTAAAATGACCATTTTCTAAGATTGGTATTATTATAAAATTTAGATTACATAATGCTAACTTATCAATTTTTTCCAGACAAACTTCGTTAATTTTGACATGGCAAGCTAAGCAAATTTTTAGAATTCTCTTTTATAGCACAAAGAATTGCACAATCCACAACAAAGTTGGTTAGTTTTAGTAATAAATAAACGAATTTGTGAATAAGATATATATTAAAACAAAAATTTTTTTTTGCTTTATATATAAACACTCACTCACAAATTCGTTCCTTTTTTACAAAAAGCCCGAATTAAATTAACAAACGTTTTTTAAAAATACAAACACATAAAAATTTAAAAAAATCTAAACTATAAGATTACATTTACATTGCATTTTTAAATATTTCTTCAATAAAATATTTTTTTTTTTTTTTTTTTTTTGACAAAAAGAGTATGAAGAGACTACTTTTCCACACAGTTTGTTTAAAATCGAAAACTTTCATTGAAGTAATATCATCTTTAATGTAAAAAGGAACATTGTAAATAAATAAATATTTCGTGCTAAATGAAGAAAAATGAAGCCAAATTTTTCTTGGAAAAGCTAGTATGGTCACACTAAATATATGTTAAATAGTCATATACATTCATGATATTTTATCATGGTAATACATATACAGTCCATTTAAAAAACTATCAAAGATTCTCCTTTGATAAAGTTTAAGCGCAATTACGCATTTGAGAGAAAATATGTTAATACAAAATTTAAAAAAAATTTAAATTTTTTTTCACCTATTACTAATATTTTCACTATAATTAATTCTCTCGTAGACACGTTCGTATATTACAAAATTTTGAACGACCACGTACATACTACATACATACTTATTTTTTTATTTACTTTCAATTAAATATTTTTAAAATAATTTTATTGTGTTTGATGATATTTTTCAATTATTATAAGGAAATTTTTAATATTAAGTAAAAATTTTTATTTTGATAGGAAACTTAATTTTTTTAATCGAAAAATGTTAATAATAATAAATATTTATTAACATTTTACTGCATTAATTTACATCAAAACTACTAAATTATCATACGTGCACATTAAATTTTTTGGCTGGGACAGCCAGAGGAATGATATTTGAAGACTTGGGTAGGCAATATTTTTCGGTGTCTATCAACAAAAAATTTTTAAGTTTTTCCAAAGAATATAAATTACTAGAAACTGCATCTCAGCAAAAAAATTTTTGTATAATGGGTTGTAACATAATTATGTATAATGTTATTTTGTGTTTTTTAAAATTTTTTTTGTTATTTGTTTTTTCCATATTTTTATAATTGGATCTTCGCCTTTGGCGAACTAACAATAAGTATTCAAATCTGAAAACTAAGTAGTTAATATTAGTCCAGCCAGTGCCAGACTAAAATTTAAGTTCTCATATTAATAAATAAGCTTCATATAAGCGCAATAGTATGCGCAATAGCAGGATGTTTCGAGCGAGCAGGTTGGGGTGAGTTTCCAGCAGTTTTATTTTAAATGATTTTTTTTTTGCGTTTGACTAAAAAATACTTTTTCCTTTGAAAGAATCTTTATTTTTCTTTGCCTGGAACTACCTTTTTCAAAAGCCCAATTAAATAAATTCTTAATATTTTGTGAGAGTAACAAATATCGTCAAACCACTTTGGAGTCAATTGCTTACACGACTCAATAATATATGGCTTTATACCAATTTTGTGAGGTTATGTTCTAAAAATTTTGTGAAAGACAATAATATGTTTTTGCATGTATCCATTACTTTATCCGAAGGAGCATATTAATTTCTAAAATCTGTAAGCGACTGGTAATTTTGAAGAATATAAAAAGTTCACTTGGGGTGGCTAAAACTTTATCAATCTTTATTAGTTCATTTGTACATGTTTTGCAATTAAATTTTGTAATGACTTAAAATACCACGTCCCAACAAAGTATCTTATTGAAACCAAATCGACTTTGATAATTGCACTCCACTCCACTGATTTTTTTCATCACCATAACCTGCTCAGTGACTGTAGCTACCCTAATTTGATGGCGAATTAAAGCTATCTGTTGTTCTACGGTAGTATTTTTTTTTTTTTTTGCAAAGGAACATCATGGTTATTCAGAGCCGCTATCCGTTTAATATGTCGACCGATGTTTTCCAGAGACATTTTGTTGGTTTAGTTGAGCAGGTTGGCACTGTATCTGTCTTTTCTCTGGCGGTTGCTCCTGCGGCAGTTGTTCCTCAAAAAGCTGCTCCTGCGTAAATTCTTCATTTGGCAGTTGTTTGGGTTTGTCAGGAGTTATCTACGGTTTTCTTCCTTATTGGCGGAGTTTTTACTAAACGCTAAGAGCTATAATTCAGGTTTTTTGCCCATAAACATCACAGCTTGGTGCTACAGCTAAAGACAGAGATAACATCCGGTCTATTTGCTCCTCAATCTTACTCAAGCTGCTATACCTGTAAAGACCATCACCGGTTTCTTGCAAGATTCTTTTTTTTTTTTTTTTTAATAATAACCAGCACTCAGGGGATGGCCCCTACACATGCATTGCATTTTGTTGGTATCAGGAAAATAGGTTATGGGAAGGAGGATTAAGGGAGTAGTGTTTGTGGACATTTGATTTAAATTTCTCGATATTTACTGTAGCAGGAAAGACCCAGCTAGGAAGTTTATTCCACATACGAACTGTGCGACCGAAGAAGGAATTCTCCCTGTAATGAGTGGTGCGATTCACTGGCCAGTCAACTACGTATGGGTGTGCTCTTCTAGAAAAACGTGTATCACGCAAAAAGTTCCGGGTCTCGGAAGCTTCTTTTATTTTCTGCCAGCTGGTTTTTTGTCCGGCATTTTAAATCCGCCCATGTCAGTAAAGAAAACGTAAATATTTTTTTTAATCAACGTTGAAATACTAACCTTTTTCCACTTAAAAACTGTACGCGTAGGGGGCCAAAGGGAATTAATTTTTTGGCAAACATTTTTCCACTCTTCTTCCACGAACAACTTACTGCTTCCAAACTTAGGCGTACCTTTTGCTAGCTCTTGGTTTTCTTCCATTTGTTCCACAAGTAGCTTAAGCTGCTACATTTTTGATTTTTTTACACTAAAAAAAGACGAAAATATTTTTTTAAAACTATTAACAAAAAAAATTAATTTACAGTTTATTTTCCATTGCAAACCTTAATATTTACAGACGCTTAAAAAAATACTTTCCACTCGAAGGCAAAACACAAAGTGACTAATTTTGACATTCGTGTTCGCGTTGTTATCGATCTGTTCGACATATATGGATCCAATTCTATATGAAAACTCTTACGTTTTTGTTCGGCATGTCATTCGAGTAAACGTTCGCATTAAGTATGCTAACATAAACAGAAATCAGTTTTTGTTCGTTTTGTACGCGAACGAACGCATTCTTTCGATATACATAGCTAAACAGGCTATTAGTTTCGGCTAAAGTTTTTATAGCGCAACCATTCTAATAAAAATTCGTGTTGCACATTTCACACGCATATCTTCAAAAGAATTAGGAAAACTATGTTGCCTGGCTAACTTTGGGCACATTTTCGTTTTTGCATTAACTTTTAATTCATATATTTCGTTAACTATTTAGAAGCTAGCATTACCATCCGGCGTCTTTATGTCACAGTTTAACCATTCATTTTGCAATGATTTTATTAGATGCGAAAAATCATACATACAAAGGACATTTTGCTCGCTAACTTTGAAATAAGGGGTTTCCGCAGTTATTTTAAGGTTTGAAAAACATTTTCTATTGGTCGAGCCTTGGTCACATACAAGGACGCAAATGCTTATACCAATGCTTTTAAAAATTTCAATATTTTCCTTAACAGTTTCAGTTAAAGTATGCGCAGATAAACCGTTTTGGGGGAAAAAAATGGTTAAATATAATATTCCAATTTGAAAACATTGATTTCACTATAAAAACGCAGACATCGGTGGAAATTTTATTTTTCCTTGCAAATCCATTGCTCTCAAACCCATCAACTAAGTTCAGATTTGCATTGTATCTTAACTCTTTTCTTATAGACATTTCACCCATAAGAAGCACCATATGTTTGGATTCTATATCATTCAGCTGCGCAAATTTTTTAGGCCAGATTGGAGGAGTTTAATCGGTGACCACCGGTTTAAAGTTGAAACATGAGGCAAGCTAAGATTAAGTTTATTTCTAAAAAAAATAAGTAGATTGGGATTTATAATATATATTCTGAGCCAAATATCTAGCATCTTGGGAATACTCTTTTGGACGAAGGTTCAGCAATAGCTTACAAAAAGTTTTGCTCTCTGTGCTTATGTTTTGTAAGGTACTTATACATTTTTCAATGGAGTTTTTTAAAGTCTTACGTCTTGTCTTGGCTTTCCAACTAGTTGAGTGGTTCGATTTTCTGTTTTTGTATATTCTCTGATTTTTGCATGTTTGTTTTTATACCCTTCACATATGTGATAAGGGTATATACATATAAGTTTGTCTTTCCGTTTTTAATTTCTTTATTATACATTTGCGATCCCATAAAGTATATATAATCTGGATCCGATTTAGCCATGCCCGTCTGTCCGTGTTATGGTGGAAATCAACTTTCTGAAGCACCCCGATGTCGCATAGACCCGTAGGTGGTATCAAACTATCAGAAACATCTGCGAGAAAATTGTTATTGAAATTCAGCAAAATCGCCCGATAACTGACCGAGATGTAAGCCAAGAACTAAGACTACCAAACCAACAACAAAAGCAATATTAGTCATGGTGATATTATAGTTAGTTGTTGTACAATCACCACCACCAGTTGCGTTGCCAGAATAATAATTTTATCATATTTTTGATGATTTGTGGTCAAAAATATGATAAGATGATTTTTTTTCTCAAAGGATGATTTTCTTCATGTTTAGAAATTATGACTTAATTTTGAGCTATTTGAAAGGTCGTTGAAATACATAATTTGTTTGCAAATTTTTTCAACAGTAAATTAAAAAAAAAAAATAAGGTTTGTTTCAACTTGCCATTTATTGCTTTTTTATACTTTACATATCGTTTGGTCAATATTACAAGGCTGTATGAAATATTTATTCTGGCTTAATGTTACATAATAAAATGTCAAGGTTGTATATGAAAATGCGCGACTTGAAGTGTTGATCGAGAGGCTGTTTTATTTTGTATAATGCAAACAAACTGAAAACTTTATATGTATGTCGTTTAAGCATATGAAAGATTTAAGATATATATTTAAGATATACATATATTTTTTAGCTGCGCTTTTTTTTCATTTTAGCTAACGATATGGATGTGTGTATATTTTATTAAGTGTAACTACTTAAATATTTTATAAACCATTTTTTGTATTATATTTTTGAGTGTACCCTGGTTTACAACAAATTTAAATTGAGTTCTATCAATTCGCCACGCTTATATTAAACTCACCATGTTTGGTGGTGAAAATGAGCTTTATTAAACAAATGTACTATAGTACAATTACCTTAATTAAGGTATGTATGATTGTATGATTCTTTACAATTTTGTTATATGTATACAGACATATGTATGTACATATGTATGCAGATTCAAAATGTATTTGTAGAAATAAAGTTTGGTTTAGTCAAAAAGACTCTAAACCACATCTAAATTAAAATAAATAAGCCCGTTCCCAAAAATGTTTTATATAATACTACCACCTTGGTCAAAATTCTTTAAAATATTATCTCCGCAAAATTTTGCATATTACTAAAACTTTATGCGCCAGTGGTTAAATTGAATCTTCTTATGTCAGTTCATAATTTAACATGTGAGAACCAGTCTTTTTTTAAACAGAAATGTCACACATGTTACACACATATATATGTACATACATATATATATATATATGCACAGCGGGTTGTTTGGGGACAGTAAAATTCTTCACTTTTAACGGTAAATTTTGATAAAAAAAGTAAAATAATATACCCGTATTTTTACTTTATATTTATTATTTAAAAAAAAAAACGCCTTAAGTATGCTCCGTGTCGTTTGAGGACATGTCCTTAATGAACCCGCTACGTATAAGAAAAAATTTGTTGCCAGATCTTTTACGTTTTAGCACAAAAACTTAATGCCGCCGTCATGTTTTTTCAAGTGTCCATCGAACTTTGGCTTTTTACTGACAATAAACTGAATTTAAAAGGTAGTAGCATAGGATCAGCTTTTTATTATTTACTTTATTTTGTTCAAACAGCTTAAAAAACGAATAAAAAAAAATTAATAAATTAAGCTCTAAAGCTGCATACCTTACGTTTCTATGCCGGTATTTTTATTTGCATTTCATGATATTTAGCCATATTTCCTCGAAACTTCAATGTTTAAATTCCATATGGGCGTTGGTGATGAGTTATAACTACTATCTATGAAACTGTAACCGATATCGCAATCAAATGTTCTACAAAAAGTAATTGAACAACAAAACCTACGCTTTGAAGAAACATTTTTTTGGGTGGATGGTAAATATGGGGTAGCTCCAATACAAATTAACAATTTTTGGAAAATTCCGATAAGCTATATTTCGGAAACTGTAACAGATATCGAAATCAAGTGTTCTACAAAAAGTAGTTGGACAACAAAATATGGGGTAGCTCGCATACAAATTAACAGTTTTTGGAAAATTTTCGATACGCTATATCTCGGAAACTATGCACTACAGTAGCACATATTCTCTTATGGTAGACAATAAGAGTTATCCAAAAATGTATAGGTGTCCCTCCCAAAGACTAGGCGTTAGACGCTATGGTCCTAGCTAAAAAATTATTTTATGAAAAATACCATAGAAAATGGTAAAAACTATTCATAATCAATATTTTTAAAATTCAGTTGAACTTTTTCAACTTCACATCTTTTTCTGTTGAACGGCAGGAAATTAATGTAAACGAAATTTCATTATTATAAGCAAAAAATTATATTTAAAAGCCATAAATATGTAATATGCAAATAAATATATAAATAAGTTAACTTCTTTACGTTTAATTTCCCTTGGATAGAGAGTAATTTATTGCCAGTGTAAGCTTGGCTACTTAGTGTAGAAGAGGTTGGCGAAGCAGCTTGGCAGCACCTTTTATATGTGCCTTTTTTTAAGGCTTGGTAGAAAAGTTCCAGAGGGTGCGGTTCTTGTTGCGTAGTACTGCTGCCGGAAAGTTTTTTTTTTTTTTTAATATTTAAAATAAACAGCGCACAACGTTCTTTGGTGTACCATTTGTTTTTTTTTAACTAAATTTAGTTTTCAAAACTTTTTTAAATTTAATAAATGCCATAAATTAGTGTTAAGTGTGGGCTTCATGAACGGGCGCCATTTTTAAAAAACAAATGGCGCACCAAAAGAAAAAGTTCTAGAGGGTGCGGCTCATGTTCGGTGGTACTGCTGCAGATAAGTTTTATTTTAATTTTTAAAATTAATCACAACAGCCGTAACAGTGGGCACATCAGTCATCAAAGGAACTAGACCAAGAGTCACAGCCTTCAAAACACCGGATGCTGCCGATGCCATCGCGTCCATTATCGCCACCTTAAGCTAGACCCAAACCACTATAAAGGTATATTTAAAATAGAAAAATTTTTAAAAGAATATAAAAAAATTTTTTAAATAAAAATGTTTATGTGCCCAAAATTATTAAAAATCAAAATCAATATTATCTTTGCAAAAAAAATTTATGTTTTAAAAGCAATAATGTTTATTTTATTTTTTTAAAAATTCAAAAATAATCTTCGATATTGGAAGGCGATGGCTCGCATCAAAAAAAAAAATTTTGTATAAAAATCCGTATTTAGGATAAACTTTCAATCAAAATTTTTTTTTTTTGATACGAGCCGAAATTTTAACCTATTGAATACCGTTTAAATTTAAAATCCGCCATTGATACATACAAATATGTACTATGTAGTAGTTAATTATTAAATTTTTTTTTCACCTATTACTAATATTTTCACTATAATCAATACTCGCGTAGACACGTTCGTACTTAAAAAAATTTAAAACGACAACGTATTTATTTTTTTTTATTTTAAATTTCAATTGAAGATTTTTAAAATAGCGTTAATGTGTTGTATAATGTTTTTCAATTATAATAAGGAAATTTTTAATATTAAATAAAAATGTATATTTTGTTAGAAAACTTAATTTTTATAATCCTTGAAAACTTTGAAATTGAAAAATGTTAATATTAATAAATATTTATTAACATTTTTTTATTCTATTTAGGGTTATATAAAATTAGTTTTAATGTCTGTAATATTTTGGAGCTTCATATTTCATTTCAAGAATTATGAAAAATTCCTTTTATTTTATACTACTAAAATCGGTAGAGAGAGTTTAAAAAAGAAGTTTCCTTTAACATTAATCTTTTAGGTAAAAAAGAAATTAATAATGTGAACGAACTAAAGCTAAAATAATAAAAGCACAAATTTTTATTTTTTTTTCGAAAATAATAATTATTTGTTTGTTTGCAGAAAAAATTGTTATATTTTTTTATTATTATAAAAATAACGATTGTTATTATAATTGTTTTTAATAAAAATTTAGTTATAAAAATTATTTCTCCCAAACCAATAAAACTAAAAAAAACAGTAAGAACGCTATATTTGGTTGTGCCAAAGCTTTCATACCCTTCACACTGGTCTTTATTTTATACCCAGCCATCTGATCTAGCCGAATTATTTCGTACTGCAAATATTATAATAAAAATACTCTGTGTCGGGTTTGAACCTGATAGATATCCTAGTTTTTGAAATAGAATACTTTATAAATTTAAACGTTGGTGTGAATTACCATGTACCATGTAGAAGGTTTGAGGTCGAGATGTTAAACAGTTTTCGACATATATGGGGGATTTCATGTCAAGTGACCCAACTTTTTTTTTCGATTGGAAAGAAATTTGGACCAAAGTAAGTTCTTGCAGAGAGTAGCATAGACACAATTTTTTAACACGATCGGTCAAGAACTCTCTGAGCTAGAGGGGTTCAAAATTTGACGTTTTCGGCAAATAGGTGTTTTTTCTCATACATGTAGTTTGTTACCTTTTGCTTTTAACAAGGTCGTCCCAAATACTTTCGATAGCTTTTTCTTAAATCTTCCAGAAAAAAATGTTTTTAAAATTAAAAAAATTTTTTTTTTATTTTTTTTAAAAAAATAATTAGAAAAAAATTTTTTTTTTCCAAATATGCCCATTTTTTTTTTTTTTTTTTTTTTTGCTCAAAAGAAAGCTTAGGTCTTTTGCTTGAAGAACTTGGAGGTCGCTTAGTGGGATGCGAGTGGGATATCTATAAAAATAAATGTTTTGTAACTCAAGGCAGAGGTTTTCCAATTTTCGCGTATATTCTGTTTGATTTTTTTGCTATTTATGTAAAATTTTCTCTTAAGCTAAAAAAAAAATTATTTTATGCTAAGAAACAAAATAATTTAACCTTTCCGACGGTATGCAAGTACCAAATAAAGTCTCATACACTCGACACTGCATTACCAACAAAATTGTAGGCCTCTGGAATAAAATCACTTTTATATGGCAATGTCTGAACACATTTTGTTAATATTTTCAATGCATACCGTCGGAAAGGTTAAATTATTTTGTTTCTTAGCATAAAATAATTTTTTTTTGCTTAAGAGATAATTTTACATAAGTAGGAAAAAAAATTAAAGTAGAATATACGCGAAAATTGGAAAAACTCTGCCTTGAGTTACAAAACATTTATTTTTACAGATATCCCACTCGCATCCCACTAAGCGACCTCCAAGTTCTTCAAGCAAAAGACCTAAGCTTTCTTTTGAGCAAAAAAAAAAAAAAAAAAGGGGCATATTTGAAAAAAAAAATTTTTTTTCTAATTATTTTATAAAAAAAATAAAAAAAAAATTTTTTTTAATTTAAAAAATATTTTTTTCTGGAAGATTGAAGAAAAATCTATCGAAAGTATTTGGGACGAATTTGTTAAAAGCAAAAAGTAACAAACTACATGTATGAGAAAAAACACCTATTTGCCGAAAACGTCAAAGTTTGAATGCTATTAGCAATTGAAAATCCGATTTTTAAGGCTAAGAAAATAATAATCTTCATATACAAAAATTGGTGTTTTTATATTAACATAACGGTATTCTTAGCAATTACTTTAAATATATTTGTTGTTACAAATTCCAATTGAGTGCTATTTTTTGTTTATTAGTATAATTTACATTTATTGAGTAATTTTATGAAAATAAAATTATGTACAATATAGTTGACTTATATCTACCCTACAATGTAATAAAAGTCGACTTTTTATCACTCTACACCTATCTATAAAGATCCAGAATTTATACATACATGTACATATGTATGTGTATTTTATGGGGCTAAAGCGAATATTGTAGAAATTAAATTTATTTAATGCCTTAGCGAAACTGTGGCAATCGCTTTATCTCATTATTTCCGCCAATTCGTAATATTTGAAAAGATTCCCAAGACCTTGAAATTTAATCAGTTTTCATATCACTCGTGTTTTTTAATTCGGCTCAATTCACAGAACAAGGCCCATTGTCAAGTAAACCCACAAATTCTTTGATTTTTTTCGTGAATTTGCTTAATCGTTTTTCAGCTGTTAACAGTAGATATTAGGGCACCACAATCATTTGTATATTGTTGATTCTGAGATTATGGGCTGATTTGGCTTAACTTTTGGTGTCCAAATTTTAGCAAAATAATAAATTTACATTAAATTTTTTAAATTTTATGGCTGGTACATTTTAAATTTTCCTTTTAAAATATACATCGAATTGTTGGGTAATCTCAGAATTAAAAATATTAAATTTAAGCTCTATGCGAAGGATATAAAAGTATTTGATTAACAAGAAAAGGTAGGTATTTTTCTTTTTCAACACTTACCAGGTACCAAATAAATATCACAGATTATTTTATATGAACTCTATAGCAAGTTTTTCTATTGTGCGTGTCCTCTTTAAGATCCACAGTATTATTTATCTTTTTCTGAACATGTAGACTATCTCTTATATATCTCTTTCTCTGCACCTTTTCCTTATCCAACATTTTCGTTTTCTCAAAATCAGCTGTGTGGCCTGTTTTCAGGTTATGTTGCGCTAGTGTCGTTGTTTTTTTTTTCTTTTATATACATATGTCCTTAGTTGTCATATTCCTTACATGGTAATTCGTAAACAACTTTTAAAATTAAAAAAAATGCTAATTTTTATTTATTGTTGAACTAGTTGTTTTTTTTAAAAAAATATTTTGACTTTTAGTTTGGCTTAAGTTCATATAATTTCTTTTTATTAGAAGAAATTATTATTTTCCGTTAATGTTGAAAGAAACTTTCATTTGAAAAAAGCTGATTTTTTTACCGCTACTAGCCGAGTAGAATACCCCTGCCAGCAAATGAGTAGCTAACTACAAAAAAAGCTAACTTTAAGTTAGCTTCTATAGTCTAACTTAAAGCCAACTACTTCGCAATGCAAAATTTGCATTAACCAAAGAAGAAACAAACAATGCGCAGTATTTTTTTATATAGGATTTTGAAGTATTGAGAGAACCAAGTCGATTGGAAAACAAACGGCTTCAAGACTCGCAAAAGATTTAATTTATTTAGGGCCATTATTACAATTTATGGAGTAGCAATTGGTAATCGGTTATGGCCAGGTTATAGTATAATTAAAAAATTAAATAAAATAAATAAATATATTTATATTATATTGACTCAAGTTTATTTATATAAATTATTATAATTCCTGTAACAATTACATTTAATTAAATAAATAAACTTTTCGATTTTGTTGGACTTATAGTTTTGCACTATAACAACTTTTTTATTGCCATTATTTTTAAAAATATTAAGGGACATTTTCACAACTTACCGTTAGTTAAATGAAGGATTTTAAAGGACGGATAATGCCCGAAAATAAATGAAATAAAAAATTAAAATCTAAGGCACAAAATTTCAAATAGTTTTAAGTACTTTAAAATCCTTCTTTTAACTAACGGCAAGTTCTGATAATGGCCCTCAGTTTGTAACAAGCGCCCTTAGTATCGTTTTAATATATACATACGAAAGTATATGAAAACTAACATATAAATACTTTTTTTTTTATCAGTAACTTTTGTATTTTTCAATAAAATTATTTTTAATATCTTCTTTTTATTATTGAGCTATAGATAATTTAATTATCTTTCAATTTTTAATTTGTAAGCAACAAAAATATAAGCCCTGAAGAAGTTATCCATTGAGGTAGCGAAATATTGGCTAAAATAAAGAAAAAAAATTTTATAAAAAACAATAAGGATCTATAGCTCAATAATAAAAAGAAGATATTAAAAGAAAAGATATCCAATAACTAGACAGAAAATTTAAAAATTATTGTTAATTATTTTATTTAATAAATATTGGCTTCATTCACATTGAATTAATTAACGGCCACTGACGCCGTCCAATTTTGAACGCCGTCGACTTCGGTTAACGTCATAGACATTTCATTGGTAAACAAACTCGTGTGTCACTTTCTTGTTAAAATATTTTTTTAAAATTATATTGTGTTTCTAAAACAACTAAAGAAATATCGATTGTGGTATAATCAAAAAGTTTAAAGTGTTTTTATTTATTGTGTGTGGTTGTTTTAATATTTATTACAAAACAAACATGAAAGTTGCAAGTAAACGACATTTGAGGAGGCTTTTTAAAAAAGAATGAATTTTGTATTCCACAAAACTTACACCGTACGATGCTGCAAATTCAAAATCTATAAGTTCAGTTTCAGGTGAACTTATATCTGATAGCGATTTTACATCAAGGAAGTACCCCAACCATCACCAAATAAAATTTCGTTCAAATCAATCACCGTTTGAGGAGCTTGGGCTTGGTATGTTAAATCAAGCTCCCCTTGACCCGATGCATCTGATAGATCTCGGAGTTGTCAAGAAAATACTAGTGCGATTATGTGCAAATAAAACTAACTTTAAAATCTGTAAACAAGTTAAAGAGGATATTTTTACACACTTAAAGCCTTAAAAAAATACACTCCACAAGAATTTTTAAGATATCCGGGAGAATTGCAAGAGCTATGTAATTGGAAAGCCAGTGAGTTCCGGCAATTCTTATTTTATAGAGGTATACTGGTCCTAAAGGACAGAGTTCATGAAGACTTCTATTATGAATTCCTTCTGCTTCATTGTGCTACTCGAATGTTACTTGCCCGAGAACATATAAAAAAAAATGTGGAAAATGCTCAAGTCTTATTGGAACTATTCGCGGAGAACTTCCCTTTGGTTTTTGGAAGAGACAGCTTGTCTTACAATGTACATAGTATTTTGCACATAATTTTAAGAAATTTTTTAATAAATTTTTGTTTTTTATTAAAATATAAATTTTTAAATAATGTTTTATTTCGAATAATGTATATGAAAGCTAAGTTTGTAACAAATTACAAACAGTGAATTTGTAGCCAACGTGTAAACAACTAACTTTTCGTTGGCTTAAATTTAACTAACTTATAGTTAATTAAAAAAAAATCAACATAAGGCTAACTTAAAGTAGTAAGTTTATAGCTAGCTACAAAAAGTTATCTTTAAGTTAACAGCTAGGTAACTAACTTAAAGTTAATTAAAAGTAATGCAGAATCGGACAATTGACTACTTCCTTGGACATCGCAATGTTAAAATAGTTAGTTAATTCCATATAAAAGTAATGCAAGTGTCAACCACCAATTCTTAAGAAATAGTTAGCTTTAAGTTAATTTTTAGTTAACGAAATGTCCGACAGGGACATTTTCGGTAGAGAAATCTGTTTTTTTTTTTTCAAATAAAAGTTTCTTTCAACATTGGCGGAAAAATATTAATTTCTTCTAATAAAAAGAAATTATATGAACTTAAGCCAAAATAAAAATCAAAAATTTGTAATAATTAAAAAAAAAACTTAAGTTAAATTTTGTTTGCCAATTTTTTAAATTTATTTTTAAACACTGAAAAATAAATATTCCTGATTTATTGCTTTTGTTGTTTTGTGCGTCGAATTCTTTTTTTTTTTTTTTTGTTTTTCCACAGCCATTAGCATTCGTTAAAGGGTCCTTATTGTAGTAATTTATTGATCGTTGAAGGGGTTTTTATAACTTTATGTATATGTACAAGTAAAAATTTGATATATGTGTGTGCAACATTGTGGGGTAATACTTTCGTGCATCTAGTTGTTTTCACAAAAGTACTAAAACAATAGAAAACAGTTACGTGCAAATTTCGGCAGAAATATCTTTGTTTAATTCAGAGCTTCTATCTGACTTTGTACAGGAGTCAAACACAATGCACTGCGACGATAAAATCGAACATGAAATCATCTCATATGAAAATACCGATGTTGGATTTCATTATGAGTTTAACATTTAGCAATGGTGGAATTCCAATAAAGCTGAGTTCCCTTATTTTTACCAAGTAAGCTGCAAATTGCTGGCTCCTCCTGCAAGAAGTGCTGCCTCCGAAAGAATTTTTTCAATGGCAAGAAACTTAATTTCGGAAAAAAGATCGGCTATTGCATCTAATGCACCTTCTATAAATAAAATAATGTTTTTGCATTTTAATATTAAAAACACAGATATTAAAAACGAAATAGAAAAAATAAAAGACTAATTTTAAATTATTATAAACAGATGTGTTTATTTTAGATATTATATGAATAAATAACCGCGAAAAAAATATTTATGAAAAAAAATATTGAGGTGTTGATGCAGGTCAATCAGACTATAGTACAAAACCAACAACTAGCGCCGAAAGAAAAATTTGTGCATTTTGTCCATACAGCAAACGACGAATGACAAAACCGGCATGTGCAACATGCCAAAAGCACATCTGTGGAGAACACAAACTTGATATCTCTATCTCTTGCAGTAAAAAAACGTCCAAATTAAACAATACTGATCTTATTTTTTAGTTTGCAGTAACTATTTTAAGAATATCTCAAATACCTGAAAACTATGTGATTTAAAATATTGCCTTTTAAGACTTTCCAAAACTAATTTAAACTAATGAAAAATATCTACATATAGCATAGATATACAAACATATGTATGTATATACATAGGTGTTTATTTATTCAATAAGCTTAACAACAAAAACAATACAAAGATATTTACCTGCCTTTTCTTTTTAATCAAATATTTTTATACCCTTCACATAGTGATTAAATTAAATACATATGTTCGATTCTGAGATTACCCAACAATTTCATGTTTATTTAAATAGAAAAATTTAAAATATGTATATTCAAATTTCTTTTTGATAGTCCCTTAAAAAATTGCCTACCCAAGTCTTCAAATATCATATCCCTGACTGTCCCAGCCATAAAGATATAAAAAATTAATGTGCACGTATGATAATTTAGTAGCTTTAATGTAAACAAATGCAGTAAAAGGTTAATATACATATATTATAATATTAACATTTTTTCAATTTAAAAATGTTTTAAGTTTTTATGGATTATAGAAATTAAGTTTTCTAACAAAATAAAAATATTTACTTAATATTAAAAATTTTATTATAAAAATTGAAAAATATTATCAAAGAAAATAAAATTATTTTAAAAATCTTTAATTGAAATTTAATAAAAAATAAGTATGTGCATACATAGGTTGTCGTTCAAAATTTTGTAATGTACAAACGTGTCTACGCGTGTGATAATCATAGTGAAAATATTAATAATAGGTGACAAAAAAATTAATGTAATAATTAACTACTTCATATGCATACATACATATGTATGTATGTATACTACTGAGAAAAGAAAATAAAAACAAACTTAATTAAAAAAGTGAACGGATAAAGAGTTACAGTAATCGTGACTGTTGGCCTAATAGCCGAAAGCTTACATTCTGCTAAGCTTCACAAGCGTTAGCAAAGAAAACAATAGAGACCCTAAAACTATTTGAGTGCAAAACCAAAAATAATTACACACAATTTAAGTGCAAGTGCGTCTAATTAAAAAAAGTGTACTGAATAAGGGACGAACTTAGCCCAATCGGAATAAGGAAGCCAATGCTTTAGCAATCAACACACAAATACAATTTGTCCAAAAAAATCGTAGTTTAGGGGTGCCCTTCAACAAACCGTAAGAATTACACATATATTCACGTTTTAATCGTTGTACCAAAAAATGCTAATGCTGGAACTACCCTCTAAGACAATGGTCACAAACCAGTCCGTAGCCTTCCACGGCTTTGAAACCACGCGCACAGCCCCCTTGAACTCCTCCCAGCTCAACACACCCTCATAGTTTAGCCTATGAAGGTCCGTCATAAATTCCTCAACAGGAATCTCCGTGGGAACCTTCTCAACTACCACCCTCGGACCCAGTTTATCCCTCACAGAGACCTCTAGGCCAGCTTCCATGAATTTCGCGTTCGCCACAACCTTGTCCCTTTCCGCAACAGAGGGGGTCCTAATAATCGCCCCTCCATCTCGTAACGCAAAGAGATCATGGACCCAAACTCCAAGCGACGGGCCTACCTCACCCCTTACCTTCTCTATAACCTCCTTAGAGGTCATTCCCTTCTTCCCCTTCACCACCACCGACTACGTCTCCACCGCCTTTCTAACAGGCTTCGCCACAGGCACACAGGATGAGGCAGCGGGAACAGACACCCGTCTATCCTCAGATGCCTTCTTATCTGACCCCTTCGACGCCACCCCAGCAGCGGCCAGCCCTGAACCTACAACAGGAGGTGGAAGAGAAACCGGACACCCCTGTGACATACCCTCCAGAGCCTCGATCCAAACCCTTAGACGCTCATTCGCCAACATTGAATCCACCAACAGACCCTCAAACCTAGCGGCTATATCCCGAGCCCCTAAAATAACCTCGGCAGATATACCCTCCTTCTTTAAGTAATCTACCAGATCACCCATCCTTTACTAGTCCCAAGGACCCGGACCGCACCACTTTCCCCCTTGTCAGCCTCTACCCCCTCACCATCAGCCCCACGATTCTTCCTCTTAGGCCTAAGCAACTTCCTCCTTGCCTTCCCCCCATCGCGTGACTCGTCCACAGTATCCATAGCAGATGTTTCCGCTACCGTCACTGGCGAAACCACCCTTGGCCGCTTAAAGTCAAAATCACTCGCCGACAACCCATCCGACGCACTCCCAACAACATCACCCTCCGCATTAACAACAGGCACCACAACACCCTTGGCCTTCCCTTTATCTCCTTTACGCTTCTGAACAGCAGCCATTTAATAAACAGCAGAAAACACAGAACACCTGCCAAGAGACGAGGTCACTTACAGCGACCAAATAAACTCTAAACGCCTGCACGTTCATCTAAGTGACAAACAATCACAGAAAATGCACACGCAAGGCACCAAGGTCACCTTTAGTGGATAACAACAAGCACAGACACCTGCAAGGCTATAAACCACTCGCAATTAAAAACGGACAACCAAACTCACGACAACAAAATAACCCAAGCAATAAAATCAATAATCATATATAAATAAAAAGCAATAAATACGCTCACACAAAATCTGATTCCACGTATCAACAACAAAAGGTAATTGGGCAATAAAAACTCAATTACACAGTTATTGCTAAAGTTACGCAAACCAGACACTTACGCACACACAAGCAGTCAGCACTGCACAACTACCTGCTTAGCGCAGTCGCTCGATTCTGCGAAAAAATAACGCAAGCAGATATCTTCACACTCACAATGGTTTTGACAAAAACCGATTAGCACACAACCCGAACAATCTTTCGCTTAAATAAAAACTTCAAAAAATACCACGATTTCAGCCGCTAATGTCCGCACACCTTGAACAACACAAGTTGAATGAGCAGTCAGAACAGACGTGCCAAAGATTAATGTGGATACCTGCCGTGAAGGCCTAACCCCACAGTGCTCTCAACACAGGGTGAGAATTAAGCGTCTACCAGCGCCCCCATAGATTGAAACGTTGCCAATTGGCAATTTGCAATCCATAGGTACCAATTCGAAGACATATATTTGGATATGCCTTCCCCCTTGGTGAGGAGCGGAGTCCTATCTAAAACTCCTTCCGATCTAAGGGTCACGGCACCCGGTTGCAATGCAACTCCACATCGAGTTGAAACTCTCCCCGCATTTGGGTATAAACCACAACCACCACGTTACTCCCACAAGGGGGCCTCGCCATAGTCAGGCTAGAACCAAGGTTCTAGGGGCTCCTGACACCCGTGGTACCAGATTTAGTATAACAAGCTTCTGGTCAGGCCTCGTAGCCAAAAACTACTACCAGTTGAACTCCAAATAGTTCCGGACTGGTTACCGGTCCACCTTCAGTGGACGATGCCTCAACCCGCCCCAATGCAGAGCACTAGGGAGATGTCGAGATACGACCAACACTCATACGCCATCACCACCACCTAGAAAAACTTCCCTCATAACATACTCACAATCCGCAGTGACGACCCCTCACAATTACCTGCACGGCAAGAGACGGATCCCCCAATACCATGTACCAAAGGATTCCATCCAGCCGAAAGCGCAGGTAAAGCTTGAAGCCGACATGCAGATGAGAGCACATACTGCTACCCCCGAAACAACCTGAAGTCTATGGCCCAATAGACCTTCTCCTATACAACGCTGCCCTCGTAAACTCACCGAGCGAGTGCAAGGTACGAGGGTTGGCCAACACACCACCCACATCATATGTACCATTAGTAGATATAATTCCCATACCACCCAGATCCCTGAACTGATCATACAAAGGACAGACCGTCAACACGTGCAGCCAATCCTCAGTATCAGCTCCGCACAAACACCTGGACGACTCAGACAAGCCCCTACAATGCAAGAATGCATTGAAAGAACCATGTCCAGTCAAAAAGAAACCCAGGCCAAGCCCGAAGCTGAAGTGAGGATGGTCCCTAACGAAGGTAACCTCTGGCACAAAAGCAAAGGTTACACGACCATTCTCAGAAACATCCCACCTCCTCTGCCACCTCTCAACAATACACCTATCCAATATCACACCTACTCGCTTCCTATCCAAGCCAGAAACCTCACTCGCAGTAACCCAATCAGTACCCGTGAGAGGTAAACCTTTCCTAACTCTGAAAGCAATAGCTCTACGGATCACTTCCAAGTCCAAGGGGGCAACCCCCAACAACACTTGCATAGCCTCCGTAGAGACCGTTCTACAAACCGGCAGTGAAACTAATAAGGCAACTCTTTGACATGCAAGAATTGCCTTCCTACCCGCAACGCCCATGACCGTCCCATACCATACCGGGGCCCCAAATGCCGCGCAAGCGACGAATAAGCCCTCATAGATGACACGCACTGCCCGCCGGCTAAGCCCCCAGTCGCTCCTAAGAACACGCCTAAGAACTCCTGCAACAGCAGCCAACTTCCCCCTAACATGCGACAGATGAACCAGAAAGTTCGTCCTTTCTGACATAACTAAACCCAGATATCTGACCTCCGTCACATATCTAAGTCTAGTATCACCCGAAAACACCATCGGAGGCCTACTATGCGCCAATTTACCTTTCAGCAGCATCATAACCGTCTTCTCCCTTGAGACACTCACGCCCACATTTCGTCCCCAAGATTCTACAATCCCCATGGCCTGCCCACCCCTGACCTCAAGATCAACTCGGGATTGACCCTCGACAAGGATGACCAGATCATCAGCATACGCACAAATCCTGCAGAAAGCTGCGAGTGACCTCAGCAGTGTGTCCATCATAAGGTTCCATATAAATGGACCACAAATGGACCCCTGCGGACAGCCCCTAACAACATCCCTCCAGACCGTACTATTTCCACCTACTACACACGCCTTCCTACCCTCAAAATAACTCCGCCGAATTGCCAAATCCTGGCATCCAATCTCCTCTAACCTACTTATAATGGCCCCCCATTCCAAATAGTCAAACGCGCCTCTAAAATCAACAAATATGCCCAAGACATATTTTGATGTAGACGCATCCACACAATCCCGGACAGACATCAGCGCATCCTCTACACCCTTACCCTCTCTGAAACCAAACTGGCAGTCACTAACAATCGCACCATCGAGCTGCATGAGTCGAGACACCATAATCCTCTCTAGTACTTTGCCAAGTACAGGGAGTAAACTGATGCCCCGGTAAGATCGTGGATTACTCCTGATCTTATCGGGAGACTTAAGCAGCACTATGACACGAGCTGTCTTCCACGCGACCGGAAAATATCCCTCATGAAAACACCTCCTCATCATAGCCTCCAAGTACTCAGGTATAGCCTTCCAGATGCTTTTACACATCTCTCCAGTCATACCGTCCATACCAGGAGACTTCCTACTCCTAACCCGCTGAAAACTATTAACGATTTCATCCCTCTCCAGTTGCGGAGAAGCAAAACGACCCAACGAAACTGGTGGCAACTGATCCCCAGATTCCGGAAAGAATTGCGACATCAAAGCCCCCATACACTCCCCCCATGACGACAACATCCTACCATCAACACTCAGCGAATCAACCTCCGTCCGCTTATTTCTACCCCTACAGACCCGATAAGCCTCACCCCAAGGATTATCTCTATTTTCCCTAACAAAACTACGCCACTCAGCCTCCTTAACCCTTACTATCGCCTCCTTATACAATTTGAGCTCAGCAGAGAAAGTAGCCTTCCTCTGAGCCAAGTCCTCCGCGCCAGAATGTCTGCCTCTCTGATACAAGGATCGAAGACGACGAACCTCCCGACGCATTGCACTCAGCTCACTGGTCCACCACTTTACCTTACTAGCCCTGGGCGCACGCCGGCGACCCAGTACCGCATCATTGGCACTCACCATCCACGAGTCCAACCTAGCAACCTGACCGTCCAATGACAGGTCCGAAAACCCTGCCAAGGACACTTCCAACGCAATCTCCCTAAAGAACAAGGCGTAGTTGTCCCAGCTAACACCCGGACGACCCCAGCGCCGTAGCTCCTTTCCACCCATGCCACGACGCGACTGACCAACCACAACTTCAATGAGGTTGTGATCACTCACCCCCCAATCAACCTTAACCGACCAACTAAAAGTGAAAAACGACCTGGCCACACCATTTGATAGCGTGACATCAATATCACTAACCCCACCAGGACCATCAAAGGTGTATTGATCGCTTGGCTCATTAAGAACATGAGCATCCCGAGCAATCAGCCATTCACTAAGTTCCAATCCCCGGGCATAGCTTGGGCGGGCAGAAGCATTCCCACCCATTTTGCTATGCCACATATGGGAACAGGCATTCGCATCCAAACCAACAATCAGCGGACAACTCCCCGCTTGAGACATAACTGACTCCATGTAAGCCAAATATGGCTCCAATGGTGCCCCAAACCTGAAATACGCACTGCAGAGAAATATTCTCCCAAAAGAACCTTCAGCAGAAACACACACCCCAAATTCGGATGCACTAACGACCGTGCAATCAATGCCCGGATCCCCTACAATAACAGCCGCTTTAACCCCGGTATCACAAAATACTCTCAACCCCCTAGGAAGACCCCTAATCTGGCCAGAAGTAGCATACGGCTCTTGCACAAAAACAAAAGCCGCACCCAAACTACGCATGGCCTGCCCCAACTCACACATCACAGCATACGACCATTGGCAGTTAAGCTGCAAAAATTTAAAACTAGTTACACTTGTACTATCCATATTTAGTGTCTAGAATTCACCCTAGCCCCATATATCGGACATTCCATGGATAACATATAATGGTCAGCAGGCAGACCCCTCAGCGCACAATTCCGGCAGTGTACCCCAGAAGTACAACGTGACGCATAATGTCCGGTCTGACCACAGTGACGACAAGTCTCGCCCTTGGCCCTACACTCCTTGGCCCTATGATCAAACCCTACGCACTTGTAGCAGCAAGGGACTTCATCATACTCACGCACCCAGAAGGAAAACCACTTAATGTAACACCTTCCCACCTCAAGCAAACGCCGCATAGCTCTGGTACTACCCTCCAAAATGACCGTCACAGACCTATCCGTAGACTTCCAGGGCTTTGAAACCACCCTTACAGCCCCTTTAAACTCCTCCCAGCTCATTACACCTTCAAAGTTTAGCCTATGAAGGTCTGACATAAATTCCTCAACAGGAATCTCCGCGGAAACCTTCTCTATCACTACCCTCGGACCTAATTTATCCCTCACTGAAACCTCCAGGCCAGCTTCGGTGAATTTCGCGTTCGCCGAAACCTTATCCCTCTCTGCAACCGAGGGGATCCTAATGACCGCCCCACCATCCCTCAACGGAAACAGGTCATGGACCCGAACTCCCAGCGACGGGCCTACCTCACCCCTCACCTTCTCTATAACCTCCTTAGAGGTCACCCCTTTTTTCCCCTTTACCACAACTGACCACGTCTCGACAGCCTTTCGAACAGGCTTCGCCACAGGCACACAGGCCGAAACACCGGGAACCGACACTCGCCTGTCCCCAGATGGTTTCCCATCGGACCCCTTCAGTACACCCCCAGCAGCGGCCATCACAGAACCTACCACAGGAGTTGGATGAACCACTGAACATCCCCGTGATCCACCCTCCAGAGCCTCAATCCGACCCCTTAGACGCTCAGTTATTAACATCGAGTCTACCAGCATTCCCTCAAACCTAGCGGCTATATCCCTAGCCCCTAAAATCACCTCGGCAGAGACACCCTCCTTCCTCAAGTACCCCACTAGGTCACTCATCACCACACGCATACCAGCGTGCACACCTTCATTTGTCCCAGGGCCCCGGACCGCACCACTTTCTCCCTTGTCCGCCTCAATCACTTCACCGTCAGTCCCACGATTCTTCCTTTTCGTCCTCAACAACTTCCTTCTCGCTTTCTCACCAACGCGTAACTCGTCCACCGTATCCATGGCAGACGTCTCCGCCACCGATACCCCACCCGCTACTGCCACTGGGGAAACCACCCTTGGCCGCTTAAAATCGAAGTCGCTGGCCGACAACCCATCTGACGCACTGCCAACATCACCCTCCTCATCAATTACAGGAACCACAACACTCTTTGCCTTCCCTTTATCCCCTTTTCGCTTCTGTACCGCAGCCATCTATCAACAGCAGAAATACTCACAGCGACCAAACAATCCTAACAATCCTAAACACCTGCACGTTTCCTAAGTGACAAACAATTATCAAAAGGTACACGCAAGGCACCAAGGTCACCTTTAGTGTATAACAAACTAGCAAGCACAACACCTGAAAGCTATAAAACACTAATAATTAAAAACAGACAACGGACAACCAAACTCACTACAATAAAAACAGCCTAAGCAATAAAAACAATAAACATAAATATATAAATAAATGTAAAAAATTTTTAAATGCACACACAAGCCAATTCCACGTATTAGCAAACAAAAGGTAATTGAGCAATAAAACTCAATTACACAGTTCCCGCTAAAGTTACGCGAACCAGACACTTACGCACACACACACAAGCAAGCAGTCAGCACTGCACACACAAGCGGTCAATGCCGCACAGACAACTACCTGTTAAGCGTAGTCGCACAGAAAAGGGTAAATGATTAAATAAACAATTACTCAGTTTTGCGAAAAATAACGCAAGCAGATATTTTTAACACACGATGGTTTTGATAAAAACCGATTCTCACACACCCGAACACACTTTCGCTTAAAATAAAAACTTCAAAAATATTTCAAAAAATACCACGATTTTTTAACCGCTAACGTCCGCACAGCTTGAACAACACAAGTTGAATGAGCAGTCAGAACAGTAGGCACCAGAGAATGACATTGAGTACTCTAAAATAAGATAACTCGAATATTTACTTATTTTTTTCGGTTATTAAGTATAACTATACATGCACCGCACACAATATCCACTTATACATGCATAAGCTGGTACGGTTACATGTATACGCAATACATTTTTTTAAAAATACCTTAAACACATACCTTACAATCGAATATACATGTGCTAACACGCAATATCTATAAGTATTGAAAAGTAGCTACTGTATAAACTGTATACAGTAGCTAGTTTTAAAAAGACATTAAGTATAATGTAATGTAATGGTATACAGAAAAATATCAAAAACATGTAAAGTGATTTACTCTGCTCTTTCATGTTTTGTAGAAAAACTGGCACTGATCAGGAATGGGAATATTTTCTTTTTCGTTTTTATATTAATATTTTTTTATTCTGTAAGCAAGCATATGTAATAAATTCGTATAAATTTAAATAAAAATAGTTGGAATTTGAATGGCTTATCAAATATAAAAACTAACGTACTCTTTATAGAGCACGAAAGGCGAGACGTCTTGGACATTTTGTATATATTTGTATGTTATTGTAAAAAAATTAATACAAAATGTTCAAGATGTTCGACTTTCGTGTTCTATAAATAGCACATATGTTGAGTACAAGAGCATTAGAACAAAAAACTTTTAGCTTAGTTGGGAAAAGCAATAGAAATATATAAACGTTGACCAAGTTGTTATATAGTATGTAAAGCTGGGATCCCATGATCGGTGCAAATGACCTGATATACATAAACGATTTTTATTTTGCGGCATTGGCATACATTTCAAAAATTGGAGCATTTTTTGGAGAGGTCACATTATTAGCGCATGTTGTGACAAAATTTTCAGCGCACATCGATCGGTAGCAGGTAAATTCGTAAATAATAATTTTCTGTAAAAAATGTTTGATGGATTTTGATGCTTGGGGTTTCCAGCAATTAAAATGTCTACCTGCTTGCTATCTGTTTAGGTTCTGTGTACACATACATATGTATGTACGTACTTATTCATAAATTACTGCATGAGTTTTCGGTGTTATTTCACATGCATATTTTTATATTTATTATTGTTCTTTATTACAAAAAGTAATTATGAGACATATTGACAACTTTATATGTATATGCATGTTTCAAAAAGAAAACGGAAGAAAATAAATAAATACAAAAAGGACAGCTATACGCTTAATACAATATTTATAAAAGTAAGACACGAAACATTCTATGCAAAATAAAGAAACCCCTTGTAGTTTGTATGCCTTCAACTATCAAATAATTCAAAATAATTATGTGCGCTTTACACAACGCTCTTAAAGCCAAAATTTAATTAAACTTGAATTTGTAAGACCATACCCACCACCGTCTATATTAACCTATCCAGCCCTGCCTTTTATTAATAAAAATCTACTTCTCATCTTGAAGTGAGAGAATTGTAAATACATGTAGATGATCATGATACAAAGAACCAGATAGTTCCGTCGGCCTAGCTGATTAGTGCCGAAATGTCAAAATTAATGCTCTCCCTGTAAAAATAAAACAACAAAAATTATTACTAATCGTTTTTTTTCTATGAGCTTTTGTTTGTCAACTTGGTACTAATTTGTAGTTGTTGCAGGGACGAGATTACCTGATTAGTTGTATCATGTAGATGATATACAGGAACAGCGTTGTCAACCTTAGGTTTCAAAAATCGCCAAAATTGAGAAAATTACGTAGTTTTTAAATTTTGTCATTAAAATTATAACCTTTTATTAAATTTTATAAAAAATTATTTATTTGAGCCTTTGTTTTGCTTCTTTTTTCGATAATTAAATTAAATTATCAATTAAACAAAAAAAAAAATATTATTAAAAATTTTTTTTTAATAACCATTATATAAAAAATTATATTTTTTCAAATATACTAGTAAATTTTACTTCACAGTTGCCAATGTAATCCCAACTTTCTAAAAATGCACATCTTTAAATGTCCAGTTGATCTTTAGAATATTCTATTGTATTTTAAAGCTGACAGCGAAACTCATGTTCGGTTGGTAAATATGTCAAATCACACAACAGCACCAGTAAAAATTATAAATTTACCTCATTTACCATAAATACCAATCTTACTAGGCACTTTATCAACAAGAATGAAAACCGCTTATAACTGTTGAATTTTATATTATGATGCTATTAATATGAAAATTAGTATCTATGAATACGTTTTCTTTATCAGGAGCCAATTGTAAACCGAAAAGGTTTTGCATATGAAAAATTACGTTAAATACTTTAGTGTATTTTTTACTAATTTCAAAGCGCCTGATCAATTTGGAGCCTTGTTTACCTTTCAAAATCCTGTAACATTACAATTTTATAATAATTAGAAGTACTATAACATATAAAATCCAATAATAACTGTTTTTTAACGGTTGTTGGAATTCATAAGTTTTTTATATGTATGTATTAACTTATATACATTTTTTAGTTTAAAAATAAAAACAGTTTTTTATTAGTACAACCTGTAAACTTTATTTAAATAGCGGGAATCCCGGGAAATTAATTTTTAATTTCCCGTTTCCCGAAAAGCAAAAAAGTCCGGGGAAAAAACCTTAGGAATAAGTAAATATTTTTCAACGGTTTGAACTAAAACCTTTTATATTTACGTTATTTTTTTTACAAAAGTTGAAATACAGATAATTTAACAAAGTTTTTACAAAAATCAAATAAAGGATTTAAAACAACAAATATTTCGGTCAAAACAAGTTAAGTTTTGCTTTTAACAAATATAGTTTTTATATAAAAATTTTTAAAAGTTTTGTACAGAATTTATAAAATTAAAAGAAAATTTTTTCTAGTACTAATTAATACAAAGAAGTTTATTTTTTTATTTTCTGTTAATTTTTTTCCAAAATGCCTGAACTGTAAAGAACGGATTTACTGTTTAATTTTTAATACAAAAATGTTATACTTTCTCTGTGAAATTCAGCCAATAGACATTTTTAATAAAAAAAAAGTAAATTCTAAATTTTCTGCGTTTTTATATGTCGCGTTTTTTTCTACATTTTGGTGTGTTTTGAAATTTCTAAGTTGACAACGCTGGAAATATTATAAGAATATTTTCTCTCTGCACAATTATATGGTAACCAGGGATGCCACTATCATCAATTTAAAACAAGTTTTGTAAATTTTTTACATCTTTAAGACTTCTGCTTTTAAAGCCTGGGACTTGCTTTCTTAAACCTAAGTACCGGCCTTAAACTTGAAACACGAAATTGTAATTTATAAATTTTGATGCGAATTAACCCATTCTCAGCCATTGTACTCGCTTGAGTACAGAAAAAAGGCAAGATTTAAGCACGCACAAATTTTTTAGCGAAAGAAATTAGGCAACGTTTCTTTTACTTTTGCATTCAATGTATTGCGTTTAAAAGACACATGAAAAAAAAAATTAAAAAAAATATACCGTTATTGTGCATTTTGGTTTGTTTTTGTAACACTTTGTCATTTTTGCGACTTTTAGATAGGTCAGTCATAATAGAGCTGCGTGGAGCAAAGTCTGTTTTGTTCAAACAATAGTATTTTTTAGTTTTGCGAAGAAGAGTGATTGTGTGTACATATGACAAAAAGTTACAGGAAAAATATTTTTTTTGGACAACGTTTTGTGAGTAGCAAAATTGCTGTACCCAATCGAGTACAATGGCTTGATATGTATACATATTTTTTAGAATTTTCCTTGGACTAAAATGGAATTTGGAGCCATCAAAACCTCAAGTTTTTATGGTAAAGCTTTCAAAAATTTAAACAGCGCTCTTGATTTTGTGGAACATGATGTTCACACAAATTTTGATATAGCGATTATTCCACCAGATCCGGACTATAATACAGATGAGGAGGAGGGTAATGCTGAGGATATTCTTTTTGATCGCATGCCAAATGATGTACCAGGTGAAGTCGAAGTATTTTTTGATAGTGATAGCGAAGATAATATCCCACTTAAGCAGTTGCGGCAGACAATGTCTTCAAAATCAAACAAAAACGCTCCTAAGTGGACAAAGACACCTTGCGATATTCAAATGAAACAAACCAATTTTTTTTCAGACAGTGAGGTCAAGATGATATCAGAATTGAATGGCAAATCACCGGTGGAGCAAAGACTATAGACTAGAAAGATGGTTCACTTGGAACAAATTTCATAAACAGAAATTTTGAGTTTGCAATGGGTGGTTACGGTAAAGGCAAAGGGAAAGGAAAAACACTCTCTTAATTTGAGAGAAGACAGAAAATAAAAAAAAAGATCACAAAAAATTGACGCCAAATTTTAAGAACAACAACAGCCAAAAAAAATATTAATGGTGCATGTACATACATACCAACATATACATATGGATGTATGTACATACATTGTTTTCCATGTTTATTTTTTTTATTTTGCTGCTTTTTGATTTTACGTTCATTCATACGTGCATATGTATGCCTCTATGTATATTCAAAAAAAAAGACACCTTCTTTTAAGCAAATTGATGGTTTTGTTTAAAATTTGCCAAAGAAGTATTGTTTAAAAGCAGTTCATGTTCAAAAACAAACGCGGTAGCGAAAGTTGTTGATAATCTAGTTGTAGGGTACAAATACGTACATATTTTATTGCTGTAGAAATGAAATCATGTCGATTCGAGCTGAATTAAAATACCCTTATTTTGATGTGTAGAGAGCTATACAAATAAGGCGACTTCTAACATTTCTTAGAAGTTTTAAAATATTAATTGCATACATAAAACCTCAAATTATTTATTTTTTAATTTTTATAAATTTTTTGGACAATATAACTTTTGTCTTCAGTTAAAAAAAAATCATCAGTGTGACTGTTAAAATCATGTTTCCGGATCCAAATAGTGGCGCACATAAAACGTTTGGCATCAAACAATCAGAAATATCCCTGTGTCAATCGCTATCAGCATATTCGGTCTTATGATCGAGATTTAGTCGAAACCCTAAATCCATTTTAAGGGCAAAATAATGTATATATCTCAATTAATGCAGCCACTCTTGCCACAAAACTAAGCACGGGTACTTTAAAGATAGGGACCTAAATTAGGGGAAATCATTTTTCAAATAGGAGCAGGGGAAGTTATATTTCCCCTTAAATTGCAATATTTAAAGCGCTAAATCTGAGAAACATAATAGCAATAGAATTAAAATGTTTTTTAAAAAGTAATTTTACAATAATGAAAAAAAATATTGGGAGCGGAGCAGGGGAAGGGGTAGCCCTCATACAAATTTACAGTTTTTGTAAAATTTTCGATACGCTATATCTAGAAAACCTCAAATGTTGAAAACAGTTAAAACTCTCGACCTTAAATCTTTTACATGGTATTTCTATTATACATAGTACAAACGTGAAAATTTTGTAAGGTTTTCTATTTCAAGCACTAGAACAGCTATCGACCTCAAACCTGGCACAAAAAAACTTTTTTTAATTACAATATTCGCAGTATGAAATAAATCAGCTAAATCAGATGGCTGGGTATATTAAAAGACCAACGTGAAGTGTAAATAGGTATTTAAGATTCGGCACAGCAAAATATAGCGCCCTTGTTCTATTTATTTATTTTTTTTATTTTCATATTAAAAAGTGGTTTGTTTTGTCGTATAAAATATTTAATATTAAAAAAATTGTTCAAAAAAGGGAGAGTACATTATCTAGTATTAATTCCCATACACGCTTTATTTTTTTAATAAAAAATTGACATTTGTTATTTTAAAGTTAAAAAATATTTTTTTATCAGTATATAGGTATAAGTTTTAATAAAAAAGTTTGTTTTTTTAAAGAAAAATTTTCGAAAACTAAAATTTGTAAGGTTACATTTAAAATTACAGTTTTTTTAACTTAAAACTTGATGTTTGCACTGAAATAAACACAATGTGAGTTAAATAGCCACACCTGTCACAATAAAATTGCAAATATGTACCTGTACATATAAAAAAAATAAAACGATCTGAAAACAAAAGATATTCTGCGCAAATAAAACAAACAAAAAATTTTAATTAAAAAAATAAGTTTTTCAATAAAATTAAACCAATTCGCCTGATAAATTGTAATGAAAATTTAACAAAGTAATATTTTTTCTATACGAGTATAAATGTAGAATCAAAGATTTAAAAGTAAAAACTTTAAATAAGTAAAATTATTCTTAAAGATTTTTTGTTTTTAAATTCAATAAATTCAATAAATCAAAGTACACGAACAATAATTATATATAGGGCGGTATTTTACTACTCTCTACTTAGAATAATGAATTTAAAGTTTTCAGAAAAACTATATCTTTCTTCAGTTAGGTATTTTTATTTTGATAATAATGGCATTTTTAATCGTTGCGAATCGACTTGGTTTCATTTATACAACAACAAAATACGTATTGTTGCCCTATAACTACGCATTGAAATTTATTCGCTACTATCACGGCTTTTTGCACAAAAACTGTATTGAAACATAACTTCTTTTGCCTTAATTCATATATAAAAACAAACAAAAAGAATAACAATGTGTATATGTACACTGAAATGTATTAATGTTTGTATGGACGTGTACGATGTACTTATGTTTTGGTTTTTATTTAAGGCATATCGATACAAGGTGGCCGCAAAAAAAATAAGGGAGACGTTCTCTTTATTTTTTATATGGAGTTTGAAACTATAATTGAAATTATTTTTCAATTTTAGTATCAAGCTCCATATAAAAAAAATAAGGTTTAAAAAACGACTCTCTTATTTATTTTTTGCGGCCACCTTGTATCAATATGCTTTGGTTTCAATTCTTAAAATTTGGTGGCCATTTTTTGCCTTTACTTTTCGTCTTCTCTTTTCATCAGTTTTTGTATGTAAGTATATCGTCATAGAACATGCAAAATGCCTTAGCTTATATGTTAAAACTTTTACAGGAGAAGCAAAAAACTTGTTTAAATAAAAAATATGTTGAGAATAAACACAAAAAATTTTTTAATATAAGTTAACCAGAATTAACAAATTAATTTCTGCTGGAAAAAATAATTTTGCGAGATGATGTACATATTTTGACTTTACAGATCAAACTTAATAAAAAAAGTAAACTTTATATGTTAGTTTAGATAAGGCGTTTCGCATTTTCTGTGACGATATATTCTTTGGCAATATTTACACACATACATACACCTACAAATTGTTTTGCTGAGAGCTTATTTTCTTTTTGTTATTTCTATCGCCATTTTTATTAACTCTCTCTTTCTCTCTATTTTAATAAATCCCCATGATAAATCCACATCAATTTAGCAGTCATAAAACAGTGTATGGACGTGCAATATCTTTATAAGTATATAGTCTTTGGGTGGAGGTTTTTGAAGTTTTATTTGATGAAAAAGTAGTCAATTTAATCGTCGATCAAACTTGTATTTATGCGTCACAATCAAATGAACACAATTTTTCATTTAACGCAGAAGACTTGAAAGTATTCGTCGGTATTTTGTTATACAGTGGATATCGCTCTTTGCCTAGAGAGGACATGTATTGGCAGATTTGCGAAGACACGCACACTCCAATTGTTTCCCAAAATATGTCGCGAAATAGGTTTAGAGAAATAAAGCGTTTTATTCACTTGGCAGATAACACTAAATTAGACACTACTGACAAAATGGCTAAGATAAGACCTTTGTCAAAACTTCTGTCAGCAAATTTTTGCCAGTATGGTTATATGCATGAGAAGCTGTCAGTTGATGAATCCATGGTGCGCTACTTGGGAAGCCACTCTTCAAAACAGTTCATCAGAGGAAAACCAGTGAGATTTGGTTTTAAAAATTGGATGTTGACGAGCAGCTCTGGTTATTTATACCAGTTCGATACCTACTGTGGGGCCAAAGGTGTAAGTAGAGAAAGATCAAAACTGCCCCTTGGATCCCGAGTTGTGCTCGATTTATTAGACAGCGTTCCTAACCCTTCAGATCATATTGTATTTTTCGATAATTTTTTTACGTCATATGATCTTTTAGTTAAATTAAAAGAAAGAGGATTTCGAGCTATTGGAACTGTTCGAGATTCAAGAACAAAAAAATGTCCACTAGAATCAAACGCTCTTTTCAAAAAGCGAAAAAGGGGCTATTTTGATTGTAAATTTGACAATACCAATAAAATAATATTTGTTAAATGGAACGACAATAGTGCTGTAACCGTAGGGTCGAATTTTGAATGTGTTGAGCCAATGCATAGCGTAAATAGATGGTGTTCAACTGAAAAGGCAAAAATTAGTGTTAACCAACCGAGATTGATCGCAGAATATAATGCTGGAATGGGTGGCGTTGACCTCCACGATCAAGCCCTTAATAATTATAGAATAAAATTCCGAGGAAAGAAATGGTGGTGGCCGCTTTTTACCGCAATGTTGAGTTCTATTGTAGTAAATGCATGGAAATTGTTTAAAACTGCAAACAGATCTCAAATGGATTTGCTTGAGTTTCAACGAAATACTGTTCGATTTTATTTGCGAAACTATACCCAGAAAGTAAATATTTCCAAACGGTCACTGGCCCCTGATGTTGCAGCTAGTGGTGGAAACCACTTTCCTAAAAGGATAAAAAATCAATTACGATGTCGTGAGTGTCATAATAGAATAAGATGGTTATGTGAGCAATGCAATGTTGCCCTATGCGTTGAAAAAGAATGCTTTAAAAATTTTCATACCTAAAAAAATAGCATACTTATGGCGCCACTGTACCCGTCCGAGTACAGTCCCAAAAACAAACTTCTAATTTTCTTTTTTTTAATTTCTTGTCATTTCTGTATTTTTTAACTGTGTTTAAGTAAAAATAAATAAATGAACTTCAATTTTTCTTACTTTAAATGGTCTTGGCGTTTAATGGGTTAATAATATTTATATGACATAGTAAATAATAAAATAAATTAATAAATTAGCAGCATAATGGCATACGCTTCGACTAAGTGACACGTTTCTTTAAGTACGTATGCCATCAAAAATGTATTTAAGAAACATATAAAAACTATTAAAAATTCAATACAAATTAATACATAAAAACATTTATTTAAATTAATAAATTACAAAACTTTATTAATATATTAGAAAAATTGTTGTAAAAAGTGGTTTTGTAAATTTTTGTCCGTTTTCGAGACAATTTGCCAGAAATATCCTTTTTGTTGTGGCATCCCTGCTGGTAAATATAATTTTGCCTGCTGATGACTCAACCAAACATATATACATACACAAATAAATACATGCGGCCTAAACACAAGATATAAATATGTATCTTACAAACAATTTGTGTGTGTATGTATGTTTCGTTATACATTGGCTGTTTTTGTAACACAAGCATTAAAATTGTGCATTGCTAATATATCAAAACAAATGAAAAATTGAAGCTCTCGATTGAATTATAAAACGGCTACTTTTTTTTATCTGTTTTTATCTGATTATACATACGTACTTAATTCCAATTAGATATACACTGTACAGTATTGGGTATTTTCGCGAAAATACTTTGATTTCGGTTACTTGTGTATACTTAAGCCGAAAGTGAAACGAATGTATTATGGAGAGTGTATATTTTTAGCTGTAACCGTACGCACTTATGCATGTTTTTTCAATAATACTCTATGAGCATCCGAAGATACATCCGTTGTCAGTCTCTGGTAGGCACATCAATCAGGGCAATCGGCACTAGACCAGGAGTCACAGCAGTCAGAATACCGGGCGCAGCCGACGCCATCCCGCCACTTTCATCTAGCCCTAAAATTGCATATTCGCTTAAATATAAAAAAACTCACTTTTATTTTGACGTACATTTCGCTTTAAAAAGGAATTGACGCTGACGCTATTTTAATTCAACAAATTAATATCGTTGCCAGACAGATGCATGAAAAGGTATTACAAGAAACAATTTTTGTCATTCCGTTTGACAGTCAGTGATGCCAATTTAGCAAAAAACTTTTTACACAACACTTAAGAACATAACTTTAGTATTCTTACTACTAGACATCAGGTGAAATGTAACAACAACGTAGACGATTGATTATGTTTGCTCTAAAACTTTAAACGTATTTTTTTTTTAGCATTGCGGAAATATTTACGCCCATATGGAACTTAGTAGCGAAATTTGCGTTCACTCTTAAAAATATGCAATATAAGATTTTAGTAATAGAATATGCTAAAAAGATAATGAGTATGACAATTTCACTCCCACTCAAAATGTTTTAGAATTTTTAAAACAAAAATACTTTTTTTCTGAATTTGCTGTTTGATTTTTCTATATTCGGGGTTTCAGAAATACTATTTAATCTGGCATAGGGTAATTCACAAAAATTAAGACTCCAGTTAAATAAAGTTCTAAAACTTGCAGAAGCTAAACCAATGCTAACAGTTTTAATACTTTTGGAATATTAATTTTTTTATGTGTTTTAAAAAATGCTTTGAAGAAACTAAATTTTTGGGAACGATTTTAAAAACAATATTGAACATAAATACTTTTTTGATGGCAACTAAAGAATATATTCAATCAAAGTGGCAAAACAGTTTCGCAAAACCTTAAGTTTTTTTTCTTACACATAAAACAAATAACAACCATTTTTTAAATCAAAAAAAGATACTTAGGTAACTGATAAATACGTTTACATATAAATAATATTTTATAAGTCAGAGTAAACTTTTTCAAATTATAAGGTTTTGCTTTTGATATCATTTTAAATTGACTGCAAAATAATATTTTTTCAATGTGATTAACATACAGATAACAAATATATTGTTAATAGACCCGTCAAATAAATTTGCAATCTTCTGGATATTTTAAGTTAAGGACATAAAAAATTTTAAATGAAACATTACTACCCATTACTATGTTCGAAATGTTTTAAAATAGGTTACCATAAAATACAAAAATTTAGTTTTAGTCTAAGGAAGAGTTATTTACACCACAAATAATTGGCTGAAGACTTTCTTTTTTTATATGTACTTATGTTTATATGTTGATTATATATAAGTAGCTTAATTTATTTGTTGAGTTTCATTTTCCCATAGCAAAAAGACATTTCGAGAGTCTTGAATTGAGGTTTTTTCAAAATTTCCTATTTATGTGGGAGATGTTAATTGTATAGATTCTCAATTCTATAAAAAAAAAAATAAAGAAATGTAAAGATACAATATTGGCCTTTTTTATACCCAGCAATTGGATCCAGCCAGGTTGCAAGTCAATTTATGTCCTTGTTTTTTAAATAGAAAACCTCACACAATTTAAACGTTTTTCTGGGCGATGCTGCTTCCAGGATCCAGTTAAAGAGACTTATATCTTTTTTAAAAAAAAGGAGAAATATCTTCTAAAAATTTTGAAGCTTTACCAGTTACCGTGATATTTCCAAAATTTTTTTTACAAATTGTTAATTTCTATGGGGCCTTCCGCTATCCATTCTTCCATACCACTACTTTTTTCTGAACATGTATGTAGGCATTACTGCACAATTATTAATAAAGGGCGTTTTATCGATAATTGTTAAAGTTCAAAAATCCATTCTTAATCTCGTAGTGTACGGACGTGTCTACGCGAGTGAAATATTGGTAATAGGTGATATTAGTAAAAAGTAGCAAACGAATTTATACACATATTAGTGAGAAAAGAAAATAACAACAAACTAAATAAAAAAAGTCGAACGGTAAATGAGTAACAGTAACCGTAGTGACAGTGGGCATAATAGCAGGAATACATATGTACATAGTGTTAAGCTCCACTAGTGTGAGCAATGAAAATATTAGAGACCCTGAATATAATAAAAACTATCTAAATGCAAAACCAAAAATAGTTACAAAAAATTGAAGTGCACATTATTTAAATAAAAGTATTGAACAAGGGACAAACTTAGCCCAACCTCTTTTTGAAAATTATAAAAAAAATACCGAGGGACCTTTGTAATCACGCTCACCTTTTCTAAGCTCTGGATTTAAAAAAAAATAATATTTAGCTATGCTATAAAAAAAGTAAAAGCGCTATATTCGGCTGTGTCGGCTATTATATTCCCTTTACGTTGGCCTTTCGAAACACCGAACTTTTTTTATATTTATCCATTTTTTTTATTTATGAAATATGTATTTATAATTCTTACATAGTGGTCGGTTTCATATTTGAACCATCGTATACTGCCTACGGGGAAGTTGTAAGGTTTTTTATCCTAATTTTTCCAAATTTTGTATGGCAGCCCCCTTAAGGGGTAAGTATGTTCTAGCAAAAAGGTTTTAAGAATAATGAGTTAGGTCAGTCTGTTTCGGGAGCACTTTTCCCTGTAGACAATGCCACAGGCCCGAAGAAAATTTTGGCGTGGACGCAAGGAAAATTTGAGTTCGGGAGGAGGTAAAAATATTCCGCAGCCTCAATTCTCCTTCATATTTATTAAAAAGGAGGGGCCATCAAATATTTGGAGGAACCACTCTCCAGCCCAACTCCTGGTTCAATTTTTTTTGTTTTTTTTTGGTTTCTTTTCTTGTTTTGTTAATTTAGTTTTCATTTGTGTTTTTGTTACTTTATTCTTTTGTAATTTCTTTCGTTTTATTTTTTTTTAATTTTAACTAATTTTGGTCCACCTGTGTTACGCGGATGTCCTGCCGCAGTGGAACCAAGATGAGGCACATTTGATGGCTAGAGGTGGCGGCTGAGCAAAACTGCCAAATATTCCTTAAGCTCATTTTTAGTTTTTGATGATCTTCGCCTGTAAAGATAAAAAAATACATTAATCTAAGAGAAAATAACATGTAAGGGAACAATACTTTACCTTTTTACCGAACTATTTATTTATTTGATTGAAAAGAACCTGAAAATAAAATAAAAGGAAAATTTAGTAGAAAATAGCAAAATTACTTACCTCGTGTGTCTCTTGTTGTTTATCATTAGTTTCTTTATTCTTGTACATGTTTCTCTTTCTTGCACTTTGTTCAGTGTTGTATGTGTAGGTACGGTTGTATTGTTGAGTACGTTTATGAATGAAAGGTACTTAAAACTCATGTTGGCGTAAAGTACAGGGCGTTGTTTTTGTTTTCCGTTGTTTGTAAAAATAAAGAAATTACGTGTATTTTGAAAATAATATTCAATGAAATAAAATTCTACTATTTTTTATGAGCGCCTGGTAAAAGATTTCGACATGGTTTGAGAATAATCTGGACAAGATTAAAGGGCAAAGTTGGTACAGTATCTGATTATAAAAAGATAGTGGGGTTTTTAACGTTATGAAAAAATGGAGAATAAACGGATTTTTTAAGTACATTTCTAGAAAAAATATTATATAAGCTTGAGGGCATTGGCAAAATAAAATAATTTGTAGTTGTAAGTTTGGAAGATTTGCCGCAATAATGGAAAGTAGTTGTAGTATAAAAAGCCTACAGAAAAGAAAATCGTGATAGTTGGCTTAAGTTTTTAATAAATGGCAATGAGGGATAGGTAAGTGAACAGGGAATGTTGAGCGGTTTAGGGTTGTAGAAAATTGTGTTAAGGAACATAAACTACAACAAGGCAGGGAGGGCGAATTAAGGAGACGAACATCCATCTCCCTATTCATGTGTTGTGTCGTGTAAGTGTTTTTGTACAGTCGTGTTATTTTGTAAGAAGTTACTAACTAAATTTTTCTTAATGTTCTGCCGCCTGATACAGGATTGAGAACCACTCTGAGATAGCTCTCCGAGTTGGCTGGTGGCTTTGTCAGGCATAGGGTACGTAACAAGTCATACATTTGACCTATCCACGGGCATCCTGGAAGCTATAGCGGGTGCTTATTACAATTTTCCAAACTTTGTATGGGATCCCCCTTAGGCGTTGGCCGGCCATGGGAGTTTTCACATAATTTTTGCAAATTTCGTATGGCAACCCTCTAAGGAGATGGAGATAGGGGGTAAATATATTCTAGAAATATTTTTGGAAAGTAAAACTAATAAGCGTGTGTGATACATTCTGTTCTTTTCACAAGGGGGGAAGTTGTAGGGGTTTTTATCCAAATTTTTTTAAATTTTGTATGTTCAACAAAAATGTATGTTACATTTCTTCTTTGTAGGAGCACCCTGCAAGCTGTGGGAGCGACAAACTTATACATATTTATCCTTGTCACTTATTTGAAGGGTATAATAACTGTTACCAGCAAATTTCGCCTCTAAAAGTATTTAGTAATGTATTGCCTATAATAATTAATTTTTTAAACTGTGCTGTAAATATTATAAACATTACCAATTCATTCTCATTTTTAATGGCCAACACATGCTAAGCAGCAAATTTACAAGCAATTTTTAATCTTAAATAAAATTGTCACACAAATTTTGTATTTCAAACTTATTTTAATTATATTGTTTATGAATGTGTCCCTAAGTCTCTATAGTAAAGAACATTGTCTGGGGTATAGCCTGTCAGTAATACTGTAGACTAAAATTGCTTAAAGGTACTAGTGAATCGCCAGTTCCAATATCTACATATGACCCCAAAAGAACTACCTTTTCAATACCTTTTCGAATGTCAATAGTGGATTTTTAGTGACACACATACATATATATGTACATTTATTGAACGTCTGATATAGTAGTACTGGTGACAACGCTAAAAATGAAGCACTACAGTTTCACTATTGACATTCCCTGCAAGGATGTTCATTAGTATTAGAAATTTTAAACAAAGGTACATATTTTGTACATGCATATGTATGTACCATTTAAATATAATATTGTGTATAAACTGCGATGAATTTTAATAAAATGACATGTTTTGTTCTATGTTTTATAGGTACATATGTACGTGTAATAGAATATATGGGAGATGTAACCAAATCAAAATATATACGTTATTCTATAAAGTATAAAGGCAAAACATTTAACGAATATTCCTATAATAATTTTTTTTAGTTTACTGAGAGTGCTTTCTATCAATTAAGCATTTAACTGTGCCAAAAGAACCAATAGCAAAGCATGCAGCTGTAAAAATGTCTACTACTATTGAGTGTGTCTAAATAAAAAAACAACATCCAAAGAAAAACTGTTGCAGGAAAAGAGACAAATATAAAAAACACATCTTGCTTTGGCGTTGTACATTACAAATTTAATGATGGCATTTATTCTACCAATCAGCAACAAGTAATGCCAAGTTGAAAATTCTTTGGTACTAAAGCCTGAAAACAATGTTGCCAGATATTCATTGCGGTTAATTCCTTTAAAGTTGTGTTGCGAAAAATTTTAAAAACCATAATTTTAAGCAAACAAAATTTAAGAACCAAATATGATGAAATACACACGAAATATTTATGCATATAACTATGAACGGGTAACATCGAAAATATTTTAAACCAATAAAATAGAATAATAAAAAACAATAATGTTGACTTGGAACAAAAGAACACTGCAACCCAAGGATTGCAATTTTAGAATGTATTGTCGCGATATATAGTTCGAGATTTTAAATTTGGCACTTCAGTTTCTACGGCAGCGATTTTTACAACTATTTACCTATTTTAAACCTGTTGTTTTTAACTTTTGTAAAGTAATATATGAGTCAGTTGTAGCTCAACATGCTTATTCCAGTTTCGAAAACTCTTTCGTGGAAATTTTATTAGAATATCTTTAAAATTGCCGGGTTCATAGGAACAAAAGGCCGCCAGCCTACCATTATGTAGTATGGATATAAAAACTGGACAAAAAGACCAGTCTGGCTTAAGCATTCAACTGAAAAGGTTTTGCGGCTGCTTGCAGTTTGATCAACAAAACGCAAAATGCTTAATTCATATTATGAATATGAATTCTTGTTTGCAGAAAACTATTTGGGTAAACCAGAATATACGGTATAACGCATTGCTTAACCCAACATGAAACGACATTATGACAAACAGCATAAAGTTTATGTTAGTTTAACGGATGACAAAATAAAGACGTTAATTTTAGAATTAAAAAACCATTCTATGAAAAAATTATTGCGGTTTTTAAAAAACGAAAGTTAAAACTAAACACCGAAAGGTTTTTACAAAAGAAAGTTTCTTAAATCGTTGCTCTACGTCTGGAAAAACTATTGTTAACCTTTTGAAGATAGGGAGTTGTTAAAAAAATTAAGCAATGAGTTTTTAGAGTGTTTGGGAAAATTACAAATGAATACGCCAAGCAATTAATCAAATTCCTTTGTCTTTCTGTACCCTTTGTAGATAAACAGAGAACATCGGTACATTTATCTATACAAATACACAGAAAATAATAATGAATTGTAAATATTTTTCTGTTTGCTTAGATAAATCTATGCTTATGAATATTTCAGTTAGTGGATTGAAAATTTTCTAGTTAGTTTGTGGCATAACAAATCCTTAAGTCCACTTAACTTTTCGTCGTGCACTCAAGGGTAAAGCAGTAACAGGTATTTGGTGTAATGTTGGCCGTTTAGGTTAAATTCGGTGTATATATGTAATGGTGTTAACATTCCAAGGAATGTGGGAAAAATGGTGGTTTAAAATGGTTTAATCGGTACGGAATCCGCCTTTTTCAACCGAATCACCAATCAACACTGTTAGCCTGCTAAAAAATTTGAATAATTAAAAAAAGTTTAAATAATTAATTTATCTGAAAAAGAAAACAAAATGCAAGTTTTTAAAACTTAATTTTTGAACTTGTGTAAAAGTGTTGCATTATTATACGGGGTTGACTGACTGTAAGTATTGTGAAAACTCAAATTATAAATTCAATTAAAGGTTTTAAAATTATATTAGTGGAAGTAGAAGTAGCCCAATAAAATCTGCATACATCGCAAAATATTATGATTTCTCTTATTAATACAGTTATTATTAATATTTTTTACTGAATATTTAATTATTTACAGAACAAAACCTAAACTAAATAACATTTCATGGAATTGATAGGTTTTAAGTACAGTTAGAAACAAAAAAAAATATCACTAAAAAGTGTATATACAGCTATCTTCAGACTTTGTTTAATGACCGAATATTAGAAAAAAACGAGAAAAAATTATATTGTGTTGGTCCACCTTTCGAATCTATTAAGGCTTGTACACGTCTTGGCATGGAAAAAACCAAGTTTTGGGTCAAAACTGCATCGATTTTGGTCCATTCTTCTAGCAATACTTTTTTTGAACTTTCTTTGCTAGAAATGTTTTTTTTCGGACACGCCGCCCATAAGTTTTCTATCAGATTCATGCCTGGTGATTGGGGGAGGGGGGGGGGGGGGGGGAGAATGCAACTGGTTTGGGTCATTATACAGTAGCCACTCCCTTACAATTAGAGATGTGTGTTTTGGATCATTTTTTTTAATAATAACCAGCACTCAGGGGATGGCCCCTATACATGCATTGCATTGTGTTGGTATCAGGAAAATAGGTTATGGGAAGGAGGATAAAGGGAGTAGTGTTTGTGGACATTTGATTTAAATTTCTCGATATTTACTGTGACAGGAAAGACATCACAAGGAAGTTTATTCCACATACGAACTGTGCGACCGACGAAGGAATTCTCTCTGTAATGAGTGGTGCGATTCACTGGCCAGTCGACTACGTATGGGTGAGCTCTTCTAGAAAAACATGTGTTTACGCAAAAAGTTTCGGGTTTCGGGAACAAGTTCCCTGATTTCCTCAGAGCACATTCCATTATAGTATCGATAGAACAGCGAAACACACCCCACATTACGACGGTGTTCGAGTGAATCAAGGCGATTAGATACCACAACGTCGCCGATGAGTATCTTTGCTCGTTCCTGTACGCGGTCAAGTAGCCCCAAAATAGACTTTGGGGCACCAGCCCATACATGTGAGTTGTATTCCATTTTCGGTCGGATATAGGTGGTATAAATATTGAGAAGATCAAATGGTGTAAAGTAATTACTACACCGTTTAAGAAAACCAAGACACTTCGATGCTTCCTTCGACACAACAAAGATGTGTTCCATCCAGCGGACATCGCACTGGTTTTCATGACCAGAACATCAAGAGTCTCTGTCTTTTCAACACTTATACCATCCATTAATACAGACGAGGCAGCATCATCCATTGTGCGTTTATGTGTCAAAAGACAACATTGGGTTTTACGGGCATTAAAATCGACCCTATTCACACGGCCCTAATTGGAGATTACCATCAGATCGCTATTAATTGAAACATCCATCGTCTGTCTCTTAGTTTCAATATCCAAAGAGCTAGGCCTATGGTCAAACGAGTACGAATGGCATATGCTGCTGTCGTCTGCAAAGGAATAAATAGGATTCGAAGTTTGACATAGAAGGTCATTCGGAAAGATTAGAAATAAAGTTGGAGAGAGGACGAAGCCTTGCGGTACCCCTGAATTGATTTTGAACTCATTTGAAGAGATCCCATCTATAACAACACGAATAGTGCGATCTCTGAGAAAACTCGATATGAATCGAGAGAACTTTTTACCGACACCAAAAGCAACAAGTTTAGATAGAAGCGCACAGTGCCAGGCCCTATCGAACGCCTTAGATATGTCCTCTTGGAAGATCCATTTGCCCGAGTTTTGCTTTGAGTAGATTAAGGTAGACATAACGATCCATGCCAGCGTCAAAAATTCCAAATTTCTGACTGCGCTAGCTGACATGCATCCCCAAACCATAAAACTGCCTTCCCCATTATTTACTGTAGGTAATAAATTTTGCATTGCCATCGCGGTATTTGGGTTTCTCAAAACTCTTTGTAAGCCAATACCAAGTTGTTTTAATGCCACACCCATAACTCTTTGTACTCAGTAAAATAACCGAATCACTTCGTTCAATTCGGTGATCCGTTCATTTTGACCCGTTCGTTCATGAGCTACACAGCTCTAATTGGTAATTAGAAGAGGTGATAGGTTATTAATAGATTGGTACCAGAAACCAGCATCATCTGGGAGAATAATTAATTATTATTCGAAACATCCAAAGGGGGTAATTATTAATACAGCAAAGAATTTAATTGAGAGGGTTTTAAAAATAAGTGATATAGAATTTCATGAGAATAATATAGAAAAGATTAAAGGTATTTTAATTAATAATGATTTTCCAATTAAGCTAGTTTGTAAATTGATAGGCCAATATAGAAATCGAACTAATTTAAACGCAAGAACGATAACTGAACCTAAGATTTATAAATCACTGACTTATGTACCTCATTTATCTGAAAGATTGAAAAACTCAAAAATTTATGACAATAAGAAATATACTATGGCACACAAAACATATAACACGTTAGGTAGATTATTTAGCAAGACAAAAGATAAAATAGAGAAATTCGAAAAATCAAATTTAGTATATAAGATACCATGTAAAGGTAGTGATAATGACAGTTGTGATAAGGTTTATGTAGGTACAACAAAAAACAAACTAAAAACCAGGATTGCTGGACACAAATCAGATCAAAAATATAAAAACACTACAACATCACAAAAAACAGCATTATCATTACATTGCACTAATTCAAATCATTATCCAGATTTCAAAAATACATCAATTTTGAATTTAGAAACAAACTATAAACGCAGGTATACATTAGAAATGTTACAAATTATAAAAGTTCAATCGACACAACGGATTAATTACAAAACAGACACAGCTAATGTTGCACAGAATTATAGACTTCTAGTTAATAAGATTTGAATATTAAAATAGTTTAAATAATTTATTTAACATATTGTAATGTTTTGTTATACGTATGTATTTCATGTTTGTACAGTATTTTTTCAATTTATGTATGTATGTATGCGTGTATTTAAAAAAAAATTTTTTCATTTCCTTTTCCTTATTTGTTAAATATTTTTTCAATATTTTTTAAAAAATTTTTTCAAATAATTGTAAACAAATATATAAGCCCTGAAGAAGCTACACATTGAGGTAGCGAAATATTGGCCAAATAAAATAAAATATAAAAAACAAAAAGATCTAAAGCTTGAAGAAAACAAGAAGAGTAAAAAAAGTTCTTACCGATACCGAAAAGATGAAATTCTTAAAACTTCAGATGACATTGCAATGTATTGGAAATTTTCAAAATCTTTCTACTTTGCACAAAGTCAGTTCGGAAATAAAATCGGATAGAAGACTTCATAAAGATTTACTTAACGAATTGTTTTTAATGCAACAAGGTAAATACAAACCATATATCCAATATTTGGCATCACCTTTGATTGTATATTGCTGGGGAACAGCAACTTTTGCAACATTTGCATCATAAGCAAAAATTATAAAAGTCGCCAATTATACGGTTTACTTTGATGCGTCAGTTCAAAGTGTTCGCCAAATTAAATGTGCGTACTTGTTCATAAAATTGTAATAAGGATAAAAAAATCTAAAAACGGTTATTCCTATTGTAACTGCAATTCTTTCACGCCACACTTTTAATGACATATGTTCAATTTTAGAAAACCTTTTTTTGCTTAGAAAAATAAGTTTAAATGGCCATTCTTCGAAAGAGTTTGCACTGGCGTAAGCTATGCTTTATTTGGAGCAAATTTTAATATGCTGTAATAATCAAAACATTTCAGAATATTTAATAAGTTGCTTCAATTATTTAGAAAACCTTACCTCTAACAAAAGACTTAAAGTCATTATTCAATGGAGTAAGGCCCATAATTCACATATTATGAGTAAGGATTCAAACAGTAAGGTTGGCAAATGCAATTCTTTGCGTTATTTCGTCAAACATGTTTTGGCATTAGCTTTCGATTTAAAAACGTTAAATAAATGTAAAATATGGTTTGAGCACATTTTCATTGTGCTTCTCTATCCAAAGAAGAATTACACATATAGAGAAAGCTACAACAATCTACGAGGAAATTTTTTGGAAGCAAGCAATGTTAGTAGCGAAAATTTTAATATATATAAGAAACTTGGATTCATTTAAAAATATATTTTTTAAAATTTTTATTGAAATAGTTACTAATATAAAAAATATATCAATTAAAGGGGATGAAAACCTTTATAAGAATGAAAAAGTTTGTTATCTTATCATCAACAAGTATTGTCCGTTTTCCCTATGTGGACTAACGTAATGGGTATTTCAGTAGACCCTTCTGGTGATCATTTTAGCAATGCTCCAGTGGAGTTTAGTTTTTTTTTTTTGCAAAAGCATATATTACTAAGAGAATCTTTAGTACTACCTGGAGATTTTATCAAAATTGACAGAAGAGATAACATAAGTACCTTAAATGATCTGAGGTATCGTTATAATATCTATTATATAAAGAAGGGGTGTATGTAAGTATGTATGTATGTTTGTATTTATGTATGTATGTATGTATGTATGTATGTATGTATGTATGTATGTATGTATGTATGTATGTTTGTATTTTATAGCTGGCCACACCAGTGGACCGGTTTTTTTGAAATTTTTACAAGGAGTTATTTCAAGTCTGGAAAGAACAATAGGCTACCTTTTTTTAAAACTATTGCTGCCACGCCCAGAATACACCCATTTGTGTGGGAAGGTTAGGTTATGAATTGCCTAACAAAATTACCCAAGGCCATATTGATCAAACACGTAGAGCTAAATACATGAAATTTATAACACGTGTTAAGCTTTACATGTTTGTTTAAATGCACATGAATTTTTTTAACATTGGGCCCGTAAAGGATTTAAAAAGGGGGCAAAAAGGGAAAAATCTGCAACCTTCTATCTTCTGAAGTATATAAGATGGAAACAAAATTTAAAAAGTTTTGCGTTTTCCTTAAGAAATAAACAGACAGGTATCTGGTGTTTTTTTTTAATTTTGGACCGAATGGGGAAAAATAGCTTTAAAATATATTTTGGTACTTTTAGTTACTTTTAAACCAATAAAGATAGAATCATTATTTAAATTGCTTTCGATAGGTCTTAAAAATATGATTACGTTTGTCGTACTTTTTTCAATTTTTGACCCAAAGGGGAAAAAAGGGTTAAAAATATACTTTGGTTTTTTTTACGCGATTTTTACTGACTTATAATTTGTTGTAACTTAAGTGGGGCAACCAGTAAATAAAAAAATATATATTAATGCTTTTATTTACATATTTTGGTAATTTTACTATGATTGGTGTAGCGAAGCACACCGGGGCTAAGCTAGTAATATATATAATGATGAAGAAATCGAAAAAGATGATGAATCTAAAATAGCAGAAAAATATACAAAAGCAAAATGTGTAACACCCCATGAACCCAAAGATTCTAAATCGGTGGATTTATTACACCCGGAAGTAGCAGAATATATAAAGCACGAATTTTCTAAAGAACCCACAATTGTTACCCTACCTGGCGTTGCACGGGAATCATCTTAAAAGGTAAAGTTTGGAAGCAATTGTCTAACTTAAAAAAATGCATATAAAATTGATGGAAAATTACAGCATACGATTCAACCCAAAATTTTGATCGTTTTTCATCAGCTGTCTGTTTTAATATCGGAATTTTTACACGAAACTAAAACTTTTACATGAACATCAAACCCATTAAACAAAATTGTGTGAAATTATGCAAAAAAAAAACTCAACAAAATAAACTAAGCTAAGTTTGTAGCTTATTATAAAAAAATAACGGGTGGTTAGGTACTTGATAAAACGCTATTATACACTCTGTTGGGAGTTTTTCTATTTGGTGCAAAATTGTGTAAATTTAATCCACTTAGTACCCTAGAACAGGTGACATACAACATGCCATGAGAGAAGCAGGGGGTTTCCAAGTGCAAACCAGCAATCTTGGATTATTTAATTGTTAAATTAAAGGCTAGTTTATTCAAAAACTGCAAGCGTTAAGAATTGGAAGGCAAACCTTTTGGATTACTTGGTATATTGAGTTTAAAAATATCTTCCCATTAGAATTACCCAGTTGGTATTGTTGCTGCAATAATATTGCCATACATAGGGTGTCCGCCGGAAAGGTGTAATTTTATCATCTTTGATTAAATGAAAGAAAATTGGTTTTATTTTGATAAATTTTTTATATAATGTCGGCAATTATGTATGAATACGGTGACCCATCGTCCTTTTTTAAAGAGGACAATTCTCTTTTTTTAACACCTTTTCCTTTAAAATTAAAAAAAAAATCGTCCTTTACTTAACTGAATTGTCCTTTTTTAAATAAATTTGTTCTATTTTTCTTCATTTTCGAAAATTATGATTTGTATTAGCCCAAAATCGCTAAACTTTAAATTCAGTACAATAGAAAATTGTAAACAACCAAACATCAACTATCTGGCAATGTTCCTTATTTTGTTCTGATGATAAAAGTTTTTCAAGAAAAAAAAGTAAAATTTTTGAAAATAAGCAAATCAAATTTTGATAATATCTATCAATTTAAATTAAATCATTTTACAAAATGATAGTTGCAGCAGAGCACCAACAGAATAGATAACTTGTTTCTTTATTATTGTGGTAAGTTTCTTAGCATTACTTATTCAAATGCAAATAATGTACGAAAATAAAACGAAAATGTGTTTTTAATAGTGAGCTGAAGGCAAAATTTCACGATTTATTTTATTTAGTTAACGTTACGCCATTTTGAGTTTCAAAAAAGTAAGGTCCAATGATTCCTCCTGACCAAATTGCACAACAGACTGTCAATTTTAATGGATGCATAATAAATTTGCCACGTCTTTACTTCACGACTGCAGAATACGAACTTTCAAGACTAATGTTTACCAAAATGGCGGCAAAACAAATTAGTATTATACCTTGCCGGCGGACACCTTTACATTTCTAATATTTTTTTAAGAGGAGTTCAAAGTTCTCTTATATTTGATTACGCTTTTGTGAAAAAAATAATACGTTGAAACGTTGATATGATCGTACTATTTTTGATACTATTGGATGGCGGAAAATACCGTGTTACTCCTCTGGCTAATTTGATAACTTCTTTTGCTTTCTCTGAATTTTATGTTAAATGGTTTACTTTTTCCTCTTGCCAACTAACTTTTTCTTTCCATGTGCATTTCTTTAATACTTAAGAACGTAAATACGCTCCCTTTCACAAGAGGCTGAAAATAATATTTTTTGCAATATTATTTTAAAATCAAAGGTTTCAAATAGTAAATGATAAACAGATTTAAAGAACGTGAATTTTAGATCAACTTTAAAAAAAAACAGCTTTTTTTTAAAACATATTTTTAGGATTATAACTATAGTTAACATCGAAGTTCAATCAGACGACCCAGATATCATTACGCACGAGATATCTTGCAATTTTTTACAAATTCGAAAAAAAGATTGGATATTTTAGTTTTTGTTACGAACTGTTTTAAAAAGCCGTTAACGGTAAATTATGTAAAATATTATTAACCATGCAAAAGGTTAGGAGGAATATTCCTAAACAATTTTTGCATTTTAAATAGATTTGAAATACTAATTTTGTATGAAAATTTTGTTTACAATTCTATTTTAAATTAAAAAAAAACTAGTTAAAAAAGGCAAAAAGGTTGCGTATACAGAAAATATAATATTATTTTGTAGATAAAAAAATCTATAGCTTTGAGAGTTTCCTCCAAGACAAAAGATGTTTTTACATTAGTCGGTGGGCTTTTAATCATCATTTCGACAAATATTTTTGAGCTTATGTAACAGGTTTTCATAATTTCATAGGTAACAATGTAATCAGTGGTCGTTTTTTGTAACATTTTTTAAAGCATAAAATATTAACCTATTGGTAGTTGCCTTCTCAAATATTTTTGATATACATATTTCTTTGGCAAAGCGTGAAAAAAAAATTGTAAATAAACTTTTTAACTTGATAAAGAAGCGCAAAAAACATCTTTCATTAAGATTCGACAAGATAAATTCGGCAAATAAATCAAAAAAACAAATTTAAAATTAATTTTTTTTCAAGCGACTATCTTCATATTAATGGTCAGATTTTTAAAATAAATTTTTACAATAGCATTGGACTTAAACCAAAATTTAAATTTATCTATAAGATTTTTTTGTATTTTTTTTTGTGGATTAAAGTAAACCAGAAAAAAATATATTTTGTTACAATTGCCGTTAAAAAAGTACCCTCAAAACATTTTTTTGATACCCAAATGAAATTCTCATTTTTCATCACTGCACGTTGGGTTGAAATGGTTCGAAAGTGACGCTTAATTGAATTTTTAAAATTAAGTTTTTGTATTAATATTTGATATCGGATAAAACTAAATAAAATTCTACATCATTGTGTAAATTTTCAAGCATCTATATTGTCAGGTGACTCCGTAGTGACGTGTCAAAGTTAAAAATTTTTTGCAATTTTTTTAAAAAGCGAAAAAAGTCAAATTTTGCATTAAACGAGTTCGTAATTTCCAAATTTAACGTTAACAAAGTGGTATTTTAAGACTGGAACCTTTAACTTCAGGTATTTAAGTATATAAAACTCATGTTGTGTTTTTGAAAATATGTGTGAAAATAGTTTTGACAATTTTTTTAAAAAAGGTTCAAAATTGGCCTATTTTTTATAGTTTCGTGAACCATAACTTCTAAGTTAGTTAAGGTTGAGTTGGGTTGGGTGAATCTTATATTTTCTAAAGTATGAAATCTTAGCTTGATATTACAAAAAAGAAAAGTTGCGGTTTTGTTGCTCCATTTTTTGCTAATAACATTTTTCTGTTTGAAGTCGTTTTTTTTCAAAGTCATGTATTTAACAAAACTAACGTGTATTTTGTTTTGCTATAGTCATTCGTTCAATGTTTACTATTGTTGTTATGTTTGTCGGAGATAGGTGCGGCAACAAGTTTCAGTCATCTTCATTCACGAGAGTGTTAAAATGGTTTTGTATGACTCCTACAATACATAAATTTTTAATTCATGGTCTCGAAATCATAAAATATGTCCTTTTACCGATTGGAGAAGCTCAAGAAGCCAGAAATAAGGATTTTAAAAATTATAGGGAACACTTTGCTCGCAAATGCAGCCCAGAAAAGTCGAATGAAGATATTTTAAATAGATTTTTTCTCAGTTCAAAACCATTCATATTTAGTATTAATAAACAAAATGAGCGGAAAGAAAAGCAACAATTATCAAATTCCGAACTACAGCTTTTGCTATCGCCTATTATTTCTCAAAAAATACATGATAGAGAGAGTAATGATAGCGAAGATTATGATGATGAAGGTGAGAATGAACATAATATGGTTTCTTTTTAAGTGTATGACAATTATTGATAAACAAAAAAAAAATATAAAAATTTATTTCGTTCCTTTTTTATAAAAGTTGTAAGATTCCCGAAATCCTTTAAAACCCAAATTCAGACTTTAAATTAAACTTATATTCATATTTTTGCAAAATATATATTTATTTTTTTTATTTTTTTAGAAAGAAGACAATATAAGCTTTTGTTTGCTTCTTATTTTTTTAAAAAAATCACTTTGCATTTTAAAATTACGGCGAAAATTCTGAAACAAATTATAATTTTCCGAAAAATAAAAATGTCTATTAAATCGTAAAAAAAATTTTTTCCGTGTATCTTTTTTTCAGAATATGCCTTTTTATGCATATTTAACGATTTGAAAAAAAATTCAAAAACATTTTAATTACGGCTCCCATGAATTAATCGCCACTTTCGGTGTCATCGAACCCATTGTGTACTGACTTAAATGTGTTTCAGTGCTGCCAAGTCAAATTCAGCATGCCACCCTAAATCATAAATATTAACTCTAAGTATGTATTAGACCAAAAACAAAAAACCCGAAGAAGTAATCATTCAGTTTTTTTAGTTCTTGTTTACAACTTTGGATACATTTTCACTTTACCATTCATTTCAAAATATCTGAAAGTAAAAAAAATCTTATTTTCACCATATTTCAAACTGTATTTGACTTAAATGAGAAATAGTGTTTACATGTTACTAAAAACATTAAAAAAAAATAAAAACTCCCAAAAAAAATTTGAAAATCAAATTTGAATATACACTTCACGTTGGTCTTTTTTATAGGCTCAGCCAACTGATCTAGACGAGTTATTTTGTACTGCAAGTATTATATGTGACGGCCACCTATGTAAGACAAGTAATTTTATTTATTTAATTGGTATGAGATTACTTTTTGCACATATACCACAATTTTTTTTTGAAATTTACAATAAAGCTTCAGTCTTCTTCATTTTTGCAATCCCTTGTGTTTACCTAACATAGTATGTTATGCATTTGCTTAATATGTAGTTGATCGCTGTCAGGGACAATTTCTTGCTATAACCTCTTTTTTAATATATGAAGTTTGACAATTTTCAACGAGAATGTATGTACTTTTGACATTTGGAAAGCCTCGGCTACCACCTTTATGATCTCAACATAACGCCGTGCTGCCAAGGTTTTGATGGAAAAAGGTAACAGGGTTGTAGCAAAGAGTACTGAACATGAGGTTGCTGGAATTTAATTTCCTGTAAAATGGGGTTCTTTTTGCAAGCCGACATAATTGGGGAAAGTAGTCGTCCGAATAATCGACTGCAGAAAAAATTAAATAAATTTATTTAAATGATCTATACGAAATATGCTAATAAATAAGTGCAGTGAAAAAGTTGGTTGAAAGAAAAGGAAAACGAACAAATAAGAATAACGCATTTTGATGCTAAGCAAATAATTTTTGGCCAAGGCAAAGATAATAGAAGAGTGTGGCGGCCGAATTAATTTTTTTAGAAATTTAATCAGATGGTTCTCGGGATAATCTTATGCCTGTCACGGGGGATTTGCTAAGGGCGATTATAAAATTAGCACGTGGGCATCCTTACCGGGGACAATCAAAGGAGTTACAGCACCATCTATCCTTCAAACTCCGCATAGACATCCCGAGTAAGTTTTAAGACCATTATCTAATCTTAGCACCTTATGCTATAATATATAAAACTAATTTAAAAAAAGAAAAAAAAACTATACAGTGGAACCTCTATAGTAAAAACAAATGTACCCCAAAAACTATAGATTGTTTATATAATAAAGAACACAAATTTAATCATTGGCCATGCCAAAAAGATATTAAAAAAAACAGAACTGATAGAAATCGACCATACTGTACGCATTTTTTTTCTTTACATTGTGTTATAAGCATACGAATCTGTCATTATCCTTAGTTAAATCATCACACTTTGTGATTTATATATATGTATACCTAGCCTTTTATTAATATTTAAGAATTAATGAAACAAAAAAAAAATAAGAAAAAAAGTAAATAAAAATATGAATTTTGTAAAATATGAGTACTAAATATCTAAATATGCACTAATTTCTTAAAATAAGTTGGGTAGGTAAGGGTGTAGAGGACGTGTGGTGAAAACCCTTTTGTCTTTGGGACATTTCATTAGATAACTTTGAAGGCACATTGAAATGTCAAGGATGACTGAAACATGTCATGTGGGGTGGGCCGCCTTGAAGGACGACGTGACCTGCGACCTTCCACAAATGTCTCCTGATGCAGATCAAGAAGCCTTGGTAATCGTCATCTGGTCCAGCTATGCCTCCATTTTTATTAATTGTAAGTAGGTAATATTTAAAGGCACGATTTTTTTTAAATGTTAACGGCTGGTGGGGAATAAAAGAACCTACACATCCGACGAGCTAATGCCGTGCTAAAAGCCAGCGTGCCATTTCCCTTGTCACAAAACTGTAGGCCGTTACATTTTGGCGCCCAACGTGGGGCTCGAAAGAAAGCAGATAACAAAATGATAATAATTGTACAGTGAATGATAGCATTTTTGGAGCAACGTATGTCCCGGAAGGTACACGAGTACCATGCCTGCGTTGCGACGTGCCCAAAAATGCAATCATACATTGAGAGACAACCTGAATATAATTCTATCATGCAAAGTCTAGATATCGTGGTCCGAAATGCTATATAGCTTAGTGTCCACAAGTACTAAGCTTCGACATGGGAAAGTTAATAGTCCGGCAGACTCTATCGTTGTCCGTTTTGTTGTACAGGGACCATTTACCAAGGCCATTATACTAACATCTTCTGAAAAAGAAAAAAAGAAAAAAAAAATACAAACATAAATTTTGATTTGCAAAGAATATAATTTATTACGTTTTTTTTAACAAAACGTTCTATAAATTTACAATTAAAATGCAATAAACTTCTATTTTTTTTAATTTTATAACTCTCAAAGAAATTAGAGAACAAATAATATTAAATTGTAGGAAGCATTAATTTGACATCAGGAAAAAATTCACCACATTACGTCTTGCATAGCTACTTAGTTACCCAACTTAAAAAAAATGTACCAGTATTTACCTAAAACAAAAAAAAAAAAAAAATACGGAATAAATAAATATATTTATATATATATATATAAAATATACACACTTATATAAGTAAATATTGTATATTTGCCCTAAATCAACTGAATTAAATACTGCTGGAGGTTACACTGTAGTTTTCTATCTATTTCTTTCATTACTAATAAAACAAAACAATTACATAAAATTTATTTATTATAGCAAATGATCGTTAAAACATAACAAACAAATTTTTCTGAAGTACTACTCGTTAGTTAGTTTTGATTACGTACCTAAATAATTTTTTTGCACAATAAGGTGGCAAGCCAACTTATTCATTAAGATCTACGATTCTACATTTAGTCCGAAAGGGATATCTAAATCTGAGGTTTACGCCTAATATTGCTTTATAAGCAGTCCTTTCTTTTTCAAAGGGAATTTAGGATCAGTTCAATTTGATAACTTTTCAGTTTCGAATTTTCGAAAATCTGTTAGATTTACCCTTTTGCCACAATATAATATTGAGACCTTAACTTACTCGATTATTTACACTAAACAATGTCGACTAACTCGCATCACACCCGAGTCACCCGATCTTCTCACCGACAAGCAGCAAACAGAGCAGCTAATCTGAACACTCGAACAACAACAAATACGGCAACTACTTCCACAACCACAGTGCCTGCGAATCGACAACCGCTTAACAACAACAACGTTACCAATACTCAAACCGTTTCAAATTTAATACAACCTCTGATGTCATTACAAGTTAATCAAGGTGCAGGGCCACAGACCACTTCATCGCCCGAAACAGCTAGCACAATCCGCTCACCTGAATATAGCAGTCTGACAGCGAGAGGTATAGCACAACAACACCATATAAGAACGCAAAGCACACCAATGCCGAGACGTAATGAAGAAGCAAGACCTGAGAGGCCCGCGAATGTAGATGGTTTATCTCTGCAGGACTACGTCAGCGCTTCCATTGGAGCAGCGCAGGTAAACATTATTCGGCAAGTCCAAGAAAATCTAATGGCCATAGTCCCGCAAATAATTCGAGAGTCACTTAGATCGGAGCAGAATGGAGTGATTGATAATCAACCCGGATATCAAATTAATAGAAATATGAATCCAAACCGTGCCCCAATTTTAAACCACAATAACGAAAATTGCATAATTTAAAACAAAATTTGTAGCTGTGAGTGTTTTTCTTCAATACTAAATTGCAACAATTAAAATTTCCTTTTTTTCATTAACTGATTTATTACCTGCCAAATAAGCAAGTTTTCTATCAAAAGCTCAATATTAATTAACTCATAAGCTTAATTGAGGTAAACTAGACTACAAGCATCAGTTTTTCTTAACCCATGTCAATGCACACCTCTTATTTTTAAAATATATACGTTTGCTTATAAAAGCGAAGCAAAAAAAAAAACAGCTTTAACTGCTTCAATGACTTTTGTTACCATATACAAATAAATACTGAAAAAGCAATATATAAAAGTAACACTCGTATTTAATCTTCAATAAGCGATGAAGAAACTATATTGCTTAAAATGTGTCTACAAATAATTTGACGACAAATTAGTTCCAAGAAACAACGCGATCTAATGACGATAATAGAATGCATTTGCTCAAGCCACAAGCTCTGCCTAACGAACTTTTTTTTTCCTGCTACTATAATAGCGTATTGTATTTTTTATCTGGTAATTTTCATACTAAAAGGTCTATAAATATACAGATTAATTTCGTGTTTTGTTAAAAATTGTCTTGAGAGCATACTTGGAATTATTCCTCTTTTTAATTTGTCAAATCAAAAGATTTTGGTTTAAAATGCAATGCAAAAAAAAAAAAAGGAATAAACGGTATTTCAAAATTAATTCAAATTCAAATCCATTTTTTTTGAAAACTGTCTATTTTTCTTGACACGCTGAAATGCAACAAAAGCGCAATTAAATAACATTTTCAATCCACAATAAATTAACCAGACAACTATTCGAATAGCCGATAGAACTTTACAGAGATCTTGTGAATTGAGCAACTATGTGCATGCATGTATGCATATGTACATACAGATTTGTTTCTTATTATTTACTTTTAATCCCTTACCTTTTTTCATCAAAAGCACAAATTTTGGCAGTTATAACCAATAGATACGCATATAAATTTACACGTATATATCTAATTAGTTAATGACATTAGCTGGGAATTTTTCCTCAGCCGGTTATTAAATATCGTCTTCAGTAAAATGAAGAGCCTAACAAGCTAGTTAATTTCGGTCTACGAAGAGCTCCCCAAACTTTTGAGCCAAATGTTGTCCTGTCCGTAAACTAATTTTCAACTGTGGAGATCCAAATTCTCGTACACCACTTGGTAAAAGCTGAAATGAAGTATATTAGTGTGAAGCATCACAGCTTTATACATTGAATTACTTACCTGACAGCCATACACATATTTCAATATCACCGACGACACCACAAATTCGACGTAATGTTTCCTTTGTTTTCTTATAACACTCCAATTCCTTAATACCAAGTAATGTCGGGTGCCCAATTTATTCTTGTTGTTGTTTTCGTAAAACACTGCAGCCAAAAAGAAAACAGCAAAAAAGTTTTTTTCACTAACACCCTTTCTTATTATTTCCCAACTCATTGTGTTCCACAGGCTCTACACAATGAGCCGGCTTTGTGACGGCCACCTATGTAAGACAAGTAATTTTATTTATTTAATTGGTATGAGATTACTTTTTGCACATATACCACAATTTTTTTTTGAAATTTACAATAAAGCTTCAGTCTTCTTCATTTTTGCAATCCCTTGTGTTTACCTAACATAGTATGTTATGCATTTGCTTAATATGTAGTTGATCGCTGTCAGGGACAATTTCTTGCTATAACCTCTTTTTTAATATATGAAGTTTGACAATTTTCAACGAGAATGTATGTACTTTTGACATTTGGAAAGCCTCGGCTACCACCTTTATGATCTCAACATAACGCCGTGCTGCCAAGGTTTTGATGGAAAAAGGTAACAGGGTTGTAGCAAAGAGTACTGAACATGAGGTTGCTGGAATTTAATTTCCTGTAAAATGGGGTTCTTTTTGCAAGCCGACATAATTGGGGAAAGTAGTCGTCCGAATAATCGACTGCAGAAAAAATTAAATAAATTTATTTAAATGATCTATACGAAATATGCTAATAAATAAGTGCAGTGAAAAAGTTGGTTGAAAGAAAAGGAAAACGAACAAATAAGAATAACGCATTTTGATGCTAAGCAAATAATTTTTGGCCAAGGCAAAGATAATAGAAGAGTGTGGCGGCCGAATTAATTTTTTTAGAAATTTAATCAGATGGTTCTCGGGATAATCTTATGCCTGTCACGGGGGATTTGCTAAGGGCGATTATAAAATTAGCACGTGGGCATCCTTACCGGGGACAATCAAAGGAGTTACAGCACCATCTATCCTTCAAACTCCGCATAGACATCCCGAGTAAGTTTTAAGACCATTATCTAATCTTAGCACCTTATGCTATAATATATAAAACTAATTTAAAAAAAGAAAAAAAAACTATACAGTGGAACCTCTATAGTAAAAACAAATGTACCCCAAAAACTATAGATTGTTTATATAATAAAGAACACAAATTTAATCATTGGCCATGCCAAAAAGATATTAAAAAAAACAGAACTGATAGAAATCGACCATACTGTACGCATTTTTTTTCTTTACATTGTGTTATAAGCATACGAATCTGTCATTATCCTTAGTTAAATCATCACACTTTGTGATTTATATATATGTATACCTAGCCTTTTATTAATATTTAAGAATTAATGAAACAAAAAAAAAATAAGAAAAAAAGTAAATAAAAATATGAATTTTGTAAAATATGAGTACTAAATATCTAAATATGCACTAATTTCTTAAAATAAGTTGGGTAGGTAAGGGTGTAGAGGACGTGTGGTGAAAACCCTTTTGTCTTTGGGACATTTCATTAGATAACTTTGAAGGCACATTGAAATGTCAAGGATGACTGAAACATGTCATGTGGGGTGGGCCGCCTTGAAGGACGACGTGACCTGCGACCTTCCACAAATGTCTCCTGATGCAGATCAAGAAGCCTTGGTAATCGTCATCTGGTCCAGCTATGCCTCCATTTTTATTAATTGTAAGTAGGTAATATTTAAAGGCACGATTTTTTTTAAATGTTAACGGCTGGTGGGGAATAAAAGAACCTACACATCCGACGAGCTAATGCCGTGCTAAAAGCCAGCGTGCCATTTCCCTTGTCACAAAACTGTAGGCCGTTACATATAATAAAAAAGCCCTATGCTGGGCCTAAAGTCCATAGCAATCTTAGGTTTCGAAATAAAATAACTTTATAAGTTTTAACGTTTGATTGTATAATAAAATACCATGTACAAAATTTGAGGTCGAGAGTTTTATAAGTTTTCGACATTATTAGTATTAAAAGTTTAATAAAAGTTCTTAATTTGTATGAGGGTTATAGTCTCCCTGCTCCTTTCAAACAATTTTTGCCAAAATGCATGAATTATTTGATCATTACTTTTTGTAGAACATTCGAAGTCGATAGCAGTTATAGGTTCCTAGATAAAGCGTATCAAAAATTTTATAAAAATTGTTCATTTTTGTGGGGGGTCCCCCTCCCTATCATAATCATTTTTTTTACAAATGTTAGCCTTGTGTTTAATTATTTTTTGATAAACATTCGAAGTCGATATCTGTTATAGTTTCTAAGATTTAGCGCATAAAATATTTCACAAAATTTGTGCAATTGTAGAGGAAATACCACTTCCCCTGATCCTACCTAAAAAAATTTTTCGCTTATTTAGGTATCTATCTTCAGAGTGTCCGTGCCAAGTTTCGTGGCAAAGAGCGTAGACACTCTGAGATAAATAGGGATATATACATGGATTAAGTCCTCAAAAAAATGGGTTATTTTGGATTTTCGCTTATATCTCGGTCAATAGTGAACCAATTTTGCTGATTTAAAATAGCGATTATCTCCAGGATATTTATCACAGTTTGACACTAATAGCTGGTCCGTATCACTTTATTTGACTCCGGAAACTTGATTTCCACAGACGGATAGACGGACATGGCTATATTAACTTCCCTATCTATAAGGATCCAGAATATATATACTTTATGTGGTTGTAAATGGATAATAAAGAAATTACAAACGGAATGACAAACTGATATATACCCTTATCACTATGTGAAAGGTAAATCATTTTAATACCCACCCCATATACATGGTAGGGGTGTTATGCGTTTGTGCAGATGTTTGTGCTGTGTAAATGGCCGGCAACAAATACGGTTGGTATATATTTTCTGTCATGGCATTAGGAGTGAAAAGATATAAAATATTTGGCTTTTGTTATAGGCAACAGAGATTGATGATTGAGATTCGCTGACAGGCAGTCAAGCAACAAACAAGTGCGGTGTAGTAAAAGGAAAACAAAAATTCGTGTGAAAAAAAACAACAAGTTTGAAGTTGAAAAAAAAACCCCGAAGTAGTTTATCCGAACTGAAATTGAGTTCAGGCACTTCGTTTAAACGAGAATATTTATAACATCGAAAACTTAAATAACCTGCCCTTTTAAGGGCAACGAAAGCAACAAAATGGAAGAGAGCAAGGGATTTGCCCCGAACAAGAGACAGCAGCTTCAGGCTAGCGCTGAAGAACTTCAATAATATATAGCGAAAGAAGGTGAAATGGAGCTTCTAAATAAAAAATTGGAATATGTTCTGAAGGCAAATAAAAAACTTCGGAAAAGTTTAGAAAAAAATTTGAAGAAAACAACGAAGTTAGCGACGAGTACACCAGCGAAGACGAGATGAGCTGTAAGACGGAGCCAACTACTATTACGAAGAAGAGAAAAGCTGTTGCCGTTGACGAGGGTCATTCTAAAAATGCTACAAGTTTTTCCCGAAATGATGAAAGTGGGAAAACAAATCAAATATCTCCAATCAAGAAGGCGGTAAACAAGACTACAACCACTTCAGCAAAGAAAAATATTACGAGTAATGGTAAGAACAAATTAGTGCCGGTTGTTACTACTTATAATATTAATGTTAGGGAAATTACTAGTAAATTGGAAGGTATTTTAGGCCATAAAGAGTACAACATAAAAATATTAGGCAAGAATGTGACTAATATAAGAGTGTGCACAATTGAGGATTTTGGGAAACTCAAGAAATTACTAACAGACCAGGGGGTGAATTACTATACCCATACCCCGAAATCGCAGAGGCCTATTTCGGTCGTAATAAAAGGTATCTGTCTCCTTTGAAGCTGATGAGGTTAAGGCATATATGCTGGACCTACAGATTAGCATTGAAATTCTGGGTCTGCACAAGTTAGGTGGTGATAGGTGGCTCTTTCAAATAGGAAGAGATTCTCACGTAAAATCTTTTCACAATGTGAGATATATTCTTCATTGTAGAGTGAATATGGAGAAACATGTGAGAATGGACTTGGTCCAATGCTACAACTGTCAAAGGTTCGGCCATGTGGCCATTAATTGTAACATGCCGTATAGGTGTGTTAAGTGCGGTGGATCTCAAGGTCCTGGGAAATGCACAGTCCCAACAAAGGGTGAGAATAACAATGAGATTCAGTCAACAGATCATATTACTGGGAAGGCAGTAAGGAAGATAGGCCTACCTGTTAGGTGTGTTAATTGTGGGACTGATGGGCATGCTCAGAAAGAAAGCTTCAGAAAAGAACTCCAGGGCCCCTAATGTTAAATCGCCCCCTTCGAGAATAGTGTCGGGAACTAGTCCATCATACGCTGCCGCTGCAAGATCAGCGGTGGGGCAGGGAAGTTCGGCGCGTGTACAGCGAATGGCACCATCTGTTTCAAGTGCATCGGCTATAGCACTTGCGACTGCTAGGTCTGTTTTCGAGTTTATTGATAACGACTGCAGGCGCCTTCTTGTACTGTTTAGGTAAGATGAAGGGTTTCGCAAGGGAATATCGCTTTCTAAACCATGATGGTGAGAAGTCTCGAGCGTTGCTTGGGATGTTAATGTCATTACAGCAAGATGGATAATTTACTCAAATGCATTTTCGTCAATGAAAATTCACTATTTGAATTTGTTTGTAGGAGAACATCATCCTGATGTTCCCTTAGTTGCCGAACATAAACTTTCCCCCAGATATAAGCTAGACTTGACGGGATACGAGGTATATAGACAAGACCGACATACTGGACGCGGTGGAGGTACAGCAGTAGTTGTAAGGCGTAGTTTTTGCTCGAGTAGGATCGTTCTTGACTTGGGTGCTATTGAGAACACAGCTGTTGGGGTTGTTAAGGCTGACGGCAACATTGTTACGATAATTTCGATGTATTTACGTCCGCACTCGCCCTTATCAATAGCGGACCTAGATCCAATAATCGACAAGTGGGAACCTTTTGATCGGGGTTGACTTGAATGCTAGACATACCTACTGAGGTGATAATACTTGTAACCGAAGTGGAAATAATTTACGCGAATTCATCCTATCGTGTCCTGATCTGGATATATTTCGCACAAATAGCCCTACACGGGTTTCCAGATCCTCTTACTCATATCTGGATTTTTTTATAGCTTCATCTGATATTCCAATCTCTCTCACATCTATAAATGGGCTTAGAACTTTGGATTATGAGTCAGATCATCTTGCTGTGAAGATTATTGTTGACTATGGCGAACTTAGGCAACGAACTAGTCTTCCGATTTAGGACTTTGACCGAATGAATAAGAGGTCGCTTAACCAAATTTTAGAAGGTTCACTCTCGGACCATCAACTTCCTGTTGACAGAAATTAGTCCCCTTTCGAGATAGATGCATGCATTAAATCTATGGGTACGGTTTTTCATAGTGCAATGGATCGGGCTATACCGAAAATTACCTCGTTTGGTAGGGGACCTAGGAAAGTCCCTCCGCATATTCTTGGTTTTATAGCACAGAAAAAGAGGCTGAGGCGAATTTTATTTAGGACCATTGACCCTTGCCGGTGCGCAATCTTAAAGGCTGATTTACGGAATATGGATAGGATTATTCAGGAAGCTATTGCTGCATTTGAGGAAGATTACAGGAGCAAATTCCTACAGAAAATCACTCTTAATAATAGGACTTTTCGCCAGGTGAAAAGGGGTGCTGGTATTAGAAAAAGGAACCTGTATCTTCTGACTTGGTAGGCCCATTGGGAACACTTGTTACGGATGAGTGCAGCAGGGCTGAGTTACTTGCCGATGGGTTCTATGAGATTCATAGGGGGTAGGTGGGCTACGGCCTCCGTCTTTTGTTGAAAATGTCACTCATGCAGTCTCACAACTGGTCGGACACGAGCCCTCTATGGTTTTCGGCCAGGACTTCATGGCCGATGGTAGCATTACAACTGAACGACCTCCTTCCACTGAGTTTAGGCTTGTTACCTCCGGTGACTTCAAGAGGGCACTAAAGTTAAGGGCGAACAAGAAATCGAGTATCCAGGATGGTATTCCTGACATAGTTTTGAGAGGGACAACCCAGATTTTTTGGCAATTTATAGCAATTATTTTTAACCATTGTTTGAACATTGGGTACTTTCCAAAAAGTCGGAAAGCTGCAATGGTAGTACCAGCCCTAAAGCCTAGATCAGCTCCAGAACAGACTGGAAGTTATCGTTAAATCTACTTGTTGTCTGTATTTGGTAAACTTTTTGAATGGTTTATTCTTTCGAGGATAAATGACCGGATTGATGACGGTGGAATTATAAGGGACTGTCAATTTGGTTTTAGAAGGGGTCACTCTACTTCTCATCCGCTAATGGCTTTCGGAAGCTATGTTGTTAGAGGCTTAAATAGGAGATATCCAACATTGACGGTAAGCCTTGACTTTCACAAGGCTTTTTATACTGCCTGGCAGGATGGGATTGTTTTCAAGTTATTGGAATTTGGCTTTGATCGCACCACATGTAGGATGGTGGCTTATTTCCTGACGGATCGCACCTTTCGGGTGAATATGAGCACTGAAGTGTCTGAGATTCGTACTGCTGCAGCGGGTGTACCCCAGGGCTCGTTACTTGGGCCCATACTTTACAACATATTTATTTCTGATATACCGCAACCCCCAAATGGAGATATTCTTTTGATGTATGCTGATGATATACTAATTGCTTTGAGGGGTCAAAGGGCTGCCACTTTGAATACCAGGATGAACTCATACCTGAATACTCTTAATGACTATTTTAGGAATTGGGGCTTAAGACTTAACGTCGATAAATCTGATTGTGTAATGTTTAAGGGCCGACGTAGTAGGCTCTATCCGATTGCGAGGAAATTTATTCCATTCCTTAATATTCATGGCATACACCTAAGAACTTCCGATAGGATAAGGACTTATGAGTCATATTTCATGAAAATTTTGAGTTCTTCAGGCATATCGATTCGGTTCTAGAACGTGTTAAGAAGGTTTACTTTTTGTATTACAGATTGCTTCGTCGGAGAATGGGTCTAAGCGCTAGGGTAAGGCTTTTAATATACCGACAGATTATTAGACCTCTTAAGGCATATGGTTTTTCCGTCTGATTCGGAATATCCTCCCATCAGACAGAAAGGCTTCGAATATGGGAGAGGCGCATTCTTTTGTCCTGCTTAGGACTAGGGCTAAGGATGTGTTGTGATGACATTTTTCGCAGTCCTTCATGTAGGAAAATTTATGGTTTAATTGATTTTGGACGCATAGATACCTTTTTGATTGATTATACTACCAAGTTTCTGAGGAACGCGACATACTTGGAGAATGGTATGTTGCGGGGATGTTTTCGGCAAGTCCCTGACTGGGGGACCTTGCAGGGAAACCGCTATCTGGCACCGGCCGACCTTTCGATCCCTAATGACGAGGGTATTTTGTATGGAGATGAGGATCTGATTTTTTTAACCATAGAAGGGTTAACACACTAGACGTGACGAACTTGGTGTACAACACCCAACAGTGCGAATTTATGACGGTAGATTCTCTTGTTATTTTTTTTATTATAGTATTTAAGTATTTTTTATTTAGTTTTAAGCTAGTTTTTAGGCAAAAAATAGAATGTGTTCCATTATTACTCCCTTTTTTTGGAAATTTAACCTAAGATTGAATGTAATGATAATCTTTTCTATAGTTTACTTTGAAAAGTAATTTTAGTTTAAAGAATGTAAATAAGTCTGAAACAAGTAATTAGTACGTTAAGAAATTTAGAATAATGAAAGTAGTTTAAGAAAAAATGTAATAAATGATTTGGGTAATAAATGTTAAATGTAAAAAAAATGTAAAATTTTCGTTCTAGGAAGCCAGTGAGAAATGTAGTGTGAAAGCAAAAACTGCTTTAAGCATTAAATACATTCCTCGCTACAGGCTACCGAACACAACCAGTCAAAAATAGAATACACGTGTGCTTATGAGAATAACTTTTTTAATGGCTACAAGGCAACACGACTACGGGTTGCTGTCAATGCTAATTTTGTGGCGTGGCCGAAATTAAACTAATTTCTATTTTTATACGCGACGGTTCACAGATTAGTGCTGCCAATACGGTAAGATGCAAATAATATAGCTTAAACAATACAAAAAGACTTTAGGTGGCACCACTGAAAGTCATATTGCTAATATGTTTATTTTGTAGTGGAAGTCTAGTAAATATTTCCTTAGCAGCCAGTCGGACACAAATTTAGCAAGCAACTTTTGTGTTCGTGGGTTCCTGTGTTCTTGTAGCTTGAATGTGTTTAATGCATTAAGAATTGGGTTTTTGTGAATGGCCGGCAACAAATACGGTTGGAAGGTATTTTCGGTCATGGCATTTACGAGAGTGAAAAGAGATAAAATATTTAGCTTTTGTTGTAGCCAACAAATGTGAAGTTTTAATTAATTTCAAAATTCAATGTCTGCAACGGCAAGACGAGAGACCCTTGAAATTTTGAGAAGCGCATAGAAGGCAAAATTCATTTGGTTTATAGAAGTTTGACTAATATTTTTGTTTTAACTGTCTTTCTGAAGACAAATATTTACTTCTTGTTTGGTGGTTGGTCTTTTTAAAGACGTTATATCGTTCTTGTTGGATAATTTTAATTTTTATTTTGTTTGGAAGAGATTGTATATTCGTGGAAATATTTATGCATATTTTCAGACATATAAATATGAAATCAAGTTTAAAAATGGGTTGTTTTCTATTCGGTTTTCCTAATTACGATGTGGTAGAAAGTTTATTAATTGGGGTAAATAGAACTTATGAACTAATATTTTTAGAGGATACTTAGCTTTAACAAGACCTTTTAGGTATTTATTGGTAGGGAGAGAATTTGTAGCTTGTCAGTGACAGTTTAACACCCGCTCGCTGGTCATCTTAACGAAAGGTTATGGGGTCGCAAATGGATAACAAAGAAATTGCAAACGGAATGACAAACTGATATACATATACCCTTATTACTATATGAACGATATAAAAATAATATCTTTTATTTTTGTAAAAAAAAAACAGACTGATTTTGACATTTTTGACTTTTTGATTTGTGGGACGCAAACTTGTACTGAAATGCTAACGTTTTCGTTCGACTTGTCGTGCTAGAAACTTTTATCGGGACGGAAGTCAGATGCTTTTAACTCGAACGAAAGCGACAGGCCTTGTAAACCAGGCTGTAAATTAATTTTTACTTCCTGGTACACGTGCAACTACGAATGTGGTAAAAGTTTATTTAGATATTTAAGAGGTTCTCAAAAAACTATGATAATAAAAAGTTTAATACACAACCGACGCTAAAGTGATTCAGTTCAAAACTTTAATCCGCCCTTCTAGTCCAATATAAATAGGAGAGGTTTTATTAACATATTCCATAATGGCAGCCATGTCTGTAAAGTATTCTCTAAAAAGAAATAAAAATTATTAATTAATATTTAAAATACCTGAAGCGATACTTAATATTATTTTTTTTAGTGGAATATTCGTTGTCTAAATAAGCAATTTCTAAAAGATTAAATTTTTGTTTTTTCTAAATGCAGACAGGCATTGGAATGAACTACATATCTGTGGACTTTTGACAAAGGCACTTATTTGAAAAAAGTGCAAGTACCTGCGAAAATTCAATATTGGAAAATAATTCAGCTAACTAACTTTACATTTAAGGTTTTAAAACTTTTTAGATAATAATCGCGACGTTTTTTGCGATGTTAAAGTAGTTTTTTTGCTCTCCTTTAAAATTCACTTTTTTCAAATAAGTGCTTTTGTCAAAAGTCCACAGATATGTACATATGTATGTTGGTAACATGTTTTTGGGAACATGTTGATATGCTCCTGAAGGACTGAAAATACAGTGTAATCAAGTGAAAGAGTTTGATTTTAATTGAAAGTTTGGCATTAACATACACATGTATGTGTCCAATCTAATCTTTAAATGTTAACGCAACATATATAGGGTGACCATTCCTACTGATTTCAGCAGTACATGTTTTGATTTTTCATTTAGTATACTGTTTAAAAATGTGTCTTTTGAAATGTACTGATTTTTGAAAAAGAGTACTGATTGTACTGTTTAAAGTGTTTTCTGCCAAAATTTACTCAACTACAAAAAAACTAGATGCTCAACTAGTCCAGCGGCCAAATCGTCGCATTCGAATTAAATCGAAATTTTACTCGAATTTCAGCATTCAAATCGAATGCTGAGAGCGGAATTGAATATTATTTGTTGAGTTGATAGCACTTAAAACGTTTATATCCTACAGACACTTTTTATTAATGAAACTCAAGTAAACTTTCTTAATTCGTATCTACCCACAACTGACTCGATCAAAACCTGAGTTATAATAAGGCAAACTTATTTTATTTGCAAAAATTTTGTGAAGTCTGCAGTAAACGTCATCAGAACACGCAAAAGAATATTTGAATATTTATCGGTCCAAAATTTGACGAAAAAAAAGATTCGCTGCATCACTTAGAAGAGTAAAATACGATTGTTTGGTAAATAACAACCCCTTAAAGGTCACTCAACAATTTTATTTATTTATTTATTTATTTATTTATTATTTATTTGTACTGTACCACACACAAGACCATGTGTCTTATATTGCAGTGTGGAACTGATTAATTGAATAATAATTTACAAATCATTTTAAAATTTTACAAATCATTATACATATATAAAACATAAAGTGGAAATACATATACTTATAATAAAATACAAAAAAGAAAAAATTAATAAAAATCAAGCTATATCATTGAGTATAATTTTAGAATATTTTCTTTAAACTTTCGTGCGTTACTTAATGTTTGAAAGGAAAAAGGAATAGAATTCCAGAGAGGTATTGCGAATATATAGAAATGCCACTGTGATATTAAGCTTTTATGCACAAAAGATTTCAATCTCTTTCCTCTGCAGTTATTTGCGAATGATAGTTTACTGTAGAGATGATCAGGCTGTTTAGTATGAACTATATTGTGCATAAAAACCAATACTTTCATATTAAGCAGGTTGTCGAGAGAGATTCCATATAACTGTGATGAGAAAATTGATAATCTAGATCGTTTATTCAAACCGTACACATACCGGATTATACTGTTAAAAGTAACATTTAATTTTCTTTTACTTGCCATGTCACATTTAGCGAACAGCTCGCATCCATATAATAGAATAGGAATAAGGTAAGTTTTTGCAAGTAGTATTCTAATTTTTAAAGGTGTACAATATTGAGTTTGCCAAAAACTCCTCAGCATAGAAAAAGTGCGCCCGCAAGCATATTTAATGTGGTCTGACCAGGTCAGGGTTTTATTAAAGAAGACTCCTAAATTTTTAGCAGAATTAACTATATCAATAGACTGATTATTAATAAATATACGAGGTATAGTATTAGGTCGAGCAGATCGTTTATGTATAATAATACACTTAGATTTCTTAGGATTTATTCCAAGTCCGTTAGCGGATGCCCAAGTGTGAATTCGATGGAGTTGCATATTCAAGGAAGCAATACAATGATCAGTCATTGAATTTTCACAACTTGTATAAAGTTGGACATCATCTGCATACATTCTTATTTTACAGTCAGTTAAAATGTTGGGAAGATCATTTGCGTACATAGAAAACAAGAGTGGACCCACTATCGAACCTTGTGGAACCCCTCTCATCAAAGGAAGCGCTCCTGATTTGTTAGTATGAGTATCTACATACTGATATCTATTACGTAAATACGTAAACAGCAACTTTGTAGCACTCGAAGAAAAACCAAAGAAATGACTTAACTTATAGCACAGGATACTGTGATCTACTGTATCAAAAGCCTTGGAATGATCCAGTAGTACTAAAAAGGCAGTTTTACCACGGTCAACTTCCTTCCTGATTTCCTCAGCGACATCAATTAGGGCCGTTATACAACTGTGATTCTTCTTAAAACCTGATTGTTGGTCAGAAAGCATTTTATTGTCATCTAGAAAACGAGTTATTTGCTTGTGCATAATTCTTTCGAAAGCTTTAGACAGATATGGAAGTATTGCAATTGGTCTATAGTCAGAGCATGTCTTAGGTATAGGTATGATTTTTGCTATTTTCCATTTCGAAGGAAATTGCCCCATTGTAATTGATAAAATATTGCTGTGAATTTTGGTTTAAAAGATTTTAATGCTATCATTGCTTCATAATTATCTTTCAATGATTGCAAAAAAACACATAAACCATGACTACACACAAAAAACTACAAAAAAAATTTTTCAAGCAAATTCTTGTTCAAAATAATTTATTTTTTTAGTCAATTTATTTAATAGTCTCTAATAATGTTTTTATTTGATTTTTAAATCAAACAAAATTTTCGCCTAGACAAATAAAATATTTAACCAGCTCAGCAAAATTTTTTAACAGAAGCTAAAATTCTTGCAAAATTGTTTGTCTAAATTTACAACTTTCGTTGTAGGTCCTCAGCCAGACAAAATATTTACTGATTCTCTGAAATTTGTTACTGATTCTACAACTCAGTTTTTTCTGTGTAACTTGTAAAGCAATCGTAAAAATAGCTCGTCAGATCATCTTTTATAAGAGACAAAGATAAGAAATTCTGGCATCAAACTATCTCATTCGATTTGAATCGAAATTTAAAAATTCTTATTAGTATCCCTACATAAAAAACATTGAAAACTCAAAAATTTCGATTCGAATTGAATGCGACGAATTGGTTTCTGGACTAACTAAGCATCTAGTTTTTATGTAGTTGGGTAAATTTTTTGAAGAAAACACTTTAAATAACAAATAATATTGAAAAATCAGTACAATCAGTACTCTTTTTCAAAAATCAGTACATTCGAATACACATATTTTTGATCAGTACACGAAATGAAAAATCAGTATATGTACTGATAATATCAGTGCACATGGTCACCCTAGTTATGATGTTGCTCTGGCAAATGAGCGATATGTACATACAAGGTGGGCCAAAGATATCACCCTATTGGAAGATGCTCTTATTTTTGCAAATGGCGACCAATGTCCAATCTGTTTTGACAGTTGTGAACTAGAAAGATGTAGAATAAAAGTAAACAAGCTATGAAGCAATACACTCCTCAAAAACGCGGAATAATCGCGTCTATTTTTGCGTAACAATTCGTCTGTAATGTTGGCGCAACGTGAACTTCGTCGCTGATTCCGTTTTGCCGTTTTGACACCAACCTTAAAGAGTATGGGACCACACAGGATGCCGCCAAGAGTAACTGGCCCCGGAATGCCCGTTCTGCCGAGAATATCGCCGCTGTTTGCGAGGATGTTGAACTGTCGCCATAAACATCGATCTCAATAAGCCATCAGCCGGTCATCCCTAAGGCGAATTTCGGTCAATGACCATACACATGTTTCTGTACAAAGTCCAGTCCGTGCATCAGCTGCTGCCTGTCGACCGCCAAACGCGTGTAACCTACGCCCAAGCCATCCGCAATCTCGAGGCCCAAGTGGACGATTTTGTGACCAAAATCATAATGAGCGATGAGGCTCATTACCACCTCAGCGGGTACGTGAACAAGTAAAACTATCGCTGCCGAGGGCCCAAAAATCTACGAGTGATGCACAAAAAACCATTTCACCCGCACAAAGCTACTGCATGGTGCGCTGTTCACGCTTAAGGAGTCATTGGGCCTTTTTTTTCGAGGAAGCTGATGGTCAAACGATAATAGTAGACGATGCATGCTATAGGCAGATGTTTGCCGAGTTTTTTTCTACCGCAATTGAATGAATTAGAACTGAAAGACAGGTGGTTCCAACAGGACAGAGCAACGGCACACATTGCGCAAGCCACGACTGATATTCTGAAGGCGGCGTTCCGGGTCGCCTCATCTCTCGTTTCGGCAATTTACATTGGGCCGCAAGATTGCCAGATTTAACAGTTCCAGAGATTTTTTGTGGAGTTTTTTTAAGTCCCGTGTTTACATGAACAAGCATGAGAACCTGGGAGCCCTCAAGGAAACATTTGACACGAGTGCGAGAATCTGTCGCCCGAAATTCTCGCCGAAGTGATGAAAAATTCCATAAAACGAGCCCGTATAGCAATCAATTGTGACGGCGCCTATTTGGCCGGTATCAGCTTCTCGACTTAAGCAAAAAACTTCTAAAGATTCATGTTAACATAAATAAATAATATAATCGAAATTTTTCATTTAGAAAAAAAATGAGAGCTGAACAACAACGGATGACTTCTCTTGGCCCACCTTGTAGTTACATATTTAAAAGGGCTGTATTTTAGTCGCTGATCTAATTAAACTCAAAAATTAAATTTTGCGATTTATGAGTAATTGCTTTCAAAAATTCAAAAGCTGAAGAAAATACTCGATACTACCAGTGCTCAATACTTTGCTAGCATTTCTGTTTAAGAATAATTTCCTAAATGGCATAAAACGGCGCTCTTGGTACATACCTTCCTTCCTGCAACTTCCATTACTTAAATATTAAGTGTTAAATAACTTAAAGTGTTTACATTTTATCTTTAGAAAAAAGCTTAAAACTTACAACATACCGTCGATTTTTTCCATTCTCCTTAAATATACTAAAACCAAAACCACCACCAGCTAAATAGCGGGTTCTTACAATACGATACGATTTTTTGAAATCAAAATTTTCATAAACCGGTATTTTACAATCGGTGCAGCGTACTTTTACTTCCACAACTCTTATATTTACAGGATTTTTTAAATTGTATTTAACTTTTATTCCTGAAACTTGTATGAATTTTTTAGTTCCTTTAAAGTTAGTTGCTGAAGAGTTGATAAACGAGACGCTTCTCTCTAAGGCTGCTTTTAAATATTTGCCTTCTAAGCTGAGTGCTACAAGGGGAGCTTCGAAGGGGCATAAATTATAGATTTGCCCATATGTCATATCTAATCGAAAGTTTATCTTTAATAATTTCCTTTTTTTTTATTTAGATTAAGATCATCATTATACCTCCTTCGGGTAGTGTTAAATACAGTTCACCAGCAGCCACTAAGGCCATTGATATATTTGTCCAGTTTTCAATATCGTATGGCGATAAATGCAATAACTAAAATATTTATTTGCTTTTATACGGATTGAATAACGATTGGTAGAGGTTTTTTTTTCACTTACCTTGCATCCATAAAAAAATGTTTCCAATATTTCACTCCTTGTACTGACATTCAGTATTGTCTAAGTTTACTTTACTTTCTCCGATTTTTAAACTACAAGCCGTTTCGATTACAGTTTTCCAAGGAGTCAAAGATTGTGTGACTTCAGGATCTAACAAAAAAGTGTTATTCCTGTTTTAATTTATTTATTAAAAAAATTAAATAATCAAGGTTTTTTATTCAGGCTGTTTGTGAAACTGTAGCAAGGTATACAATGCACACTGTGCATGTACCCTCATGCACAGGACGCAGGAAAAACGAACCGCTAACTTTGCTAAAGCCTTAGGCCGTGCGCGAGGGACGAAAACTATTGTAGATTCGATCCGCTGGCTTCGCTGTAGCCTTCGGCCTGGCAACGGACTTTGAGTGTTACAGTTTATTAACTTTATGACAATTTACTCGTATTTACAAAGCTACGAAAGCTTTAGATGTGTACAACTTACAATTAAGCAAAGTTGGTATTTGAAACGCACAATACCTAAAGGTCCATTTTTCAGCCGAAGGTTACAGCGGAGCAAGCGGATTGTGCCCACTAGAGTCTTTATCCTTCGCGCCTCGCCGAAGGTCGGCTATATGCTCCCTTTTTTCAAACCCGAAATTTTTGATTGTCACCGAATTTTGGCTGTATATACATCAGCACCTAAAGTACTCTGTTACACACTAGCCTTGATAAAAACATAACTCTCAATAATAAAAAAAGACAAAATTAAATATTAAATTTCAAATAATTTGTAACACAATGTTTTTTATTTGGTGTTATTTTCATAAAATAATGGGGGCAAATTTTGGCATTCGAGTCGATTCGAAATTCTACTCGATTGATCGAGCTGTCAATGCTTTTAATATAGGAATTCTAGCAAGAATTTTCAATTTTCGATTCGAGCCGAATGCCGTAATTTGCCTCCTGTATGTTATTTAAATACTAAATACAGAAATTAATTCTAACTCTAGTAAAAATAATATACTTTATTAAGTAGACTTTATTAAAGTACTTTAATTCGCCCTTCAATTCCTGTAGTAATCGGAGAAGCATTTTTGGTATATAACAGCAGGGCATCCAGGTCAACAATGTAGGGCCTTTTGAAAAAAAAATTCAAGTTAAACCACTAATTGAAAATTTTTAAATTAAAACTTACTGTACGTTAGTGCCATATTCATGGAACATATAATAACCACCACCACCGCCTTGCAAGAAACTTGGACTAACAATACGATACGTAGAGGTTATATTAAACGTTTCATATCGGGGAAAAGAACAATTGCCACAACGTACTTTCAAATCAACAACACGTTCGTACATGGGCTTATTGTAGTCAAAAATTATTTTTAAGCCCGAAACTTGAAGCAGTATTGAAGACCACCTTACGTTATTGGCATTATCAATTTTACTGGCACCATATTCCAAAGCTTCCAACAAGCGTTCGCCGGGCAAATCAAAGGCAGTCAAAATGTTTTCAAAAGGAGACATGGCAACAATATGGGAATACGTTAAATCTTAAATAAATTTCAAAATTAAATTCTTATTATGCTACGAGGCGAGTTAAGATCAGTTGGCCTCAATAGCATGTCTGGTCGCATAGATGCATTGGCGTTATGACATGTTTTTTTCTACGGGGGGAGGGAGGGGGTAGACACTTAAAGTGCCTGGAGTGCACGAATAAATTGTTTCTATAACATTTTTTAAATTTGTGTTGTGAGAGAGATAAATTATGGTGGGCATTACCCACTCTCTCCCACCAGAAAAGCCTTTCTACGCCAATGCATAGATGGTTTACATGGTGGCTTAATCAATTGTTTCTTATGCTAAACTTTGAAAAGAAAAAGAAGAAAAAAGGTACTTGTGGTTGTTGAGACCAACTGATGTGAATTCGCCTTAAAGAAATACATGTGCAACGGAGATGTTTTATTCTTGGAAAAAGAAAACATCAAACTGATCCAACTGTTTATTATGAAATTAAAGAAAGATCAATATCTTCTTTTAATTTATCATAAGTTTTTATCATAAGTAAAATTATTTATTTATTTTAACTTGATTTTAAAGCAAGTACCACCACATAAAGTGATGAAGAAAACTTTGATTAAAGTGTTTTCAAAACTTTCCCACATCCAAGAATACCTCCTAATATGCATTTATATACAAAGTTTTTTTTAACAACAGGGTGTCTGGTGGCAGATTTTTATATCAAAACTTAAATTGAAAACGTAATAATTTATACAAGGTTTTATTAAGAGCATTGAACGAACGATAGAATGGAAATACGAGTTTTATTTTTTTAAAGAGTTGTCATACAGATGTCTTCCGTCCATTTAAACACATTGTTAAAAACTGAGCCCTATATTCTACTCCACACGCTCCAGTAAACTTGGTTCAATTTAGCTGATTTCTCGACGAATATTTTCCTTTAAAGCCACGTAAGATTAGGGATTGTTATTTTAAAAATTTTTTTTTAAAGTTGTCCAAAAAAATCCGTGGTAGTAAGATCAGGCGACTTCGGTGGCCACAGGATGTCCCCAAAGCGACTGAAAAGTTTTTGGAGGAAGTTTGCTTGAAGCAAACTTATCGAAGCTCTGGCTGTGTGTGCAGTAGCCCCATCTTATTGAAACCACGTGTGTAAAGATTACGATGGATGAGCTTACAGGTTAGGCAAAAAGAATTTCGTAATCATGCGTCGATAAATAATTTACCCGTCGACTTTCAACGCCTGGTCTCAAGAATTTTCGAAAAAAAATGGTCCAAATAATCTCATGCATACCAAGCAGTTACCCTGGGGCAATGAAATGGTTTTTGATGTTTCAATCGAGGGAAACGGGTTCTTGGAGACCAGTAGCGGCAGCTTTGCTTGTTGACGTGGCCGTTTAGGTGAAAAAAAGCCTCAGCCGCTCCAAAAATTGAGATTTATATTACGAAAATGCTCCAACACTGTTTCTCAAAAATTTTTGTGTAAATCATAGTCACTTTCTTTCTGTTCTTGAATGATTTCAATTTTAAAATTTCATAGATAATCGCTCTTGGAAGTCCCAGCGAGGCTGCTCTTTTCCATATTAAAAGTAGCGGATTTTTGCGTAAACTGCTTTCAACCAGTTCAATGCTTTTGGGAGTCCTTGAAGATCGACTGAGCCCTGGCCGTGGGACATTCATTGCTAAAGAAGATGGGCGGATTCTCTGAGCCTACGAATGAATTTTTCTCTCGGTCCATTATGTATTCACCGAGTGCCGAGCTTTGAACAAAATTGTTGAGGAGCAATGACTCAAGAATCATTACTCTTAAAAAATGTATCATCAGCGAGCACGCGATGCTCACTCGACCACTGCGACATCGTGACTGGCAAATCCGCAAAACCGATAATTCCAATGGCGCCATCCTCTCTCCGCACCGTTGATTACTTTTTGAAATAACCGTATTTAAAAATATAAACTCTCCACCAGACACCTTACTCGATGCCACTTACTTCCTTTGTACAATGGAACTCTTAAAGCACCAACATTAACCAAACCAATAGGAACTTGTGTCCAAGCCTCATCTTTATATGATGCCAAATGTAAGTACTTTAAATGGAATAAAAAATGTTATTTTTAAAGAAAAAAAAATTTATTAAAAAGTATTTTCCTTTCTCACCGCATGAACCATTGCATCACAGAAATAATTTCCCAAATTGCACTCTCCACTGCTGCAGGTATATTTTTCTAGATCCACTAATGTCTCTCCCACTATAACTTTGCCTTTTGCATCGATCTCCTGCTTCCAAGGTTGCAAAGCTTCAATGACTTCCAGATCTAAAAGAAAACAAAGCTTTACCCAGTAAAGGCTAATCAAGAAGATTTAAAATTATTTTTATACCCCAAACTAAGCACCAGAAATAAGTAAATCAAGTGGACTTTACTCTACAGCACAAAAACAATTAAAATCACATTTAGTAATAAAACTAATTAGGATGAACAATTTTTTTCACCAATAAAGTTAAATCGTCTTTTGTGTATTATTTATGATTTCTGAAGGTAAGGATTTGTTGTCAAATTAAAGAAGAAATTATTTCTGAGAAAGAAAACTGTCTTACTTCCAGTGAGTCATGGATCTGTACAAAATTTATTTAAGATGCTCCATTATTCGCTTGTATTTTTAGCTCGCTTTAGCTGTTTTCTGTCTTTTCAATATTTTTGGGAATGCTTTTTCTTTAAGTTGGCTTAAAAGACCTCGTCTGTGGTATTAATTACAATTTCTACTGCCTGTGGGTTGTATGGTGTTTTTAGCTTTGCGACGTTAAACTTATTTCCTCAAAGTAGACCCACAGGTGCACCTACTTAGGTGCTTTTAGGGGTTTTTTATTTATTTTACAATCCAGAATCTAATAGCCTTGTGCACAAGCAATTTGTGCAGCCATTTTTCATTATTACCATTACATCCATTAAAATTTACTGTTTTGAGCGGATTACCCGCTGGCGGCATCAGAGGTCCTTATTTATTTAGGAAAGAACTACCGTTGAAGTAAATGGCGCTTAACAATTTATTTATCCAAAAATTAGGTTGCTGACAGCTTTATTTCCAGAGGGTGCCCTGCTTAGTGGCCCTTCCTGTCGTTCGTTTCAACGCCTCTGCAATAATTTTCTGCCACCAACTTTAAAAGCCATAAAGGCTAATACTTAAGCCACTGTGTCCACAATATGGCCAGATTTATTGTAAAAGGTGTTGAAAAATTTAGCTCGTAGCCGCGGCGGATTATTCAAAATATCGTTTTAAAAAATGTGTCAAGAAAGTTTTTAACCAAACTGAAATCAGAAACATTCAACTGTGCACTTTACTTTTGTTTCAATTATATTAAAAAAGACAGAAATAATTATTAAATTTCAAATTATTTGTAACACAATGTTTTTTTTTTTTGGTAGAGAGACCATATTTCTTAAAAAAGCACTAATTGAGATAAAATATTAATTGAAAAAAACACTTCAAAATATAAATATAACATGAAAATACATATATGCAACAAATAAACAGTAAAAATAATTCTTAAAATATAAAATAACATTATTTAATAGCAAAATAAAAAAAAAATTAAAGAGAAAAATGGTCACTCCGTGCCAAATTATTCGTCGGCATAAGAAATAAACCTATCGCAGAGTTCGTTACGCATGACGAGTTTTAGTCAACGCACTGTTTGTATGCATTTTCATATACACAAATGTGTTTTATTTTTTAAAACGAATATTCGTAACGAAAAATTCGTCGTTCGCTCCAGTTGTGTTTATAGCATTACACAGAAAAAAATGCCATATTAATAACAATATTTTACAGAGAATTATAAATACAGTTGAAGTTCTCTAAAAAAGCACAAACAATATAAATTAAAAATACTAGAAGTGTTTTTTTTGTATTTTTCAAAAAACATATTTTGCTTAATAGAAAAAAGTTTTAGGTAAGAGTCAAACAATTTGATGTAATAAATTGATATCTGTTGCCATTTTTTTCTGTGTACAGCAATCAGCATAATTTACCAAATAATCAGTAAATTTTTTATTAAGTTCCAGCAGATGTATCCAAAGTAAGGTGATTTTCGGCAGCGAAACTTACATTGAACCTGTGGTAAATAATGAAACGATCATTTTAGAAATCAATACAAGAGCTGCTGGCAAAAGTTTTTATACATAAGCGAATATTGTGGCAATAAAATAGTACTTGTGGCATTAAGCTTATTCCGAGAGAATATTTGTATAAAAAATAAAAAAAATCATGTAATATAACATCGTTTAAATATATTATCCTCACTCAGGGAATAAACATGGTTATTTATGGTCACGGGAATATGATCACGGATAATTTCATCTTTGTATGGTTACGAAGATTATTATTATAACTGCCTTAAGCATACTAAAGTTGTATATTGCGAAATATGCTACCATAGCTTTGAAGAAAATTACCAATATATGTTTGTGGTAATCGTTACTTTGATTACCTTGGTTATGGGTTGTTATACATTTGTTGCTCTAACATTATGATAACCATTTTCCAAAAGTATCATATATTGGACAACTCATAATCAAGATTATGGCTGCCTATGAACAAATTAATGATTACCACAAACAAAAGTTAGTAATTTTAATCATAACTTTGATTGCATTTTTCGCCAAAAACTTACCACAACTATAGTATAGCTGTGGCAGTCATAATAATTATCTTCGTTACCATAAAGTAATGAAATTGTCCGTGATCATATTTCGTGACCATGTTTTTTCTTTTCGTGTTGTGTATCATGAAAAGGCTTTTTTTGTACTTTAGCATATTTTCAAGGCCCATGTTACACAATCGCAAATAGTACGAAGAAATACTATAATTTCTACTTCGGTTAAATACAAATCTGGAATTATTAACTATATGTTACTTTAAGTCTATGAAAATTAGCTGTGCTACAATTTGCAAATATTTCACATCCATAAAATAAAACCGGAATTAAATAAGTTTTAGCTAGCATTAATCGTATATTGAAGGGAATAGAATATATAATCGCCCATAGGTCTCGTAGCTTCCCGTGAACCTTACCTGCCGTAATATTAATATGGTTCGACCATGAAAGTTCGGAATTGAAAGAGATACCAAGATTTACTGAACAGGAAGCAAAATCAATTTTAATCTCCGATTATTCCTTAAAATAAAAATGCATTTAGATTTTGTAGCATTAATACACAAACCATTTATTTACGCCCAGTGTTGAACTCTTTTTATTTTTGAACTTAAACACAACTGTACGCCATCAGCATAAATTGGAATTTTGCAATGTTTAAATACCACTGGAAGGTCATTTGCATACAACGAAAACAACAGGGCCTCAAAATAGAACCCTGGGGAACTCCTCTATCAACCTTTAGACAATTTGATGTTAAAGCATTAGGAAATACATATTGCTTCCAAGTTTAAATATATGATGACACTAATGTAATAGCTGCAGAGAAAAAACTAAAAAACTTTTGCAGCTTCATTAGTAAAATAGGGTATTCAACAGTGTCAAAGGCTTTATTGTAATCTAACAGCACTAGAAAAGATACCATATTATTGCCCAGTTTAAATCTAATTTTCTCAACTACATCAATACTGAAACCCGACTGAAAATCTATTAATTCATAATTAAATATATAATAAATATATAAATAAATATTCACAAATTTGTTACTTCATTATATTTTCCAAAGCTTTAGACAGAAAAGAAAGTATTGTCGCTAATTTTCTAAAAAATTCACAAACGTACAAAATTATTGAAAAACTTCTTTTTTACAACTTGTGGCCTCAATCAGTATTAAAAGCTTTGAATCTTATATTTCTAGACTCATGTCTCAAAAAAGGCACAAAAAAATAATAAGAAATTCAAAAAATATTTTTTGTTCCCTTAGCTTAAGATTTTTATCAACAGTCCGTATTTTCTTATTTCTACATTTATTATCTAAAAGAAGGCAAACAAAGTAACAAATATTTTTTTATACCCTTCACATAGTACCCTTATGGTACATATCACTTTGTCATTCCGTTTGTAATTTCTTTATTATTCATTTGCGACTCCATAAAGTATATATATTCTGGATCCTTATAGATAGGGAAGCCGATTTAGCCATGTCCGTCTGTCCGTCTGTTGAAATCAAGTTTCCGGAGTCAAATAAAAAGATACAGACCAGTTAATGGTGTCAAACTATTGGAAATATCCCGCTAACAATCGCTATTAAAAATCAGCAAAATCGGTTCACTATTGACCGAGATATAAGCGAAAACCCAGAGTAACCCATTTTTTTTAGGACAAAATCCGTGCATATATCCCAATATATCTCAGTAAATATAGTCACTCTTGCCATAAAACTTTGCCCGGATACTCCTAAAAAAGGGACGTAAATAATGGAAAAAGTTTTTTCAGATAGGATCAGGGAAAGGGGTATTTTTCCTACAATTGCACAAATTTGGTGAAATATTTTATGCGCTATATCTCGTAAACTATAACAGCTATCGACTTAAAATGTTCTACAAAAAGTAATTGTACGCAAAGACCTACACTTTAAAGAAAACATTTTTTGAGTGGGGGCAAAAAAAGGGGTAGCTCCCATACAAATCAACAATTGTTATAAAATATTCGATACGCTATATCTCGGAAACTATAAAAGATATCGAAATGAAATGTTCTACAAAAAGTAATTAGGCAAGAAGGCCTACGCTTTAAAGAAAAAATTTTTTGAGTGGGGCCAAAAAAAGGGGGTAGCTCCCATACAATTTAACAACTTTTATGAAATATTCGATACGCTATATCTCCGAAACTATAACAGATATCGACTTAAAGAAAAATGTTTTTTAGTGGGGGCAAAAAAAGGGGTAGCTCTCATACAAATCAACAATTATTATAAAATATTTGATACGCTATATCTCGAAAACTATTACAGCTATCGACTTCGAATATTCTACAAAAAGTAATAATCAAATAGTTCATACATTTTGGTGAAAAAGTTGGAGAAGAGCAGGGGGACTAGAACATTTAACAAGTTTTATTAACCTTTCAATATGAATAATGTCGAAAACTTTTATAACTCTCGACCTCAAATCTTCTTCATCTATTTCTATTATTCATACAAACGTTAAAATTTTGTAAAGTTTTCTATGGACTTTAAAACTCGCACAAGGTTTTTTTATTATATTATTTGCAGTACAAAATTACTCGGCTGGGTATATTTAAAGACCAATGTGAAGGGTATATAAGATTCGGCACAGCCGAATATAGCGCTCTTACTTGTTTTTTTGTTAGTATGTTTTTAATGGGTTTTGTATATGTACTTATGTATGCACTAAAATTTGAATGTTGAAGAGTTTTGACTTTAGAAACGGGCTTATTTATTTTAATTTATTTGCTGGTTTTAAGTATCTTTGATCGTATTTAAAACTTTGTTGAAAAAAAATATTTCTTCAAGAAACATCCTCTATAAAATGTGACGGGTATGAGCAAAATGTTAAAAAAGAAAAACAGATTATTAAGTATGAGTTGTTTTTTTTACATATTTTTAATGTGTAATAATGCATTTTGAAGTAATAGTTCTGTTGGTCTCTTGGTTAAACTTTCAAGTATTGGGCGAACATTTTTAACAATAACAGCCTAAGTCTGCATTGTAAACATTTTTGTTTACTTAAAACCCCCTGTGTTGACATAAGTTGTTTTATCTGCACACACTTTTAGTTTGCTTATAACTTAGGCTTTTTTAACCTTCTCTAGGATCTAATTTGTCTGAAATTTTTACAAAAAAAAATTCTAGGGCATACCTTTACATATTTATAAAATAGTTATAAAAAATTCAACACCTAGAATAGTTGTTTGGCTCTACTGAAAAATTTGATTTTCAGACATACGCGGTTGCCCTTGAAAACCGCAGATATATTTTTCAATGGTAAAATGGCAAAAACCAATAAATATTTTACGGTATAAAAATTATTAAACGAATTTAAAAATATAACATTATTGAAATTATCAACACTGTTGTATGTATGCAGCCGCGTCTTCAATATGAATAAGTAGTTAACTGCATAGCTACAATTGCAGCCAGCTACATTTGTAGTCGTGTAGCTGTGTTGTCTGTTGTTGCATATGTGTTTATAGCATAACGCTAGTAAAAAATATAACTTATTAAGTAGACTTTATTAAAGGACTTTAATTCGCCCTTCGATTCCTGTAGTAATCGGTGAAGCATTTTTGGTATATAACAGCAGGGCATCCAGGTCAACAATGTATGGCCTTTTGAAAATAAAAATTCAAGTAAAACCACTAACTTAAAATGTTTAAAGTTACAACTTACTGTACGTTAGTGCCATATTCCGGGAACATATAATAACCATCACCACCACCTTGCAGGAAACTTGGACTAACAATACGATATGTAGAGGTTATATTAAACGGTTCATATCGGGGATAAGAACAATTGCCACAACGTACTTTCAAATCAACAACACGTTCGTACATGGGCTTATTGTAGTCATAACTTATTTTTAAGCCTGAAACTTGAAGTAGTATTGAAGACCATCTTACATTATTGGCATTATCAATTTTACTGGCACCATATTCCAAAGCTTCCAACAAGCGTTCACCGGGCAAATCAAAGGCAGTCAAAATGTTTTCAAAAGGAGACATGGCGACGATATGGGAATACGTTAAATCTAAAATAATGTTAAGATTTGAATTCCTATAATCTTATGAAACGAATTAAGATCAGTTGGTCTCAATAACAAGTCTGATAGAAGCATTGGCGTTATTACATGTTTTTTTTTTTGCGGGGGGAGGAAGGGGGAGACGCTTAAAGTGCCTGGAGTGCACGAATAAATTGTTTCTATAACATTTTTTAAATTTGTGTTGGGAGATAGATAAATTATGGGGGGCATTACCCTCTCCTTCCCACCAGAAAAGCCTTTCTACGCCAATGAATAGATGGTTTACATGGTAGCTTAATCAATTGTTTCTTATGCTAAACTTTGAAAAGAAAAAGAAGAAAAAAGGTACTTGTGGTTGTTGAGACCAACTGATGTGAATTCGCCTTAAAGAAATACATGTGCAACGGAGATGTTTTATTCTTGGAAAAAGAAAACATCAAACTGATCCAACTGTTTATTATGAAATTAAAGAAAGATCAATAACTTCTTTTAATTTATCATAAGAAACATTTATTTTGTCTTAATTTAAAAGCAAGTACCACCACATAGAGTGATAAACAAAACTTAGATTAAAATGATTTCAAAACTTTCCCACATCTAAGAGTACCTCTTAATATGTATGAATATTTAAAGTTTTTTTACTATTTGCTTTCTCAATGTCACTTACTTCCTTTGTATAATGGAACTCTTAAAGCACCAATATTAACTAAACCAATAGGAACTTGTGTCCAAGCCTCATCTTTATATGATGCCAAATGTAAGTACTTTAAGTGGAAGAAAAAATTTTATTTTTAAAGAAAAAATTATTTAATTAATAAATATTTTCCTTTCTCACCGCATGGATCATTGCATCACAGAAATAGTTTCCCAAGTTGCACTCTCCACTGCTGCAGGTATTTCTTTCTAGATCTACTAATGTCTCTCCCACTATAACTTTGCCTTTTGTATCGATCTCTTGCTTCCAAGGCTGCAAAGCATCAATGACTTCCAGATCTAAAAGAAAACATGTCTTTATCCAGTAAAGGCTAATCAAGGAGATTTAAAATTATTTTTGTACCCCAAACCAAGCACCAGGAATAAGTAAATCAAGTAAACTTTACTCTACAGCACCGAAACAATTAAAATCACATTTAGTAATAAAACTAATTGGGATGAACAAGTATATTCACCAATAAAGTTTAATCGTCTTCTTTTGTATATTATTTATAATCAAACAAGCCGATGCCAGAAATATTATTTACAAAATGATTTAGTAATTTCTGAAGGCAAGTATTTGTTGTCAAACTTTAATTGAGTATTAGTCCACACTCAGTTTTCTTCTTCTTATCCGTCTAACTTCCTGTGAGCCATGGATCTGTATAAAATTCCTTTAAGATGCTCTGTAATTTGCTAATATTTTAAGCTCGCTTTAGCTTATTCCTGTCTTTTTGATATCTTTGAGCATGATTCTTCTTTAAGTTAACTTTGTTAGACCTCGTCTGTGATATTTATAACAATTTTTACTGTTTGTGGATAGCATAGTGTTTTTAGTTCTGCGACGTTGATAGTAATTGCTGGTGAACGTATTGGATGGCACAGATTTTCACAGGCAAGGCAGCTGGATCAAAAGGTGATATAATTCAATAAACAATCCTATTTATCCTATTTTCAGCAATAATATGAAGGGAGATTTAGATTGTACAAGGTGGGCCAAAAGAAGCCATCCGATATTGTTTGGCTCTCTTTTTTTTCTAAATGAAAAACTTCAATTCCGTTTTTGTAATAATGTTTATTTGAACCTTTAAAATTTTATTGGTCAAGTCGGAAAGAGTGTATCGGTCAAATGGGCGCCGTCACAATAGATTGCTTTACGGGCTCATTTTGTGGCATTTTTTATTACTTCGACGGGAACTACGGGTGACAGATTCTTGTACTTCTGTCAAGTGTTGTCGTTGAGGGCTTTCAGGGTCTCAGGCTTGTTTACGTAAACAAAGAGATTTAAAAAAACCCCACAAAAAATCGGGTGGCCTTGCGGATCAATGCAAGTCGCCAAGACGAGAGATGAGGCGACCCGGAAACGTTGCTCTTAGAATTCCGATTGTGCCTCGCGCAGTGTGTGCCTTATCCGTTCTGTTGGAATCACATGTCCTCCAGTCCTAGTCCGTTTAATATCACGCACCGTCCACTATTGTCGCTTGACTAGCGGCGTCCTCGAAAAAACAGCCCGATGGTTCCTTTAGCGTGAACAGCGCACCATGCAAACACTTTTAGCAGGTGTAATGGCTCCTTGGGCACCATTCGTGGATTTGCCGTGCCTAGAAGTGGTAGTTTTGCTTGGTAGCGTACCCACTGAGATGGAAATGAGCCTTATCGCTCATTATGATTTTGGTTGAAAAATCGTCTACTTCGGCCTCGAGATTGAGGATGATTTGAGCGAACGTTACACGCATTAAGTGGTCGACAGGCAGCAGCTAATGCATGGACTAGACCTTGTACGGGAATATGCGCAGGTCTTTGACCAAAATTCGCCTTAGAGACGGCCGACTGAAGGCTTATTGCGAGGCACGGCATATGGAGGATGTTTCTGGCAACAACTCGATATCCTCGCCAGAACGAGCGCTCTGGGACCCGCCACTCTTGGAAGAGTCTTGTGAAGTCTACAATTTTCAAGGTTGGTGGCCAAATGGCGCAGTGTTTGCGCAACTGGCGCCGGACGACTTGGGAATCGGTGAGGGAATTCGCACTGTGCCAACACCACAGACGAATTGTTACGTAAAAAAATTTACACGATTATTGCGCGTTCTTGGGGTGCGTATCCCTCTATAGCTTTGTTTGTATTTTATATCTGTCGTGTTCACAATTAACAAAACAGATTTGACATTGGCCGCCATATGCGAAAATAAGAACATCTTCCAATAGGATAATTTATTTTGGCCCACCTTGTATTATGACTGCTTTTGTATTTAAAGAGTGTTTCTCCTGTTACGACGCCATGTTGGCCCTATGCTTGCATAATGAACCTATTTAATGACTATCCTTTGCATGCTTATATAAGGTGTTATCTTTTCCCATTCTAGAGTTAAATACCTCCATACACATACCTATGAGCCGTTCATTTTAAAAGTCGCATAAGTGACTTTTTAATAAAAAATTGAGGTAATGGCAACTCTAAATACTATTGAACGGTATTTTTTCATATCTTTAAATATCTCGACTTTAAAAAAGTGACTTATGCTTAAGTATGTCTGTTTAAGGTGCATCATGTTACCTCCAGCCAAAAGCACATAGGTGCACCTTGGTGCTTTTAGACGATTTTTGCTTTTATTCGACAATTCAGAAACGTTGCTTAAGGGTTACTTTGAAAGAATCATTTTGATAATCTAGAATTTTTTCTTGCATTTTAAGGCCAACATAAGCGTGCAATTCGTGCAGTCATTTTTTGTTTTCAAGCTATTGCCGCTGGCGATATCAGAGGTCCATATTTCTTTAGGAAATAACTACTGGTAAGCTAAAAGGTCGTGAAAAATCAAACTGATAAAATAGACTATTTAGCTCGTAACCGCGGCGGACTATTCAAAATATTATTCTAAAAAATATAACAAAAAAATTATAACCCAAACTGCAATCAAAAAAGCAGCATATTTCAAACATTTTAGAAAAAATTCTTTTTTTCTTTGCTAATTTTTTCCCAATCCTAATTTAATCCCATCCCCATCCCAATTAAATTATGTGCGTAATAAGAAACCAAATTCATAATTTCTCCTGAGGACTAAGTATGACATATTGACTTTCAAAACTATAATTTAAATCAGTGACACACAGTCCACATCACAATTGTGGAAAATAGTAATTCACGTATTCTTATGATCTTATATTAAGTCGTCAATGAGAAGGTGACTAATGAACAAATGCATTTATATTTCAAATGCTCATACCTACAAACAAATATTTACATATGTAATCTTAAAAAAAATCACTTACCTTGGGGTACGCTTTCATCCATATAAATGGGAGCTCCTTCAAAATCAACAACATTGCCGTCCTCGTCAAAGTAAACCGTCAAACTGCCAACGTACCTGGCATAGGCACTGGCTTGAACAATTAACACACGATGCCCAGAGGCATGAGTTACTTGTGTTGGATAGTCACCCTGAGGTATATTAGGTCCAGGTGGATTGTTTCCCGTATAAAGGAATGTATGAGAATGTGAACCGACAATAACATCAATTTCCGAACCAGCATGCTCGGCAATCAGTTTATCAACATCATAACCACAATGAGAAATAACAATAATAATGTTGGCACCTTGAGCTTTTAATTTCTCTGCCTCCTCTATTATAGCTTCACTTTCGTTGCGAAATATTAAATTTCCTGTGTCGGCCAGATCCTTTAAAATTAGAAATTTTATTAAAAAAAAAAAATTTTAAGTATTTTTTAAGCAAAAAGGTTCTTACATAAGTTGTTTCTAAAATAACGCCAATAATGCCAATTTTACGATTACTTCGTTCAATAATCATAGATTTTTTATATTTTCCTGTTAATTTTGGTTCGTTTATAGCATCCATGTTGGCAACAAGCATTGTGGTGTTAAGGGTTTCTAAAAAGGGTACAACACCTTCAATGCCATGATCAAATTCATGGTTACCCAATGTCTGTAAAATTAAAGAAATAAAATTATTAACTTTAAATGAATGAAGATATTGTCGTTTGAAGTTATTTTCGCGAATATTATAAAACCAGTAATTTACCCGTTACTTCGATAGCGCCGCTTAGGTGTTATTAAAAATAAAGTACCAAATGAAAAAAAAATGGATTAAATAAAGCTCCATATAAATCTTAATCCAAAATCTCTAATTTAAAATATATACAAAAAGGGCCAAGTATATGGAAAGAAGTACTTCTAATTTCCCTTAATTTAAAGTTTCCTAAATAAAACCCTCAGAAAAACAAGTAAGAGCGCTATATTCACTTATGCCGAGTATTATATACCCTTCACATTGCCCTCTCGAAACCCCGAACTTTTTTTATTTTTATCCATTTCTTTTTTATATATAAAAAGTTATAATTTTTAAATAGAAGTCGGTGTCATATTTTAACCCTCTTAGGGCGACTACGGGGAATTCGTAAGGGTTTTTACCCTAATTTTTTCAAATTTTGTATGGCAACCCCTATAAGAGGTGGAGATAGCGGATAAGTATGTTTTAGAAAAAGGTTTGGGAGGTGAAACTTTATTTCACTAAGGCCAACTCTAGGGAAGTTATGGGTTTTTTTATCATTTTTTTAAATTTTGTATGGCAACCCCTTAGGTGATGGAGATAAAGGGTAAATATGTTCTAGGAATATGTTTGGGAGGGAAAAGTAATTGGAGTCTGTAATACATGTTATTCCTCTAAAGATGCCTCGGGGAAAGCTGTAGGAGTTTTTACCCTAATTTTTTTACCTTGTATGGCAGCACTGTTAGGATCTGGAGATATGGGGTTAGTACATTTCACAAAAATTTTTGGCGGTAAAACTCATTGGGGTCGGTAATACATTTGGCCTTTGTAGGAGTACCCTGGAAACTGTGAGAGTTATTTAAAAAATTAAAAATAATTAAACTTTGTATGTTAGGAGGCGGAAAAGATGTAAGTACGTTCCAAAAAATAATGGGAGTCGGTATTACATTGCACCCGTGTAGGGGCAACTCTGGGCCAGTTGTAGAGGTTTTTATGTACAAATTTTAGAGAAATAAACAGAGGTAGTCTTGGCTTTTTGCTTATATCTTGGTCAATTAGCGGGCGATTTTGCTTGGTTTCAAAAGCTATATGCTCACATACATATATTTATGATAGTCTTATACCACTTACGAGTCTATGTGAGATGGGGGGGGGGGGGGGGGGGGCTTCCAAAAATTTCTTTAAGGACTAAGAAAGTATATACTCTATCGGGCCGCAGATGAATATTAAGGACATTTCAAACGAAATTACATACTTATATATACCCTAATTACTTATGTGAAGGGCAAAAAACTACCTGACGTATGAAAAGTTCAAAAAATTTGGAAAAGTACTTTGACTTTTGACCCCGATCCGAGTCAATAGTACTTAATTTTATATATGCCCTCGCGTAATTCCAAAAACTAAAAAATAGTAACAAATATGTGATAAGATATTCGCTTGGTTCGCTATATCGACTTTTTGCCTGAATCAGCCTGCACAGCCCTTACTTTCATCAACTTGTATTCTAAGCGAATGTAAAAATGTATATACAAAAATGCTTTGGTTACCCGCTTGGAGTCCAAAATTTCAAAAAAGTTTTCAATTCCTATTCATGTTTTTCGAGACCTGTAAACCGCTACAAAAAGTACCAAAATATAATTTTAACCAATTTTCGTTATCCTTAGGGTTCAAAATTTTTAACAGGCACGACTTTTCCAACGCACTTAAAATGTGTTTCTACCTCTATTGGCTTCAAAGTTACTAAAAGTGCCTAAAAATTATCAAAATATAATTTTCGCTCTTATTTATTCCTTTAAAAAAGCACAAATAACAATTACTGTTTGAGACCTGTCGAGTGCACTGTGAATTATATACAAAATGTTTACCCTCTTTTAAGCTTCCTCTACCCCTTAGGATCTAAATTTCAAAAAGTGCAAAAAAGTATTAATACTCTGTTGAGACCTGTCGATTGCAATTTTCTATCTTAATTGGGTTTTACCCCGAGGGTTTTATATTGCTGAAAATTGCCAGACAGCGGTTACGATACTTTTGAAATTTGGTTTTTATCGGATATATTGTAGGATGTAGCAACTTTCGAATTTTCCCTTATGGGCCAATTTTATTTCTAAGGCTCTGAGTTTCCCAAAATCCCGTCCTAGTAGATCCATACATCGGAAGAGGTTCCCGCAGTCAACAACAACATAAGCACTTATTTTTCGATCTGTCTTTCTGTTAGTCATCGAGATACTTTTGTTCACAACCTATAAGAAGTTTAGGTCCAAAACTCACACATATCCATTCTTATAATAATTATTTTCGAATTTTAAATAAAAAAAAAATCATTAACAAGGAAGCATCGGAAAGTCAAGCGAAGTGCATAATGTTGACTGTATAAAACTAGATTTTTAGAAAATCAAGTGTTTTTTAAATTTTTGTTTTTAATTTCTTGTCAAGAAATAAATATAATTTTTATTCCCTTCACATAGTGATAAGGGTATATGTGAGTTTGTCATTCCGTTTGTAATTTCTGCAATAGTAACTTTAGACCCCATGAAGTATATATATTCTGGATTCTTATAGCTAGGAAAGTCGATATAGCCATGTCCGACTGTTAAAATCAAGTTTCCGGACTCAAATAAAGTCGCACAGAAAACATTTTGATGACTAACAATTAGATATATCCCTGAGACAATCGCTAATTAAAATTAGCAAAATCGGTTTACGGTTTACCGAGATATAAGCGAAAACCCAAAATAACCCCATATTTTTTATGGCATAATCCGTGCATATATCCCTAATATCCTAGTAAATATAGTCACTGTTGGCACAAAACATGGCACGAATACTTTCAAGATAGGGGCCTACATTAGGGAGACTGTTTTTTAGATAGGATCAGAGGAAGTGGAATTTTCCTTAAAATTGCACAAAATCTTATGCGCTAAATCTGAGAAACTATAACAGCTATAGAATTAAAATGTTTTGAAAGAAATAATTGGACAACAAGACCTACATTTTTGATATGAGCCGGGGAAAAGGTAGCCCCCATAAAAATGAACAGTTTTTTGAAATTTTTGATACGCTATATCTCGGAAACTATAACAGATATCGACTTCAAATGTTCTACAAAAAGTAATTGGACGACCCGCACCTGGTATTGATAAAGGCAGTAAATTTGTGGTGGAAGTTCTGTTCTTAAAAGCCAGTGGAAAAACTGCTTAAAAATTTGGATTTTTGCACATGGTAGTTTTAATTCATTTCAAAATTCCATGTCTGCAACAGCTACACGAAGGACCATTGAAATTTTGAGAAGCGCATAGAGGGCAGAATTTATTCAGCTCATAGTAGTTACACCAAAATTTATGTTCTAACTGTCTTTTTCAAAACGAATAATTATTTCTCGTTTGGTTGTTCGTCTTTTTAAAGACGTCCTATCGATCCTTTGGAAAAATTTTAATTTTTATTTTGTTTTTAGGAAATGAAAATCTCATTTAAATTAGTTTTGTTTTTTTTTGTCGTTATGTTTAAATAATTTCTATTTGTAACATCGTAAAAATAAAGAAAGAGTATAGATATAAGTTCATATGTGTCTATATTCATGAAAATATTATGCATATTTCATTTCAAACGAGATTTAATATTGTTTTTGTGTAACACTGCAACGAAACCTGTCCTGTATAAAGAGAGATCTGTTCAATGTTTGAAAATGTGGTGAGTTGTTTGTTTAATTTTATGTTTTGGATTATGCATCAATCAATTTATGCAAATACGCCCATTAATATATATCTTTATTAAAAGTGAATTCAAATAATTCGTTATAAATTAATATATAAAATAAAGTACTCTAGTCTAGATTAAATGTTTCCTATTTTTTCCTATTTGTTTTAATGTCTTGAACTTTTTTCAGTTATGTCTATGACTTCCTTTGTAATTTGTTGATTTGCATTTAAAGAAAAAATGAGATGAAATCAAGTATAAAAATTGTTTATTTTCTGTTCAGTTTCCCCATATTAAGATGTGGTAGGAAGTTGATTAAATGGGGTAGAGAAAACTTAGGAGCTAAAGTTTTTAGGAAATATCCCGACTTTACCAGGGCTTTTTGGGTATTCATTGGTAGGGAGGGAATTTTAGGCTTGTCAGTGAAATTTTAACACCCGTTCGCTGGTCATCTCAGCTAAATTAAGAAGAAAAGTTAAGTTTTGTTTTTTTTCCTCGGTGTTATACCTTTTTATTTTTTTTATAATTTTTTGCTTTTGTAACTAGGAGCTGTAGGACTTGAACGAACTTTTTTGTCTTAAAGGACAGTTTTTAAGATTTCTTTTTTTCAGGTTTTTTTTTTACTTTTTTTAATTTTTCTTTTTAATAAATAGATTTAAAATATTTTGTTATTTTTGATTATTTAAATTGGAGTCAGGAGAAATTAATTTATATTTCTTGACTCAATGGGTCATATTTGTAGAAAATTTATAATAGACTTGAAGCTTAAAGTAGACTTTAAATATTGATTTTTGTATAAAAATTTGGTTTAAAAAGGCTTTTTTATATCTACAAAAATGTATAAAAAAATTTTCTTTGCTGACTTTCGACCTTTAACTCGGTCAGATATATAATATGATAGTTTTATAGTTATAGGATCATAATCCTAATATAATGAAAAAGAGTACCACGTCTGTGAAAAAAAATTCTTTTTGATATTCTAAATGACTTTTAACCATTATCTGGGTTAATAATCCTTAGTATGATTTTTTAGACTCATAATATCAAAATATGCTAAAAGTACCAAAAATTAAAAAAAAGGAATTTTTAAACACTAAATAGGTGCTGGTCCTCAATCTTGGCCAATAATCGTTAATTTATATTTGCAGTCCCACAAAACTAAAAAAGTACCAAAAATGTTAAGAGATTATTTTCGTCTACTTAGTTGGTTTTGGTCCTGATCACCGCTCACAGCTCTTCTTTTTATATTTCTTTACTCTAAAACTTTAAAAATTCATGAAAATAACGAAACAAAATTTTTTTATTTTTTCACAATTTACATTATATTTCTATTTTATTCATTTCTTATTTGGATTAGAAGTTACAAAAAGCAGCTTAAAAGTACTAATATGTAATATTTACATCTTTTCTACCCCCAAGGTACAAAATTTTAAAAAAGTGTCGAAAACATATTCCTATTGCAATTTGAATTATGTTTCTACCTTTATTGGCTTAGGAGTAACAAAAAGTAAACAAAAAGTGCCTATATATAATTTTTACCGTTTTTCTACCCTTTTAGATCCAAAATTTTAAAAAGGTACCGAAAAATATTAAAATTTTTTCCAGACCGATCGAACGTAATTTGAATTATGTTTCTATTGATAATAAGTAATTAGTACCTTTTCTTGTCGAATAGGGTCCAAAATAAAAAAAAGTGTTGAAAACATATTTATATTCTGTCGACACCTGTCGGATGCAATTTTAATTATGTTTTTTTACTGGCTTAGAAGTTTTAAATAGTACCTTAAAAGTACCAAAGCGCCCAAATTTCAAAAAAGTATCGAACACATATTCATATTTTTTTAAACTTTTTGAAAGCAATTTTAAAAATATTTCTACTTTATTTTGTTCAGAAAGCACTACCAAAAATTTAGTTTTAACCCTCTTTTACCTCTTAAAGTCCAAATTTGAAATAAGTGCCAGATACGAACCGCACATTTTTGGGGTTAAATACAATGCTTTTTTAATTTTCTTTTATTATCTCCAGCTTAGGACATATTACACACAAAAAACTACAAAAAAAATTTTTCAAACAAATTCTTGTTCAAAATAATTTATTTTTTTAGTCAATTTATTTAATAGTCTCTAATAATATTTTTATTTGATTTTTAAATCAAACAAAATTTTCGCCTAGACAATTAAAATATTTAACCAGCTCAGCAAAATTTTTTAACAGAAACTAAAATTCTTGCAAAATTGTTTGTCTAAATTTACAACTTTCGTTGTAGGTCCTCAGCCAGACAAAATATTTACTGATTCTCTGAAATTTGTTACTGATTCTACAACTCAGTTTTTTCTGTGTAACTTTCGGACATTTTTATATTTGGCTCATTTTTACCGCCTTCGGATCTGAATTTCCGGGAATCCCGTCTTAGTAGATCCATCCATATGGAGATGTACCCACAGTCCTTATTTTAAGTCTCTAGCTCTACACACTTAGGCTGTGTGATGCTGAACCAGCCAGTCAATAATTTAGTAATTTAGTAAAAACGCAGTGAGTGCTGTCACGATATTTTTGTCCGGGTTCAACTCCGCCTTTGTTTCAGGTCGCTACAAGAATAACTAAACCGTGATTTACCAATATTTTCTTGATATTTTCTTTATTCTTTATTGGTTTTTTTTTTGTTTTAGTTTTATTTTTTTACAAATTAAATTCACGTTATTTTATTTCCTTAAATTACTCTATCGCTTGATGTGTAATGTATTCCCCTGATTGTTGATTTTCATGCCGTCACCCTTCTTCTTTCTGGCTTCGCTGATTTGGATCCTGATGTATGGTACAGTAACTGCCGGTATGCACCCTGTCCTTATCAGTGTAAGAGCAAAACAACCGCTATTACCTGACTTCCTGACTAAAGAGTCACTAAAGAATCACTAACCACTTTCTACGCTCTACATTCGATTTCGTGACTAGCAAATCACTGGCCATATATCTACACACTATAATCTGGCTTCGTGACTAAAGAATCACTATCCAATTTCTACGTTCTAAATCCGGTTTCGTAATTATCAAATCACTAACCAAATCTGTACACGTTATTGCTTCTCCTCACTTACCCTTTTGATTTGAGTATCACTTATTTTCTTAGCTGTCGTTGCTTTCCTGGCTTTGCATAGAATGAAGATTTGTTTTAAATTGACGTCTATTTATACTAGAATTTTTACTTATTTTGTTATTTTGTAATTATAAATTCTTTAGCATTTACCAGCATTACATGTTTGTTGTTGTTAATATAACGGTAATGTATTGGCTGGATCGCAACAACAGGGTATGCCGTCAGTTAGTATGTGTTATGCAAATATTTTATCATACTTCCAGGGTGTGACAACAATTTGTATACAAAGTGGTCGTTACAGTGAAAGGATTTTATATACATATATATAATTTATCCCAGTGTGCGACGTTTAAGAATTATTTTTTTTTAAATAACACTTACCATAGCATCGGCTGGTAACATATTCAGAAATTGACTAGTTACATTCCAGCGTCCAATATTATACCACAAAGTGCCCTGAAAACTATCGCCTGCATTTAAATAAATTGCATTCTTATCCTTCTGCTCTTCTAGTAAACGCTTAACGGTGTAGACAGTGCGAGCATAACCGCCAATACATACTTCACCATCATCACAAGTTCCGCCTGAAATATCGGTGGCTTCAAATCTATATGAAATAAAATTAGGGTGATTTATTATTGTTTAGAAAAATATTACACCTTAATTTATAAATTATTTTCTACTCAAATTCATTAGAAAACTACGTACTACGGTATTTAGACGTGATTGAGATAAAATTTGTGTATTGAGATATAATTTGAAAGTTTGCAAATTTTGTATTGCCGAGTATACACGTTGCATTTTTTACGTTGCCATTTTGTGACGTCAAATCGGATGAACTAAATAGAAAGAGTGCTGACGAGAAATCGGCTATTATCAGAGTTTCTTACTTAATAATAAAAACTTCAATTGCAAGTTATCACAAATATGAAGTTATAATAAGATAAAAAAAATGTTGTTAAATTAAAAGCTGCGTTAAAAAAAAATTTTAGCAGATTTTTATTCGTATTTCTAGCCAAATACTTGCAGATGTTTTTAACAATTTTATCAAATTTTCGTTAGGCATTTTAGTTACAAAGTTTCTATGACATTTCACTTTTCATAATATTAGATAATAAGAAACATGAGTAAATACCGGGTGTCTGGTGGCATAAATCTTCAAACTTAAATAAAAAAAGTAAAAATTAGCACAAAGTTTTATTAAGAGCATTGATGGATATTAAAGACTATGTCATACAGATGACTTCCGCCGAGTTGAACATACTGTTTAAAATGCAGCCTTGTGTTCTGCGCCACACGCTGCAGTAAACTTGGTTCGATTGAGCTAATTTCTCGACGAATATTTTCCTTTAAAGCCACAAGAGATTGGGAATTATCATTATAAACCAAATCTCTGAGGTAGTCCCATAAAAAAAAATCCATGGAAGTTAGATCGAGCGACCTTGGTGGCCATTAAATGTCCCCAAAGCAACTAAACGATTTTTGGGGAAAATTTTCCCGAAACAAATTCATTGAAGCTCTGGATGTGTGTGCAGGCGCCCTCTTCTGTTGAAACCACATGTGTAAAGAGTACGAAGGATCAGCTCGCAGGTTTGACAAGAAGAATTCCGTAATCATGCGTCGATAATTTTCACCGTTGGCCCATTATCTCAGGCATCGATAAGGCATACCAAACAGTTACACTGGGGCAATGCAATGGTTTTTGATGTTTGATGTTTTGGGTTGCGGGTTCTTGGAGACCAGTATTGGCAGTTTTGCTTGTTGACGTGGCCTCGTCGCGCCAAAAAAATGTGATTTTCAGTGCAAAAGCGCTCCAACATCGTTTCACAAAAATGTTTGCGTAAATCAAAGCTTCCTTCTTTCAGTCCTTGAACGATTTGAATTTGAAAAGGATGTAACTTCAGACCCTTTTTTAAAGTTTCATGAATAATCGCTCTTAGAAGTCCCAGTAAGGCTGCACTTTTTCGTATTGAAAGTCGCGGATTTTTACTTAAACTGCTTTCAATCGGTTGAAATTTTTTTGGAGTCCTTGAAATTTGACTGGGCACTGTGCCGAAGCAGTTGAGCGGAATCTCTGCAACCACGAAAGAATTTTACACACACGTCGACATTTGCTGATGATACTGCTTTCCTTAGTATTCATAAAGACCCTAAAGAGGCTTCGAACCAACTGCAGCAACACGTAGCTCAAGTTGAAAAATGGGCAAAGTTATGGGGAATAAAAATAAATGAACAAAAATGTACCCACGTAACTTTTACTTTACGCAAAGAAACGTGCTCTCCAATCACTATTAACAACCATATGGTGCCTCAACGAACCGAGACAAAATATCTTGGTGTTCACCTAGATCGCCGCCTCACATGGAAGCCTCATATAGATGCGAAGCTGACTCAGATGAAACTTAAAGCTGCTCAAATCCACTGGCTAATTGGTAGAAACTCTTTGCTACGTCTGGATTGTAAACTTCTACTCTACAACTCTATTTTAAAACCAATTTGGTGCTACGGTATACAATTATGGGGCACTGCTTCCACCTCTAACATAGAAAAAATACAACGTCGTCAAAACAAAATTCTGAGAATGATAACTGGTGCTCCGTGGTATGTCAAAAACAGCAACATCCACAAGGATCTAGAAGTTCCACTAGTAAAAAGCGAAATCCTAAACTATGTGGACAAGTATTTAAATAAGTTGGAAACACATCCAAATCCGCTCGCCCGAAGCATCCTGCAGCATAGTGGGCACACCCGCCTAAAAAGAAGGGATACTATTGCTCTTAGATGAAACTTTTAAAATTAATTAACTTTATTATGAGAACTTAAATTTTAGTCTGGTACTGACTGGACTAGTATTAATAACTTAGTTTTAAGATTTGAATACTTATTGTTAGTTCGCTTAAGCGAAGATTCAATAATAAACTATATGAAAAAAAAAAAAAAAAAACATTTTGCTGAAACGTAAAACGAAAGAATTCAATTTATACTCGGTCCATCACGTATTCGTCGAATAACGAACTTTGACCAAATTGTTGACGAGTAAGATTCATAACTCTTAAAAAATGTCTCCACAGCGAACGTACAATGCTCACTCGACCGCTGCAATATCGTGACTGGCAAATCCGCACAATCGATAATACCAACGGCGCCCCCTGCCTCCGTACCGTTTATTACTTTTTGAAATAATCGTATTTAAAAATATAAACCGTCCACCAGACACCCTTACAAAAGTTTTTTAATTAAATATAAAAAATTCAAAAAATTCTTTACAAACAGGGCTTAGAAAAAAATATGATTTTTAAGGAGAAATATGCCAAAATATGCTGTTATATGCAAAAATATGCCCTAAAAAATCGATACAAAAATTTTGCAAAGGTTCTAAAACGGATGAATAACAACATTAAAGGTTCTTGAGACTCCCAACAAATTATGCGATTTTGCATATATTTGGTGCCCCTGTAGACAACATTCAAAAGCAAGCACAAATGAATGTATTACCTTGAATTGTTAATCTATTAACGTCGTACTTTAAAAGTAACATATTAAGACCTCAGTACTACAAAAAATTCTTCAGTTTAAAATGGTTTAGATAAGCGCTTGCTCATTCCTGATACTTTTCATAATAAACGTCTGGTTTTAAAAACCCATAAAATTTCTGTATAAAAATTAGATTTAATTTTAAAATATTTTACAAATTTTATCTTTTACTTTGTTTAGTAAATGGTAAGCTCGCGCGTATCTTACACTAAATCATAAACAGACACAGATTTGAATAAATAATTTAGGGGGTTTTTCTTCGTGTTTCTTAAAACCAATTTAAAGGTCAAAAGTTAAGACAGAACGTCTTAATATATTAAGTTCTCTAACTTGCAAACGAAATTTGTATGTTTGTTGAGAACTGGTTTATGAAAAAGTTTAACAATTTTAAAAAGTTTTGAGTTTTAGCTTTTATTTATTAAGTGAGCGATATTCTTTATTAGTAGAACATATAATACAAATGGTTTATCAATATTGCTTATCGATGTTATTAACATTTTGCGGATTTTATAAAAAAAAATCACTTTTTAAATGCTAAATTATATAATTTATTTTTCATTATCAACTCTTAGTTAAATCAAAATATTATTTCTAGATCAATTTCATCGATATGTTTTTTTAATGGCAACAATAGCTAAATAATAAAAATAGCTTACAAGCTAGAAAAAAATCAATTGATTTAAGAAATAAAATTTGTTTTGACTATTTATATTCATGTACATACGTATTTTTTAATTTATGTACACAGTTGACAGTGAAAAAATTAAAGGTGTCACAAAGAAATCGTCATACGTCATCCGTCATTTTTTTCCATATTTAGTTGAAAACTTACAACGTAAGTACGTCGAGTTGTTTGACAGCTACGAGCTGATTTTTAATGTTCATTTTGTATGATATTTTCATAACCTTCACATAAGTGATAAGGGATTGAAGTTTCTTTAATATTTATCTGCGACCCCATAAAGTATATATTCAATTGGTCCTTAAAGATGGGGAAGTTGATTCGGCGATATCCCTCTGTCCGTGTTATGTTTGAAATCAACTTTTAGAAGCCCCCCGATGTCTCATAGACGCATAAGTATCAAACTTTTTGAAATATCGGCAAGAAAATCGCACAATAACTGACAGACATATAAGTTAAAAACCAAGATTACCTCCGTTTATTTCTCTAAAATTTTTACATATTTGTACAATTGTACAATTAATTTTTCCTCACAAACATTTTTGTGGAATATTCTTACACCCTATCTCCTCCCACTAACAGCGTTGCCATACAAAGTTTCATTTTTTTAATATTTTTTAAAGCACTCTCACAGCTTTTAGGGTGCTCCTGCAAGGGTAAAATTAAGACCAACCCCAATTTTGCTTTCTTCCCAAAACATACCCCCTATCTTCAGCACCTAACATGGTTGCCACACAAAATTTGAAAATATTGGGGTAAAACCCCCTGTTACTTTCTCGGAGTCGCCCTTAGAGAAATAAAATGTATCACAGACCCCCATTTATTTCCCCTCCCACACAAACTTTGGGAAATTTTTATAAGTCCCCCTCTACAGCTTCCAGGGTGCCCGTGGATAGGTCAAGTGTAGGACTGAAAATTTTCCAAATTTCTTGCAAATATCTTGCCATACAAAATTTGAAAAATTAGGGTAAAAACCCCTACAAGTTGTTGAGGGTATAAAAGATTCGGCACTGCCGAATATAGCGCTCTTGTTTGTTGGTGTTCATTTTGTTTGATTTTTTTTATTGTTTGTCTGATTTAGCATCCCTTAGCGATATATTCTATATGCCAGCCTTTTACATCTGCACTTTAACGCCAGTTAAAAACGAATATGAATGACGTACGATGTGCTCTATGTTAAACAGCCTTAGCACTAAACTTCTCAAATGACTATTTCTTAAGTAATTGTTAACTGCTCGGTTTCTTACACATCGCTTAAAAGGGTACTGCCACTCTAATTAGGTGCTGCGACTTGGGATAACTCCTTATAAAATCTCAGTGGCCAATCAACTACACTTTAGATGGATGATCTTTTGAAATCACATATCTTTTAGAACAAAAAAGATTTATAATCATCGAAACATTTAACTCGTTGTTAGACTTCGCATAATTTGTTTCAGTTATCGCATTTTAAAAAATGTTACTTTGTTTACTAAGAACGAACTTGTTTTAATTAAGTATTGAACTGTTTATAGAATTTTCGCTGTATTGTTGTCGCTGTTATATCCTTCACATAGTGGTAAAGAGTATATCAGTTAGTCATTCTGTTTGTAGTTTCTAAAATATTCATTTGCGATCCTATAAAGAATATTTATTTATTTTAGATCTTTATTAGTTAATAAGAAAGTCAATTTATATATGGGGGATTTCATGTCAAGTGACCCAACTTTTTTTTTTGATTCGAAAGAAATTTGGACCAAAGTTAGTTCTTGCAGAGAGTAGTTTAGACACAATTTTTTAACACGATCGGTCAAGAACTCTCTGAGCTAGAGGGGTCCAAAATTTGACGTTTTCGGCAAATAGGTGTTTTTTCTAATACATGTTTTTTAATTTTTTTTTATAAAATAATTTGAAAAAAATTTTTTTTTTCCAAATGTGCCCATTTTTTTGCTCAAAAGAAAGCTTAGGTCTTTCCTTTGAAGAACATGGAAGTCGCTTAGTGGGATGCGAGTGGGATATCTATAAAAATTAATGTTTTGTAACTCAAGGTAGAGGTTTTCAAATATTCGCGTATATTCTATTTTGATTTTGTTGCTATTTATGTAAAATTATCTCTTAAGCAAAAAAAAATTATTTTATGCTAAGAAACAAAATAATTTAACCTTTCCGACGGTATTCATTAAAAATATTTACAAAACGCAATTTTTAAATTATTTAGGATTTAATCCCAATTTTCTTCTTAAATCCTAAATAATTTAAAAATTGTGTTGTTTAACAACAAGGTTTTGTTTTCGGTTGCCCCTCAACACATTTAGTAATAACCAATGGTTATTCAAATGTAAGGGGAAAAAGAAAATCAAAACAAGCGAATAGCGAAAAATGGTTTGTTGGATTCTTAAAAAAACTTGAACGTTTTGGTTTTTTATAGTAATTCTCATTTTGTTTGATGAGGTTAGTATATAAAGACAGAAAATATTCATGAGTTTTTTAAGAATTTGGGTGGTTGAAGTCTACTGATGATTTGGTGCAAGAACCAATGAAATGCATATAGACAAACTTAACCAACAACAAACCCTATAAATTAACAAGAAAATTGGGATTAAATCCTAAATAATTTAAAAATTGTGTAATTTTTTTTAATTTTAAAAATATTTTTTTCTGGAAGATTGAAGAAAAAGCTATCGAAAGTATTTGGGACGAATTTGTTAAAAGCAAAAGGTAACAAACTACATGTATGAGAAAAAACACCTATTTGCCGAAAACGTCAAATTTTGAACCCCTCTAGCTCAGAGAGTTCTTGACCGATCGTGTTAAAAAATTGTGTCTATGCTACTCTCTGCAAGAACTTACTTTGGTCCAAATTTCTTTCCAATCGAAAAAAAAAGTTGGGTCACTTGACATGAAATCCCCCATATACAAAAATCAGAAAGATCGGTTAACTACCGACTGAGAAATACAAAAAAAACCCTGCGATTATCCTTTATAACAAAAGAAACATTATTGCTTTTTTTAACCAGTTTTTCAGATTAAATCTGTCACAGATAAACAAATTAATTTTGAATTTCAGTAAACTTGATTTTAAGTCGGGTCTTTTACTGTCCAACTTAATAAGGTTATAAGTTGGAATCATGTTTTTGAATCAAAAAAACTCCAATTAAAAATAATGATTTTGAGTTGTTACCGTTTTCTAATTAGTGTGTAATATTATCATTTTAAACTCTTGCTAAATAAATAAAATATCTACTAAATAATTCAAACTTGATCGTTGTTCTTTATTAGAGGTAATTATTAAATTTTTTATGAAAAAATTTGAAAGCGATTTTCCCCTTTTAGGGTTGTCTTACGTGAAACTGTCTATTTTAATAAAAGTATCATTTGTTAACTATGCATTTACATATGCAGGCACTTTCATCAAATTTTTGCACTCGAATTATCATATACTCCAAAAATTTGAGTGTTAGTGGAAAAATTAGAGAAAATGTGAGTTTATTGGGGGTATTTTCGCACGTTTACAGCATGTGCAAACCCCTAGTAAGAAACATGGAAAATGATTATATGTATGTATTTTATGTTCTTCAAATATTTGCCTTAAGTAAATCTAATTTTACATTACTCTAAGATATATTAAAGCACATCGTATAGGCAAACCTAAATAAATCTATTCACAAGATTATCTTTATCTTAGTTCAAACGTAAGCCGGTAGTTTAAACTAAGCAAATATTTGATTAAAAAAACAGACGTAACCGCTCGCATTTTATTGCTCTTAAAAAGGGTGACCCACAAAACAATTTTCTTATTTTCTTAACTACGAAAGAGATACCAAACACATTTTAAAAATAGTGGTCATGTCGATTTGGTGAAATATTGGCCTGGACTTAGCCTACGATCAAATATGTCAAATATGTTCCCAACCAAGCGTGACCACTATTTTAAGCAACAAATTGTTTGATATTTTTTGCCTTTTTCGTTTTCATTAACATATACCTCAGGCAATTATGAAGTAAAATTTTTTTTTTATCAAATTCAACCGAATAATAAAATTTTTTTTATCACAAAAGTTTTTGTAAGTATGAAAAAGAATAGAAGGGGGGCCAAAGGAATCTTCCGATGCTGTTTGGTAGAGCTGTGCCAAATCGTTCATTTCAGTGATCGCTCAGTTTCGTTCAATTTACAAAAATTAACCCGTTCGTTCAATCGTTCACTTCTGAACGACAGTACGGCAACATGTTTTTTTAAAGATTTGTTTTGACATAGCTTGTGGTTTTGACATTCAAAATAGAAAAAACTTTTTGTGAAATAAAATTTAAATAATCCATATATAAAAATTGTGTAAAAAGTGTATAGTAATCCATAAAAACACAAACACTATAATAAATCAAACTTCTTAGAAAAAGACTGTTAAACCAAATTTAAAAAAATTATGGCAGTGCCACAGCGATGCTCAAAAGAAATATGTACGCACATTCGCAAACTTTTTAAAGCAACTCTTATCAATACACAAACAATCAACTGAAACAAAAGAACATAACATAAAAAACACATCTGAACGAACGAAATTGTGACATAAAAAAGACCTGAAGAAACAAACATTGAACGAAACACAATTGAACGAAAAGCGCTCAGTAAAATAACCGGATCACTTCGTTCAATTCGGGGATCCGTTCATTTTGACCCGTTCGTTCATGAGCTACACAGCTCTACTGTTTGGCTCTCATTGTTTTTGTAAATAAAAAACTTGGATTCTGTTTTTTGATTGTGTTTTTTTGAACCTTTAAAATTTTGTTGGGGAAGTCATAAAGATGATATCGGTGAAATGGTGATTGCTATATGGGCTCGTTTGATATTTTTCATCACTTCGGTGAGAACTTCGGTTGATAAATTCTCGCACTCATGTCTAATAATGTCCTTGAGGGCTTCCAGAGCCTCGGGCGTGTTAACGTAAACATGGGACTTCCAAAACCCCCACCAAAGGAGCTGGAACTGGTAAATTTGGCGATTATGCGGGTCAATGTAAATCGGCAAAACGAGAGATGAGGCGACCCGGGAACGCCGCCCTTAGAATATAGGTTGTGGTTCGCGCAGTGTGTGCCTGTTGGAGCTGTTGGAGTGGAGTGTGGGCCTGTTGCAACCACATATCCTCCAGTTCTAATTCGTTCAATTCCGCTAGCCGTTTGACCAGCGGCCAGATGACTCCTCCAGTGTGAACAGCGCACCATGCAGTCACTTTAAGTGGGTGTAATGGCTCCTCATGCATCACTCGCCCTAGAAGCGATAGTTTTGCTTGTTCACGTACCAACTGAGGTTGAAATGAGCCTGATCGCTCGTTATGATTTTGGTCAAAAAGTCGTCCATTTCGGCCTCGAGATTGTGGATGCCTTGGGCGTAGGTTACACGCGCTTGGCGGTCAGCAGACAGCAGCTGATACACGGACTGGACTTTTTACGGTAACATGCGCAGGTCTTTGACCGAAATTCGCCTTAGGGACGACCAGCTGATGGCTAATTGTGCGGCAGGGCGTCTGGTCGATGTTTCTGGCGACAGCTCGACATCCTCGCCGCGGCGATCTTCTCGGCAGAACGGTTGCTCCGGGGCCAGTCACTCTTGGCACCGTCTCGTGTGGTTCAATACTCTTCAAGGTTGGTGGCCAAACGGCGCAGTGTTTGCGCAGTCAGTGCCAGACAACCGGGGAATCGGTGACGGAATTCTCGCTGCGCCAATTCCACAGACGAATTGTTACGCAATAATTAGACACGACTCTTCCGCGTTCTTAGGGAGCTTATCGCTCTATGGCTTGTTCACTAGTATTCTTTATCTGTCTGGTTTACAAATGTCATAACAGATTTGACATTGGCCGCCATTTGCAAAAATAAGAGCATATTCCAATAGGGTGATTTTATTTGGCCCACCTTGTATTTCGTTTCAACCACTTCATATGAACCGTTTATTTTTAAAGTGGAATAAGTCACTTTTATAAAAAAATCGAGTTTATGGTAACACAAAATACTTTTGTACGTTTTTATTTTCATGTCTTTAAATATCTCGACTTTAAAAAAAAGTGACTTATGCCACTTTCAAAATAAACGGCTCATATGTTTCGCAGTCTGAAGTCTAAAAGAATTCCTTCAGTTTGACGGACCTTTCTGTTGGAAATTTCACAGATGTCTACAAATTTCCTGGCTGGAGTTGGGCTGGGAATCGTTTGCATACACGTTTAATTTAAGTGGCGGTCAAGCACTATTTTTATATCATTTGCACAGTGTTTCCACAAAACTTAACTAGAAGACTTTAAATTTTAAACAGATAGATTTTAGGAAATTTTTAATAGATGCACCTCAGAAACTAAAAAAGTTACCGACTTCAAACGTTTACAAAAGCACTTCGTAATAATGTTTATACAAAATTCTTATAAAAAAAGTACTAAGTTTTTACTATGAAGAGTATAAAAAAATCCGGCCCAGCCGAAAAAAGCACTTTCACTTTTTTCAAATACTTTTATTGCTACTTATCGTATCTAAAGACAAATTTCTCAAGTTTAATAAATATGATAAAATTAAAATTTTAACATACCTGGCATGAAAATCATTTATGTGTATAATTGATAATGGAAATAAATCGGCCTTAACCTGATGTTTACTTAAGCCCAATAGATAAACTAAGCCAATTAGTAGAAATCCGAATGCTTTGTCACGCATCATATAACACTGCAACGGCTCAAAATCAATGGGAATAGCCGATAAATTAAATTAAAACGTGACTATGTTTTTGTTATGCTTTAAATTACATCAATAACAACAAACAATATTTGAACAAAAAAAACTGATTACTAATTGCAAAGTGTCAGTCGTTATTAGTTATTTTATTCCGTTAAACCTCTTAAAGCAAGTTAAACGGTCTGAGAACTAAAACGTTTATTACGTGAATTGTTTAATTATGGCAAAATTGCTTTAATTTTTATCTACAAGTGTATGAATGTATGCACATAAGTATGTATGTATGTATGTTTGAGTAAAACCCTTTAAACATATATTATAAAATCAAGGTGTAAGTTTGTTTGTTTGTCTGTCACGCTGGACCGATTTTCATACAATTTAAAATATAAACACTTCTAAGCCTTGAGTGTGCGATAGGCTATACTTTAAAAAAAGTGGGCGATGCCACGCCCACAATGCTTTAAATCTAACTGTACTTCTACTGCAAAAATTTAACTTGTAATACTGGTACTTTCGCTGCACCGATTTTTAAAGATTTTGTACACATAATAAGGCCTCTAACCAAAAAAATCTTTGAGACCAAAAAGTAGGCGGGCCACGCCCTCTAAAACAATATTCACATTGCAGGTACTTCTGCCAGACCGATTTTTTCGAATATAGTTCGCATATTAACGGCTTCTAAAGTTAACATTTTTAAGGTAAAAAAGTGGGCAGTGCCACGCCCACAAAAAATTAAACTGTTTATACTAGTACTTGTATTACACTGATTTTTTTAAAACTTTGCACACATATAATACAATAAATAATATATAGAAGGCATCTTATTCTAATATTCTGAAGGCGAAAAACTGGTAGTTGCCACGCCCACAAAAATTAAAGTCTTTATGCTGGTTTTTCTACTGTTGCGATTTTTATTAAGCTCAAAAATGGACCGATAATGTTTTCAGTACAATAATGGGTGGCATAAAGGTGAGCAAACGAGCAAAATTATGTGAGGATGGAGCAACATTTAAGTCAGTTATAGCCCAAAACGCTTAGTCCGTGAGAACATTTGTATGGGAGCTAGGGCAAAAAATTTACAAAATCACCACTAACAACATGCTTTGTTCTAATGCCAAAAAGCTTATCTGCTCCGAATTTCATCGAAATATCTGCAAAAATGCGGTCTCTACTTTGTTCACAAGAATACTACATTAACTCCCAGCCGGATGGATGGACTGACATGTTTTAATCGACTCAGAAGTGATTCTGTATCGATCGGTATAATTGGAGGTGAGTCTTAGACCTTTTTCTTTGGGAGGTAAAAGTATTTGCAAAAAAGCATAATAAAATTTGGGTATAACAATGTAAGAGAACTTTGAACTCCTTTTGAAAAATATTTGAAATGAAATTATACTATAAATTAAGAAGGATTGATATAAACAGGGTGTCCGCCGGCAAGGTATACTAATTTGTTTTACAACCATTTTGCTAAACATTAGTCTTGACAGTTCGTATTTTGCAGTCGTTAAGTGGAGACATAGCAAATTTATTATAGAAAAATATTAAGTAATAATTAATTAATCGTTGAAACATGACAACCCTTGACAACCCCGATTTTTATGAAAAAATCATAATGAGTGACAGGGCACATTTTCATTTGAGTGGATATGTGAATTAACAGAATATTAAGTGACAGTCTGGTGTTCCATTTTCGTCGGGAGGAATCATTGGACCTTACTTTTTGGAAACTGAAAACGGAATAACGTTAGCGCAGTGGGGAGCGATATCGTGATATGCTTGAAAACCTTTTAATGCCACAACTGCATTCCTTGGGCTTGGTTAACATGTGGTATTAACAAGACGGTGCCACATCGCATACATCCAGAATTACATTGAAACTACTACGAGACTTCTTTCCACAGCAAATTATTTCAAGAAATGGTGACGTTGATTGGCCTCCATGGTCGCCCTAACTGACTGCTCCGGATTTCTTTTTGTGGGGATATCTGAGCAGCAAGATTTATGTATATAAGCCAGAAACGCTGCATGAACTCAAACAAAATATTCGTGATGAATTTATTGAAATACCGCGTGAAATGAGTGAGAATGTAATGAAAAATGTGCTCAAGAGTGATCGCATTTGTGAGGCTAACAGAGGCGGACATTTATCTGATATTTCATTTCATACATAAATGCCGACATTAAATAAAACATTTATCAAAAAAAAGATCAATTCTCTTTCATTTAATCAAAAATTACAAACAAACAAAGTAGTATGCCTTTCCGGCGGACACCCTGTATATGGCAATATTATTGAAGCAACAATACATTTTTGTACATATATGTTTAGTTGTTTGATGTTTATGAAAAAGTTCTATTAACAACACGAGAGGGTATTTCGTATAAGAATTCCTATATTAAAACCATAGACAGCTCATCAAAACGATCAAAATTTCGAGTTGAATCGAATGCCGTAATTTTCCCCCAGCTTCATATGCATTTTATTGAGTTAGACAATTGCTCCCAAATGTTACCTCTTAAAATTATTACCGTGCCACGCCGGGTAGGGTAAGCTATTGTTTGTATAAAATATTAACTTTAATGTACGTTAGTATTTGTTATTTTTAATTATACGTTGTAGTGTTAAGACTAATGTGCTGTTTTTAGAACACGAAACGCAAAACGTCTTGGACGTTTTGTATGTGTTTTGCTTTTGTTACAACAAAAAAATATACACAAAACAGCCAAGACGTTTTGCATTTCGTGTTTTATAAACGACACATTAGAACATTTACATTCTATATATTTTCGCCAGTCGTACAAACATTTACGTATCGTGATCCTAAATGCAAAAGGGCTACTTACACTTGATAAACTTACAGGCGTGATAAAAACCTTCAAAAACAAGTAAGAGCGCTATATTTGTCTGTGCCGAATCTTAGATACCCTTAACATTGGACTTTCGAAACCCAGAAACTTTTTTTTATTTTTTATCCGTTTTTTATTAATGATTATTTCTAATTTTAAAATAGGGGTCGGTGTCATAATTAATTAACCTTCTAAGGTCAGCTCTAGGGGTTTTACCCTATTTTTTTTAAATTTTGTATGGCAACTCCCTTAAGTAATAGAGATAGGGGGTGAGTATTTTTTAGGAATATGTTTATGAGGTAAAACTAATGGGGGGTCGGTTGTACACTTTTTTTCTCTACGGCCGACTCTGAGGAAGTTGTGGGCATTTTTACATAGTTTTTGTAAATTTTATATGGCAACCTCATTAGGTGACGGAGATAGGGAGTAAGTATGTTCTAGTAATGGGGGTCAGTCGTACTCTTCATTATTCTAAGACCGACTCTGGGGAAGTTATGGGCGTTTTTACATAATTTTTGTTAATTTTGTATTGCAACCCCCTCAGGTGATGGTGATAGAGGGCAAAGATTTTCTAGGAATATGTTTGGAAGAGAAAAACTAATAGGGGCCTGCTATACAGTTTATTCCTCTAGGGGCGACTCCGGGGAAGTTGTAGGGGGTTTACCCTATTTTTTTAAATTTTTTATTGTAGCCCTTTTAGAGCGTGGAGATAGGGGATAAGTATGTTTTAGAAATATGTTTGCGATTAAAAACTAATAGGGGTCGGTCGTACTCTTTATTTCTCTAAGGCTGACTCTGTGGAAGTTATGGGCGTTTTTACATCATTTTTGTAAATTTTTTTATTGCAACCCCCTTATGAAATGGTGTACACTCTGGGAATACGTTTGGGAGGAAAAATTAATGGGGGACAGTTGCACACTTTATTCCTCTAGGGACGACTCCGGAGAAGTTGTAGGAGTTTTGTCCTATTTTCTTTAAAATTTTGTATGGCAACCATGTTAGGAGCTGGTGATAGAGGGTAAGTATGTTCCACAAAAATGTTTAGGAGGATAAATTAATTCGGGTTGGTCTTACATTTTGCCATAATAGAAGAACCCTGGAGGCTGTGGGATCGAATTAGAAAAATGAAATTTGTATGGCAACCCTGCTAGGGGTCGGAGATAGAATGTAATTATGTTCCAAAAAAAAATTTCATGGAGGAAAATTACTGGGAATTGGTTCTACATTGCACATTATACTCCAGGCAGTTGCAGAGGTTTTTGTGTACAAATTTTAGAGAAATAAACAGAGATAGTCTTGGTTTTTGGCTCATATCTCGGTCAGTTATCGGGCGGTTTTGCTGGATTTCAATAGCGATTTTCTCGCAGATATTTCTAATAGTTTGATACCACATACGGGTCCATGCAATATCGGGGAGCTTCAGAACCATAACACGGACAAACGGTCAGACGCGCGTAGCTAAATCGACTTCCCTATCTGTAAGGATCCAGAATATATTTACTTTATGGGTTCGCAAATGGATAATAAAGAAACTACAAACGTAATGACAAAACTTACCTTCACTTATATGAAGAGCATAAAATCTTAAGAACAATGTTGCTGAAAATAGTTTGGTGTTATAATCAATTCTGAAATAGCTGTAGAAAAGAAACTAAACTGATATTTCAAAGGAATTTATTAATTTTCAGAAAGTTTTGAGTCCCAAAAAATAAATTGGTCAACATCCTCGCCAAACTAAATATATGCGTTTTATTACAATTTATTAATTAAATGGAATCTACGCATTTAAATCAATAAACTTTGTAAAAAGCCTTAAAAGAACTTTTTCAAGACCTAGTGGCTTTTTGGAGAACCTAACTACGTTCTAACTAACTAACTACAATGGCTAACATTTTTCTTAATATTGAATGAGAAATTTTTTTTTATTAAATGTTAAAATATTTATAAAAGGGAGTCTAAGGTACAATGTCAATACATAAAGTTAGGCCTTATAACAAAATCTGAACCAGCTTTTGAACAAAAACTGATGACAACATTTTTTGGGGGGTTCACTGTATTTTTGGAAGCTTTTGAGGCGCATAAATAGAAAACGGTCACCAATTCGCCGAAGTGAGTACAGGGTTTAATTACACAAAGGGTAGTAGAATCGAACTTATACTATGCCATCTGTGTATTACCCAATAAGCACAAATTTTTTGTGAATTCCAATGTTGGAATTCCGGTGTGAATCCAAGCTTGAATTACATTTAAAATCCATCCTCTTTCCAGTCTGTTTGAAGTTTGTTAAAAAACAACAACAAATTTGTTTGAAGCATACGTTATTTATGGCACAGAGTTGATGGAAAATCATTGGCGGCGGTGAAGATGATGATTTTATAATTAAATTTTCAGATTCAAGTTCGGTTCAACTTGATGAAGCCAGAGTGGGCAATAAATTAATTTTAAGCCAGACATAGGCACCCAATACATTTATATATGCAATGGTATAGGTTTGTCCTATTCAGGATATTTAAAGAAACGTACTCTTATATTTCATTCTACATTATTTTAAGTGTAATATAAACCACAAGCAATAATACAACCAGCATTTTTGATTTTGAAAAATACTGTAATTATTGTTTTTTAATTCTCCACAATGTGTGTACGTATGTACGTTAGTTAAGAGAACCATAAAGGTGCGGAATCCAGCTTTTACCGATACCCACTTTCAGCTAACATATGTAAATTTCGACAGGAACAGGGTACACTAATACAGGTATTTTTAAGAGCAGGACGCACTAATACAAGTAGTGTTAAGCACCCAGCTGATTATGAATACATCTTGAAATTTTGTAAAATTTCTTGTCAGATTTATTCATTTTTTTTTTTAATTAAAAATCTTTTTGACATTCACTTTCTTAAACTCAAAAAGGAAATCCAGAGGACGAATTTTTTTAATTCGCCCTGATACTACATGTATTAGTGTACCCTGGACAGGAATCAATTAAAAAAATCAAACTAAAAGTTGGCAAGTCCCTCTTATATTTGTTAAATTGCTTTACAAATTATTGCATATTTTTAGGGGCCGATTTTTACTACAAAATCTATCAAAATAAAACGCCATTGTCTTACTAGTGAGGATAACAGTTATTTAAACACGAATAAAAAAAAATATTCGTTTGCCACTGTTAGTCCTAGTTTGAGAAAAATCATGTTTATCAACCTTTTTTTTTATTTCACCTTGCTATTTGCCGCGGGCCTTTTATCAAATCCTTTTTCCGGAAATTCCATTTAATCGTTTGAATTGCGATTGGATAGCGGTATCGAGCTTTAAACTTTTTTTTTAACAGAAATAGTCTTTTTTAAAGACGGGTTTGCAGTTTTTTATGAACCCTGTTCCCGGAAGTCACAGCATATAACTTTTAAATTTTAATTTTTTAACTCAGTGGATCTTATGAACGTATTAGCTAATACAAACCATTATTCGAATTGGAAACTTTTTTCAAAAGCCTTCTCGGTTCAATTCGAATACATACCCACCGCATTAATTTATCGTCAATTAATTAATTATTACTCGAAAAATATTCATTTTTGTAATAAAGATGACTTTTCGAAAAACTTCTTGAAAAATTCATATTCTTCATTAAATTTTAATCAACAACTTTAAGGTTTATATATATGTGTGTGTATATTTATAAATTTTACAACAAATTTATTTGTTTTATTAAATTTTTTTCATTACAAAATAGATCAAAATTCAGTTTTTAATATTACATAAAATTTTAAAAATAATATATTTTATAAATCCAAGTTTTAAAATTTTCTTATTATATGTATAAAAAACCAAATTCACAAATAATTTTAATTATTTTTATATTAAAGAATAGGGGGCCTGTTATTTGTTAAAAATAGGGAAACAAAAGCAAATAAAATTACAAAATAATTTTACTAAACTAAAAGCTAAAAAAAAATAATTAAAAAATAAACAGGCTAAATATGTATGTATGTATATTGACCCAAAATACAAGCAAGCTCTGTTGTATTGTGTTATGTTTTAAAACAAAACAATAAAATGTTTAAAACACTATATTGATATAAGTTCTTAAAACACCACACAACGATAACACAAGTTGTGTTTTGGGTAATTATTAATGTATAAATTGGTATATATTTATTTGTAAAATTGCTAAAGCCTTGTTAAGAATTATAAAGAACTGAAATAAAAATATAACAAACAAGAAAATATTGAAAAAAATATATACATATATGTGTAAGTATGTATGTTTATAGGGATACAGATAGATAAAATGAAAATATATCAAGTTCTTTAATAGGAAGTTAGTTAATATTGTTTTCTTGTATAATTAGAAAAGAGCAAACATTTTTATGTAGAAAAATATATAGAATTTTGTAAAGAAGTATAATTGATACAAAAAAAACCTTTTATATAAGGTTTTTCTTTTAAGAATTTTTTAAAAAAAGCTGAAAACAAATCTATAAAAATAGAAAAAAATTCTAATAATAAAGTTTGGTTTTTTTCCTAATAGTTTTTGGTGATTTTCTTATATATAAAATGAAGATGATATCTCAAATTGCATTAGGACTTTGTTATATGTGGGCGATTATAGGTTTTCTAAATTACATATTGCATATAAATGTTTTAATGTTGTTTTTGTTAAAAGTCAGTCAAGCTTTGAATTTATCTTATATTTGTAAATAAGTTCAATACCGACTTATTTTCTTTTTGACTTCTAGCTTTACTAAATACATTCCAAAAACGTAATGTCTCATCGCCGGCACCCGTAACAATGGCCTCACCATCCGGGCTAAGAGCCAAATAAAGGACACGATATGAATGCCCTGTTAATTTGGCCACTTGTGTTAGGGAGGGATATTTCCAGACCAAAATTTGATTTTGAGAATAACCATGAGTTGACACCAACTCTGATGAATGTTTAGACCATGCTAGGTTACACACTTGTGAACCAGTATCCACACATTGCATAGGTTGTCCGGTTAAGGTGTTCCAAAAACGTATACAACGATCAGCTGTGCCGCCACCACTAGCCAATAGTCCATGATGATGTGGTGACCAAGCAATGGCTTTAACGGCAGCCATATGTTCCGTGTAAGATTGCACTGGATTGAGAGAATGTTGATTCCATACAAACAGACGATTGTCATTGCCGCCGCTGGCTAAATATTGATTATCAGGTGACCATTTAAGGCCGCAAACCTCTTGACGATGACCAACAAGGCGACGCTCAGATTGTTGAGCCTGTGTGCGTGTATCCCTCTGTATAATCAAACGATCACGTGAACCACTAGACAAAATATCGCCATTCCAAGCTAAAGCCCCTACACGAGCTGAGTGGCCATTTAGTTTATTGATCTGTAAACAAAAATTTGTATTTTGTTAGCTTATTGTATTTACCAAAAAATATAGCATACTTTAAGGCATAAAAAACTTTCCCTATTCAGTAAACTAAATTCGAATATTTTTTAAAATTTTATTAAAATTCATAGATTGTAGTGCTTTTTAAACCTAATTTTTATAACTTTATGCTTTTAGTAGCTTTATGCTTTCATTCCGTTTTTAGTTTCTACAATATTATAGATAGGCAAGTCGACCAGGCATCAGACAAGTATTAGCTCAGGTAAGGTAAAACAGACAGCCGTTAAAGGAAAGGATACAGCTCACTTCGGTCCGCTTAATTCGATCCCTTTGTGTTACTGGAGAGGTGTTATAAAGGGTGAAAATAGAAGACAGGAAGAAATTTAGAGAAGGATAAGAAAGAAATAAAAGTGGGATGAAGCAGACTTACCAGGGTCTCTGGCGGAAAGTGAACCCACAACCCCCAGACTGGCTTACCATTGATTTACCAGGGCATTACACAAGTATTAAAATTAAATCAAGTCCTACGGACTGGCTATTGCTGTCAACATATAAGAAATATTTCTGAGATAACGGCTCTTTAAAATCAGCAAGAACGGGTAAATTTATTGCTCTTCGACACCGGTGCTTCCATTAGCTAACCTCTTTTGAAAAGTATACCGTACCGGATTATTCCCCGTATGATGGAAGTTAGCTAATGTAACGCCGCTCCCCAAAAAGAGAAAAGCTGAAAACCCTAAAAGTTACCAGCCAATAGCTATTTGCTTAGCACTTTCTTAGGTTATGGAGAGTATGGTTAATTACCACGTTGTTAACTATCTAACATTTTATTAAGCGATCGCCAGTCTGGCTTTCGTGGGGGGATGTTCTACGAGGAACCTACTAGTCTTTCTAACAGAAAAATGGTGTACCTTCATTTATCATATTGGCGAAAGTAAAGCCATGGTTCCAGATATTTTTGTTGCGTTTAGTAAAGTCTGGCATCATGCGCGTCTATTTTAACTTGTTGTTTTTGGCTTGTCTCTTGACTTGACTTTTCTCATAGATCGCACTATTCGTGTTGTTATAAAAGAGATCTCATTGGAGTTCAAGATCGATTCAGGGGTACCGGAAGGCATCGTCCTCTCTTCTACTTTATTCCGAATCTTTCTCAGTTTTCCAATCCTATTTATTTTTTGAAGACGAAATCAGCGTATGCCATTTATACTTATTTAATCAAAGGCATAACACTTAGGAAATTGGAGTTGTGAGGCAGAGTATAAGCAACACACTTACCCAGATCTGATGGCGATCTCCGATTAAGGCCGTGCGAAAAGGGTTGATTTTATTGCCCCTAGTCCCAATTTTGCCTTTTGACTCAAAAACGCACTATGGACCATGCTGCATTATCTGCATTAATGGATAGTATAAGTGTTGGGGAAATAAAAATCTTGTTGTTTTGGGCATGAAAATGCAATACGATGTCTGCTGGACGAAACGCGTTTGTTTCTTGTGTCGAAGAAAGACACTAAAATTTCTTGATTTTTCAATATTTTTACCAGCTTATCCTACTTAAAAATGGAATACAACTCTTATGTATGGGCAGGTGCTTTAAAGTCTATTTTGAAACTACTTGAAAGCGTACATGAACGGGTGAACATACGCTTAAACGTCATCGTAATGTGGAATGTGTTTCACTATTCTATCAATTCTATAACGGAATGTGCTCTGAAGAAATCCAAGCACTTGTTTCTGATACCCGGGATTTTTTGCTTAATAATCGCCTTTCAAGAAGAGCAAACCTATTTGTTGTCAAATGGCCGGTTAATCGCACTACGCATTACAGAGAAAATTTGTTCTTTAGTCGAACAGTTCGCAGGTGGAATAAATTGCCTAAAGATGTATTTCCAGTTACAGTAAAATCAAGAAATTTTTAATCAAACGTCCAATAACACTACTTCCTCTATCCTTCTTCCCATAACTAATTCTCTTAAAACCAAAAAAAAGCTACTGACTGAGATATCAACACAATTCTAAGATTAAAGTTTTTTTTTATGAAAAAACTCCTGCATTTTTGTTTAAGTTGAAGTGGAGGTATCTAGATACCAGGTGTTTTAAGACACCCAGTGAGTGAAGCACAGGAAACGGGCTGGTGCTTTTCCCCCCAACAAAGAACAGAGTAATACTGTCTTTGTCAGATATTGCGTAAAACCTGGAAGTTATTCTGGCATTAAGCTGCCTAGGAAGCCAAGCGTAGAAGCGATAGTGGCGAATGCACCAGGGTACAAAAGTCTCATATGCAAGACCTACGGCTTTAGTTCTTGAAATAGAATTAACTCTTACTAGAACAATTTTTACCCTACTCAATTGGCTTCAAGCGGATCTCCTGGCGATGAAGCTGACACTTAACACAGCGATAAAACTACATCTGCGGGCGGCTGGAACAAAGGCACACTCGCGCAAGTATTATGTACGGACAAATCTAAGGGGAAAACTGATGTTAATGGAGGCATATTCATTGCAGAGTCTGGATGACGTTTAGACTTCCCGATGAACGCAATATATTGCAGGCTAAATAGTAAACGATTGTCAAAGCATCTAACTGGCTACGGCACTTCAGGATATTCGGGAGAAATACCAGAATCTCCACCGACTGTCGTGTCACTATAAGGTTCATTATTGTTATATAGCCTACATAACAACAAGTCCGAAAATGCCGAACATCCGTGGACTTGCTGATACACTAGCTAGAATAGTACCTACCGCTCCTGTGACATTTCCCTATCTTTCTGTAAGCTCCACGAAGATAAATACGCCGCTAGAATCGCAGGTCCTAGATGGTTTGACGAATCCGGATAACCTGGTCGAAAATTAATCCGAGACATTCCAAATGTTTTTCTCATCTGAACAAACAGAGTCTAAAGAGACATCATGGGCACAACTGACAGCCACTGTCAATTTGGCACCCACGCAAGTTAATTCAGACCGACTTTCAACTACTTCTGTAGAAGCTTCCAATATGGAGAGGAGATTGAGAGTATCCAGCACCACTTGTGCTTTTGTCCGGCGCTGGACAATGTTTGGATCAGGAACTTTTGCGCCGGCAGACTTTATTGCATGTCTAATCTAAATTTAATTTACTTTTTAATCTCCCCCTTTCTCTCTCTCCCTCTTTTTCTCTTTCTCTCTATCTTTCTCCCTCTCTGACTCTCTCTTTCTCTCTTTTACAGATATCATAAGGGATCTAAGAAATAGACTTAAGTGGACTGCACTTTGTCTGCTTTTACTTTTCCAGCCGCCTGTTCTAGCCTACCTAACTTTGAATCTTTCTTATAAATATTCGGTGGTTTATAAAAGTATAACATTTTAAACCAACTTAGTTTACAAATCAGTGGGAATTGTTAAATATTTATTTAAATACTACTTTATTCTTTTTATCTTAATTTAAATAAAAAATACACACCTGTTTACTGGCAGCAACATCCCACACCGTAACATAACCATGATGTGTACCAACAGCTACCAAATTACCACGTTCATTCCATGAAACTGATGTCACAGTGTTTGCATCAGGGCTAAGGTCACACAAACGTGTTACCTAAATAGCGTAAAGATAAGTAAGTAGTATTTAATAGAAAGTAAATAAATCATAAAATTTATGCCAAAAACAATAACAGAAGTTTGCAAAAACAAACAACTAATTAAAAAGGCAAATAAATATTGAAAATTAGAAAAAAAAATTTTATATTTTATTAAATATTTACTTGACTTGTGCAGGCGCTCCAAAGGTAAACACAACTACCTAAACCAACGGCCAAAACATTTTGTGATGACCAATCGACTAAATTTAAATAGAAATCATCTTGTAATTCAGGTGCATCCAAAACCTGTTAAATAAAATAAATATTATTGATGGTTAATGAGTTTAACATTTTTGAGTTAACCTACTTTAAACGGTATGCGGGAGATTTTCCTTGTAGCTTTGCGTGGCGATCTTAATAGTTTTTGACTTTTTGTGCTAACGGGCGATAGTGAGTAGGGACATTGTTCATTTAAATCCTAAAAAGAAAAAAATATATAAAATAAATTTAAAAAATATTAAAAGAGGAAAAATGTACATTTATTTAAGGAAAATATATTTTTTTTAATAATAACATTGGAAATATTTTAGTAACTTACTTATAAACTTTATGATTAACAAACAGTTTTATTTATTTTAATAACATACAACAGTTGTTTAATTAACGCCAACATGTGAAGTTGGCAACCAAGTAGAATGACACAGAAAAAACAAGTAATTTCAAAGAGAACGTTTGTGAAGCTATAAATTTGAACAGCCTTCTTTGTGAGACCAGTTATTCAAAAAAAAATATTATTTTTTTTAATTTAGTGCATCGTTTTTTTTCCTTAAAACATGTATTAATGTATGTTTTGGGTGTTTTTTAGGTGCATAAAAACATTCGATATCGATAACTACGGTTTGACAGCAGAAAATGTCAAACTGGTAACATTTAGGTTTAGAAAAAGTGCTTTCAGACGGTCAAGGCGTATGCATAAAGGTGGAAGCGGTTCTACAAAAACAACTAAAATGGTAGTACGAATGTCAAAGACAGGTAACAAAAACTCTCAAATTCTTTCTTTTACTTTTTGAGCTTTTCTTAGATTCTACAGTTGTTGTAAGTAAAAAAGAAAAAAAACAGAAACAAATTTTGACAATTAAACATCCGAAATACCGTTACTGAGCTCAGGTCACCTGTATACGTGCGTCCTGCACGCGGTGTATATCAAGGTATATGTATGCCAAGGTGTTTTAACAAGGTGACTTCGTCCCTACAACAACAACTTTAAAAAATACGCAGTATGCATGTTTATAAATTTTGATTAAATGATAAATTTTTTATTCAATGTCGGCAATTATGTATGAAATACAATATTAGATAAATGTCCGCCTCTGTTAGCCTCACAGATGCGAGCCATTTTGAGCACATTTTTCATTACATTCTTACACATTTTACACGGTATTTCATTGATTTCATTACGAATATTTTGTTAGAGTTGCTACAGCGTTTCTTATTTGTTTGCATAAGCCTTGCTTTTCAGATAGCCTCACAAAAACAAGTTCGGAGCAGTCAAATCAGGTGACCGTGGGGGCCAATCAACATCACCATTTCTTGAAATAACTTGTTTCAGAAAGAGGTCTTGCAGTAAGTCCATTTTTATTCCGGCTGTATGCGATGTGGCATCGTCTTGTTGATACCACATGTTAACCAAAGCATGCAGTTGTTGCAGTAATAAGTTTTTAATCATATTATTATACGTTCCCCATTAACAGTTATCGTTACGCTGTTTTCAGTTTCCAAAAAGTTAGGTCCAATAATTCTTCCTCCTGACAAAATTGCACATCAGACTGTCACTTTTAATGGATGCAAAGGTGACTGATGAATAATTCTGTTTATTCACATATTCATTCAAATGAAAATGTGACTCGTCACTCATTATGATTTTTTTTATAAAAATCGGGATTGTCATGTGCGAGCTGTAACATCCTATTGGCATATGTACGGCGGCGTAAATGGTCATCTGGAAGAAGCTCTTGTGTAAACTGAACTCTAAATGGAAACAAATCCTAGTCCTAGTGCAAAATTTTGACCAAAGTTATTCTTTAATGACAAAGCTCCTAAACACGGCGTCGAATTAAGGTTTGAACACTTTTTTGAGTAGCAGTAATGTTTTCAGCCGATCTTGCAGTACGTTGTGGCCCATGCTTGGGCCTATCAGCTGCAGCTCCTCTTTCTTAGAAATCATTCACTACATGATAAATAGTGCGTCTTGTTGGCACGTAGTTTCTCCCAAAAATTTCACGTAACTTTCTCAACGTCACAGTAATCGATGATTGATTTTGATAAAATGTTTTAACGATTAAAACACGTTGGTTTACCGAATATTTTTCCATTATAAATTTGCCACGTCTCTACTTTACGACTGCCAAATGTGAACTGGCAAGACTAATGTTTACCAAAATGGCGGCAAACAAATTAGTATACCTTGCCAGTGGACACCCTGTATTTATAACAGAAATACCATGTAGAAGGTTTGAGGTCGAGAGTTTTAACGGTTTTCGACATTATTCGTTTTGAAAGTTAAATAAAAGTTGTTTATTTGTATGGGGTATTCCCCCTTCCCCTGTTCCTATCCAACTTTTTTTTTTTTGTAAGAATTGTTTTATCCTTACTTTTTGTAGAACATTCGAAGTCGATAGCTGATATAGGTTCCAAAATATATCGTATCGAAAATTTATTTAAATTTTTGTATGGGGCAACCCCTTCCACTGTAGGCCTTGTTGTCCAATTACTTCTTGCAGAACAATTTAATTCTACATATAGCTGTTATGGTTTCTCAGATTTGGCGCATCAAATGTTTCACAAAATTTGTGCAATTATAGGGAAAATACCACTTCCACTGATCCTGCATGAAAAAAATTTTCCCCTAATTTAGGTCCCTACCTTCAGAGTATCCGTGCCAAAGTCTTGTGGCCAGAGTGACTATATTTATTGAGATGTATAGGGATATATGCACGGATTTTGTCCTAAACAAATGGGCTGTTTTCGATGTTCGCTTATATCTCGGTCAAAAGTGAACCGATTTTGCAGATTTTAAATTGTCTCAGTGGTATTTCTGATTGTTTGATATTAAAACGTTTTCTGTGCGGCTTTAATTGTTTCTGGAAACTTGATTTCAACAGACACACAGAAAGACAGACGGACTTGGCTATATCGATTTCGCTATCTATAAGGAATCAGAATATATATATACTTTATGATGTTTAAAGTAAATATTGTAGAAATTAAAAACGGAATGACCAACTGATATGTACCCTTATCACTATGTGAAGGGTATAAAATAATTTTTATTTATTTGATTCTGTCTCAAGGTCTTAACAAATATTAATATTTTAGCGATAATGTTAAGTGAAGCATAAATAATAGAACACATCTAGAACATTAGGATTTTTTTTCATAAATATGACATTTGAAATAAAATTGAATCTACATATTTCATTTTGTGCAGCGCTTCACTTACTATGCTCTTATCTTAAGGCGATAGCTCTCACAACAATGTTGCCATGTTTTTATTAAATTTAACTAATTTTTTAAGCAAAAAAAAGTTTTCTTTGCCTTAATATTATATTCCGAATATTATATTCCCTTCACATTGGCTTTTCGAAACCCCAAACTTTTTTTTCATTCATTTCTTTTCATATTTTAACCCACTTAGGTTAACTGCGGGGAAGTCGTAGGGGTATTTACCCTAATTTTTCCAAATTTTGTATGGAAACCCCCTTAGTGGGTGGAAAGAGGGGGTAAGCATTTTTTAGGAAAAGGTTTGGGAGGGGAAACTAATGAGATGGTTGCACACTTTATTTCTCTAAGCCTGACTCTGGGGAAGTTATGGGCGTTTTTACACCGTTTTTGTAAATTTTGTATGGCAACCCCCCCTAGGCGATGGAGATAGAGGGTAAGTATGTTCTAGGAATATGTTTGGGAGGTAAAACTAATGGGGGTCTGTGATACATTTTATTTCTCTAAAAGCGACTCCGTGAAAGTTGTAGGGGTTTTACCCTAATTTTTTATTTTGTATAGCAGCCCTGTTAGGGGCTGGAGATACCGGGTAAGTACATTCTAAAAAAATGTTTGGAGGGAAAACTTTTTGAAGTCGGTCTTGCATTCGACCTTTGAAGGAGCACTCTTAAAGCTGTATTACAATTTCACAAACTTTGCGTTGGAGCCCCATTAGGCGATGGAGATAGGGAGTAAGTATGTTCAAGAAATATGTCGGTCGTACACTTTATTGCTCTAAGGCCGACTCTGGGGAAGTTATGGGCGTTTTTACATCATTTTTGTAAATTTTGTATGGCAACACCCTTAGGGCGTGGAGATAGAGGATAAGTATATTCAAGAAATATGTTTGGGAGGGGAAACTTATGGGGGTCGGTCGTACACTTTATTGCTCAAAGGCCGACTCTGGGGAAGTTATGGGCGTTTTTACATTATTTTTGTTAATTTTGTATGGAAACCACCCTTAGATGATGGGGAAGGATAGGGGGTAAGTATATTCTGTATATATGTTTTTATTAAATATCTTAAAATAAATTTAATTTTAAAATTTTTTTTAATAATCAAGAAATTAATAAAATTTTTAAAGTTGTTTGTTCAATCGTCAAGGTTTTTGCTGCTTATTTAAAATTACGTTAAATTTTTTTCAGAAAACTTTATTTAAATTACTGTTTAAATTTACAATATTCACACATTCATGGCTTTAATTAAATTTAAAAACATAATTAAATTAGAAAAACTCATGCTGGTTCGGAAAGTTAAAAAAATTATAAAGAAACATGTGTGTATTTATAAGAATATTTTTAATTACTTTAACAGTCTCTTTTGGATGATAAAGTAGAATTTAAATTTACTTTAAGGCTTTATAAATCCAACAATTTCAGTGAATATAAAGAAAAGGAAAATAATGTATCATTGTTTGCTGAATACTCGTACTCGTATCAGTTGAAATGTTAATTGTTGTTGTTTAAGCTTTTAAAAGAATTTTTTTTGCTTCCTCCTTAATGAAAAAAAAAACATTAATCGTTTTAACAGTTTATATTATTAAAGCTTAACTACAATTGCTGTTAAGATCGTTAACCTTTTCTTCTAATTGTCAAAACATGGCTACAAACCAAAAAAGAAAAGGCCAAAAGCCCAAGATTTGGTTAAAAAATAAAACAAAATTTTTTTTCTTTTCATAATTATGTATTTTGACATGTTAAGACATAATGGATAATAAAATTTTGATTTTTGTTGAAAAAGGAAACGTCAAAACATGCTTCAGTTTAATGAGTAGAAATGTTTTTTTATTAAAATATTAAACAACCTAAGTTTGTATAAAAAAAAGTACATGGTAGCACTTACCAGAATGACATGTGCTATAGTGGACGTGAGAAAAATTTTTTAACAAGAGAATTCTTAAAATGATAAGGAATAGATTGCATTGATGAAATTTAAAGTATGTTGACATGTATGTATGTATGTTTAAAATAAAAATTTTTTAGTTGCAAAAAAAAAAAAACTTTGACATAGTTAAAAAGATTCATTGCAAAAAAAAATGCTGATAAAAATTAAGCGAGTTTTTTGCATTAACACTTTTTAACTTATTAATTTTTAATGAAATTTTGTTCTTCTATAGAAACTTAATATACATATGTATATGTATGAATGATTATACAAGGTGGGCCAAAAGAAGTCATTCGATGTTGTCTGGCTCTCATTTTTTTATCTAAACGAAAAACTTTGATTCTGTTTTTTGATTATGTTATTTTAACCTTTAAAATTTGATTGGTCAAGTCGAGAAGATGATATCGGCCAAATGAGCGCTGTCACAATTGATTGCTATACGGGCTTGTTTTGTGGCATTTTTCATCACTTCGGCGAAAAACTTCGGGCGATAGATTCTCGCACTCGTACCGAATGTTGTCCTTGAGTGTATCAAAGCCTTGTGCTTGTTCACGTAAACACGAGCCTTAAAAAAACCCCACAAAAATTCGGGAACAGTTAAATCGGGCGATATTGCGAGTTAATTTAAATCGCCAAAACGAGAGATGAGGCGACCCGGGAACACCGCCTTTAGAATATCGGTTGTGGCTCGCGCAGTGTATGCCGTTGCTCCGTCCTGTTGAAACCACATGTCCTCCAGTTCTAATTCGTTCTATTGCGGCAAAAAACTCGGCTAACATGGCCCTATAGCACGCATCGCTCACTGTTGTCGTTTGACCAGCGAAAAAAAATGGTCCGATGACTCCTCCAGCGTGAACAGCGCGCTATGCAGTCACTTTAAGCGAGTGTAATGGCTCCCCCTAGTGGATTTTCGGTGCCCCAGAAGATTGTTCATACACGCGGTGAGGTGGAAATCGAACCTCATCGCTTATTATGATTTTGATTGAGCGTAGGTAACACGCGTTTGGCGGTAGACAGGCAACAGCTAACATGCGCAGGTCTTTGACCAAAATGCACCTAAAGGTCGACCGGCTAATGGCTAATTGCGAGGCACGGCGTCTGTGGCCACTCTTGGAAGAGTCTCGTGTGGCCCCTTGAAGGGTTGGTGGCCAAACGGCGCAGTGTTTGCGCAGTCGGTTCCGGACGACCGGTAAATTGGCGACGGAATTCGCACTGCGCCAATACCACTGACGAATTTTTACGCAAAAGAGTAGACACGATTATTTCGCGTTCTTAGGGAGGCTTGTTCACTTGTATTCTACATCTGTCTAACTCACAAATGTCAAAACAGATTTGACATTGGCCGCCAATCGCAAAAACAAGAGCATCTTCCAATAAAGTGATTTCTTTTGACCCACCTTGTACATATGTATGTATTGAATAGAAGTATTCCAAAAAATATATATAAATAAGCTCAAGGTTGCATATGCAGACTATTTGCAAAAAATGAGGTTATATTGAATTGTGCATGTTTTTCATTTTAACTTTGCAATTAAACAAATTTTTACGTTTGTGTTGAAATCATTTAAAACTATGATATGAACTTTTTTCCGCCGTTATAGACAGTCTTACAGGTACAGCATGCATAGTATAAAATGGTAAGGCCCTTTGCTCCAGTGGGAAAGGCGAATGACGAAAAAGGGAGACAGGCATTCTTATGTGCTGCACAGCACAACAAAGTGATTTTGAAAAAACCGGTGAAAAAAATCTTGTTTCATTTATTTTAATTTCCAGACAAGATTTCTTCGAATAAAACCGTTTCTCATTAATTTTTAAAAAAATATACTACAAGTTACATATTAAGATTCAATTAAAGAAAGTAAAAAGTTTTTGTGCCGCATTTCATCATTTTTAACACTAATATATTTTGCATTTTTTGAAGTGCGGCAAAATATGTATTTTTCTTTTTGTTACAAACAAAATCTTCAGTTGTTTCGTACAGAAGTATCACTGTTATTTTGTGTTGATTCACATTCTTTGGAGACAGATCTCACAAATACTTTGAATACCAAAAAAAAAAATAGATTAGGGATTTTAAAAAAGGGCACATTCGTATATAATCAATTCGTAGCTCAATCCTCTTCTATATTCATCAAAACAATTTTATTTTTAGGACAGATTTTTTATTAAAATTTAAGTTTTTTAAACCTTTAATAAACTTTAAATTTTTTTCTAAAAATAGGGGCGGCAGCACACGTCAACAATATTACTTACAACAAATGAGTTTGTTCATAGAAAATTTTCCCACATTGAATTTAATTCAATTTGGCAATGCCGTTTAAAGCGGATGAGCGGCAATGTTGAATTTTGTTAAAGCCCTTATGACACTTGCTTTTTTCTTAATTGATTGCTTTTGGATTGAAAGAAAGAAATAGCAAATGTTAGATAGAACAAAATATATATGTATTATGATAAAAAGTAAACAAACGAAACAATGTTGCCCACTTGATATTTTGTTGCAGAGCGGAAAATCTGAAATAAAATTCAATAAACGCGTGAAAAATCGCTATTTTAACTATAAACTGATCAAATTGACAACATGTTTAGAGTTTTAATCTTAAAACGTCAAGTTTAAGTTAAAAATTTTTACATTTTTTTTGACAGCTTCTGCTTTTTTATCAATTGCATTTGGGGAGCTTTTGACGTTTTGGTATTTTTCTTTAAATAGCTTAGCTCTTCACACTTGTGTAATTTTCCTACATTATAAGTAGGTACTGTTCTTCAAAGTTTATAAAATGCAAAAAAAAGCAAGTGTCATAAGGGCTTAAACTATTATTTGCCGCCTGAAGTTTTCAACAAAAAATGGAAAAAAATGGATGATGAGAGATTCATTTTTATTATTAAATAATACAAAAATGTATACGAAAGAGCTCGCCCGTTTATAGAAATAAATTTTAAAAAAGCAAAGGCTTGGGCTGAAATAATTGTCACAATTAACTTAATTGTAATTAGCCGGGCTCATTTTCCTACCAAGAATAAACTCAAGCCTCTAATTGAGCAGCTGTTTGCCGCCCTCTGCGCATTGTAAGCATTATCAGTAAGGGCCAGCTAAAGGGGTTGCGGTACTCCAGATTGTTGTAAAATGTGTATGAGTAGGAAAAATAAACGAAAGGGCAAAATGTCTGAAGCGTTGCCCGAGATTTCAAAACTATAGTGTTTGAATAAAAGATAAGAACTAAACGATATTTTGGAGAATAAACTAGAAACATAAGGTTCATCATGGCAATCATGGAATAGGAAATGAAAAGGACTGGTTTACATGAATAATCGAATTTTTTCGGTCTAAAGCGTTTCGTTTTTGCTAGTCATTTAAAGTTTTTCAAGGGAATCTCATTCCCGGATTTTACACGGTTTAATATTTAACATTCACACGGCAACCTTATGAGTTGGGCAAGTTACGATTGCAACCAGTGTTGAAAAAATATGCATTTGTAAAAGTGCTAAATGTTTTAGAAAAATTTAAATAAATAAATAATTAGGGTATTCAAAAGTTAGTCATAAAGTCATATGTCTTAAAGAAATAAAACGAAAAAGTACTACTGTTGTGAGCATCTGCTCATAATTAAGTGTGCTATTTTAAATTTTAATCAGCTGCTGGAGAGAACAGAAAAATAAGTAATTCCAAAAATATTTTAAAATTAATGACTGCGACTTTTGTAGTTTAAGATAATTTTTACAGTTTCATGTACGCTTTATCTTTACTCTTCTGCAAACGTTTGCTAAAGTCAAGCAAACATTTTTTATGAAAATTATTTTTAACAATAAAAGCCCCATAAAATGTAAACAGAAACCTCAAATTAGCGAATTTTTTATAAACAAAACTGACGTGTGCGAAATTTGGTGCATTTTACAATGAGTGTTTTTTTTTCAGAGCATAGAATTTGGCAACACTGTTTGCCATATGAATAGTTTCGCGTTCAGTTTGGATTTAAGCCAAACAAAGAGGCCAGAAAATTTTTGGTCCTTCTAAAACTATAGTTTATTAATTTTTTACAAAAGCTAACTGTACAATAATGCCTACATCTTGGAAAAAAAATTTTTCGTTAGGAGCAAGGGAGGGGCATCACCAAAATAAATTAACAGTTTTTATGAAGTTTTCAAAAGGCTATATCGCGTTAACAGCTATAGGCTTCAAATGTTCCACGAGAAGTAGCTGTACAATAGTGCCTACATTTTGGAAAAAAACATTAGTCGGATATGGGTATGGTGGGGAGCACCTACCATACTAATAAACAATTTTTATGAAATTTTCGATACGCTTTATTTTGAAAACTACATATAACAGCTATCTAACTTAATTATTCTGCAGGAAGTAATGGGACAGGGTGTCTGGTGGCAGATTTATTATTTTAAACTTAAATAAAAACGTAATATTGAACACAAAGTTTTATTAAGAGCATTGAACGATATTTTTTAAGAAATATGTCATCCAGACGTCTTGCGTCGAGTTGAACACAATGTTCAAAATGTAGCCTTATGTTCTGCGCCACACGCTGTAGTAAACATGGTTTAATTGAGCTGCTTTCTCGACGAACATTTTTCTTTAAAGCCACAAGAGATTGGGGATTGAAATTATAAACCCCATAAAAAAAAACCATGGAAGTTAGATCGGGAAACCTCGGTAGCCAGGGAATTCCCCAAAGCGACTGATCAGTTTTTTGGGGGAAATTTTCCCGAAGAAAATTAATCGGAGCTCTGGCTGTGTGTGTAGTCGCCTCAACCTGTTGAAACCACGTGTGTGAAGACTACGATGGATAAGCTCGCAGGTTTGGCAAAAAGAATTCCGTATTCATGCCTCAATAATTTTCACCGTTGACAATTGTCGCCTGGCCTCGAAAATTTTCGGAAAATAATGGTCCAATTATCTCATGCGTGGATAAGACATACCAAAAAGTTACCCTGGGGCAATGCACAATTGTTTTTGAGCCTCGTCGCTCTAAAAATGAGATTTACAGTGCGAAAACGTTCCAAAATCGTTTCACAAAAATTTTGGCGTAAACAAAAGCCACTTTCTTTCAGTTCTTGAACGATTTTAGTTATAAAAGAATGGAGCTTCTGATCCTTTTTTAAAAATTTTGTGAACAACCGCTATTGGAAGTCCCAGTGAGGCTGCTTTTTTCCGTATTGAAAGTCGCGGATTTTCACGTAAACTGCTTTTAACTAGTTCAGTGTTTTTGGAAGTTCTTTAAGATAAGCCGTGGAACGCTCATAGCCGATGCAGCTGCGCGGAATCTCTGCACCCACGAGAGAATTAAATTTACACTCGGTCTATCACGTATTCGTCGAACACCTAACTTTGAAAAGAATTGTGCGCGAGCAATTACGTAAGATTCATAACTCTTGAAAAAACGTCTCCACAGTGAACACGCAATGCTTACTCGATTACTGCGACATCGTCACTGACAAATCCGCACAATCGATAATTCCAACGGCGCCATTATTACTTCTTGAAATAATCGTATTTAAAAACATAAATTTCCCTCCAGACACCCTGTACAATAATGCCTACATTTTGAAAAAAAAAATTGAATAAGAGCAGGAGGAGAGGCACCCCCTTATTAATAAACAATTCTAATTATACTTTTAATACGAAATATGTCGAAACAACACGGCCTCAAACCTTCTACATGGTATTACTCTCAAACATATAAACGTTAAATTTTTTTAGTTTTATATTTGCTACCCGCCACATATAATTTGTATTATAATATTTGCGGTGTGAAAACCACTTGGCTAAGTTAGATGGCTAGGGTATATACAGAACGCAATGTTAAGGGTATATAAGGCACAGCTCTTACTTGTTTTTATTCGCTTTTAATAATCTGAGGCCATATGGCGTAAATTATGTTTTAAAAAGAATTGCAAATAACTTCTGACAATTTAAACCATTCGTTTTTGATTGTCATTTAATAGTCAAAGCTTTTTCTTTTTTAAGAAAATATTTTTACTCTTTTCTTTTATTAATTTAGTTTTTTTTTTTATTTCCTTAAATATAGAATAAAAAAATAATTAACATTACACACTGAAAATTTTTTGTTAGTTATGCGCATATTTTAAAACCCTTTTATTAAAGTTATAAAGTTATAAAAGAAATAAACTTCACAATAAAACTAAATATACAAAAGTTTTTTCTTTCTCTCATTATCTATTCGTTTTTTTTTTTAATTTACATATTTTTCGTACACATTAAAGTTTCGTTGACACCTGTTTTTTTATTACTTTTGCAAAAAATTTGCATACTTATGTGCAAAAAAAAAAAATAAAATAAAATTTTATACAATCTACAATATTGTAATAAAATGTTTAAAGCAATATTAAAAATAAAAATTAAATTTGATCAGATTTTTTTAAATCCAAAACCAGTTTAAAAATGCCGGCTTTCAGCAGCAGTCTTTTCCTAAGCGCCGCCCATTTTCGTTTTAATTTAAATTTCTTTTATCAACAACTATACTCAGTCTGACAAACGATATGAAGCGAGTAATGAATATAAAATCGTTTTATTGGTCAAAATAAAATGAACTTCTACATAGTTTTGTTTATACAAGAAATTTTAAGAACCAGAAATTAAATCAAAAGAAGAATTTGAAAGAATTGTCTGTAGGAGGAGAATAGAGAATTTCATTTACATTTCGAGTTTTATTGTTAAAAAATTTTAAAATTTTTTTAATATTTAATTAAAAAAAATTTAGTTTGTTAAATAAAAATTCAAGTATGTATGTAGCTCTGAGTCCTGCGCCAAACGGCTGAAACTGAGCCGCCGATGGTTCCTTCGGCTTTAACTTAGCCACCGTTTATAACTTTTCTTCTATTTATTAATGAAGGGTTTACCGTTATTCACGTTTGCATGTGGAAACCAACTTTTTGAAGCCCCCTGATGGCGCATAGACCCGTAAGTGGTATCAAACTTTTAGAAATATCTGCAAGCAAATCGCCTTGAAATCCAAAACAAAATCACCTGATAACTGACCGAATTATAAGCCAAAAACCAAGACTACCCCTGCTTATTTCTCTTAAACTTGTACATAAAAACCTTAACAACTGGCCCGGAGTTGCCCCGCCGTTCAATGTCCAATGTAAGACCGATTCATATTAATTTTTCCCCACAAACATTTTTATGGAACATACACCCTATCTTCGCCCCTAACAGGGTTGCCACACACAATTTAATTTGTTTTAAATCGCTCCCACATCTTCCAGGGTGCTCCTAAAAACGTAAAATTTAAGACCGACCCCAAATTTTTCCAGCCCCTTACATGGTTGCCATACAATATTTTAAAAAATAGGGTAAACACCCCTACAACTTTCCCGGAATCGCCTCTAGAGAAATTAAATGTATCACAGATCCCAATAGTTTCCCCTCTCAATCATATTCCTAGAATATACTTACCCGCTATCTCCATTGTCTTAGGGGGCTTGCATACAAAGTTTGGTAAAATTGTCCCTCCCTACATATTCCAGGGTGCCCGTGGATAGGTCAATTGTAGGACTGACCCCAACTAATTTTTCCTTCGAAATATTTTCCTAGAACATACTTGCCCCCTATCTTCACCCTCTAAAGGGTAAAAACCCCTACAACTTCCCAAGTCACCCTATTTAAAAATTAAAAATATTTCATAAATAAAAAAATGGATAAAAATAAAAAAGAATTTGGGGTTTCGAAACGCCAATGTGAAGTGTATCTAAGATTTGTCACAGCCGAATATATAGCGTTCTTACTTGTTTTGTTTTACAATTGCGAGTATTTCACATAATAGTTATAAGTCAGCTGGTAGCATTGTAACTTTTAACTAAACTCTTTTTAATTCGAAATGTTTCCATCTCCCTTACGAAATCTCGATTATTTAACTTTTTTTTGGTCCTTAAAAATTTTAAATGATCGTGATTTGACTGTAAATTCAAAAAGAATTAGTTTAAGAGAACATAGGGTTGTATGTAAATTTAGTTTAATATAAAATAAAAATACAATTTCAGTATTCTGATCCTAGTTAAAGTGGTTTAAAACGAAAGAATGCAGACAAGAAATCGTATCTGGTGTCGAAAATGCATTACACTCGGCTAATATCGTAATTACATATTTTTAAAAATAAAAATTCCAATTAAAATACATAAATAATTGTGAAAATATTTTTAATTTACAAAAAATAATTAGAGGAATATTTTTTTGTGGGCTACAGTTTCTTATTTTTTATTAATTTTTCCATAATCAATTCGGTTTACTTGTGTCAAAAAAAAGTGGAATTAAACAAGTAAGAGCGCTATATTCGGCTGTGCCGAATCTTATATACCCTTCACATTGGTTTTTATATACCCAGCGAGTTTTAAAGTCCATAGAAAACTATACAAAATTTTAACGTTCGTATGAATAGTAGAAATAGATGAAGGTTTGAGGTCGAGAGTTTTAAAATTTTTCGACATTATTCATATTAAAAGGCTAATAAAAGTTGTTAAATTTTATGGGATGCTCTTGTCCCCCTGCTCCAGACCAACTTTTTCTCCAAAATGTATGAGTTATTTGATTATTACTTTTTGTAGAACATTTGACGTGGATAGCTGTTATAGTTTCCGAGATATAGCGTATCGCAAATTTCATAAAAATCGTTAATTTGTATGGGAGCTACCTCTTCTTCTGCCCCCACCCGAAAAACTTTTCTTTAGAGTGTAGGTCCTATTGTACTTTTACTTTTTGTATAACATTTAAAGTCAATAGCTGTTATAGTTTCCGAGATATAGCGCATAAAATATTTCAGCAAATTTATGAAATTGTAGGAAAAATACCACTTCCCCTGGTCCTATCTGAAAAAAACTTTTTCATTATTGAGATCCATACTTTCAGAGCATCTGTGCAAAGTTTTGTGGCAAGAGTGACTATATTTACTGAGATATATAGGGATATATGCACGGATTTTGTCCTAAAAAAATGGGTTGTTTTTGGTTTTGGCTTCTATCTCGGTCAATAGCAAACCGATTTAGCTGATTTTAAATAGCGATTGTCTCCAGGATATTTCAAATAGTTTGACACCAATAACTGGTCCGCATCTTTTTATTTGGCTCCGGAAACTTGATTCCAACAGACGGACAGACGGATAGACGGACAGACGGACATGGCTATATCAACTTCCCTATCTATAAGGATCCAGAATATATATACTTTATGGGGTCGCAAATGGATAATAAAGAAATTACAAACGGAATGACAAACTGATATATACCCTTATCACTATGTGAAGGGTATAAAAACAAAGAAAAATATACATACATGAATATTGTTATTGTGGTTTTTTAAAATTACTTTTACAAAAGTAAATGCAACTTAAATAACATAAAATTTCAATTAGACATAACTAAGGGGTTAAATATTATTTTGTGGTTAAACCTCAGCACAACTTAAAATTTAGGTAACGCATAGAAATGCTTGCCGGTTACATACGTAGATATGTACATACTTATATACATGTGCTTATGGTTTTTAAGAAATGTGAGAAAAAATTTTATATAAAGTTTTGTATTATTTTTATATATATTTTTAAAGTTTTAATGCTTTATTGAATTTAGTGGTTTGAATTTCGCTGAGTTCTTATAAAAAAATAAACTTCGTCCTAACTTACAAAATAAAAACAGAAGGAAAACACTGATACCGTATACTTTTCTCTGTTACATGTAAGTTAAATAGGTGATGTTTACAACCATATACACTACTACCGTTCAAAGAGTACTGATGATGAAATTGCGTAGCTGCTTTCGAAAATGCATTCTACTCGGCTAGTAGCGGTAGAAAAATCTGCTTTTTTCAAATTGAAAAGTTTCTTTCAACATTAACGGAAAATAATAATTTCTTCTAATAAAAAGAAATTATATGAACTAAAGCCAAACTAAAAATCAAAAATTTGTATTAAAAACAATTAGTTCAACAATAAATAAAAATTAACAAAATGTGATACATTTAAAAATTCGCAAGACTAAGAAAAAAGTTTAGGACAAATTAAGTTTAAACAAAACAAGTAAGAACGGCTATGCCGGATTTCGTATACCCTTCACATTGGTCTATTTGTATACCCAGCCATTCTAGCCGAATTGTTTGTGTACCGCAAATTTTATAATCAAGATACATACTTTGTTCCACGTTTGAAGTCGATAGGTACCCTAGTTGTTGAAGTAGAAAACTTTACAAAATTTTACCGTTTGTATGTACGTGCAATTTAGCTGATTTTTCGACGAATATTTTCCGTTAAAGCCAAATCCAAGGGAGTTAGATCGGACGAACTCGGTGGACATGGGATGTCCTTTAAGCGACTGATTAGTTTTTGGGAGAAATTTTCCCAAAGTAATTTCATCGAAGCTTTGGCTGTGTGTACAGTCGCCCCATCCTGATGAAACCACGTGTGTAAAAAGTACGATAGATAAGGTACACCAAACAGTTTCCCTGGGGCAATGCAATGGTTTTGATGTTTCAACAAAGGGTTGCGGGATTTTGGAGACCAGTAAGGGTAATTTTGCTTGTTGACGTGGCCGTTTAAGTTAAAATGAGCCTTGTCGCTCCAAAAAATGGGGTTTAAAGTGCGAAACCGCCCCAACATCGTTTCACAAAAGTTTTGGGTAAATCAAAGTCACTTTCTTTCAGTTCTTGAACGACTTTAATTTTAAAAGGTTGGAACTTCAAATCCTTTTTTTAAATTTCATGAATAATCGCTCTTGAAAGTCCCAGTGAGGCTGCTCTTACCGTGTTAAAATTTGCTGATTTGCATGTAAACTGCTTTCAACCAGTTCAATGTTTTCGGGATTCCTTATATATCGACTGGGCCCTGGCCTTGGGACATTCGTAGCGGAAGCAGTTGCGCGGAATCTCTGCGCCCACAAACGAAATCAATTAACCCTCGGCCCATTAAGTATTTAAACAAAATTGTCGACAAGCAATAATAGTTTAGTTGGCTGGAGTGGTTGTATATACTGAGATATAAAAGGATATATGCACGGACTTTGTCCTAAAAAATAGGTTATTTTGGGTTTTGCTTATATCTCGGTCCGTAGTGAACCGATTTTGCTGATTTTAAATAGCGATTGTCTCAGGGATGTTGCTGATAGTTTGATATAAACAGACACACACGGACGAACAGACGGATAAGGTCGATATAAACTTTTCTATCTATAATTATTGGCTTTAAAAATTTCTAGCTTTTATTATTTTTAAACTCATACTTATATACATACAAATGCAAATCATTAAAATTTTTAGTTTGTTTTATATTTTTTCTTTTATATTAAATTAAATTACCTCTCTTTGAATTGGTTTTTTGTTTGATTAATTGCCTTTGGCATGTGCTTATATTTTGACAATAAAACTTGTTTTTATAATCAATCTTTATTTTAATTATCAATTCTGCAAATTGATCTTTAAATTTATTGATTTAATATTTTACTATAAAAAATTTTAAAGACATTAATATTAATCTGTTTTTTTTAAATTCAGTTGACCAATTATGGTTTTATTTTGGATATAAAAACAATAAAGTTGGTTTTCTTTAAGGCAAACTACGTATGCAATAAAGATTCGCGATTTCGTGAAAAAAAAATATATTAACACTAAATGTCTTTGTTAATCACTGTTCTTTCAAACAGTGACTACGGTCGCCGTTTGTTATTTTTTACTTTTTGTTAAAATGAAGCCACTATTTATTTAAAATAAGTTTAAGTTGAAAGTTGGAAAAAGATTAAAAAGTATAAATCACACTCAAATAAAGAACTTTTTAAATTTGAATTTAAAAAAACAAATGTTTTTCTTATTTTTAAACATTTTGCCTAATACCAAGCAACAGTACCATATTTGGCGGTGACGACTTTTTTACACCTACCATCAGTATTGTATAAGGCATGTGTTCGCCCTCACAGAAATATGTATAATAAGCCGCAAAAAAAGTATTCTCTCCCCACAATAAATTTTTAAAAATGTATGCAGTATGTATATCAAAGAGACTGTTTCAAATAACTTCTACTTTTGTATTCAGGTTTAAAATATTAAACTAAAAAAATTTATGACGAAAAAAACGCGTCAAATAACTTTTAGCCGGCTAATACTTACATATGTTCCTAAATTGGGCAAAAATATATGTATGCAAAGGCTAAAAATTTTGGAACCTGTTTGACAATTTCTTAACTTATTCTAACTTTATATTTTAAGCCAAACCATTAAAGAAAAAAACTTAAAATGCAACAATGAGTAACTGGGTTTCCCAGGAAAAGGTTTATTTTAATGCCAATAAAATAATAGCTGATTTAAGTCCTTCTTTGGAAGCGAGCACGGTAAGTACTTATTTACCTCCCTCTTTGTAAGCGAGCATGGTAAGTACTTGCCTCCAATGTCCCCGCCATGTTAAAATAATGGGTTAAAATGCTAATGATTAGAGTTTTTTGGATTTTAGCTCATTATTTATTTATTTATTTTATTTATTTAAAGGTGGAATCCTAGCACCACAAGATAAAATATCTTATAAATGAAAGGTACTAGTTAATAAATCAAATTAATTTATAGCAACAATAATAATAATAATAATAATAATAATATAAATAAATTTTTTATAAATGAATAGTTAAACAACCTTATTAATACTAAGATTAAGGTAAAATTTGAATCAAACATTAAAGATGCAAAGAAAAAGTAATATGATGACAAAAAAATACATAAAAGTAACAATGAGAAAAAGGAAAAAAAAAAAGAAAAAATAAAAACATAATTTATGGCAGTATGTAGCAATATAAAAAATAAATACGATTTTACATAAACTGTTTAAACAACTCCCTTTTGAACGTGTTAGCGTTGCCTAAGCTCTGAATATAATTTGGTAACTTATTCCAAAGACTTATTGTGAAGATCAGAAACTGTCGTTGGGATAATAAGCTCTTATATTTTTGTTGAATTATCTTCCTTCCACGGTTAGATCTTGCGAACACAATTCTATTATATAAATATGTAGGCCGTTGAGATGTAATAATTCTATGCAGAAATATAAGGCCCTTGCATTTAAGAAGATCAGCGAAGTCAATTTGATAAATCTGATAAGAGAACACCGAAATATGGTCACGACTACCTTTCTGAAAAACATAACGTGCAATGTTATTATATACAACTGTAAGTTTACGTTGATCATTGCTATCACAATTTGTATAAATTTCACAACCATATAAAAGTGACGGGACAAGATATGTTTTTGCCAAGAGCATACGTATGGCAAATGGTGTGGAATCTTTTACAGCCCACAAATTACGGAGCATACCGTAAACTCTACCTACGACAGCAGATATATGGTCACTCCAGGTAAGCCTGTTATTAAACGTAACTCCCAAATTTAGTGCCGAGGTCACAAAATTAATATTATGGCCATTTATTCTTACTTGTGGGGAGTCAACAGGTCTCTTAGATTTCGAAAGGAGAATACATTTAGATTTCGAGGGGTTGATGCATAATCCATTGTTATCAGCCCAGCGGTTAACTCTATTCAGATCCTCATTAATTCTAACCACACAAGAAGCAATATCATCGATGTTGCTGAAGTTGTACAGTTGTACATCATCGGCGTACATATGTATCTTACAATGGACTAAAATGTCAGGTAGGTCGTTGATGTAGATGCAGAAAAGAAGAGGCCCAAGGATTGAGCCCTGCGGAACTCCTCTGTTGACATTGAGCGCAGATGAAGTTTCATTATTAAACTGAACTACTTGGGATCTGTTTGTTAGATAAGAGGATATGAGGTTGCAGGCAGAACTAGAAAAACTAAACATTTTTTGAAGCTTTTTTATGAGAATACTATGTACAACAGAATCAAAAGCTTTACTATGGTCCAAAAGAATTAAGAAAGCTGACATGTTAGTATCAAGTTTTGATCTAAGATCCTCTACTACGTCCACCAGTGCCGTAATGCAGCTTTTGCCCTTAGTAAAGCCAGACTGCGTTGCAGATAGCAGACTATGATGCGTTAAGTAATCGTTCATTTGTCTATAAATGAGATTTTCCAACACTTTGGACAAAAAGGGAAGAATAGCGATAGGACGAAATTCATTGTTGGTTTTAGGGATAGGAATAATCTTTGACAGCTTCCATTTTTCAGGAAAAGTGGATTTAGTGAGTATAGTGTTGAACAAATGTGTAAAAAATGGAAGAAGCTTATAAATTAAAATTTTCAAAAATATTGGGCTCAAACCATCCATACCAATTGCGTTGGACTTGATCGCAGAGAAACTTTGAGCAACTTCAAGCTGATCAACGCAACGAAAACTAAAGGGATTTTCCACTGAAACGTGGCAAAGAGTATCATAGCCGTTATTCACGGGAGGTGAAACATTGACATTTGTAAACTTTTGGTTCAAAATATTTACGTCAACATCAGGGCCACATAAGGGTGAATTCACCTGTCCTATACCAATCTTACGAATTTCCCTCCATTTGGACTTGCTATCGATCGCAGATGAGAATTTTCTCTCATAGAACAAGGATTTAGCATGTTTAATTTGTCTTGTGACATTTCTTCGAGCAGATGCATGGATAGCCTTGAGATCACTAGTTTTGAACCTTTTCCATCGTATGTAAGCCATGTCACGAGTCCTTATTAAGGATTTAATTTCAGAATTAAACCCAGGCGGCTGATTAGCAATGACCCTTTTAGTTCTTAATGGGACGCCTAAGTCAAACAGGTATTCAATATTACTTTGAATAAACGAAAGTTGATCATCAGCACTCTCAAGGGTGTAAATGTGATCCCAGCAGACAATGTCCATATCATGTATAAGCGCTGAGTAATCGAGGTTATAGAAGTCACGATAGCAGATACGTGAATAAACGTTATGCAATGATAAGTCATAGGTAAGAAAAATAATGTCGTGTTTTGAAAAGACTGAAGCGGATAATTGGTCATAGAGGAGTACTTTAGATTCATGATTTACGAATATAAGATCAATTAAACTGTTAGAAGAAGTGTGAAAGTGAGTAGGAGTATGGAGGTTAACGGGGTAAAAATCAAGGGCACGCATTGGATCAATCAAAGGGTTATCTGCTAAAAGGTTATTATTAAAATCCCCAACTATAATGATGTCGTCATATTGGATGGATAAATCCTCAAGAATAGTAGTAAAGCTATCTATATTTATATTGCAGCTGGCCCTGTACACACTGCCTAGCAGCAGCCTGCGTCTATCTAGGGTAGAAATTTCAAGAAACAAGTATTCTATTTCGCTACCTGTGTTGGTCTTTACAAAGCAATTAAGTTTTTACTGGGATGTTGGTAACTTGCAATACAAATACATAATTTTATTTTTAAAAACTTTAATTTTACTTTCTATCCTGCATTTCGATTCGAATTTTATCTGTGGCTTTTTGGTAACAAGAACCTTAAGCTTAATAAATTTGAATATTTGTTCTTGCCGTACTAAAATCTTATGTTGTGGTAATATGATTTTAAGCCTTAGCTGTAAAAAACAGCGACGGAGAAAATTTAATTGGAAACGAAATGCAGAATATGAAGTATTATTTTCGTATGAACTTAAAAAAATATACATTCAAGCCATCATTTGAGCCGCCGCCGACTCTTTTTGGTCTACGCCGCCGCTGCCACCGACTGTTTTACATCGGCTGGGTTTTTCGGTTGACTCCGATCCGACTGCATTCTCAATTAGCAATGTGGTTTTAGCCGACTACGCAGAACCATTTAACAGACACACAGGTTGGTACAAGCTATAAGAAAACGTTTGAGAAGAAAAAATATTGCTCTGTGCTATTTATAGATGTTTCTTAAGCATTTAATAAAGTATGGCATGAAGGCCTTTTAACAAAATTAAAGCTAAACCTCTATAGCCTTTGGAAAAGTATATAACCAACCCACAGTTTATGATCAAAGAAGGGGACCACTTCAGTTGTCCCAACTAATTGCGGCTGACGTATCTCAAGGTAGCATTCTAGGACCAATTTACCTGCTTGACACAGCAGAAATGCTAACGGACAGTAAACCACATACATACGTCGACTCTTGCTGACGATACAAGTACGGTTTGGAACTTAAAATCAATTCTCTTTTGGCTTAATGTGGCTAAAGGTAAGAAATTTTTACTAGATAAATCGTACTTGATTTAAGAAAATCCGTACTCACCGTACTTTTAACACCGCTACGGCTTAATTTAAGTACATAAAGAGTACTCGGTTTTTTTTTTGTGTACAAATGTGTAAACTTATTTCTGTTTGTCTTTTTAATCCAGTGCAGTTGGAGTTCAAATAAACTTTATTCTGCATTCTGCATTTATTTCGTATTTCTAATTTATTGTTTAAAAAAAACCCAAAAATCAATTTCTAACATTACAAAAACAGACAAACTGTGTCATTGCAATTTTAAACTAAACAAATTTATTTACAATTTACGCATGAAAATGTCATAAATTAATTGAACGTTTACTTTTTTGCATTTATTTATTAAACTTTTTTAATTTAATACAAATTTTCGATTTTTAATTTAGTTGAGGTAAGAAATATGTAGTTACAAATTCAAATGCGTAACGAATTTCTGTGGCCTACGTACGCGAATCTTAATAGGCATTTTGAATTTAACCTTTTAATTGTATGTAAGTATGTACATATTTCTATTTCGTTGCAAATACATATGTATTTATGTATGTTAAAATTGTATGCAAAATTAGCTTTTTAGTTATACCCAGCAAAAAAAAAATTGATGGGATTTTTTACAGACCACATTTAAATCACATCTAAAGATGCTATTGCATATTTTCTGGTTTTGTTACATTTAATTAAATGCAGAAATAAAAACTGGCATTATAAATGAATCGCCGATGTCATTGTTTTGTTTGTATTGAGCAACGATTTACACTTGGTTAAAGTCTTGTAATAAATTATAGGTTTATATCACATAAAAAGCTAGATTTAAAAAGAACATTAAAATCGCATTTTAGATCAGAAAATTCCTTCCTTAGAAGGAGTGTTTTTTCCCCACATAATAAATGCAGAAAAAGTTCAAGTTTTACATCTACTTCAAAATAACACCTTAGTATGGAAATTTTGTAGCATCGAAAATGTTGATTAAATGTGGTTTAAATTTGGCAATAATAAATAGCATCCCTCCAATGACAACCCTATGTAAAATTCATTGGTTTTTCCTCAAAATTTGAAGTGATTCAAGTAAGCTAGTTCTGGGTTTTTTCTACTTCTTTTTCCTCACTTTTTTTACTGGGTATTATTGAAAAAAGTGCGTAAAACCTTGAAGTTACTTTTTCAAAATTTATGTATGTCAAAAATCAGCTGCGTGTTATGTTAACATCGAATTAAATAAACATTATGCTGAAAATTTTAAATTCAATGACGAAAATAGTTAAAAAAATTTGCAAAGTAGTTTTGACAAAAACATACATATATGTATATGTGTAACGCGCTAAAAAAATTAAGAAATTTATAATGCAAAGATTTTCAGTTTAATACGAAAACTTCTGTATTTTAAAAGATTTTAAATCTGTACGTTTTTTAATGCTTTATTTTTACTGTTTAAAATTATTTGCAAATTTGTGAAAAAATCCAATAAAAAATAAACTTTTAAATTATGCAGTTCTTATATATAGCAGCCGTATATGTACGTATGAACATACATAGCACGTTGGATTGAAATGGTTCGAAAGTGACACTTAATTGAATTTTTAAAATTAAGTTTTTGTATTAATATTTGGTATCGGATAAAACTTGATAAAATTGTGCATCACTATGTAAACTTTCATGCATCTATCTTGTCAGCTGACTCCGAAGTGACGTGTCAAAGTACAAAATTTTTCAATTTTTTTAAAAAGCGAAAAAAATAAAATTTTGCATTAAACGAGTCCGTTAATTCCAAATTTAACGTTAACAAAGTGGTATTTTAAGAATGGAACCTTCAACTTCAGGTATTAAAGTGTACAAAAATGATGTAGTATTTTTGAAAATATGTGTGAAAATATTTTTGGCGATTTTTTTAAAAAAGGTCCAAAATTGGCCTATTTTTGATGTTTCGTAAACCATAACTTTTAAGTTAGTTAAGGTTGGGCTTTAAGTCTTATATTTTCTAAAAGTATGGAGTCTTAGCTTGATAATGCAAAAACCAAAATTTAGCGGTTTTGTTGCTCCATTTTTTGCTATTAACATTTTTCTGTTTGAAGTCGTGTTTTTTCAAAATTCATGTATTTAACAAAACTAACGTTCGTTCAATGCTTACTATTGTTGTCGGAGATAGGTGCGTGAACAAGTTTCAGTCACCTTATTCACGAGAGTGTTAAAATGGTTTTGTATGACTCCTACAACACATAAATTTTTAGTTCATGGTCCCGAAATCATAAAATATGCCCGTTTACCGATTGGAGAACTTTCAGAAGAAGCTCAGGAAGCTAGAAATAAGGATTTTAAAAATTATAGGGAACACTTTGCTCGCAAATGCAGTCGAGAAAAGTCGAATAAAGATATTTTAAATAGATTTTCGTATCTAGTATTAATAAACAAAATGAGCAGAAAGAAAACAATTATCAAATTCCGAACTACAGATTTTGCTATCGCCTACTATTTCTCAAAAAATACATGATAGAGAGAGTAATGATAGCGAAGACTATGATGATGAAGGTGAGGATGAATATAATATGGTTTCTTTTTAAATGTATGACAATTATTGATAAACAAAAAAATTATAAAAATTAATTTCAACTTTTAAAAAGGTTGTAAAATTCCCGAAATCCTTTAAAACCCAAATTCAGACTTAAATTAAACCTATATTCATATTTATGCAAAATATATATTTATTTTTTTATTTTTTAGAAAGAAGACAATATAATCTTATTTTGCTTCTCATTTTTTAAAAAAAATCACTTTCAATTTTAAAATTACGGCGAAAATTTTGAAACAAACTATAATTTTCCGAAAAATAAAAATGTCTATAAAATCGTAAACAAAAATTTTTTCCGTGTATCTTTTTTTCAGAATATGCCTTTTTATGCATATTTAACGATTTGAAAAAAAAAAAATTTCAAAAAATTTGTATTACGGCTCCCATGAATTAATCGCCACTTTCGGTGTCATCGAACCCACTGTGCATAGATGCATATGTATGTAATTACGCTTATCGTAAATTTAAACAGAAAGAAGAAGCCGAAACAAGCTTTTTTATCACTATTTTTGTATGAAAATATAATAAATTGCAGACATAAAAATTACATTTAAAGTTTATAACTTCCCTGCAGGAAATGTCAATAGTGAATCACTAGAAATTCACTATTGACATTGTCACCAGTACTACTGACAAGCTATACCCCAGGCAATGCGTTTTGCTATAGACATTTAACATTGGAGTGTCATTGAAAATCCACTACTGACATTGGTACTATTGACAAGGTACTTCCGTTGGAGTCATATGTAGCCATTGGAACCAGTGATTTACTAGTACCTTTTAGCAATTTTAGTCTACAGTACTACTAATTAGCTATACCACTGGCAATATGTTCTTGCAATAGACATTTAACATGCGTCTGCCATTAAAAATAAGTATGAATTGTGTATATAAATCACTTTTATAGCACAACTGAAAAAATAAACAATTAAAAAAGATCATTATGTCGCTGATACATTTTTGCGTTAAACAGCGAAATGAAGCGTTAATTTGCAGTTGGCAGTTTTCTTTTCTTTTTATCAAAGATTAATACAAAACTGTAGACGTATTGTTGACAATGTCGCCAAAAAGGCACCATAATAGTCGACAAAAGTGTTGACATGGGGACACTTGCCCCCAGGTTTCCTTCAGGGTTATCTGACCTTTTCGTACTCGTATTTATTTTTTTCATTTATATAAGTATGTACATATGTGCGTATTGATTCTTTAATCAATTTAATGTTTTCCGGCAAATAAATGAACATAATTGAGTTTTCGAATTATTTTCAATTAAAATCAAACAGAAAAAATTTTCTATATTTAATTAAATTAGCGCTAAATATGATTCAACTTTTTAATTAAAATTTTTCAAATAAAAAGATAATATTTATCAAATTTTAACAAGCACTGCTTAAAATGAACTAAAAAAATTTTTAACATGTCTTACTGTAAATAAGTAAGAAAGTTATAGGCGATATATTTGAACTATGTTATGCCCTTGACTTCCATGTTTTATAATTTTGCATTGTGACAGGCGTGGCCATTTTGTTATAATTTTTTTATAACTCAAACAGTTTAAAATTTTGATTGGAAAATATGTAGATTTCCAAGAATGGTATATTTTTGAGTGGTTAAAAAGTGAGTATACACTAAAAGGATATAATTTCTAGTCACAATGACCACTTGAAGGCTGTGCCGGGTGTAAACTGTAAGATAGAGTTAAGGAATTGTTTTTTAATCGTATTTAATTATTTTTTTTACAAAAAACCTGTTTAAGCCCAACGAAACACTTTTAGAAATTGTGACGGGTGTGACACAAATCGTAAAAAAAGCAAGAGCCAATTATTCAGTATGTCATCATTTAAAACTGTTGGGAAATAAATAAAAATAAAATACCTATGTATGAACTAATCTATATATATACATATATAAAAGAAATAACGTTACTGACTGACTGACTTACTGACTGACTGATTCATCATCGCACAGCCCAAACGCGCAGAGCTAAGGACCTGAAATTTGGACTGTGGGTACCTTTCCTTATGTTTAGATCCATTAAGACGGGATTTCGGGAAATTCGGACCCGAAGGGGCTTAAAATGGGCCAAATATGGAAATATCCGAAAGTTAATATCTCCTAAACTACAAACGATAGAAACAAAATTTAAAAAGGATCGTATTTTATTCAAAAAATAAGCAGACCCGTGTCTGGCATTTTTTCAGAGTTTTAGACCCTTAAGACTAAAAAAGGGTAAAAACTAAATTTTGATAATGCCTAGGTCCACTTTGTAACTTCTGAACGAGTAAAGGTACAGACATAGTTCAAAATGCAATCGACAGATACTAAAAAAATATGAATACGTTTTTGCCACTTTTTTGAAATTTGGACGTTAAGGGGTAAAAAAAGGTTAAAAAATTGGTAAAAATTCTATATTGGTACTTTTTGTAACTTTTGAACCAATTGAGATAAATACGTAATATAAATTGCGCTCGACAGGTATCGACAAAATAAGAATATGTTTTCGATACTTTTTAAAAATTTTGGACCCTTAGGCACAAAAAAGGGTACAAATTATATATTTGTAATTTTTAGGTACTTTTTGTAACTTCTTAACTAATAAAGGTAAAAACATAGTTAAATTTTCGTTCGACAGGTCAGGACAAAATATGAATATATTTTTTAAACTTTTTTAAAAATCTAGACCCTAAGAGGCAGACAAAAGAGTACAAATTTGTAAAGTGGTACTTTTTACGTACTTTTGTAGCATCTGAACCAATAAAGATAGAAACATAATTCAAACTGCATTCGACAAGTCTTGACAAAATATGAATATTTTTTTATACTTTTTAAAAGCTTAAGACCCTAGGGAATAGAAGAAAGGGTACAAATTACATTTTGGTACTTTTTAGGTACTTTTTGTACTTTTTTAACTAATAAAGGTAAAAACATAGTTTAATTTGCGTTTTGCTGGTAATAGTTTAGGAAATAAAGGCACAAAACATCACCTTCACTTAATAAATTTATAAAACTGCCTTACAAAGTAGCGGGTCACATGCTAGTTTATTCATATTTTGACCATTATAATCTCTTTTAGACTTCAGATAAAAACAAGAAATGTCATTCCCATTTGGGTCGTTTTACATGGAATTTACCAAGTATCGTTAGGCAACCTTCTAAAAGTAGGTCTTTTGTGAATCCACAGTAAATTTTATATTAATTAAAGCGAAATTTAGTGCAAATAGTTTTATTTATAAAAAAAAAAATATTTCAAATTCGGTTCATGACTTGCAAACAAGCATTTGTATAAGAGATACCTATGGTACATTGGACCTTAAATAATTTATTAATACCTATAAGGAATTATGTACTTATGATGGCAACAGCATAGCAAAGGGCAAAGAAATTATAACGGTCAGTAATTTTTAACTTGCGCCAAAAAAACTTCATTATATTTTATTAAAAAAAAAAAAAAACTAACCCTCTTAATGTTGTTGTTCCTCTACAAAAAATTTATCTTTTTTAACCTAAAGATTAATCACAAATCACGATTAGATTAAGGCAATAAAAAGTTAAGTTATTCACGCCTTTTTTTATATTATTAGTATTATTCTTTAATCAAGTGGTTTTCACTTGTTGTTTTCTGTATTTATTAAAATAATTTTAAAGGTGGTAGACAGGTAGATAGGAATAAATAGGCCTATAAATAATCACAAACATCATACAAATACCAGTAGCTAAAAAAAAACAAATTAATACAAAAATCATAAAAACACTAAGCACTAATTGTGTCAAAATGTACACAAAGCAAACTTGTTAAGACATGTACAGTTTTGAATTTTATTGTATGTATTTGAATATAAAATTAATTAACGATCATAATTTAGTAAAAATTACAAGCACGAAATGTCTCTTAAAATCATAATCGGAAACAAACAAAATTTATTAATCCTTACTTTAATGATAAGAAAGAAAAAAAGACAGAAAGGTGAGTATAAATTTAAATAAATTATTTTCTATTCGTAATCAATTGTATTTGAAGAAGATTTTATTATAAAAAATTGTTTAAAGGTCGTAGAAAACAGGTTAATAAAATCTTAGCAAAAATGCTTAGAACGTGTTTTAACAAAAACTTTGCACGTTTAGATGCTTCCAGATGAATTCTGTTTGTAGATTTTTGTATACTTTAAACGATTGCAAACTTATATTGCAGATATTATGAACGGAATGACAAAGCAATAGGTAAACCCAGGGTTGCCATCTGTCGTCTTTTTAGCATATGTCGGAAGTTACTCTACTTTTTGAGTTTATTTGCATATATCTTTTGACAGCCTTCAAATTGTGAGAAGATGTATATCTGCTTGTCACTTTGTTTATAATTTCAACAATATCCATTTGTTAAATTATAGTTTACTACGGAACACGCTTTGGCGTGAAACTATCAGAAATTTCCCAAGGCAGATTGCAATTTAAAATCAGCAAGATCGATTCGAGATAAAATCAAAAATCTGTTATAACCCTTTTTTATGTCAAATCAACGTATATATCCCAAAAAAGTTAAGTTTTTATGCCAGTGTTGCCACAAAACTTTGCATGGAGACTGAAATGGGGGAGTTTTTAGAAAGAAGCAAGAAGAGTGGTAGCCTCCTTACAGATACATTTATTTTTTTTTTAAATTTTCGATACCCTATTTCTCGCAAATTTTAACAGCAATCGATCTTTAACCCATTACAAAGAAGTTCCTGTATGATGTATGTATGTATGGTGCTTAATATAAAAAATTGCTGTGTAGCGTAAAATATAGTCAGTTGTGACTGACTAAAACTTCCTTAGTAATTGGATGTACTTTATTATTTCTTTAAAAGCATTATCGTCTTTTTTGCAGCATATGTCCTGCTTTTTTAAGTTTGATGCTTACTTAATCTTAGAAATGAATTGGCAACTCTACTTCTACCCAAACTGTTGCCACCTGTATCCAAGGAGGTATGCACATTTGCATATATATGTTTAATTTTTTGCTGCCACACACCTTAAGTCATGTTTTATTCATAAACAAACAAAAAAAGTTTTAAACATCTTGACAAATTTCACTTAAGGTAATTGAAATAAATTATAATTTTCAACAAAAAGAACAAATCACTGCAAGTACATACTTGAATACTTAAAGAAATAAATAAGTCATACATAACTTAATTTAAGACAAATGATAAATATTTGAGAATAAAAAAAAAACAAATGAGACATATGACACTTGTGTAAAATTCATGAATAAATGTCTTCAAATAATCATAAACTGACATACATGTGTATGTATGTGTCTGAATACTTAAATCTGTAAGTCATTTGGAAAAATAAATGCTTTAAATGAAATATGAATATGAATAAAAACTAAAGGAATCACACTTTGAAGTCATAATGATTTTGGCACATGCTAAAACAGATGATTAAAGTTTGGTGATAAAAAAATCTTTTTTAAGTTAATGCCGCTTTCAACAACCCAACCATAATTTCAGCATCGTTATCATTATTTTTTTGTGCATACGTTTATCTAATAATATGAAACACAACAAGTAAGAGCACTATATCCGGCTGTGCTGAATCTTATATACCCTTCCCATTGGCCTTTCGAAACCCCAAACTTTTATTAACTTTTTGATGAAATATTTCTAATTTTTCTAAATAGGGGTAGGTGTCATATTTTAACCCTCTTAGGGTGACTAGGAAAGTGTATAACAATTTTATCAAACTTTGTATGGGAGCCCCCTTAGGCGATAGAGATAGGAGCTAAGTATATTCTAGGAATATGTTTTGGAGGGGAAACTAATGGGGTCGGTCATACACATCATCTCTCTAAGTCCGACTCTGGGGAGGTTATGGGCATTTTTACATCTTTTTTGTATAAGTATGGCAACCCCCTTAGGTGAGGGAAGTAGGAGGTAAGTATGTTTAAGGACTATGTTTGAGAAAGAAAACTATCTTATTCCTCTACAGGCGATCCCGGGGAAGTTTTAGGGGTTTTTACCCTTTTTTCAAATTTTGTATGGCAACTCCTTAAGGGCGTGGATAGAGGTGGTAAATATATTTTAGAAATATGTTTGGGGGGGGGGGGGGGGGGGAAGCTAATGGGGGGCCTGTCGTACACTTTATTTCTCTAAGGCCAACTCTGGGGAAGAAATGGGCATTTTTACATAAATTTTGAAAATTTTGTATGGCAACCTCCTTAGGTGATGGAGATTAGGGGGTAAGTATATTCTAGACATATGTTTCGGAGAGAAAACTAGTGGGAGTCGGTCGTACACTTTATTTCTCTAAGGCCGAGTCTGGGGAAGTTATGGGCGTTTTCTCATCCTTTTTTTAATTTTGTATGGCAACCCCCTTAGGTTATGGTGAAGGGGTAAGTATGTTCAAAGAATATGTTTGAAAGCGAAAACTAATGGGGGTCTGTGATACATTTTATTCACCTTGGGGCGACTCCGAAGAAGTTGTAGGAGTTTCTACCCTTTTTTTAAAACCTTGTATGGCAACCATGTCAGGGGCTGGAGATAGGAGGCAACTATATTTCACGAAAATTTTTAAGAGTAAAAATTAATGGGGGCAGGTCACACATTTTACATTTGTAGTAGCACCATGGAAGCTGTGGGAGCGATTTTAAAAAATATAAAAAAATTAAACTTTGTATGACAACCCTGCTAGGGGGCGGCAATAGGATGTAAGTATGTTTTACTAAAATATTTGTGGGGAAAATAAGTGGGAGTCTGTCCTACATTTTACATTGTACGGGGAAGTTGTAGAGATTTTTATGTACAAATTTTGGAGAAATACACAGAGATAGTCTCAGTTTTTAGCTTATTTCTCGGTCAATTATCGAGCAATTTTGCAAAACTGCAATATGGATTTGCTTGAAGATATTTCTGATATCTTGATACGGGTCTATGCGACATAGGCGGGCTTTAAAACGTTGATTTCAACTATAACGCAGAAAGACGGACAGGCAGGCAGACGGACAGACGAACATCGCTAAATCGACTTCCTTATCTATAAGGACCAAGAAAATATATACTTTATGGGGTCGCAGATGCATGTTAAAGAAATTACAAACGGAGTGACCAACTTATTTATACCCTTATTACTTATGTATGTGAAGAGGTATAAAAATTACTATGTGACAAAAAATGTGAACCGCAAGTCAAATAAAAGTTTAAAATAGTATAATGACAGTGCTGCTGCAAATACCACTTAAACAATTTTCAAACAATAATGATATTATTTCTATTCCTAATTTTTTTTAAATGAAATTAAATAAAAAAGCGTCAAGTGTTTAGTTATGAACGTCCCCAAAAAGAGCAAACTATAATTCTCTATTAAGTTGTTCACAATGAAATTGAAATAAAGCAGTCAACAATTGGCATTTTTATGAAAGAAATTTGTTTGTTTTCCAATAAAAAGAAAAAAAAAACTTAATTGAGGTGTCTCAATGACAACTACTTCAGTAAGGTCAACTGACAGCAAAGTGACAATTGAATAAATAAAAGGGTACCCTTGTTATAGAAAATAACAATCAAAGAATATTCTGTTGTCTTGTAGATCACTTAAATTTTAAAATTAAATTATTGTTTTCAATATGTTGGCGGTGCTTTAATAAAAATGATAGATTTGAGGTATATTAAAAAAAATTTATACACAGTCAATATAGCGAAAGTTTTGATGGTTTTAATTCTTCATCGCAATTTGCTTTACTTTATATCAACATTATATTACGAAGGGTGATGCAGATAGGCACACCCTCTTATATATGTATAAGCACACGGAGACCTCCTTCCAGCTAGTCAGAAACTGTGCAATTGACGATGCTGATTAACATTCGATTCTGATTCCAATTCGATTCCATTTTTTGCTTTCGAAAACACATTTGAACAAGTTCGCTTTTTGAACAAGTACCAGCATTTCAAAAGTTGTAAAATAATCCCTTTGTTAGCATTATCCGACTTGTCTGCTTGGGCCAGGGACAAGGGACTGGGAGTAAACCCAGGGAAGACAGAGCTAGTTCTCTTTACAAGAAAGTACAAGATGGCAGAGTTTGAGCTGCCAGAGCTTGACGGGAGTATCTGGGTACCCTCCTGCATGGCAAGTTATTTGGAGGGCGAACGCAGAGGAGAGGATTAGGAAGGCTCTCAATGCCTATTATGCCTGTAGGAACACCATAGGTAGGAACTGGGGGTTGCAACCGGCTATGGTAAATTGGATTTACACATCCGTTGTAAGACCAGTTCTTACGTACGATTGCCTTGTATGGTGGAGGGCCCTAGAAAGGGGGCGACATAGGAAAACTCTTGACAAGGGTCCAGAGATGTGCGGTACTGGGCATTACAGGGGCCAGGAAAAGTACACCACAGGCAGCGCTAGATATTATTCTACATCTTCCTCCCATCGGGGATTTTGTTGCTGGAATGGCGGCCAGGAGCTTGTTTAGACTCAGTGAGTCAGGTATGCGTGGGGTATGTTCGGATGGACATGCCGGCATTTTGGGAACGGTCGGGGATGGTCGACTCCTGCGGCAGTGAGGTGTGATGAACTACATGGTAGCAAAACTTTACTTTGGGATCCTCCCCCAGGTAGTGTTTCCGGAGAGGGAGGCATGGAAGGGATCAGAGAAGCTGTATGAGGGGTGTGCAGTCTTTACTGACGGATCGAAGTTGGAGGAAGGAACCGGGGCTGGGGTATATATAACGGACACGGGGAAGGAACGTCCTATAGACTTCCGGACGAGTGCAGCATTTTCCAGACTGAAATTCTGGCGGTGATAAAGGCCGCAGAATTGATAGGGGAGGACGTGACAATATACATTGATAGTCAGGGCGCGCTTAAGGTTCTAGAGGGACATTATATTAGGTCTAGACTCGTAAGCGACTGCAGACGTGCTCTTCGGGCGATAATGGGGACACGCAGGGTCAGGCTCTGCTGGGTTCCGGGCTATTATGACGTTTCCGGCAACGAGATTGCCGATGAACTGGCAAGGAATGGATCGGCCCGGGATATTGAACTCAGTTGTGAACCGGTGAGGCCACCGCTGAGTTTCTGTTATGGACTGATAGGGACTTGGATAATGAACAAGGCGGGCCAAACCTGGAGGGACAGGGCTGATTGCAGAATCTCTAGACTTTTATGGCCCAGGCTGGATAGGATGGGCACTGATCTGTTGCTCAAGGAGGTGCATTATTGGGACTCTCACAGGGCACTGCGATGTGAGATATAGGACGAACAAATGGGACAAGAACTCTCCAGATTTCTGCAGGGTATGCGGAGACGAGGAGGAGATAAAGACGGTAGAACACCTTATCTGCCACTGCCCAGGGCTGCAGATTCGCCGACAGAGGAGGTTTGGAGGACGCTTCTTAGATGGACTTGGTGAGGTCCCTGGCAGTGGGCTGGGGAGCATCATTGGTTTCATTAAGGGGGTTGGGTGGCTAGGCAGATAGGTGATTCAGGGCCTATGACTATTGACTTTCTTAGACATCTTGCGGAAGGAACTCTTGCTTTCTTTATCCTTATCCTTACCTATAAAATGTTCGACTAACTTTATTTTTTTTTCTCGACTTTTCAGAAAGGCCTCCGAGTGGAGGTGGCGAGTTGGACTCGCCACTACCCTTCGTAACCTAACCTAACTTAAGCTTTATACGACTTTGAATGTCTTTAAAAAAAGATTTGTAAGATAATCTGTAGATAAATTTCAAATAAATCTCTTCTGAAATTGTGAAGGAGTCTTGCGGGTGAGTAATCTGCGTTTCTCCCATGCGAAGCATCTTATACGATTAAAATATGCGCTAGTAGGCAATTGGAAACATTGCATGGGATTCGCAAAAGGCCTTCCGGAAGTGGGGTTTATATTGACTGATTTTCGAAAAATTTAGCACCATTTTATTGTTTTATATTGAAATTATTAGAGTCAACATACACAACACTTAGTGGCTAACAGGAAAAATGACCTGGAAGCCCAAAGCCTTTTGATGCGGCGAGGGCCGAACTTGTTGTTCTATACACCTGAGGAGCCCAGGTGCTGCGACAAAGACCGAATAAAAAAAGAGGGGCGGATAATGGAACAACAAGACAGTTGGAAGCATGACGAGGATTTACTAGGGCGATCCGAATGACGTGAAAGCGGATGGCAGTTGCGTAGAACAGCGAGTGCAGGGCATTTAGTAAGGGCATCGAACCGATAGAGCATTTCCTGTGTCTCTGTCCGGCTTTTTCACAGCCCAGAGCCTGATATTTTGTGTTGTATATTTTACCAGATGCGGCTCACGTGAGATTTGTGATATAAGACATGTTGAGCAAATTCGTCCGCAACACTGCACAGAAAAAACTGAGTTGTAGAATCAGTAACAAATTTCAGAGAATCAGTAAATATTTTGTCTGGCTGAGGACCTACAACGAAAGTTGTAAATTTAGACAAACAATTTTGCAAGAATTTTAGTTTCTGTTAAAAAATTTTGCTGAGCTGGTTAAATATTTTATTTGTCTAGGCGAAAATTTTGTTTGATTTAAAAATCAAATAAAAATATTATTAGAGACTATTAAATAAATTGACTAAAAAAATAAATTATTTTGAACAAGAATATGTTTGAAAAATTTTTTTTGTAGTTTTTTGTGTGTGCATTCCTGGGAACTTCTCCCCCAATATTCTTTTTTCAGTGCTAAAGGCAAACAACAAGCCGTTTACTGGGGTAGATGTACATATGTCGTGTGGGACTTACGGCCCTTTCAGTTTAACCTAGCCTTAGCGGATACTAAGAGTTCTGGCTAAAGACCTTATACTTATGGAAGGTAGGGTCAGTAATGGACCAATATCTGTTAAATTTAAGTTAGACCATTTTTTTAAGAATGTCATATCTTGTTTAGATTTATCCCACTAAAAGTCAGCGCAGCGATTGCGAGTGTAACAGTGTAAAAATTAAAGTTTTTGTAATACTTTTTCTGGTCTTATTCTAAAGGTTAATAAGTTACTGATGGAAGAGGAGGGCCATCGGGCAACCTTCAATCAGCGTAAGTGCCAATAACTACCTCCTCGTGTTATCAACCGGGCAACTTCAGTTTACTGGAAGGCAAACAAGCATGTCTAAGTTGAAACAACCTGTCTTGGGCTTAATATGATCATGTGGTTATCTACTGGTCTAGCTTGAGGCAGGTTGTCCTTGTTGACGCTGAGGCATGTTACATTGCGAATAACTGGCACATCAATACAAGGTTTAAAGGGTACCAATACATCATCTGTGCTGAATAGAAATTGGTAAGAATTGATGGAAGTCAATTTCCAAGGCTGACCAGAGTTCTATCTGGTACCGCGGGAATCAGAAAAGCCCCGTGTACTTACGAGTGCATGGTCTGATTTTTGGTGAGCTCTCTTTGGGAGTGCACCTGAAAACGAAAGTTAATATGCTTGGGTCCGTCTTGTGCGAGCCCCAAAGTGATTGCGTAAGCGGTCATATATAAACTTAAGGTTCGCAAGAAAGAGTCTCTAATTTTTGGCGGGTCTACACAGGCACATGAGCAACTGACGGAGTAGGCTAATAGCTGAAAAGGTGAAGTGTGCTTGGAAGTAGGTGAATAGGGAAACTGGCTTCGGCTGCGGACCCTAGGATCTGAAACAAGATCCCGTCAGAGTAGTAGCAAATAATGAAATGGCCCGCATTGACATTTCCTGACTGAGATTGAGAAGTTCATAATCGTTGATTAAAATGGAGTGATTGATCTTAATGAAAAAATTTCCTATTAAATGAGTTAGGTTTTGCATTTTTGGAGGTACGACAGGTTAAATCACATACGTTTTCGCTTAAGGTTGGGAGCTGTTTCACAAGCGTGTGGAGATGTGTCTTGTCGGCGCGGATCTGTTTGAATTGGAAATGGCGAGGTCAAAACTGGAGACGCAATACGGGTTTGTATAGCCCAACTCCTCAGTAAGGGGTCTGTTATGGCTTGCAGAGAGTCATGGTGAGGAATTGTTACCTGGGTGGTGTGGTAAACCATCTGGGGTACCAAGTCGGTGATGGTGTTAAGTCACCGTGAGATTAAGCCAACGCGGCTGGTGCTCACGTAAAGCTTTTCACATCTGTCTTATTCTGATTTAAAATTATTTAAAGCTCAAAAAGTGCCGTATCACGAGGAAACCAGTTTTTGTTTTAATATTAAAGAAGGTAAGGTTTAACTCGCTAATTTTGAAAGCTTAACATAAATCATTTGGATCCTTAGTGTTGTCCCTGTAGATTACTAACTATGTAGGTGCGCGTCTCAAGCTTGCGGGTTTGATTCCCGCAAGAGAATCTTGTTAATCTGTTTTATCCCAGTTTTTTTTTTTCTTTCTAATCTTTTTCTACACTTTGACTTTGCTTTTTCAATTTATTAACCCTTCTCTAAAGGTGACACAAAGGAACCTAATTAGGAGACTTCAGTAAGCTAAATTCTTTCCTTTAACGGTTGCCTGTTCTGCCTAACCTAACTTAACCTAAATGTTACCAGACAAGAAAAAAGTAAACCTGGCTGATTCTTGTTAAACAAAATAAATGTAATAAGCTTAAGGGAGTTTCACACTCTGCTGGCAAATATCAGCAGACTCTTATTAACTCTTCCGGATATTTTTTTCAGGTTTTGAAAAAGTCTTTGACAGTTTTTCCTGAAGCACACGAGCGCTGAACGGTGACACAGAACATGCTTACGTCTTTTTATTTTCCGGTAGACTACAGAACCTAGTTGCCCACTCATCCTGCTGCTCACCCGCCATCTCGTTCCCCTAAATTCCTGTGTCCTCAAACCCAGTTAATGTGCGCTTGTTTCGCAGCACACAATACACCAATGGATTTTCTAACCACTTGGACAATTGAGGAGCAGACGAGATTTGGGCATATTGTCTTAAATGGCCCCTGACTTTCAATTAATATGCCTACTGCGAGTTCTTAGTTTAATTTTATTTAAAGTAATTTAATAATTAACTTTTAAATACATACTTTCTTTACCCACTAACATTTGGGAAAGCAACTATGGGACACCCTGTACCTGCGCCAAGTTTGTTTATATTTATTATTAAGTACGTTATTTATATTTTTAATTATTTTCGAAATAATTTACATATTTATAAAACTTTAATATTTGTTTTATTTTCACACTTTACATATTTCTTAAAAACATTTTTTTATGTTTTTTTTTAAGTTTCCCTCATACAAACGTTTATATGTACATGGAAATGTAACCACTTCTTTGATCGATAAAAAAAATTTTAAATAATCTTCTGTATTTATTCTTATTGAAACAATTGTACAAATAAATGCTGAAGATAAAACTCCCTTAAAAATTTTAATTACAAACATTCCATTACTTTGTAGTTTTTTTTTTAGTAGAAAAAAAAAACATTTTTAAAAACTAGAAAAGGTTTGAAGTGTATTTTCTGCTCTTGAAAGAAATTTTTCCAATTGCACTTGTTACATTTCGTTTCACCTGTTTTTTTTTCTTTTCTCATCTAGTTCAGTACATTGACCTGGTTTTTTTTTTATTAAAAAGTGAGTTATTGTTATCTATTCCAAAGAAGAGTTAAACTGGTTTTAACTTTAATAAAAATGGTAAAACAAACAACTCTATGTCAATAAAATACATGTGATTAATGTTCTGACAGCAAATATCTGTGCCGGCCAAAAGTCGTAGCATTGGCAATAAACATTTACGCCGTTAGAAATAGATTTCAAAAGGTTTTTTTATCAACAAAGCATTAATCACACGTATTTTTAAATTAATGATTTTATTAAAATATTTATTAACACATATTTATTAAAGAGACAATTTATAAAAGATTTTTAATAATTAAATGTAAATTTATTCAAGCAAAATCTTTTTTGTTAAGTTGAGATATAAACGCATATTTTATTGTATTTTACTGCCAAAACCGTTTCTTTGTTTGACTGTATTAAGTTGAAAATGTTTTAGACGGCGGCAGATTTTAAAGTTTTCCTGTCATTCAGTTTGCTGCAGGTCCTAAAGTCAACAAGAAAATTCATATGTAAATATTTACAACAAGTGTCTGTGAAATAAATTATTCTTTTTATTATTTTTAAAACTTGTTTTTCACAATTTATATACGTGGGCATAAAATTTTATGACTAAACTACTGCTACCGTTGTTGCTTCGTTTTAAGCAAAAGATTATTGAAAATGGATTTGACTATTTCCAAAAGAAAATTGAGTTTGAAATAATTTTTAGTCATTTAATGTTAAATACATAATAAGAATGTTAAATTTTTTTTAAAGATTATTTTATTTGCTTATTTTTATAACCTTCACATAAGTGATAAAAGTATACTTAAATTTGACATTTCGTTTGTAATTTCTTTAATATCCATCTGCAACCCCATAAAGTATATATATTCTTGGCCCTTATAGATATGGAAGTCGATTTAGCGATGCCCATCTGTCCGTCTGCCCGTGTTATGGTTGACATCAACTTTTTGAAGCCCCCCGATGTCGCATAGACCCCTAAGTAGCATCAACTATCAGACATATATGCGAAATATTCGCTTATTAAATCCAGCAAAATCGTTCTATAACTAAACGAGATATAAGCCAAAAACCAAGACTACCTCTGTTTATTTCTCTAAAATTTTTATATAAAAACCTCTACAACTGCCCCGGAGTTGCCTCTAGACGGGGGCAATAAAAGACCGACTGCAATTAATTTCTCCTCACGAACATTTTTGTAAAATACAGTTACACCCTATCTCCGCCCCTAACAGGGTACAAAGGTCAAATGTAAGACCGACCCCAAATTATTTTTCCTTTCAAACATTTTTGTGGAACTTACTTACCCCCTATCTTCAGCCCATAACAGGGTTACAATACAAAATTTAAAAAAATAGGGTAAGAACCCCTAGGGAAATAAAATCTATCACAGAACCCTATCCGTTTTCCCTCACAAACATATTCCTAGAATATACTTACCCCCTATCACCATCACCAAGGGGGTTGCTATACAAAATTTACAAAACTTATGTAAAAACGCCCATAACTTCTCTAGAGTCGGCCTTAGAGAAATAAAGTGTACTACCGACCGCCATTAGTTTTTCCTTACAAAAATATACCTACACCATACTTATCACCTATTTTCATCGCCTAGTGGGGCTTCCATACACTTTGTGAAGGGTATATAAAATTCGGAAGCCGAATATAGCGCTCTTACTTGTTGCGGAACTAATTGTTTTTAAGATAAATTTTTGATTTTTTTATTCTGGCTTGAGATCATTATTTAATTTAAAGAAATTAATATTTTTCCATTAATGTTGAAAGAAACTTCTCTTAAAAAATGAGGTTTTTATACCGATACTAGCCGAGTAAAATACATCTTCAAAGGTAGCTACGCAATTTCATTATCAGTGCTCTTTAAACTAAGTTAATTTGAGTTAATAGAAAGTTACGAGGCAATATTTAACAAATGGCAAAAGAAATAAAAGGATTTACCCTCCAATTGTATAGTATACAATAATAAAAAAGCGTTTTTTTACCGTTAGTCAAGTGTTGCCAAAGAGATTTCAAAACAAAAAAGCCTAGTGTATTTAAAAAGTTAAACTTCGTCCTAACTTACAAAATAAAAATAAAAGACAAAGAAAAATATATTACGTTTTCCTTTTTAAATAGGTTATATTTACAGCCAAAAAACACTACTATCGTGCAAAGAGTACTGATGAGGAAACTACGTAGCAAATATCCTGCCTATCTGGTATGACCGCCATTCTTCACGATGACATTCCCGGTAAAGAAATGAAGCTGATCAATTTTTCCGCCGCACAGTGCGGGAAAGGCTCCTTTTTGCGGCTAAAATTAAAAAAATTTAGAAAATGAACCATTAATTCATTTATGGGTCTTTTTAGGGTCGCTGATTACAAATTCGTTGTCGGAATTAGCAACTTAAAAATGGCTGAAAAACTCTGGTTCATGTTTTCCCCACAATGGTTATTCCGGAAGGGCATTTTAATGGAAGTCATGATAAAAAAAATCGATCCATTGTGTCCATATTAAACATAGTAGTTAAAGGCATAAAGTAAAGCACATATCAAAAATTTGGGGAAGATTTTCGAGCCTTTTATAGCCCAAAATGTTTTTTCCGCGAGGATATTTGTATGGGGGCTATTTTAAAAAATCGACCTACCATGTCCATATTCGGTAGAATTATTAAAGAAATACAAATAAGAAAGTTTGCAAAATTTGCTGAAGACAGAGTAATAAATATTCCAGGAAGGTGTGGCCCATAATGCTTATTCCGAGAGGACATTTTTATTTTCTAAACAGAAATAGAAATATTGAACGGGAAGATACCGGCAGCAGAATTTAAATTTGTTTGTTACATAATACTCTAACTAACACATTAAAAGCTTATAGGGCAGAATTTCTGAAGGTAAAAAAGATTTTACTTAATCACTTTTAGTTCGTGTTAAAAGTAAACTCAAAAAATGTCTAACTTGTATCCTTCTTCATATTTACTAATCAAAAATTGTATGTATATCCAGATTTTAATTTTACTTTATATATTGTACCGATCTTTAGATGTAGAATCCTTTCTGTTGCGTTTGATTTGCTTGATTATCAAAACTTTTGACTAGTGTTTAACAAATTTCATCTCCTATTGTATACCTGTTGCCAACCTAATATCAAAAAAAAATTTTAATAAAAAAGTGTTTTTTCGATTTTTGGCCGCACTTAGAAGTCTTTGTCGCACTGTGCGCCGCTAGGAAAATAGAAAGTTAATAGCAGCACTAGGTTTGAACATTGCGAAAACCACTACGCTACACAAAAAAGCAACAAATCAAATCGATTAGGTTTTGAAAGACGGGAGGAATGCATTTAAAGTGTTGGACGTTATGACCTTTCGAACTGCGATCAAACGATTTGGATCGCTGCCTAGTAGCAGCAAAGGTACACTTAAAAAATTATTACAGTAACTGACTGTAAGTTATTTAGGCAGTATTCCGTAAAGTTGTTCTTAAATGAAAAAACAGTTACATTTTAATACAATATTTTTTAAACTGATTTGAAGGGTTATTTAAAGCTTCAACTAAACGAAAATACTGATTTTCAGTTGAAGTTATTTTTGTCAGTTAAAGTTATATTTAATTTTGTTATTTTTTCTGATATATTGTGGCTTGCTGTAAATGACAGAAAATATAGTGATTTTAGACGAATATGTAAGTTAATTTTTTGATGTCTGAATTTAAATAAAATATTTCGTTAATTTTAATGAATATCCTGTTGGACGTTTTTTAAATGAATATCCAATTATTTTAAATAGATTTCCAGTTGATTTTACCTTATTTGAGTGTACGCATTTGGCTATATGCCGCAGCACACGTATGTATATATAAAGCAATGCAAAGCAGTAAGATGTTAAAAAGCTGCATTTATAGCTGACAGCCCAAGCCAACTTCTGGTCGTTATCTCAACTGTGCCTATTTTTCCCTCCTTTCCGATTACGTTAGCAAAAAATGGCAACACTTGCACACAACTCTCTGACAAAAGCCGCCGAACAAGAAATTGGTTGTCGGAAACGGCATGAAAGAGCTAATGGTATGACAAGTAGTGTTAAATCATCACAAAAGCCAAGAATGTGGCATTTAGGACGAAACTCGCGCCTGTAGCCACACGAGCTGGGCTTGAGCGATGCTGAAATAGAAAAATTGCCTCTTCCAAAGGAAAAAAAGCAACAACAAAGCTGTAGGTGAATGCGGAAAAGCACACACAAAACCAAAATGCTTGGAAAGCTTTAACTAAGCAAGCGAAGACCAGCAACAGGTTGTTAAGCCAACTAATATAAGTTTTCGCTAAGGCTTAGAGAAGTTAACAATTAAAGAATTGGGTGTGCTTTTTTACTGAATTGGGTTCGGTGAAGGTAAAATTATGTTTGCATTTTTTTTACAATGTGACATCCCTCATTATAATGTATTACTACCAAAGTAGCATCAACATTTATTTATAAGTCAACTATAAGAAGTTGATATAAAATTATACTTGTAAACGCATTTATTCGTTTATTGTTTAAGTTCTTTTTTCCATTGTTACTTTATAAAGCGTTGTGATTTGTTATCAACACTAATTGAATTAAAAATAAACTGTGATAATTAATGTATTCTGATGATGCACTTGTTATTTTTGTTAAATTTACAATACAATTTTTATTTATGCAATAATACTTTTGTCCAATTTATTAAAATTTACAAAGAAACTTAATTGAGTATTAAATCGCCTGTTGAAATTATATTTTAAGTATTTAAATTATTATTGCAAGTTTTACGCAGGATATACATATGTGTGTGTGTATATTATATATGTGCATATTAAACCTCTTACTATCATGAATTAAGCATTTTGAATGGTTCATTAAACTGACTTTAGCATTTGTTATCAAAAAATGCTTAAATAAAATGTTTAAAATCAAAATTTTTAATACAAAATTTATATTTTTTTGAAATGTATGCAGCAAACTCCCTAATTATTTTTTTCTATTTAAGCAATTTATCACTGTCAATAGTTTATATGCTATTCACCTATTTTTGGTTTGTTTGCGTTTAAAGATTTTCACAAATAAAAATAAATTAACTTCAAAATTTATAATAACTAAGGTGTTAGCTAAAATATGAATTTAATAATTAAGAAAACCTTTTTTTTTTAAAAACACAGCAATTAAAACATCTTATGAATATATTTTGCAATAATATTATTAAAAAACTTTCTAATTATAGGTTTAATACTAAGAAGACAAACTATATTTGTGTTTTAATTTGTTTAGGGAAAAAAGGATAATTTTTTTAACGTAAGCTTACTTCATTTAAGTTTGCATTTATTAAGGACCATTATTATAAGTTTAGCTTACAGCTTTGTCTAAAGTTAACATTTGCTAGCAAAGCATTTACACATGTAATTATATATGAACAAGTAAGAGCGCTATTTTCGGCTGTGCCGAATCTAGATACCCTTCACATTGGACTTTCGAACCCCCAAACCCTTTTTTTGTTTTAATCCGTTTTTTATGTATGAAATATTTCTAATTTTAAAATAGAAGTCGGTGTCATATTATAACCCTCTTAGGGTGATTAGGGCAGTTGTAGGGTTTTTACCCTAATTTTATTTTTACAATTTTGTATGGCAACCCCCTTAGGTGATGGAAATACGGGGCAAAAACGTTATAGAAATATGTTTGGGAGGAAAAACTAATAGGGGTCTGCTATACATTTTATTTCTTTAGAGGTGACTCCAGAGAAGTTGTAAGGTTTTTACCTTTTTTTCATTTTGTATGGAAACCCCCTAGGGCGTGAAGACAGGGGCTAAGTATTTTCTAGAAACTGATGGGGGTCGGTTGTATACCTGTTTCTCTAAGGCCGACTCTGGAGAAGTTGTGGGCATTTTTACATCATTTTTGTAAATTTTGTATGGCAACCCCCTTAGGTGACGAAAGTAGGTATACTCTAGGAATACGTTTGGAAGGAAAAACTCATTTTATTCCTCTAGGGGCGACTCCGGAGAAGTTGTAGGGGTTTTAGAAATTTTGTATGGCAACCATGTTAGGGGCTGGAGATAAAGTGTAAGGATGTTCCACAAAAATGTTTGGAAGGGCTAATTAATTAGGGTCAGTGTTATATTTTGCCTTTGTAGGAGAAACCTGGAAACTGTGAGAGCCTTTTAAGAAAAATTAAAAAAAAGAAACTTTGTACGGAAACCCTGCTAGGGGGCAGAGATAGGGTGTATGTTCCAAAAAATTTTCGTGGGGCAAAATTGGGAATCGGTCTTACATTGCAGATTGTTCGGGGCAACTCCGGGGCAGTTGCAGAGGTTTTTATGTACATATTTTAGAGAAATAAACAGAGGTAGTCTTGGTTTGGGGCTTGTATGTCGGTCAGTTATCGGGCGATTTTGCTGGATTGCAATATCGGTTCTTTCGCAGATATTTCTGATAGTTTAATACCACTTACGGGTCCATGCGCACGGGGGGCTTCAGAAAGTTTATTTCAACCATAACACGGACAGACAGTCAGACGGGCATGGCTAAATCGATTTCCCTACCAACAAGGATCCAGAATATATATACTTTAAGGGTTCGCAAATGTGAAGGGTATAACAGGTAACACTCACTCTCACTTTTTTACCAACAGATTCATAATGCTTATACTCTACGCCAACGTCAACGAATTTAGTCCAAGGAGCCAGAACTCTAATCAAGTTTTGCATTTACACTATACGATTACCAACATGGGCATTAGCATATGGGCTTTCTTTTTCCCAGATTTCTTTTTGTTTCCCAGGAAACGGGAAAATATAAATTAATTTCCCTGGAGTCCTGGCCTACAAATTTTGAAAAATGAAATAGGTTGTACAAACATTTAAAACGCTGTTTTGTTTTTATCAAAGAAAAAACTACATAACTAAGTAGGATGTATGTGTATACTACAAATTATTATACCCTTCACATAGTGATAAGGGTATATATCAGTTTTTCATTCCGTTTGTAATTTCTTTATTATTCATTTGCGACCCCATAAAGTATATATATTCTGGATCCTTATAGATAGGGAAGTTGATATAGCCATGTCCGTCTGTCCATCTTTCCGTCTGTTGAAATCAAGTATCCGAAGTCAAATAAAAAGATACAGAACAGTTATTGGTGTCAAACTATCAGAAATATCCCGCAGACGATCGCTATTTAAAATCAGCAAAATCGGTTTACCATTTACCGAGATATAAGCGAAAACCCAAAACAACCCTATATATTTCAGTAAATACAGTCATTCTTGCCACAAAACTTGGCACGGACACTTTTAAAGTAGGGATGTGGAATTGATTCCTCAACTCTTTATTAGTTTTTAAAATTACTCATACTTATTAAGAAGCCATTACCTGTCATGATTTAGAATAAATTTCTAAAACAACTCAAACGGCGTTCCTTTATGCAATTATGTCATTGCTTTTTTATATATGAAACAAGTTTTAATAAGAGCAAGTATTTAAAATTAAAAGAAATACTAAAAAAATCCATATTTTTATTGTATCGGGTGTTTTTTTAGCTGCATGAAAGCAATCGAAATCGATAACTAAGGTTTGACAGCTGAGAATATCGAACTATGACATTTTTGCTAAGGAAGGTTTAGCAAGTCATCATAAATCGTTTAAAAATTTACTCTCTCATCGAGTACTTCGGCCGTTTCACGGTCAACATAATCGTCTTAGTAAGCAAGCATTGCCTGAAGTTATTGATATTTTGGAGCGAATACAATTCTCAAGCCGTTAACGTGTATTACTTAGAAAGAAGTTGCCGTTACCATGAATAACAAAAAAGGGTAAAAAGTAAATTTCAATGAAAAATTTAAGATGGTACTTTGAGCATTGTGTACACATTGAATTTGTGTGATGCCCAAAGAGTCTTGTTGTTATTTTGCATTGTCACAGTAAATTTTTTATTTAAATTTGCCACAAGCTTCTTTCTCCCAATCTTCAGACACATAATTTGACACTTTTCTGTAAATTTCTTTAATACAAAAGTTTTGTTCACACTTCATTAATAAGGACCCTGAGAGTAAAAACGTGTGATTTGTTTTCTTGAAAACGTGTTTTTGGGAAAACATACACACCAAAACTGAAGAGTGTAGTGGCGCTTATCTGAAAATTATAGTTTCGCACTTCTATGAGTTTCACACACTTGCGCCACGTGAAAAAGAAATTTTATGTTTGTTGAAACCCAAGGGGTTCAAGTGCTTACTTATCCCTTGCGCTTTAAGCAAAAATTGTATTTTAGTAACAAGTTGGTCGCCATTATTTGCTACCGGGTAAAAATCCCAATTCAATCTTCTTGAAAGACGGGTTTCACGCACAAAATCACCGGTTTCAGGAACAAGCTTCCTGACTTTTTGGAGCACATTCTCTTAGTATATCAAAAGAGCGATGAAACACATCCTACATTACGACGGTGCTTGAGTAAATCGATAGGGTTAGATTCCTTAACCTAACCGATTAGTATCTTCGCCCTTTCCAGTACGCGATTGAGTAGATGCAAAACATTTTTATAGCACTAGCCGATACACAAGAGATTAATTCCGTTTTCGGTTGGATAAAGGTGGTATAAATACTACGGTATATATCACTTTGAACGTATAAAATCTACAACAACACGAAAAGTGCGATCTCTACAAAATCATTGCCGCCATACGGTCAGATTTATTGAATAACATAGCCAACAACTAGAATAATCGAAAAAAAATGGGCGTTTCCAGCGAAAGGCCTACCGATATCGGAATTTTAAAAGTCTACAAAAAAATAATTCTTCGTACAGTATCATGTTTAAAACTAATTAAATTAGTTAAAAAAAATTTGAACAAGTATCTATCGATTAACGAAAAATTGTAAAATTTTTTCTGTTCGTTTTTTTAATGTCGCGTTCCTTTCCATAAAACAACGTTTTCTATCAATACGACGTGATCGTTGTAATCATATGGATTAAAATATAAATCTAAACAAAATGTTTTATGTATTTAACTAAAACACCAATTTTTTCCTAAAATAACCACATTAAATATAATATTTTTCCGATGAAGGTATGTCGCATTCCTCATTTAAATTATATTTTTGATGCAATGTCTAGCTTGAATTTGATTGCAAAACCATTTAAAATACCTTTTCTGCAACTTTACGTAAAGAAACTGGTAACGTTTGTATTCAATTGGTTAAAAAAATAAAACTTAGGGTATAAAAAGAAATTTTTTTAGGTCATAGATTTCCTTTGTACAAATGTCGCGTGCCCTATCACACTAAAACTAATAAAAAAAAGAATTGTGTTTTTTAAACCCAATGTTTCTCTTAAGGAGGCGGAATTACTCTTTTTTAAACTTAAAAAAAAAATCCTTTAAAATATTGCATTGCAATTCGCAGATTATTGCATTTTACTAGATACAGTGAAAAGTAACTTTAATTTTTTGTCGCGTGCGCGTCCTTGTTATAAATGCTCGTATAATTAATATAAAAACTTTTAAATATATTTGTTTTGCACTTTCTATATTGCTACTAAAATGCTTTAAAATTAATGTAAGAAAAACATTTTTTTTTACGTTATTTCTTCACTTCGAAGGCGTACGAATGTCGCGTTCCTCATCCTGGAAATGCCAAATGTAACTTGTACCTGCGGCGGACATAGTATATACATATGTATGCCGGAAGTCATATTAAAAAATAAATGCCATGAAATTATCTACCAGATTATATTAAAAAAAAATTATCCAACAATATTTCTGCATTGTATACATCTAAGAAAAAACACCCTACAGTTAGACGTTTACCTGTATTTCTTTTAAATGTTATTTTTCAACTGAATGAAAAATTTAACGTTTGACATTTAAACAGTGTTTAAGCGTTATTAAATAATAAAGCAACAAAATATACATAAACTCATAAATCTTTGTGAAGATAATATGGCTCCCAATTTAAAATAAATATAAAAAATAAAAAGAAGCAAATGCAGCTCTAAATGGTAGTTGTGCAAAAAAAATATAATTTATTTTTTAGTCTTAGGAAAGTGTCTAGGGGGGATATTTTGCTAAGAAAATTTAAACCTTGTTTTAATATTACTTTTAATATTGTTATGTGTATAACAAGCAGACGATTTTCATGTTTTTCCAAAAAAAATTTACGTAAAACATATTATAAAGACACGAACCTTAAATTTAATCAAAACCTAAGTAACATACAGAAAGACTTAAACTAATAACGAAACTATAAAATAGCAAAAAGAGTTAATGGAAACTGCATAAATTAATTTTTAGGTAAAAAAAACTACAAAGATAAGCTTATAAGCTCCAAAAATAATTTCTTTTAAGTATTACAGGAATATGGAATAATTTATAATTAAAACTATGTACAAGAGCATGTTGATTCAGCACATGCAAGACTTACTAGACAACTTACTTGCAAGTACTTGATGTATTAAATATGTATTAAAAAAAACACTTGAATTAATTTAAGCAATCACAAAAAGGAAATTATTTGATTTTGCCACGAATAGCAAAAATCTTAACATGAAAACAGCGACAGACCAAAATAAAAGACATACTTAATTTGCTTTTAATGTTTAAATTTAAAAAAGTGTACTTTAAAAATAAATATTCATTAATATTAAAGTCTTCAGCTTTTTAAACACGTTTAAACCAAAAAAAGGCAATCATTTCCGTTTCGTTAAAGCGGATGTTGTGTTAAGTTTATTAGAAACAATTATAATTTAAAAAAAACTTACCTGTTTTGTGGGTGACTGATATTTAAATAGACTCCTTTTGGCTGTAGGTGTGTAGGCATTTTCATTGCCTTCATCATTGACGGCCTTAACATCTTCAATGGCCGTACCCAATAATTCATTTTTCAATAGACACGAATACGCTAAACTATCACGCACTGTTTCGCCGCAATCTCTTTGTTTTTTACTAGTCTGTGGTGAATTTTCATTTGATTTGTTTATTGAAGCGAAATTTGTTTGCCAATTATTATTTGCCCTAAAAAAATACAAAATAACATAAAAGTTTAAAATACATATTTTTATAAACATTTTTGCATTAAAAAACAAGAAAGAGAGCTATATTCGTCTGTTCCGAATCTTATATTCCCTTTACAACGTGTTTTTGCCCAATTTTTTTTTTTATTTGTATGGCAACTCTCATAAAGGGTGGAGATAGGGGGTAATTATGTTCTAGGAAAATGTTTGCAAGGAAAAATGAGTGTCATTTCTACATTTAACCTATCCACGGGCCCCCCGGAACATGTGTAGGGGGATTTTCTACAATTTCCTAAACTTTGTATGGGAGCCTCTTAGGTAATGGAGGTGGGGGGTAAGTATGTTCTACGAATATGTTTGCGAGGGGAAACTTATTGGGGTCGGTCGTACACATTATTTCTCTAAGGCCGACTCTGGGGAAGCTATTGACGTTTTTACATTATTTTGCTAAATGTTGTGTGGCAGCCCCCTTAGGTGATGGAGATTGGGGGATGAGTATATTTTAGGAATATGTTTGGAAGGAAAAACTAATGGGGGTCTGTGATGTATTTTATTCCTCTTACGGCGACTCCGGGGAAGTTGTAGGGATATTTACTATTGTTTTTTCAAATTTTGTATTGAAAACCTGTTATGGGCGTGAGATAGAGGGTGAGACTGTTTACCAAAAATTTTTGGAAAGAAAAATTAATTGCGGGTCGGTCTTACATTTGACCTTTGTAGGTGTACCCTGAAAGCTATAAAAAGCGATTTCAAAAAATTAAACTTTGTATGGCAACCCTGTTAGGGGGTGGTGATAGGGTGTAAGTATGTTTCACAAATATGTTTGAGGGGAAAAATTAATGGTGGTCGGTCTTATATTGCGCCCGTGTAGGCGCAACTCCGGAGCAGTTGTAGAGGTTTTTATGCAAAAATTTTGGAGAAATTAACAGCGGTAGCCTTGGCTTTTGGCTTACATCTCGGCCTGGGGCCAAATCGTGGTATTCGATTCGAATCGAAATTTCACTTGATCGATCGAGTTGTCAATGCTTTAGGTATAGAAATTCCAATAAGAATTTTGTCATTTCGATTCAAAACGTATGCGACGATTTGGCTCTAGTTATCGGGCAATTTTTCTGGGTTTCAATAGCGACGGGTCAATGCGTCATCGTGGGGCTTCAAAAAGTTAATTTCAATCATAACACGGACAGACAGGCAGACAGATATCGGGAAATCGACTTCGCCATCTATAAGGATCAAGAAAATATATACTTTATGGGGTTGCAGATGGATATTAAAGAAATAACAAATGAAATGAAAAACATATACATACATATATACCCATATCACTTACGTGAAGACGTAAAGGGTATAGCAAAATGTAATAAAACTAATGGAGTTTTCGTTTCCGTAGCACTTTTTTATAACTGCGCTTGAACGGATGCGAACCGTGAAATTTAGCTCATTATGATCTTAGAAAACTTAATCAATTATTTAGAGGTAATTATTTTATTCTCTTGCTTTGTAAATATAATTAAGTTAGTAATCCAGCTGGGAAGTGGTTTCCTTTAAAAAATGCTTGATTTTACACTCGATTACTTAAGAAAAAAAATATTTGCTTGGAATTTGTTCCCCTAACGCCGACAGCTGAACATAGAAGGTTCTTGGTTCTTAAGACATTAGAATTGGGCCAAGGATAACAAAAGTAGCAATCGTTAAGGTTCTATGTTCTTTATAAGATTAAAAGAAATTTTTATTTATAGTTGTCAATCTAAAGTCCAAACGTCAATTTTCGGAATTTTCTGGTTTTATTTTTTTATTTAATTAACTTTTTTTTTGTTGCTAAAAACTTTTATATAGAGAACGCGACACACTTGCGCAAGAATAATAATATATTTAATATTGTAATTTTACAAAATATTTTTATTTCAATTAAAAACACAAAATTTTTTCTGTAGATTTATATTTTAAGCCATCTGATTACAACGATCGCGGCGTATTGATAAGAAATTGTGTTTTGTGGAAAGGAACGCGACATTATAATATGAATAAAAAAAAATTACAAATTTACCGTTAATGGATTTTTATTTGTAAATTTTTGTTTTTTTTTTTAATTAACTTGTAAGTTTAGGAACTCAATAAAAAAAAATTCAATCATAATATAAATAATCAATTAAAAATTACTAAAGAGAAAGTTTAAAGTCATGAAATATATGCATGTTTAGTTTGCAAGTATTTTTTCTCATAAATTAGCTTAAAACTTATTATATCAAAATAAAGATACTATTATATTTTACAGATTGAAAAAAATTCTTTGGTAACATTTAGGAGCATATGTATCTAAAAACAGTTAGCATTTGGAACGGGCATTTATATATTAGTTTTCATAAACATAATGTGTAAATTGCAATTGCGAAATAAACCACAACCATAACATGGTTCTGGCAACAATAAAATTGATTTTCGTTGTAATATTTAGAAAAACGAAATGGTCTATGATCATTTCCGTAATATAGTATGTTTTCTTTGTATATACATACATACATACATTTAAATGCACTTATTTAAATGTTTTTCTCTTGAAAATAATAAATGTTTTATTAGAAAACCTTGTTAAACTAAAAACCTTATTTATGGCTTATTAGAAATCCGATTAAAAATAAAGCCAAACAAAACGTAACCTCGCATGCATGTGCAAGGTAATGTGAACTTTAAAATTAACTCCAAAAATAATTGCGAATTTATGAAATTGAAATTCACAGCAAAAGAAACGTGCAAAATTATTAACAAAATAAATATCAAATAACCAAAAAATAATGTCAAATTTATTTATATACATATTAGCAATGCATGCAAGTAAACTAATGCTGAATTTGCAATTTCGCAAAAACCTTCTGTATTTTAATATTTTAAAAACTAAATTAAAAATAAAAATAAAAAAAAAATTATTGAACAAATTCTTTGTAATAATACTTACGTAAGCATAATTTAAGGTAGAATTATAAAAAAACTTTTCTCTACGTACATACATGTATGTATGTACGTACATATGTACTTAAATATACATATAACAACAACCATAAAAAAATTTGTTTACCGTAAAAGTTCTTTTGTTTTGCATTCACCTGTTTCGTGCGCCATCCATGTTTATATTGATATTTTAATTTATTGTAATTCTAGTATCGACTTCCGTTTATGACCGTTTAGGACGTTTATTTTTTGAAATACGGTTTCTACAACATGTGCTTGTATGCTTTTGAAAAGTTTATTGTATGTGACATTTATTTAAAAACGCGCCCATTTCAACTAAAACACTTGAATATTTATTTTTTAATTTTTCTTAAATAGGTACGAATAAGTATGTACAGGGTGTCTGGTGGCAAATTTATATTTTTAAATACGAACATAACAAGCTGTTGAAATCATTGATTGTGCTGACTTGTCAGTCACGATGTCATAGTGGTCGAGGGAGCATCACGCGTTCCCTGTGGAGACATATTTTAAGAGTAATGATTCTTACGTAATTGCTCATCGACAGTTTTGTTCAAAGTTCGGTATTCGGCGAATACGTGATGACCGAGTGTAAATTTGTTTCGTTCGTGGGTGCAGAGATTCCGCGCAACTGCTTCGGCCATGAATGTCCCACGGCCACATTGAACTGGTTGAAAGCAGTTTACGTGCAAATCCGCGGCTTTCAATACGGTAAAAAGCTACCTAACTTGGACTTTTAAGAGGGATTATTCAAAATATTTTCAACAAAGATTTGAAGTTCCGTCCTTTTAAAATTCAAATCGTTCAGGAACTGAAAGAAAGTGACTTTGATTTGCGAAAAAATGTTTGTAAAACGATGTTGGAGCGTTTTCGCACTGTAAGTCCCATTTTTTTGGAGTGACGAGGCTCATTTTCACTTAAATGGTCACGTCAACAAGCAGAACTACCGTTAACTGTGTCAAAAAACCCGCAACTCTCGATTAAAAGAACAATGCAATGGCCCCAGGGTTTGGTGTGCCTTATTCACGCATGAGCTAATTGGACCATTTTTTTGCGAAAATTTTCGAGGTCAGGCTACGAATGTTAACGGTGAAAATTATCGACGCATGATTACAAAATTCTTTTTGCCAAACCTGCGAGGTCATTCATCGTACCCTTCACACACGTGATTTCAACAGGATGGGACGACTGCATACACAGCCAGAGCTTCGATGAATTTGCTTCGGAAGAATTTCCCCCAAAAAACTAATCAGTCGCTTTGGGGACATCCCATGGCCACCGAGGTCGCTTGATCTAACTCCTATGGATTTTTGTTCACGGGGCTACCTTAAAAAGAGGCTTTATAATGACAATCTCTAATATCTTCTCAAGAAATCAGCTCAATTGAATCAAGTTAACTGCAGCGTGTGGCGCAAAGTACAAGGCTCCGTTTTGAACTCAACGGAAGACATCTAGATGGCATACTCTTTAAAAATAAAATCCGCATTTCCATTCTATCGTTCAATGCTCTTACGTTTTTACTTAAGTTTAAAAATATTAATCAGCAGCTAGACACCCTATACTTTGCTTTGCTAATTTGAAAATTTTTATTATATTTATATTTTATTATATTGTATGGTTTTACAATTGTAATACATTCGCTTTCTATGTTAAGCTAACGATATGTTCCTATCGCTCATTTGCTCAAACGACGTCAAAACTAAAAAATTGCATTTTTGGATTTAACAATACAGAATTGTTGGTTATGTATCTCTTTTCTTTGCCCTTTGCGTTTTCTAGTAAATGTAAGCAAATCGAAAACTTTAACCGCGTTTTTACCGAAATAACTTTTTTTTGAATTACGACTTTTTTTAACAAATGAGCGATACGTAGATATATACATATGTACATATGAAGGCATTTGTTTAAGTGCAACTTAAATAAAATGGAAAACCTTACTTACGTCACGCATAAGTTAATTTAACATGGTAGATATGTATGTAGCAAGTATAAAGAGACTACATTATGAAGTGTCGCAGTTCAATGAGTCATGAAGCCAGACAGTCTGCTTTAAATGTCGTATTTAACATAAATCCCATAAACCGTTAAGTTAAATAGTAAAGTTATATATGCCTGTAAAAAATCGACGGACATTTAAATTAATCTAGAAGCAAGTTACGGGACTTGATAGCATCAAATTAGAAACATCCTTATTAGAATTTTTATAACGGAAGCACAGAAGTCTCTTAATATCAAGTTAATTCAGAGAGCAATTGAGTGCCGTGGGTCGTATAGAGGGGTGCTGGACACCAAGCAACTGCCCTGGTCGGCTTCAACATGGCGAAGTCCAGTACCAATCTTGGTCATCCTTCCCCCCAAGTGGTCACATACCTGCACGAGGTACAACCAGTTTAGGTGATTTCAACAAACCACCGCAAACGATTTATGGTCCATGATTTACAGGTCTGCGCTTTGAATGTCCGAACGTATTCTAAAGCAGATGCATTGATTAAACTAGCGGAAGAACTAGGTAAGTTTAAGTCAGATATTACACCCATCCAAGAATAACGATGGGATGGGCATGGTATCTCTTAAACAGAAAAAGGTAACATTTACTGCAGTTGTCGTCAAACCAGGTATGAATTCGGGTGCGGTATAAATAAGCATGCGATTGATCGACGAACATTTTTAAAAACTCTTAAAACTTCTACGGAGTTACTCCTAGAGGAGCAACATTTATCACAGAACCCTATTTGTTTTCCCTTTTAAACAAGTTCTTAAACATTTTTTCCCCCTATCCCTATCACCCAAGGAGGCTTCAATACAAAATTTACAAAAATTATGTAAAAACGCCCATAGCTTGCCCAGAGTCGGCTTTAGTGAAATAAAGTGTACGACCGACCCTCATTAGTTTTCCCACCCAAATACATTCCTAAAACATATTTACCCCTATTTCCATCGTCTTAGGAAGCTCCCATACAAAGTTTAGTAAAATTTTAATAAGCCCCCCTCGCTCCACAGCTTCCAGGGTGCCCGTGGGTAGTCTATATGTAGGACTGACCCCAACTTATTTCCCCTTGCAACACATTTTGCTTACCCATACATACATACTTACCCCCTAGAGGGGTTGCCATACAAAATTTGAAAAAATTAGGGTAAAAACACCTTTCTTTATCACCCTAAGATGGTTAAAATATTTAATAAATAAAAAAATTAATAAAAATAAAAGAAAATTTCGGGGTTTTGAAAGGCCAATGTGGAGGGTATATAAGATTCGCACATCCAAATATAGTGCTCTTACTTGTTTTTATATTCTCCTGTGTTCTCTAGATCGATAAATATGCCGCATATAAACAGGGGGCAGATAACGCAATCGTTTCGAATCGAAATTCTACTCGATCGATCGAATTGTCAATGCTTTTAATATAGGAATTCTAATTAGAATATTTTATTTTGGTTCCAACCGAATGCCGTAATTTGCCCCCAGGTAATTTTAAATTCGAGCAAAATTTGTGAATTCCATTTAAAATCGGGAAATTTTCATGGACTTGGTTGACAAAACAGAAATTGTTTTTTTGAACGTTAAATAAACCAGAATTTTGCTACCAACAAACGCGTTTTAATATATTTTTTTTGTAATCCAAAACCCAATTTTGAGCGGATAGAAACTAACATTTGTTAACATTTGGGCAGTTCCATTGTGACGGGTGTGACCGTTTTACTTGCACTTTTGGTTATAACCTAAACAATTTAAAATATAAGCTTGAAAAAGTTTATATTTCAATAATGGTTTTTTTAAGCGTTTAATAGTAAGACACTAAAATAATACGATTTCTGCTTAAATTGACCACTAGAAGACTGTGACGAGTGTGGGCTTATAAATTTGTAATTTAAAGAATTTTACTTTAACATCATGTTAAGTTAAATGATTTTTAAGAACGGGTTTAATTTTCTTAATTAACATGGTGGTTTATAAAGTTCTTCATGGTATTTAATACTTTGTTCCCACAAAAACATATTTTTTCCTAAGGAAACGTAAAAAAATAAGAACCGACTGTTTAGTATGTAATCATTTAAAACTCTTGCCAAATTAATAAAAAATAAAATATGAAGCAATTTATTTACAGCTGTGTTCAATATAATAGGAGTGTGCAAATCCAATTTACAATTCTCAAAAATTGCTAGTATGTCAGCGTCCAAAGCGCGCAATTTTTTAACGGTGTTTGCAATGGAATGTGCTAAGTAATATTTGAGTGATAATGTACTGAAAAATTGTGCTGTTATTGTTATTTGTTATTTTCTTTTATGGTCGAACAATTTCAACTGTTCAAAAAAATAGGAGTATGGTTAAATTTTTTTAAATAAAATTGGTTCTGAAGTAAGATATTCAAAAGTAAGTTTGAAAAAGTTTCGTTATAACTTTTTTTATAGTTTTAAAATATAATTTGTCGATTAGTGGGACGAGAAAAACACTGTTTTGAAGAGAAGCGAGCCCTCATAAAAAATTAAAGACAAAAAGGAAAAACTTACAAAGAAATTAAAGAAACCCTCGGATGTTCAGACCAAAAGATAGCCAATGCCGTTAACTACTAAAAAAAATTCTGAAACTCGTGCCCGAAAACAAAAAACATCTAGTATAGATGACCGCCTTAAAGTAAGATTCAGTAAGAGTCAGCTTTCGACGTCATCAAAAAAGATAAAACAGGAGCTTAACCTTCCTGTTAGTGCTGTAACCATCCCAACACGACTATTAGAAAACCAATTGTTTGCAAGAAGTCCCCGAAAGGTTCCTTTGTTAACAAAGAAGCAGGCTACTGCACTGTTAAAGTTCGCCCAAGAGCACGTCGATTGGCCAAAGAAAAAATGGAGAAATATTTTATGGACAGACGAAGTTAAAATTGTTTAATTTGCTGGAACTGGCTCCAGACAGTATGTCCGACGTCCTCCTAACACTGAATATGAAGGAAAATATACCAAAAAAACTGTCAAACATGGTGGTGCAAAAGTTATGAGATGGGGATGCTTCTCTTACAATGGAATTGGTGCAATTCATCAAATGAAAGGAATAATGGACAAAGATGTCTACGTAAAAATATTGGACGAAGTGATGCTGCCATACTCAGAGTAGAATATGACATTAAAATGGGTCTTCCAACAAGACAACGACCTAAAACACACCAGTAAATTGGCAAAAGAGTGGTTTCGTAACAATATGGTTGATGTTATATCTTGGCCTGCTCAGTCTCCTGACCTTAATCCTATTGGGCATTAATGGGGAGACATTAGAAAATATGTGGCAGAAAAAATTCCATCAAATGCAAACGAACTATGAAGTACAGTTCGAGATGCGTGGCGGCAAATCCAATTAAAAAGTTGCCAGGACCTTATTGACTCCATGCCCCAAAGATGCTCCGCAGTTATTAAAAGCAAAGGATACTCAACAAAATATTAATAGTTATCCATGTTTTTCAAAATAATTCTTTACTATAACTACTTTTAAGTTACGAATTTTGAACCAATAGTAAATACTCCTATTATTTTGAGCAACTAATTTTACGTAATTTTTCTTTATTTGGATTTTTTTTATATATTTTTTGCCATAAACGAACATTTGATTTTCCCAAACATTAAATTACCAAACATTTAATAATATAATAGAAAAAAAACGAAAATAAAATTAGGATTTTTAAAAGCACGGAGATTTAGTTTTTCACAAAATAGCACTCCTATTTTTTTGAACACAACTGTATGTTTCGATCATTTTCATTGTCTTTTAAACTTAAATTAATCGTTTTTTTTTAACAGAAAAAAAATTTTCCCTATTTTGGCCGTTTTTCATGGAATTACCCATTTGCGAATACTGTAATGTTGTAATTGGTGTTAAGATTGAGAATAGCATTTAAACTTGTTTCTGGCTAATAGTACGTTTCCATTATAAGCAAATTAAGTAATTTTGAGGAAATCATTTCGAAGTGTTTCCATTACGTTGTAAGTAATTTTATGTTCGAATTCAATCTGACACATATATCAGGTGGCCTCGGTTATTCAGCTGAAACCGGTGTTTCGTTATTAGAATATCAAATTTTGTATATGTTTATGTATTTGATTCTTTTTTACAAACAACAACTGTAGTTTTCTAAAAAAAGTTTAAAAGAAGGAAAAAGATTTTGTGAGTTTTTGTTATCTGTCTTGACATTCTTATGACAAATTAAGTTGTTTTTGTAGAACTGCTCCCATCTGATGCATGCTCCTTGCAATCAGCTGTCATTTTTTCGCATTTGCTACTCACCAATAATGGATTCCCCAAAGTTGCATTTGTAAAAATAGCCTCCGCGCAGTGTTGCATAGACAAATTTCGAAATAATCTTGAGCAAATCAAGTCATTTGAGATGATTTGCTCATATGAAAAATATATGGGAAATCATGTAGCAAATTACTTAATTTGAGCAAATTAAATGATTTTTGACGCAAATCACGTAGATGGAAACGTAGTATAATATAGTTATAAAACACTAAAAAGTTAAGATTTAAAAAAAATTATATAAACTTAGAAAAACCAACAAAGAAAAACAAATCTAATGAGAAATTAAATCATCAGAGCGTTACAAATTGCAGCGTTAGTTTTACCAATGACCGATCACAACTTGCATTATCGGTTTATATAAAAGATTTACAGCTTAAACAACAACAAAAATATAAAAAGAAAATTTTTACAAATGATTAAAAAAAAAAGCTTTTCCCGCCAGCAACAACAGTGGCATAACTGAAAAAATAGATGTTTTTCAGAACTTATAGGCAAGAGAAGTTTTAACATTATGTATTTACAAGGAAGCGAATAATTAAGGGGTTTAAATGCTGGCTGCAAAATAGCAAAGGCACAACAAAAAATTGCTTTCAAACAACGTAATTTCCCCCTTACATTTTTGTCCTTTTTATTTACTTTTCTGTGCTGCTGTGGGTAACATTGTGAATAGATAAAGCAAACCCAATGTTGTAATTTTTCAAATGTTGCTGTTTTGTTAATTGATATCTTTTTTTCGTTTGCTGCCTTTTAAAGAAGAGAATACAGCTTGTTTGGATCCGCTTATTTGGTCCTCTTGTGGTACTTTTACACACAAAAAATAAGCCAAATAATCTTTACTTAAATCAAGCCGTACGGATTTTCTTAAAACAAGTACGGATTTTCTTAAACCAAGTGTGATTTATCTAGTACGAATTTCTAGCTTTTAGTCACATTTAAGCCAAAAGAGAATGGATATAAAGTCGAAGCCGTACTTGATGTAAGCTTAAAATGATTGCCTAAAACGTAAACAAAACAAGACATTTTTTTTTTTTTTTTTGCTTTGCGGAGTGTTATAAAAGAAGAGTTTTTACTGGGTGTCCACCGGCAAGGTATACAATTTGTTTGTTTATAATTTTTGATTAAATTAAAGAGAATGGATCTTATATTGATAAATGTTTTATTTAATTGCGGCAGTTATGTATGAAATACAATATCAGATAAATTTCCCCCTCTGCTAGCCTCACAAATGCGAGCCCTTTTGAGGACATTTTTCATTACATTCTCACACATTTTACGCGGTATTTCATTAATTTTATCACGAATATTTTGTTTGAGTTGCTTTAGCGTTTTTGGTTTGTTTGCAAAAAAACTTTGCTTTTCAGATATCCCAATAAAAATAAGTCTGGAGCAGTCAAATCAGGTGACCGTAAAGGTCAAACAACATCACCATTTCTTAAAGAAACTTGTTGTGGGAAGAGGTCATGCAGTAATTCCATTGTTATCCAGACTGTATGCGATGTGGCACCGTCTTGTTAATACCACGTGTTAACCAGGCCCAAAGCATGCAATTGTGGAATTAAAAAGTTTTCAATCATATTACGATATAGCTCCCCATTGACAGTTACTGTTACACTGTTTTCAGTTTCAAAAAAAGTAAAGTTCTCCTGACCACATTGCACACCACCCTGTCCTTTTTAATGGATGCAAAGGTGACTTATTTATAATTTTAGGGTTTTGTATATATTCACATATCCATTCAAATAAAAATTTGCCTCACCACTCAATATGATTTAAATAAATTTGCTACTTCACGACTGCCAAATATGTACTGTCAAGACTAATGTTTACCAAAATGGCGGCAAAACAAAGTAGTAAACCTTGCCGGCGGACACCTTGTATTTTATATTTATTTTATGCATATTTAATATCTATTATTAAAAACTTTTTTCTAAAATTTTCGTAGCTGGGATCTGAACCTGGGACTCTTTGAACTGCAACACTAACGCGCTACAAGACACTTTGATTTTTTAATGGTAAAATATATATATTCAAAAATAACAAGTTTTTTCTGCTTGATTTTTTTAAGTAATTTCGAACAGACTTGATTTAAGAAAACCTAAGACGGTTCTCACTTAAAAATTTCAAATACGACTGTAGATAAATTCAAAACTAATATTCTTGATATTAGAATGTGTTTTTTCTTTTTGTGTAGAGAAAGGTATTAATAGTGGGAAAAGAAGTGAAGCTAAGGTATAGAGAAGAATTATAATTAAAAAAAAGGAAAAGCTTCTGGCGGAAATCGAGTCCGCGACCCACAGTGTAGTGATTTTAAAGAACGAGTGACCAAAAATAGAAGGAGTTATCATAAAGAAATAAAAGTTGACACACATATCTTTTAATTGATGAATTATGATCAGACTAAAATTTTATCACTTCAGCTTAAAGGATTTGTGTCTTTTCCATTTATCCTTAAAATGAAAAAGGACGCAACGCAAAGATTTTTAAAATTTTGTACAGATATTAAATGTAACATGGTTTATGATCTATTTAAAATTCTTTTATTTCCGAGCAACGACATACCTATGTCAAAAGTGTACTTTTTTAAAAACGTTGAAATTAAGAAAAAACTAAAAACTTATTCCCTTTTTACATTAAGTACGAATACTTTAATAAATAAAATATATATTAACCCAAAATTTTATGACAAACTCCAAGGATTTGTTTCGTTTTTATATATCCTTTAAATTAAAATTTCCTAAAATGATAGTTTAATAAAATGTTCTGCCTGGCCTGTCAAAACTTCTTTTAACTACGCCTACCCTTAATATCCTTTTTCCAAAAAGTACAAAAAGATAAAAAAAAATCCGTTTTTAATTTGGCACATATACTTGAATTGATAAAATATAATCATTATCTTAAATTTTATCACCTCAACTTTAAGGATTCGTGTCATATTACTAAACTTTGTATGGGAACCCCCCTAGGCGATGGAGATAGGAGGTAAGTATGTTATAGGAATATGTTTTGGAGGGGAAGCTAACGGTCGTCTACTTTATTTCTCTAATGCTGTTTCTGGGAAGTTATAGGCGTTTTTACATCATTTTTTAATGTTTTAAGAATATGTTTGGGAGGGAAAACTAACGGGAGTCTGTGATACATTTTATTCCTCTAGGGGCGACTCCAAGACATGTTGTATGAGTTTTTATCCTAGTTTTTTCAAAATTTGAATGGTAACCATGTTAAAGGCTGGAGGTAGGGGATAAGCATGTTTCACAAAAATATTTGGGAGAAAAAATTAATTGGGGTCGGACTTACCTTTTACTTTTGTAGGATTACTCTGGAAGCTGTAGGAGCGATTAAAACATATTTAAAAAAAAAATTTGTATGGCAACCCTATTAGGGGGCGGAGATATAGTGTAAGTATGTTCCACAAAAATGTTTATGGGGATAAGAAGTGCGAGTCGGTCTTACATTTCACATTTTACGAGGAAACTTCGGGACAGTTGTAGAGGTTTTGTGTAAAAATTTTAGAGATATAAACAGTTAGTCTTGGCTTTTGGCTTAGATCTCAGTCCGCTATCGTGCGATTTTGCCGAATGGAAATAGCGATTTGCTGGCAGATATTTCTTAAAGTTTGATACCACTCACGGGTCTATGCGACATCAGGGGATTCAAAAAGTTATTTTCATATTCTTATTCTATTCATACTCTTATCACTTATGTGCAGGGTATAATAAAATGTATTCAAAATTCTAGTTTTAGTTTTTTTTTTTTTCATTCAAATAATAAACATATTTTGTTTAGATTAATTTTTTTTTAACAATTTTTTTTCCTTCCACTAATGCCGGCCGGTAAAAGACTTCTTAACCAAAAAACATGCAAAGTGTTCGAGTTAGATAAAAGTAAAATGCAATTTCATTAAGACTATACAAGTAGAAACTCAGAAGGTAGTCATTGAACTTTTCACTAGAAAAACTCATAGAATTACATAAAAATAAGAAGAAAAATACCAAAAATAAAGAAGAAGACTTACAAAAGTGTTTACAGATAAAATAAAGTAATTAAACTAAAACTTACCTGCAAGGTATAAATCGATCCAGCGATGACGTTGTAGAAGCAGCTTCAAATGAATTAAATAAATTTCTGGCAACGGGACTACAATGTTTTAAAATACGTTTCTCATAATCCGGACTAAACATTTTATATGTTGTGTGATGTTGAAATTCTTTGGGTCTAAAGTCTAAAATCTTATTATACCTTAAATTTATACAATTAAATAATTTCTATTTAATTAATTTTTTTTTATAACTTCTTTACAATAATTTGGCTTGAAATACTTTTAGCTGATTTTTTTTTATATCTGAAAGAAGAAGAGAAAAAAGAAACATTTAAAATTATTTGAAAATCATGTGAACTATTTCATGGTATGTATAAATAAATTACAATTTAAATTTTTTTTTAAACTTAAAGAAGAGTTTAAATAAAAAACATTAAGAATGTTTTTGCCCCTTCACAAACGACGAAAAAAAATAGCAGCAATTAATTAATCAATGTCAATATCAGACATGCTACAAGCAGCAAATAAACAATTGTTGAAATAAACTTTTTTAAATCTATTTTAGAATTTAATCATGCTTAACAAAAAAAGATTTAAGTAAAAATTAATGGAAAAAAGATAAAAAAAAATCTAAACATTTATAAAGTATGTATGTTAGAGCGTGGTGTGAATACACAGGCATGACGCCTCTGGTAAAACGTGATAGAGCAAGATTGTATTTTGTTCTTGTGTTAATAAAATTTTACAAGAAAAATAATTTATTTTTCTTTATCTAATGAATTAACTTTATTTTAAAGATCAGTCATGAGTTCACAAACCAATGCACATATATTAAAAAAAATTTAATTAATAATAATAATAAAAAGCGACAACCTTTATATGATTTACTGGATCTTGGCAGTGAGAAATAAATGTCTTCTTATTCATGTCATGAATTTTAAAACCATTTGCCGGACTAAAGAGCTTAAGGTGTATTTGGTTTAATTTTTTTTTTTTTGAGTTCGTGTTACTAATTTACTTATAGACAGTTTTTTGTAGATTTATGACACACGAATTAAAATTTACGTTTATTTTTACCTAATGACTTTGTAATTAAGTGTTTGTTAAGAAATAATTAAAACTCAAGTTTCATATCAAGTTAAAATTTAATTTTTTTTTTGTTACATAAGGTGCCATGTCTTTCATTATTTAAAGATATGGTTATGGCTACGGCGTTATAGCAAGTCCGATATAATCAAATACAGTGTTGCCCATAAGTTTGGTTCGAATTGCTGTTTTCTGTGGCTATGGTTAAGTCACATATAAATGAACCTTAAATCCACATACAGCCCTATGTTCTTTTATTCCCATTTTTTTTTTATTTATCGCCAGTTACTTATATTATTTACTTTTATTTTCATTTTGTTTTGATCATCAATCGGATGATACTAAATTTATTAAATTTTAACCTTTACATATTTTATTTATTATTCTGTTATTCGATTAACAAAATTGATTTTGGTAATTTTCTATTAATTTTCATACATTAAGCAATGTGTTTGTACCCGAACGTTTGTTCGGCAAAAAGTGGTGTTCGGTCCATGTTTAGGGTTCAGCGGTTCTACAAAACTTTTAATGAAAATCCCTTGCTTGCATTTGTTATTCCTTATTTCACCCACTCTTCCAAATCATGTGCCCGTAGTGCCTTGCGTTGCTGCTTTTATGGTATTTTTTTCTGCAGTATATTTCGTCTTCTTAAAATTCCATAGCTGGACAGACCCTGATCACCTTACGCAACAATTTTTCCTTCCCTCTCACCGTTAATGATTTACCGCTTCCAATTTTCCAATAAAACCGCTAAAAAATTATTCCTGATTCTTACTTGTACAATTTCTGAACTATTTTGTAGTTAAATGCAGTTAAAATTTAAAGAAATTACTAAAGCCCAACCGAACGTTGGGTTCGGGTTCGAAGTTCAGTAAAAAGTGGCGTTCGGCCTATTTTCGACGTTTTTACCGAACACTGACCGCACTTTTCATGAAAATCTATTGCTTGTGTTTGTTAATCACAATTAAAAATCAAATATGTCGATTTTGATTTAAAATACTAAAAGAACACAACTATTTAATACTGCAAATTATGCAAAAAAAATTATTTTTTATTTAATTATCAAAATGTTTTTCTATGATTATAAGAGCATTTATTTTATTAACCCTTGAATATACTCTTGTTCATATTTTTATTAATATTCAATTTTTGAAAGAAAAAGACTTATATGTATATGTATGTTGATTTACTGAAATGGTTATTTTTGCTTGAAGAAAAAGCTTTCATTCAATGTAAAAATTTGGATTCTGTTCAGTTTAAAAAATGCATGTTCTTCGGTCAAGTGACATTAGAATGATTTACATTTTTCGTGAAAATTATGAAAAGAATCATAGTTGTTTTGTCACGAAACTTTTCTTCGCTTACAGCCGTTTTCCAATTGTTTAACCTTTTATTTAAGGTACAACAAAGCACAAGAGCACAAGAGTGTGGACTTAGTATGTAACACATGGCCTCATATAATTTTTAAATAAAACCATAAGTTTTTCCTATATGTGTATTATATATAGATTTTCTTTTAAAAAAAATTAAGCCATTTTTAACGATCCTTATAGATAGGGAAGTCGATTTAGCCATGTCCGTCTGTCCATGTTATGGTTAAAATCAACTTTCTAAAGCCCCCCGATGTCGCATGGACCCGTAAGTGGTATCAAACTATCAGAAATATCTGCAAGAAAATCGCTATTGAAATCCGATAACTGACCGAGATAAAAGCCAAAAACCAAGACTACCTGGGTTCGATTCCTGGCCGGAACAATATTTTTTATAGAACTGCCTAACAAAACTAACTATAGCCATACTGATTAAACGCCTAAAGGGATAAAAAGGGGGCAAAAATAAAAAATCTGTAACCTAATATCTTCTAAAGTATATAAGTAAGTTTTGCGTTTTCCTTAAGAAATAAAAAGACAACAATCTGGCGTCTTTTTTTAAGTTTTGGACAGAAAGGGGGAAAAATGGGGTAAAATTATATTTTGGTATTTTTTGGTACTTTTAACCCAATAAAGATAGAAACATTATTTAAATTGCGTTCGATAGGTCTTAAAAAATATGATTACTTTTTCCGTACTTTTTTTCAATTTTGGACCCGAAGGGAAAAAGAGGGTTTCAAAATATGTTTTGATTTTTTTAGGCGTTTTTTGTAACTTTTAAACCAATAAATTAAGGAATAAAATTCAAATGCGTGCGACAGGTCTAAAATATATGAGTACGTTTTTAGGTCCTTTTTTTAATTATTGAACCCTAAAGAGAAAAAGTGTTAAATTTTAGAAATAAAAATTGTTCCAAAATACGCTAAAAATAAATTTGATTAAAATTATGTTTAAGTTTTTTTTGTAACTGTAAGCCCAGATTTTAATTTATTTCAATAAATGGTGTGATCATATATCACAATTAGCCTAAATAATATCTACTTAGATATTAGGAGTTAGGGCCTTTCTAAATTAAAGTAATAATATGTATGTAGTCATTAGAACCAGCAATTCCCTACTGATTGGCTGTCAATTTTTTTTAACACAACAATGAGTGTTAGGCAAAGTGTCAAAAAGTGGTGACTATAAATTTTTACTTAAAAATAAATTTTTTTAATTAAATTCAAAATTAAAAACTGTAGTTTAAAACTAAGCGTAACACTTGAATAAAAATAGGCATACAAAACTAAAATCTAAAATATATTCACGCATTTTTATAAATAAATTGTAAAACATGTTTAATTAACGAATTATTAAAAGAAAAGACTTGCATTAAAATGACATTAAATGGGGAAGAACAAACAAAAATATACCCCAAAGTCCAACCGTATGCGTCATATGTATGTATGTGAAGTTATGTATGGCACGTGCGAACTGCGCTTGCGTGTAGAAACAAATTAAATTAACTTTTTTTTAAAAACTTTTTTACACTTTAAAACGTTGTGTGATTAAAAATAAAACAAAATGTATTTTAATATATTATTTACCAATTTAATAAATTTAGTTTTTTTTTATTGCAAAGACAAAGAATAACACTTGTTGTAGGTTTAAACAAAATTTTACAACTATTTACTTTAAAAAAATAAAACAGTCTTTTATAAAACTTAAAAGATATTTTTTTATATATACATTAGGGTAATCATGTTATTATTGGATCGATTGGGAAAATATGCACTAGGTAGTAAAGAAATACGGACAAAAAATTCATTTGATAAAAATTAATGCAAAAAGTATCAATAGAAAGAAGATAAGAAATATTTGTCAAAAACAAGCACTATTGTTAGTAGGTAGTTAAAAGGCATTATAAGGTTTGCAAGATAAGAAAAAAAATTTTAATGTTAATTAGAAACCGAATGTGCAGCATATCGTCGTGTGAGTTCTTATTTGCTGCACGGTACATTTAATAAAAATAAGTTTGGAATTTTTTTACATATGACTAATTTGTCCTTTTATAAAATTCCTAATGAATTTTTCTACATCTATATTATATTGGAAGATACTAAGCTTGGCTGAGTGGATAGAGCGTGCACCTTGCAATCAAGTGGCCCATGGTTCGGGTCGTTGTTGAGACTTGTAATTTATACTTAAACATGAAATGTATACTTAAAACATAATATATATTTAAATTAAATAAACATAAATAAATAGAAAGAAATATAAACAAATAAAAAAAACAAAATAAATATTATTTTTTTTTTCTTATATAATAATTGGCCATGAAGGATTTCTTCGTATTGATTTTTCAAATAAATAAATAAATTAATTAATTAAAAATACATATACAAAATTCAGTCGCAAATAAAGAAAATCAGCTAATTTTTTCTTTTATTTGTATTAAATTTTAGATTTCTTTGTATTTTGATAAAATCAATTTTAAATTAAAGTTTTAAATTGAATATGTTAATTGATAGGTGGTAATCTAAACATTTTTTTTTTTTTTCAAATCAACAATTTTTTTAATTAAAAATGATTTTTATTTTTTTCTGTGTATCGACCTGTTTCAGTAAATTAGACGTGCAACAATGTTATTTTTACCATTATGTTAGGGAGATTTATCTAAATATATTAAAAGCGTATGAATACAAAAGTTTTTAAATGATATTGTTTTTTTTTATATTTTAAGCGTAACTTTTAAACATAAATACAAATTATCCTCTATAAAACAAAGAAACTTCAATAATACGACTTGACGCTGACGAATAAAAGAATTTAAAAACTAAAACAAATAAAACAATGTAAATATGAACGAAATGAATATTTGTTTATAAGTGATAAAGACTCCCCCTTATTTTGCCTGTTGAATTGAAATTTGATAAAACAGGAAACTTATATGTACATTAAAACATTCACTCAATTTATCATTAAACATAAACAAATGGTGACGGTTAATTCCACGTAAAACAGGCCGAATTTGGAAAAAAAAAATTTTTTCGTTAATAAAAAAATCGATGAATCTACGTCTAAATGAAAATTAAAATGATCAAAATATAAATAAATTGTTTCATCTTTTCTTATTATTTGTTTCACAAGAGCTTAAAATGATCACATACTGAATAATTGGCTCTTCCTTTTTTTACGTTTTGATGAAATTGTCACCCCCATCACATTTTATAAAAGGATTTTCTTAAAGAAAAAATTGTTTTTTGTAGAAAAAATTAATCAAATACGATTAAAAATACTTTAAACTACCGTACAAATAAAAAAAAATAAAATTAACCAATCTTTAAGACTATTTTACATAGCTCAATCTAAAAATTCAAATTCTCTTAAAGTTCAATTTGGAAGGTCACGCCCGTCACAGTCTTTAAGTGATCATTGTGAGCAGAAATTTTTTTATTGTAGTGTCTACTTATTATTAATCGCCTAAAAACATACCATTCTTGGAAATCATAGCCTTTTTATACCCTTCACATGGTGATAAGTGTAAATATCAGTTTGTCATTCCGTTTGTAATTTCTTGATTATCTATCCTATAGAGTATATATATTTTGGATCCTTATAGATAGGGAAGTCGCTTTAGTCATCTGTGTATCTGTTGAAATCAAGTTTCCAGAAAAAATTTAAGCACTACAGACCAGGCATTGGTGGCAAACTTTTAAAAATATCCCTGAGATGATCGCTATTTAAAGTAAGCAGAATTGGTTTTCCACGGACCTATATATATGCAATATACTGTGATTGTCCCAGTTTTCCCAATTTTTTTACAACAAATGCTTTACAAAAATGTAATAAATGTAACCAACTGGCAACGCTGTTAAGCATACATATGGATGTAAATAAATACTAGAGGCCAGCCCAAGACGACACTAAATAAGGCATCATCTCGAATTTTCAATTCATTTCATATACCTTACGTGTGCACACACAAAAATAAGTACTGCGTTGTATTGTTCGCCATCTCTTTTGTTTACTTAACTTAACTTAAATGAAAAATATATTCACAGTTAAGCACATTTAAGCAAACAACCACGGCACATCAATTCATCATGATCGCACACTTCCATTTCAATTCATCTCGAAACTTTACTGTTGGCGGGATGTTCCTGGTGTGATAGTTATAAAAAACGGGGGTTGATTTTGAATGTTCATATGTATGTAATGCAATGTAATAACGCATGAGTTTTATATTGTGCCTGCTTGTGTATATGTTTGCTTGTGTATGTACCCACTCAACATTGTGTGTATTATTATTAAGTCTTAAGTCTTTGTTGTTGTTGCCACACCATAGGCACAGTAATTTTTTTTTATCGACCACAGTGCCTAACACCACTCTTTATTCTTAACTACTCTACACTGCAGCACAAAAACTGTGTTAGCTACTCTACATTTCAGCACTTAAACCGTTTAACCGCATAATAACACAAGAATTAGAAAATTATGCGGTTCTTGAATAAGCTTGAATAGGACTTGGTGCAGGTCTCTAATAAATACGCATCATGTTTCTGTATGTATGTAGGTATGTATGAACATGTGTTTTTGATTTCGGCACCCGTTTGTCAATTCAAACGCAAAAAAATTAAGACTGTTTTAATGAAAGGAGTTTGGCAGTTATAGCTTACTATTGCCGTTTACACTCTTTTAAAGGCAATAGATATACATCGCTACAATATACTAGGTACAAATTTTGCAACATGTTTATGCAACCAGGCATGTTTCATTGTTGCTTGCATATTTTGCAGTTATGTTTATGGTTTCATTTCATGTTGAATTCGAGGTTTTAAAAATTGTTTGATATTAAATGGTTACATTGATGTTAATTGCATAGTGTGAATCGCTGTTTATGGTTGGCATGAAACATTATTGATTAACGTGTTGCAAAAACACGTTGCAAAGTTTGTACCTAGCAATACGTGTATATTGTTTTGCTTAATTTGTTTTCTGTTTTTTTAAAAGCCATGGTGTGTGTGTGTGTTTGTGTGATCGTTGTTATACTCTTTACACAGTGGTAAGGAAGGGTACGTATAGGGTGACCATCTATTTCTAGTTCGATGTCAGTAGGATTTTTAATTTTTATAGTCTTAGAACCACCTTTAATTAGAGCAATCAAATTTAAATCACTCCCTGGGTCGATTAAACCCTTTCCGTCTGGGTGCCATGTATTCTTGTAAAGAAAATATTTGATTCAAAAAATAAATTTTCAAAAATTGTTTAATCATTTATGGGGAGCTGTCGATCGACTCAAAACAAGACTAAAATAATTTTTAATACACTTTTTTCTGCTATAATTTAACAAATTTTAAAGGAAAAAAATTAAAATTTCAATTTATCTTGAAAATTCAGTACAATCATAACATATTTTACAAAATCAGTACACAAATTTTTAATCAGTACACCAAGTAAAAAATCAGTACATGTACTGATGAAATCAGTACGAATGGTCACCCTAGGTATGTATCTGCTTATCATTTCGTTTGTAAAATTTTTTACTATCCATTTGCGACTCCATAAAAAATATATATTTTGGATCCTTGACAATAGGTTAGCTGATACAGTTGGTTAAATGTTGTGATCTTTCTGTTTCGAAAACTATAAAAGCTATGTATTTTAAGCCCACCACAAATAATTATGATATTTACCTCAATTTTGTTTTAATATAAAATATTTCAATTTATTTGATTGTAAAAAGTATATTCCTTTACATTTTATCCTTATTTTCTAAAAAAAAAAAATGTGCCTTAAAACAATTAGTTCAACAAAAATAAAATAAGCATAAACATTTTTTTCTTAAAAAAACTTTTAAGACAATGTGAAGAGTTTGACCTTATTATTAAACCAAACAAAAAAGAAGAAAAGGTTAATCAGTACATAACCATTTAAAACTCTTGCTAAATCTATAAAAAAAAGAAAATGTATAATTTTTTATTTGTAAATAATGTTTATCCTTTTCTTGTAGAAAATTAATATATGGCCACTTTAAGTGGAATCACCCATATGTACCTACCTATATATACATTATATGTTAGTAGACAGATAAAAGTTTTTAAATGTATGTACATGCATTTGAGCTAATGAAGCATTGGTGACACATATTCAAGTGAGTAATGCATTTTCGTTTCACTTAAAAGAACATCATAAATTTTTATGCGAAAATTAGGTTTGTCTTTCAAATAAGAAAAAAAATAAAACGCACCTAACTTTGTTTGTTTTTCATATAGCGAAAGGAGTGTTTCCTAAATAATAAAAAAACAAAGACAAAAATTAGTTTTAAAAATTATTTTTTTATCGTGTCTATTTTCTAAAGTGATACAAAGTTAGCCTAACCTTGGGTATTTGACTCATATGATTATAAATTTAAAAGAAAAATAACTTAAGCACATACTTATGTTTTTATATTTACTTACGACTATAAAGATTCGCACAATGGGTCATATTTTAACTTTTTTTAATTACATGCGCTTATTCTTAAAGGCCTTAAATGACATACACCTAAGCCAGTGATCGGCTTATTGTGCGCTCCTAGCAAGGGAAAAATCTAGGGGGAGATAGTCGGTGATGCGGAAAAACTCCCTTAACATTTCCCAAACAACACCTCCCAAGTGAGCTACATCTGGCAAAACATCAGACATAAAACATCGGACTCTGGCCCGTGCAAAATCACAGGAAATTCTTTATGGTTTCGATGTCCTCTCTTCATGCCCTGCACTCGCTGTCCTCTGCAACTCCCATCCGAAGAAATTGTGCTCGTTTGTTTGAATGACCCGATGATGAGTGTACTATCTTGCATAGTTCAGATCATTCGCCCATTAATTTCTGATCACCCCCTGATGACCAGGTACCCATATTATGCAAACCTGTTCATATATCGAGGATGATACCTCTTGCACTGCAAACCCATCCGCTTGACTATTTGTACAAATGTTAACATCCATTGGGTCTGCGTGTGCCCTAAGCCAGGGCAGATATTTCCTGATTGTGGTCAGGGAGACAAAGGCAAATTTTGGTCAAGGATGCCTTGTTTCGTTTTCTTCTCTGCTCCAGAGTCATCAGTTAAACACCATGTTCCTTCGGACATTTGCCCCAAGCTCCCGTCCAACCAGGACTGCCGATCTGGTATCAGCGCAGTGCAGTTTGCCTTTGCCTTTACTACAAATGCATTGAATTAAATTGGCAACTCAACGTTTTCATTTAAAAAAATTTAGTTCTTAGATTTTTCTAAAAATATGGCAACACTCTTAGTAGAACTTGTTGAGCAGTGTTCAGATTATAGGGCTTTTATTGTATTTTACATTTGACAAATAAAAAAAAAATTTATGAAATGGTACGCTGTTTAACGTCCCTTTACTGAAAGGGGTGACACTGACTCTTGTTCAGACAATGGAAATATCTGGGAGCCATACTAAACAGTAATCTGTCTTGAAAGCAAACGTGGAGGCGAGAGTAGAAAAGGTACAACTGTGCCATTAGCAAGACTTTGGGCCTTAGTCCCCGGTGGCAGAACCGATTCTTTTCTATTGAGCTATGACTATGGGCTCTAGCGCAAATCATCTACATGTTGAGAGGACGATGCGCTATATGGCGATTCTGTTAACAGCGCGCGGATATTCTGACAAAGGATCTGATGCTGAACATTACGATAAGACTACATGCTGTTGGTGGATGTATTCCAGAAATATCGAAAACTTCCCCGGCCGCCGAACCGCCATTAGGTCCATTACAATTTCTACTCCACATTACAGCTATTCCGCGAATGCAGAAAATCCTTAAACTGGATGGCAGTGCATATCACTCTGGTATAGGTGCGCCGACACAGAATAATGCAAGTAACTGTATTGCTAATACACTAGCGAAACTGTATTTTGAGGCGATTGACCATTTCTGTGGCATTTCTTATCTTCCTCTAAGCTAGCGAAACTGTATTTTGAGGCGATTGACCATTTCTGTGGCATTTCTTATCTTCCTCTAAGCTTCGCTGGCTGAATCGCAGAGACCGAATGGCCTTACGAACCTAGATGTTAAACCACTAGAATAACCTGGTCGAGGATAGATTCGAGACGTTCAAAATTTTTTCATGATCTGAACAAACGGAGACTGAGAGATGCCATGCCCTCTACTAACGGTAATTGTCATTTTGGTGCACATGCCAGTAGATTTAGACTGCCTTTCAACGACTTCTGTTGAAGCTGTCAAAATGCAAAGGAGATTGAGAGAATCCAACACCTCTTGGGCGTTTGTCTGGCACTGGAGAATTTCCGTACCTGAAACTTTTACTAACATTGGCCTATCATCCTTTATAAGGGATAGCGGCGGGTTCGAGTACAGGAACTGGGACGACTATCAAGCCTGATACAACTGTACCTGAATATTTTTTTAAATTTCATAAAACCAAAAATTCGTATTGCAAATTTGTTTACTTCTTTGCCGCATGGTACATTTTAAAAATAAATTTAGACGGAAAAAAAATAAATATGACAAATGCGGCTTTTTTTTGTTCGGAATCTTTTTTTACGTATCTCAAATATTTTTGATTGTATCAAGTTTCAACTTTTCTTATATCCACAATTTCACAGTTATCTGACCACTGATTTGCTTGATGATTTACTTTTTGCGATATTTACATTGAAATAATGTGAAATAATACAAAAAAAAAGAAAGCTAAGATACACGGTATACAATAATATAAGCAAACAAAAGCATTTGTTTGCACATAGCAAATACACCCTTTTGCCGCACATTAAAGAAAGGAAAATTTGTTAGTGTTAAAAATCATCAAATACGGCACAAACAGTTTTTGTCTTTCGTTGGTTAAATCTCAATAACTTTTAATATTTTGTTCAAAAATATATAAGAACTTTAGATTTAAAAAGAAATCTAGCGAGTTAACTTATCAAAAAAATAAATCAAACTTTCCTTATCGTTAATTTCAAATACACTTTGTTGTGCCGTAAGGTAAATAAGAAATCACACGACAATGTAAACAATTATATCTACATACGTTGCCATTTTTTGTTGAAAAGAACTGATATTAAAGATAAGATATTTCATTTAGATTATCTTATCGGTTACTTTTATCATAAATATAACAAACAGCTAATTGTCTGGCCGATAACATTTTAACTTTTACTACTGACAAGTTGTAGTAACTTATTATTACGATGCATTTAATGCTCTTGTTTCCATAAATTTTTTTACGATGATTAATGCCTAAATTTATTATATTGTCAATATACTCAAATACATCATAAGTGAAGTAACAGAAGCAGGTAAATAAAATGATCAATAATTTAATAATGTCTTTGTCTAAAAAAGAAACCGATACCTGTCGGACAGCTATCGGTTTCGATGACAACCCTGGAAGTTTTATTGAAAAATCCGTGCCGCCCAAAACCCAAAATCATAACAAAAACTTTGATCATTAACCAAAACCTAAGGGGTGATCGTATGTTAAGCCTGGAAAACCAGATAAATCGACACATACTTTAAAAATCCATGGGGCTTAGGTAACAGTTTGTATTTGTATTTGTAGGGTCCTATCAATTATAAACTGTCAAGTGTAGCCAGACTATTAAGAAGAACCTGCACTAAATGCAACTGATTTATTAAGGGCTATCATTGGCTTATGCAAAGGGGTCTCTCTGGGATACGCCTCACTTTAAAACAAAGTACATACATATTCGAAATTGGCTTGATCCGTTTAACAACCAATAAAAATGTAAAATTATCGGCGTTGCACGACTAATTGGATTTTTTGACTTATTAAAAAACCTTAATCGATGATCTGACTAAAATCAAAATTTCAAAATCGATTATTTGCTCCATTAAAATTAAAACCCGATTTAATGGATACTCAAGTATATATTCTGCCAAAATTAGTTTGTATTAGAATTAAGTGTGTTCCATAACTGCCCCTGGCATCTAAATATTTTTGCCTCTTAAATGAAGATATTATAGTGAAAATACTTTTAAGCAGGTTTGAAGTAGGCCTGTAGACCCATTGTGAATCCCTTTAGAAGAGTCGAAAAAAGGTATAATGATACAGGAATAAGAAAAGAAAGCAAGAATGCTATCAGTGAGAAGTCAGAGTTCGTAAATCACGCGTAGGCGCCTAAACCACCTATCTACCTAGCCACCCATCCCCTTTTATGAATCCTATAATGTTCTTTAGCCCACAGCCATCTAAGAAGCGCCCACCCAGCCACCTCTATCGGCGGATCTGCAGCCTTTGGCAGTTGCAGACAAGGTGTTCCACAGTCTCTATCTTCTCCTCATCCCCGCATAACCTGCAGAAATTCAGAGAGTTTATATCCCATTTACTCATTATATATCTACCATCGCAATACCCTGTAGAAGTTCAAATAATGCACCTCTTCTTGACCAGCATTTCAGTGCTTTTCCTGTCCAGTCTGTGCCATAGAAGTCTGGAAAGTAATAATCAGCCCTGCCCCTCTAGATTTGGCCCACTTTGTCTATTACCCAAGTCCCTATCAGTTTATAATAGAAACTAATGGCGGCCTTACCGGCTTACAACCAAGCCCAATATTCCGGGCCGATCCTCTTCTCGTCAATTTATCGGCAGTCTCATTACCGACAACGTCACAATGACCCGGCAACCAACAGAGCCTAACCCTGCTTTTCACCAGGATAGTTCGCAAGTCTAGACCTGACATAATGTCATTCTAAAGCCTTGAGCGATCCCTGCCGGTCAACGTAGATTGTCACGCACCCTTCAATCCGCGTCCTCCTTTATCAACTCTGCGGCCCTCGTCACAGCCAGAATCTCAGCCTGGAAAACCCTGCACTCGTCCAGAAGTCTGTATGACATTCATACTCCCCTAACCACTATATAAATACCAGATCCGGTGCCCACCTCCATCTCCGATCCATCAGTGAAGACTGCAGCCTTTCGAATCCTGTTCATGCCTCCTTATCCAGAAAAACTACCTGAGGTAAGATCCCAAAGTCACCATATAGTTGCGATTATATAGTCAGTCAAGCCCGACCGCCGCAGGAGTCGACCATACCCGATCATTCCCACAATGCCGGCGTATACAACTGGTCCTGCCCTAACCATATCTCACTCACTAAGCCCAAGCAAACTCCTTGCCACCACTCCAGCAAAGAAATCTTCAATTAGAAATGTATGAGTATTTTATAGGACCAAAAATTACAAACGGTTTGACAAATTGATATACCTATTCCCCCTAGGGGTACTGAAAGGAATTGATAAAATAAATAATACACACGTATGCATGTTTATATGTTGTATTTATAATACAACGAAACCATACAACGGAAACCACCCATTTTCAAATGATCACAGATCAGCTACTAAACAACAATAACTTATAAATAGCTTAAAAAAAACTCACAAAAAAGAAAATAGCGGATAAATGAGTAAGAGAAATATGGTGAAAAGAAAACTAGCGTTTTAAACGAAATGCTAATAAAAATGTCTGGCTCCGCGGTAGTGCGGCAATGACCCCATGTCACAACAAAATAAACTTAAAAACAAAAGAGCACAAATAAACATTTTTCATTTGAATTTAAAGAAACTAAAATAAATCAATAAAAAATTTAATGTTGAAAACAAAAACTTGTTTTGAGGAAGTTAATTAAAAGTTTACAAAAAGGGGTGGGTGATTTGATGTAACCAAAAAATATTTTAAAAATAGCATTCGATTAAAATAAACCTAAAAAGCTTAAGGGGTGGATTTATCTATTTCCAGAATGAGATTCACTGTTCATTTAAATATTGCATTAATATTTTTTTTGTTTGAAAACGGTATTGTCGTACGCATGTTTGGAAAATTTTATTGCAAATTCATATGGTAAAAATTATTAAATTAATAAAAGATAGAAAGCATAAATACAAAATGAAAATATAACAATAACTGTACGTTCATCTGTTTAAGTGTAGGCAAAAGGTAATAAACATAAAGTGCTGCCGCACTAAACACCAAATCAACCACCACCAACGATGAATGCAGATGCTAGGAAAACCGCAAGGCGGGCATTGGCTTGATTATTTAAGCAACCCCGATCGATCTTTACAGTTTTTAAACCTGTGCTATCAATTAATTTGTTGTTTTGATTTAAAATTGTATTATTCTAATCAGACAATTTTAACTTGTTTGTAGGAGTGTTTTATACGTCTATACCCAATCTTACTAACAGTGATGGAAAAGTTGATACGATCGTACTTTTTTTCATACTATTGGATGATGGCAAATACCGTTTTACTTCTCTGGCTAATTTGATATTATTTACTTCTTTTTTTATATATAACATATGTATAATCAGGCGCGGATCCAGCTCAAGCTTTTGAGAAGGAAGAAGATTCTAAATGAAGCACACTATTTAAAAACTAACTTTTAGCGGTTTATTAAAACAAAACTCAACAAAAAAGTTTAATTCATTTGAAATAAATATAATTACATAAAAGGCAAAAAACAGATTTACATATTTAAATTAATATTTTTTTTGTCTCCTGTTGAAGCAAATTTGTTTGGCACCACATTTGCGTTAATTTTAATTTTATTATTTATATGCAACATTGCTAAGCCGTTTAGCCTGTCCTCTGTCATGGTTGATCTCAGCCATGTTTTAATATGGCGAAGGGTGGAAAATGAGATTTCAGCCGTAGCATTACTGACTGGCACTTAAAAAAATTAGGAATATTTTTTTGAAAATTTTGGGTAAATATCTGGGACACACCTTGCTAAAATATCTATTATATTTTCTAGACGGTCCACTGTGGGTTGAAATGGTTCGAAAGTGACGCTTAATTGAATTTTTAAAATTAAGTTTTTGTATTATTTTTTGTATTTGGTATCGGATAAAACTAGATAAAATTCTACATCACTATGTAAATTTTCAAGCATCTATCTTGTCAGCTGACTCCGTAGTGACGTGTCAAAGTACAAAATTTTTTGCAATTTATTTTTAAAAAGCGAAAAGAATAAAATTTTGGATTAAACAAGTCCGTAATTTCCAAATTCAACGTTAACAAAGTGTTGTTTTAAGAATTGAACCTTTAACTTTAGGTATTTACGTGTATAAAAATGATGTAGTGTATGTGTGAAAATATTTTTGACGATTTTTTTAAAAAAAGTCTAAAATTGGCCTATTTTTGATGTTTCGTAAACCATAACTTCGAAGTTAGTTAAGGTTGAGTTTTAAATCATATATTTTCTAAAAGTATGGGATCTTAGCTTGATAATACAAAAAAGAAAATTTGCGGTTTTGCTGCTCCATTTTTTGCTATTAACATTTTTCTGTTTGAAGTCGTGTTTTTTTCAAAGTCATGTACATGATACAACTAATCAGGTAATCTCGTCCCTGCAACAACTACAAATTAGTACACAAGTGTCAAACAAAAGCTCATAGAAAAAAAACGGTGAGTAATAATTTTTGTTGTTTTATTTTCACAGGGAGAGCGTAATTTTGACATTTTGGGCACTAATCAGCTGGGCCGACGAGATTACCTGATTCTTTGTATCATGGTCATGTATTTAACAAAACTAACGTGTATTTTGTTTTGCTATAGTCATTCGTTCAATGTTTACTATTGTTGTCGGAGGATTTAATTTTCAATTGAGATAGGTGTGTGAACAAGTTTCAGTCATCTTCATTTACGAGATTGTTAAAATGGTTTTGTATGCCTCCTACAACACATAAATTTTTAATTCATGGTCCGAAATCATAAAATATGCCCTTACCGATTGGAGAACTTTCTGAAGAAGCTCAGGAAGCCAGAAATAAGGATTTTAAAAATTATAGGGAACACTTTGCTCACAAATGCAGCCGAAAAAAGTCGAATGAAGATATTCCAAATAGATTTTTTCTCAGTTCAGATCCATTCATATCTAGTATTAATAAACAAAATAAGCGGAAAGAAAAGCAAAAATTATCAAATTCCGAACTACAGCTTTTGCTATCGCCTACTATTTCTCAAAAAATACATGATAGAGAGAGTAATGATAGCGAAGATTATGATGACGAAGGTGAGAATAAACATAATATGGTTTCTTTTTAAGTGTATGACAAGTATTGATAAACAAAAAAAATATAAAAATTTATTTCGTTCCTTTTTTAAAAAAGTTGTAAAATTCCCGAAATCCTTCAAAACCCAAATTCAGACTTTAAATTAAACTTATATTCCTACTTATGCAAAATATATATTTATTTTTTTATTTTTTAGAAAGAAGACAATATAAGGTTTTGTTTGCTTCTCATTTTTAAAAAAATCACTTTCCATTTTAAAATTACGGCGAAAATTCTGAAACAAACTATAATTTTTCCAAAAAAAAAAAATAAAAATGTCTATAAAATCGCAAAAAAAATTTTTTCCGTGTATCTTTTTTTCAGAATATGGCTTTTTTTGAAAAAAAAATTTCAAAAAAATTTAAACTACTGCTCCCATGATATAATCGCCACTTTCGGTGTTATCGAACCCACTGTGCGGTCTTTATAAATTTTCCATTTTTGTTTCCAATGCAAAATTTCAGCCTTCGATTTTGATATAAGCAGTGTTTTCTTACAAATGTTTGTAGCTATATTCTGAGGCAAAAGTTGAGGGATGTTAAACAAATAAAGGACGTCCTTTGAGAAACGTGTTTAAAGTCTTGTAAAACAGATTCAATTTAGAGTACATATTTAGCCCTCGATGCGGTAGTATACTTCGACGTCTTAAAAATTATCTTTTCTTTTAAATTTATGCTTTGGAACTAAAATTCCCATACTTGCGCAAATATTTTTGGCCTCTTCAAAAATAGTTTTAAATTCTGTTTGGGCTTCATTCATTTTAGTTTTAAAACACATTTTCAGGGTTTTTATAAGGGATGATCCTTTTTGTAAACCTATATCCTGCTTTTGTAGAATTACACTAAGCGGCTGTAAGACAGTAAGTATATTATTTGAAATATGTAATCTGCAAATTAATTCAAAAGCGCTCAGAGAAGTTCTTAATTATGAGGCTTTTGAAGACGTATCCCTATCTTTCCACTCGAATATCTTTTCCTATGCCTCTATTATGTGCTTTATTCTTACTGCAAATTGTAAAATAAAGTCATGACGATCCACCCATCGTGTTTCGCATAATGGATGATTACAACCAAACAGCTGGCGAATTGTAATTGTTTTTTTTTTAATAGTAACCAGCACTCAGGGGATGGCCCCTACACATGCATTGCATTGTGTTGGTATCAGGAAAATAGGTTATGGGAAGGAGGATAAAGGGAGTAGTGTTTGTGGACATTTGATTTAAATTTCTCGATATTTACTGTGGCAGGAAAGACATCAGTAGGAAGTTTATTCCTCATACGAACTGTGCGACCGAAGAAGGAATTCTCTCTGTAATGAGTGGTGCGATTCACTGGCCAGTCGACTACGTATGGGTGTGCTCTTCTAGAAAAACGTGTATCACGTCAACCAAACTAACACAAAGTTAAATAAATAATAAATAATTTTGTTCGCAGGTTTGGATGTAGTCATAATATTAAATTTTACAACTCAACTGAGTTGAATGAAAAAATATTTTGTTCAAAAAGTGCTCTCAAACATTTTTTGATACTCAAATGAAAACTTTATTTTCTATCACTGTTTCATTCATACCCACAAACAACAAAGTTTTCTCAACCAAATTTACCTTTAAAACGTTAAGCAATAGTTATTTAAACAAGTATTTAAAAGCGTAGGCACGCAAATATTTGTGAAAGTAAAAATCATAGTTACCAAAAAAATTCTGGACAATAGCAAATTATTTTGTTATATTTCAGTCATTTATTATCGAATTTTGCCGCTTTTAAGTAAAAACTTTCTCAGGGATTTTTCTTAGGATTTTCCATTAAAATCCGGTCTGCAGAACTTTTTCCGAAATCTCGATTTCAACAGCAAAGAAAAGAAATGGAAGATACAGAATGTAGCGGAGTTTCCCTTAGATGCATGAGAACCCTTGATATCGATAACTAAAGCTTAAATTATACGTGCCATAACATAATGCCATAACCATAACCGTTGCCAAAGAAGCCAAAATTCAAATGGTTTCCATGGTTATGGTTATGGCGTAATGGTAATTCACCCATAATCAAATACAGTGTTGCCCATAAGTTTGGTTCGAACAGCTGTTTTATGTTGTGATGGTTATGTCTCGTATTATTGTACCTTAAATGTGTTGACATTTCTGTTTAGTAAGGTTTGAAAAGTCCCCGAGAATGGTTTAACGCCAAAACATCGCTTTTGTAGTGTGGAAAATTTTGATGGCTGGAGAATGGAGTTGCCCAAATTGAATTTTTATAGATAACCGCTTGTGCCAGGGTGGGGTTTCTTTAGTAAAAAGCAAAGTATGTATATACATTTAACTCTTTTAACTACTTCTAGACGAGATATTAGCAAAAGTACTTTGGTTAAAGTTATAGATAAGATTACTATGTCTACATCATACTACAAAAGAATATTTAACACAATTCTAAAGTCAATAAAATGGAACGTATAAAATTATGCACAACTATTTGACAACCGATTTTTGCAAAGATGTCAAAAGAGTTAATTCAGTTTTATTATTTTAAAATGTTAAAAATATATTCTAGCGCTTTTAGCTGCTAAAAGAGAATTAAAAGAAAATGTTGACACATTTGGTTCTAATTTAAGGTTGGGAAGGTTGCGTAAGCACTCCCACATATCAACAGTCGAAAACATCCACAACGACCCAGCGTATGGAACTTATTTTTACTAAAATAAGTTTTCGTGAGCAATTTGAACCCATTTTTTTAAACGTTTTAACATTCAAATAGTCCATAAAGCTATCATGCTTGCCTTGAAACCCAACAGCTGTCGGAATTGCACCTAAAACAGCAACCAAAAATCCTTTTATATAGCGAATTTTGATATTGTAAGTTTATGGCGGGAATTGTAATCCCTAATATAAACATTTATGACACTTAAGTTACTACTAAATTAATAATTTTCAAATCCTATTTCGACAGCTATTTTATTCAGTGAATCCTTGTTTATTTAGAAATCACGCTTATTTTCCCGCATGTATTTGGTTTTTGATCTTATTAGGATCACGAGTAATCTGCGCGTAAATTACTTAAACTAGTCACAAAAACGCGATACACGCGCACATCTCTAATGTGCATATAAAAGGACACAAAAATATAACTAAATTCATTGAAAACTAGTTTTCGGATAGTATAATAATTGCATTTTTTTATTTAAATAAATTTTTATTTAAGAAACATTTTATTGATAAAATTCAACAAACAAACGTTACAATTAAAATCACTTTATTCGGATGTGTCGAACCTCTTACCTCGTTACTTATGTGTAGGTACTTATGAATTTTTTTAAATGAAATTAGAGGTGGCTTTGTAAAACCTATTTTTAAGGATGGACTTGAACTTATTAATTTCTCCAAAAAATTGATTTACAAACCCCTTTAAAGGTTGTTAATGAAAAATGCCAAAGTTTAGTTTTTAGTGATAATTTAAAATTGAAGTTTTCTTTCCTTTCCGTAATTTGATGAGCTCTTAAGTTCAATTTTAAATTAAGCCTTATATACAGCCAAGAATATAGGAATTAGCCATAACAAAAAAAATTTTAACAAATTTTTATATGTAATATTTATTACATCAAATTGTATCCTAGTTAAAGACAAAAAGTTGTCATTCCCGATTTATCAGATTAATTTAATTCAGTAATTAAATTTATTTGTGATAAATGTTCTATAATTTAAGCACAATTTTAAATAGCTGTATAGATTGTATAAGTTGTGACAATTTAAAATGTCTAGTACTTCGCTGAAGTTAAGTTCAGCCTTTCAGAAATATTGAATTCTAAAACTGTTATATATTGGAAAAACGCCAGACATGGTAGGTGTTCTCATTTGTATCTAAATAACATATAGTACATATGTTAACCGTGTTATTTCTAAAAGACCTAGTGCTAAGGTCCAGTAAGCCTCCTCCTGCCCTCACTATTAAACTTGTCATGTGCGCAGAAAAGTTAGTGGAAAGTGATGCAATAATATAATTAAGTTCGAAATAGAGGTCGTGATGTTGTAAATTTTTTTGCTCCAACCATATTACTCTTATGCTTCATACTTTCAAGTAGGTATATTATCGATTTATAATAGAGGCTTAAAGGGAGTTTACTAGGGGCAAACAGAAAATCTTGTTGGAGTTTCGACCATTAGGCGGCCCAATAGACATTTTTGTTTATAATTTCGATGTGCGACTATGATTCATATTGAGTACTTTAATACAACAGAAGTGTAATTTTAGGGTAGCAATAAATATAGAGTGATAACCAGTTTCAAAAAATAACATGCATAAAATTTGGCGTTTAGTTTGGTAGGTATTGCATTTTCTTAATAAAAATTATAAAAGTTTTTCGGTTCGTCATATTTTGTAATGCCCCAAACTTGTGCTATATCATCATATGTAGATCTGGCAGCAGACTTAAAAATTTTAGGTTTGTTGTTTTTCAAAATTTTTGGGTTCTTGATATATTTGGACCATGACGAGTTTATTACCAGTTTCGCAGCAGAAAGCTCACTAATAAGGTGCGTTCTAAAAGATAAGTTGTAAGCGATTTCAATGCTCAGATGTTTGTAACTATTGGCAATTTCAAAATTATCATTTTCATAATGCCAAGTCAGATTGATTATTATTGGGCCCGAAACACAACAAATTTTGACTTATTCAAATTTGCTTTTAAACACCAAGTCATACAATATGAACGTGGACCATCAATCATATCCTTTAGATCATTTTTAGAGTCCGCTAATAACACAATATCGTTAGCATATAGTAAAATTTTAACATTTACACCTGCAACATTAAGACCTTTAGGAATTACATCAGTGAGATCATTTAAATACAATGAAAATAGTAACGGGCTCAATATGCATTCTTGATTCACCCCAAGTTTGACCGAAAATATTTAGTTTAATTGAAAGTTTTGGTTAGTTTTAAATATACATATATAAAACCTGAATACAATATTGAATAAATATTGGCAAAAAAGGTTTAATGAAAAATTTTAATTTGAAATATATTATTTATGTACGGTCTACATGTCTGTTAAAATTTATTATCTTTAAACAAAACCTTTTAAGTTAGTTTGGCTTCCATAATTGAAATCTTATATGAGGTTTTGCTTTATTACTGGTTACAATTATTCACCTTTAATTTGATTGCCGTTTTGTAGACTATTTTGGTGCTTGCGTCTACAATTTATATTTAGCTTTGATAGGCAAAAAAATAACTGTCAGCAGCAAATGAAAGCTTCATTCGCCACCAAACACAATATGCAATGTGTTGGCGACATAATGTTAAATGTCTATAGCAAAAAGCATTGCCTGGGGTATGGCTTGTCAATAGTACTGGTAATAACGTCAATAGTGAATCACTACAGTTTCACTATTCACATTTTCTGCAGGGTATTAGATAAAAATAAATGTTATCTTTTTGTGGCATTTTCTTAAAAGGCCATCAGAGCAATTTTTATACAAGAAAAATCCAGCAGATTGAAAAATCTAAATTTCATATGTGTATAAAAGTAAATACTTTTAAAGATTATTTTAAAACTTACCCCTATATATTTCACTGCTTTTATGACTTGTAACTGTTTATATATTTGTATGTACATATACAATTTAATTACTAAATTTGTTTTGTTTTAATATTCTTTCTTCACAACACTTATTTGCCAAAACTTTTTATAAACAAAAATGCACTAACTTTTTTATTTGGTTGCCTTCTGTAATTTTTTTTGCTTTGAAAAGTAACTTTCTTTTTTCCTAATAAGAAAATAATGATTTTTCTCTAGTTTAGATTTGTTTGTATGTACACTTTTTCTTTACTTTTCTTTACGTTCAATTTCTAAATCAATCACTTGAGGCACACTCACACAAACTCTAGAACTGTTCTGCTAAAACGATGAAAACTGGGCAAACGTATAATTTTTATATTACATAACTATATTTCTATTAAATAAATTTAATTTATTAACTTCGAGCAATATTTTCACGATTACCAAATATTTTCTTATAGCAAATATAAAATTTTTTATAGATTTTTCCACCACCGCTTTTGTGTGTCTTTTCAAGCAAAATGAATGTGTACAAAACGAAGAGAATTTGACAAATGCTAGATAATGTCAAAAATTTCAGTTACAAATTTTTTCAACAAAGACAGAGATGTTTGATAGCAATGTTGACAACTTTAAGCGACTACAACACTATAGTTGTACAGCAATTTAAATGCATCCCATACACGTTTCAATTCAATTGTCAACTGAGTCGGTTTTTGACTATATCAAGGTTGTTATGGTTCTGTATGATATGGAATTTTTTAAGTTCGCTTGCAAGTCTTTTAATTCGATTGTGCTGTGTATGTATCATTCCCTGACTAGATTTCCAAATTCATATAAAAATATATAAATTTTAATTCGATTGTGCTGTGTGTGTACCATTAGTTGACTAGAGTTCCAAATTCATATAAAAATATATAAATTTCATAGTTGTACAAAAATTTTTATATTCAGTAAAGACGTGCGTGTCTAATAGATATCAATTCAATTAAAAAACTTAATCGACAATTGAATTGAAAAATGTATAGGATAATGATCAAGCCTATAGCTTGCGATAAACAAAGTATTGTAAGTGCTACTTGCAATATTTAAAAAATAGCACTGTTTTTGGATCAATAATTGATCCAGTGAATTTTAAAGAACACTGGTACCCGTGAGTATTATTCTAAATCACTGTTTTTAAAGCAGCGACCATAATCGCAGTTTGTAATTTTTTAAAAACATACATATGCTACATACATATTACATTTGACAGTAACATCATCGCTTTTAACATTTGCTTTGAAAGAACATCAAAAAATGTTACTTTGCATTACATATAAAATAACAATATCATAATCAGCAACTTTGAGGTCAAACGGAATTAATCACAAGAAAAAAAATGTCGCTTGCCTCTGGTTTTAATTACCCATTGAATAAACAAATATTCAGCCCAATTATTAGCAAGTATTCCCCTTGTTCCTTGTTCCCCTATTCTAAATAAATTCTTTGAAAATTTCTCCATTTTCCCAACGCAGGCTTAAAGCAAAAGAGCTGGCCACGAAAGTTCAAAATCCTCTTTCCCGCAACTTTATTCTCTCTGCCTGTTTAGAAAAGGGGCATTTTATTTTCGGAAATATTTATATTTGCGTTGATTATATCCAAAATCGCGGCAAATCAAATTTAACTTCTGATCAGGTGTTTTTCTTTGGCCATTGTTATAAATTAGTTGGTCCTACTTTGATTTAATGTTGCCAGCATAAAATGCTTTTGTTTCCAAAGTGCTTTTTCATGGTTGTAACTCTGCGTAAAATGATAAACAAAAATTCCTGTTAGCCTGTAATTTTAATTTGGACAGCACAAAAACACAAAGGAATACGCCTGAAATAAAAATTGTTTTGACGAAATATAAGTGAGCACAAAAAATGCATTCTATTTACGCTGGACTACATTTACCCAATAAACCTGAGGAATTTCTAACGTTAGAAAAAATAGATTTTGGTATAAATGTTCTAGAACTAAAGCAACAAATTGCAGAAAAATGTCAATTTGAAGCTGAGAACTTGGAAATTGTCTATAATGGGTTGCCCTTGGAAGATGATAAAAATTTAGGTCAGAGTCTTAGACCGGAAGCAGTAATTCATTGCTTTCAGAAAACAAAGAAATATAAACCATATGAGCCATCAGAGAAAGTCAAAGATCCTGAGGCGGTTGACGTTGCGCAAGTTTTGTTTTACAATATTGGCAATTTACAAATCAATGTTAGTTGTCGTGTAAACATTTTGCAAAAAATCTTTGCTGAGTATCCAGAATTTCGTAGGAATCTTGGAGCCCTTGCCCTAATTAGAGATTCAGTTTTGTTCAATACTTTACATCAGCCAGAAGTTATAAAAAAGGTAGCCGAACATTACCCGATTATTTTAGAGGCGGCCTCATTTATAGGAAGTACTGTGCGCAAAGAATTGGCTAGAAATATGTCAGCGTCAAAATTCTCTGAACCAGCTACCGATTCTACTAACTCCTCCGAAGAAGAAAACTCAGTGGGCAGTAATGAGCGCAGCAGCAGTCGTGATGACGATTCTGGCCGCAGCCAATCGGAAACAGCTCGTATACGTATGATAAGTCGACAGCAATTGCAGGCTGCATTGGCACAAATTGGATACGGCTCAGCAAATTCATTATCGAATATTGCCCAAAGAAATTCCGAAACATCTGCCGCAGCCCCTGGACCATCTGAAGCTAGTTCTACGCCTTTGTCGGCATCTACCAGTGGAGATAGGATTTCCACAGCTGCTTTTCGAAATGAGCTTATCAGAGCTCTGGGTTCTCTAGGACAACGTGCTAGCTCTTCTACCCACCAATCTCAAGAGCCCGTAGCTATGGACATTTCTGAACAAGAACAGACACAATCAGCCAATGCTTCACTCACAGACGATGGCGATATACCAGTAGTCTACCGTTCACATGCTTATGCTGAACAGTTAAGAACAATGTTGCAAATGGGATTCTTAAATCATGAGGAAAATCTCAATTATCTTAATTTAGCAAGTGGTAATATTGAGCAAGCTGTTAATCTTCTAATGGCAGCTATGATGTAATTGTCTTAATGCTGTTGAACTACTATTTATCACGTTTTAATGGAGCTGATTTTTATACTAACATAATTTTTAATTCAGTTTTATATATAACACTAGAAAGTGAACAAATTTAAAAATAAAGCAACTTAAAAAAATCTTAAATTTTTTTCTAAAAACGATATTTAATTTAGTAGGTCACAGAATATAACTATATAAAAAAAAATATGTGCTAAAGCAAGTCTGAAGGCAGTAAAAATGTCTCTTCTAACAGATTTTTATCGCTAAGAGCCTCTTCGTAAATTACCATCTTGCATCACGAGCATAAGCTTTTACAAAGACTGAAATTGAATTATTAAGCATTATAATAATGTTACTGTAACGACAATAAAAAAATCATTTTTGAGGTATCCTATACAGTAAAATAGGATATTTGCAAAAAAAAATTTGGTCGGCACTGGCTGCGCTAATATTAAGTATGTATTTACTTTTTATGATTTGAATACTTACTGTTTTAGATTTAATAAGTTAAAATATATTTTGTTTTGATCTTACCACCCATTCAATAAAGGAACCCATCCTTACATTAAACTTACATTCGTTTCGAAATTGTATATGGTGCAATTTATTAGTTTTAAAAATACGTATTTTGTTGTTAGGTTTATGTAAATAATACAAATACATAACTTATGTTGTATGTAAAAATACTATTCTGTAAAGTGTCTAAAGCACATAGAATATTTAAAACTATTTTTTTTTTAATCGTACAATGAACTGAAACGTATTCAGCAGACCATCGTAAATTTATATTGTTTGTCAATTTAATAAATTGCTTTAACAAGTATTGGAAAGCTTAAGACATATTTACTGTCAATTTATCGAGCATGGAAAATATATAAAAATATCCGCCGCCAAAACAAAACAAACTGATTGACTTACAATCAGATTTTTTGCAAGACAACACAAATTGAGCAAAGTTCTTTTAAAATTTAATTTAAAATATTTATATTACTTAGGGCAAGCAAAAAAATAAATAAACAAGTTTCCTGATATGCGTAAGGTTATTCTCAAAATCCTTAGTTTGAAATATAGTATAAATGTTAAAAACCAAGGCATCATATATAAGGTTTGCCTTATTTTTTTCGAAATCACAAAAAAACGACATTTATAAAAAAGAAGCCATTCAATGAAAAACATCCATAAACGGAAAATAAGCCTGATCGGGTTCAAGCAAATCAATTAAGTAACAAACCGTACCAGCAACACCTTCATAAAGACTATGGGGACGATCAGGAGTACGAGCACGTAACTTGAATTCTGAATTGCTTAACAATTCCATATATTTGATGGCCCTATACAGGTAAACTGGCTCATGAGTTAGGCGATGAAGTAGTAAGAAAACGTAACCATTGCCAGCTACACCGTGGCATATGCCGGGCCCCTTTCGTAAAAAGCCTTTATGCCAAACCAAATCGGCCGCTTTCTTTAAGGCCTTCATATACTTGTCTTCCTTAAATATCAAATAGGCTTTGGCTAACAGATAAACAGCACCCGGTGCTCCATGACACCAATGTACCAATCGCTTTTCACGGCCACTTTTAAGATCTTCTAAAGCGACCGGAAAGTTGCCTTCTTCATCTTGTAGCATTAAAAAGAAATCAATTGATCTTTTTATATCCCGCAGCTCAGCACTAGGAGCTGATATCGGATCTGTTCGAAACCAGGGACTATCCAACAACATATGCAAAATCGCACACAAGCCATGAGCCGCACCTAAATACTCGGTACCATGATATTGATACATCAAAGGTAATGATGCCCTCGTTTGTTTGGCATATTCACGCCCACTTGCTACAATCATTTGGCATATAGACAAGACATCGTCATCTGTGATTTTCTTCTCAGTAAGAACGTCATTTAACCAGTAGCAGCCCGATAAATAACCAGCTCTACCCACAAGTATTTCATCGCATCCATATTTTGTATGCATAAACTCCTTACTAGGCGCTATTCCGCTTTTGAAATGCAATATATCATCAGATAAGTCCTGCGTTAATTTTAAATCATGAGAAATTGCTGCAGACACCGCATAAATGCCTGCATTTCCACATAAAAAAGAATAACGTTCGGCGGAGCGTTTTTTATAGCGGTCAGCATTTGCTTTGGAATTTCTTATAAAAGCATGAGCATGTTCCAAAGCTGGATACAGATCATGGCATTGCGATGACCTAGCCATTTTCCAAAACATATAGGCAATACCGGCATTGCCCACATACAAATCACCTCTATGATCCTCATCGTCACAGCCGGGGCGGCAATGTTCGAGAATGGCATCAACGTATGTACAAATTAGGTTCTTAACGTGTTCATCATCATATTCTAAGGGAGTTGTTTGTTTGTTTACAAAATCCGGATAGGGATTTTCCAAAAAACGTTTTTCCATATCTACCAGCTGCAGCAGTGGTGGCCCTTAGAAAATAAAAGTAAAAGGTTTGTATGTTTATGTCTGGATAGTAAAACAATCGATTTTTTCTGCACTGTCTACATGTCCTGTCTAGCTTTTGTCAGGGTGCGGTCATTTTCTCAACATTATATTTCTTCACCTACCAGTTGGTTAATTTAGTTCCCTAGCAGTTAACTTTTTTCTTTTACAATGTTTTTAAAAGCAACTCTAAGTAAACAAATATTTTATTTGAATGCTTTTATTTAGCAAAAATATTGTAGAGTTCTTCCTTACAATTAAAAGCCGGTTACTTCTTTCTGTAAAACCTTATTAAAAACAAAAACGACTACCCCAAATTTTAATGTCAACAATAGTGTCACCCAGGGTCATTAAACAAGGTGGTGTTATTTCCTCATCTGTATATTAATATTTTTGTTTTGATCCAACACCTTGGTGCCAAAACTTGCATACTTTATGTTTGTTTGCTTATATTCAAGGCGAATTCATGAGAAGGTGGTCTTGACAGATCAGCTGACTATTTTTTGCTCGTGCAATTTTCCTCGTAATGTGTCAAAAGTTTGTATATGTGCTTCTTCTTGATTTCAAAAAAATTACGAGTCGGTTAGATTTTTAAACTAAAAATTTAAAAAAGTGTTTTTAATTAACAAATAGTAAAACCAAAAGATGCGTTCTTGTGCTTTGTGCAAAAAAAAACACTGTAAAATTATTTTATTCACGTTTTTCTTCTGCAAATAATTTGTGTTTTTTTTCTAATGATGCCATATACAAATAATTTGTTTTTTTTTCAATGATGCCATATTTGTGTTTGACATTTTAGGTACGAATTTTTCGTATGAATTCGCCTTGCTTATATTCAAGCCGAATTAATTACAAGGTGGTAGCTGATGTGTCAAAAAAAGATGATTTATGCATAGAAAAGTAGGTTAGCCGTGCTGTCAACTTCACCTGTAATGCGACTCAGTAACTTATTTTTACGATATTCGCATCGTTAAAATAAGTTAACAATAAATATAACGATTTTGCGATTCAGTAAAGTTTTTAACGATATTCACTTCCGTTAAAGTCAGCTGTTATTGTTAAGTAAACGGCAAAACTTTTTAGCAATTTTTACAATCGTTATACTTGATAATTTAACGGCAATAATTTTTGTGTTGTTAGTTGTATCGACAAAAGGTTATTTTGTACATTATATATTATTTTTACTATATTTATGATTTTCGCCTTCTTAAAATTTATTTTACAACTAATAAAATACAAACGAAAATCAACTTGTCCACTATCGTTAAAAACGTCTTGGTGAATCACTTAACCGTAGCAGCAAACAATAATTTCTGTCGATAAATATGACGATTGTCGAATCGTTAAAAGTTACTGAATCGCACTACTGGTCCATGAATTCGCCTTGGTTGTATTACTGCAAGATGCATGTATATCAGGTGACCTCGGTTAATCAAAAAATAAAAGAATTTGTTAGTTTTTGTTATCAGTCTTCGACATTTAGTTGTTTTTTGTAGAACCGATTGTTTTTAAAGAGTAGGTGTTTGTGTCTTATGGTTATTGGTGCTTATTTTAGTAATTGCGCTACCACCTTTATATTAATTATCAAATCAGATGTGTTTCAACAAGGTGGCAGCGTAAGTACTGCAAATACTAACCCAACAACCATATGACATATTTACAATGTAAGTCCACAGGCAAACAAACTGCTGCTAAAAACACAGCCAAACACATAAGCAAGGTGTAATAATAAGGTGGCCTCGTCCCTACAAAAACTTCTAGAATTACGGAGCATGCATACAGTTCCAGCCATCATGTCAAAATCGCCATATATTTGCTATTATAATATTATATTTATTGTAAGTATACATAATATCTTGTAAAATATTCTCTATATAAATTTGTCAAAATAATTAGAGTCCGTATACTGGAAACATAAGTCAGCTGATCAATTGCTCCTACCTCATTCAATGTACCTTGCAATATAACGAAAAGGATGAAACCATGATACAACTCATCAGGTAGTATTGTCCCTTCAACACCTAAAATTAGTACCAACGTGTCAAAGAAAAGCTCATAGAAAAAAAAACGATGAGTAATAATTTTTGTTGTTTTACTTTTACAGGGAGAGCATAAATTTGGCATTTTGGCACTAATCAGCTGGGCCGACGAGACTACCTGGTTCTTTGTGTCATGGATGAAACTTTTCACATATAGCTGTTGAAGCAAAGCATAGAGCATAATTAGCAGCTGATGCTACGCTACCACCTTGATTAAAATTTAACATTACCGGTTATCAACCAGCGCTGCCAGCGAAATCTACGAAAAATTACAAACTTTCACCCTAAAAGTTACGTTTTTTCATTAAAGAATTAAAGGCGGTGGCACAATGAATCCGTCATCCGTCATACGTCGCCTTTTTTAACTGACAGCTAAGTTAAATAACATGGTTTCTTATGAACAATGTCACATTCAGTACGTCTCCTTCAACGCAACGTACTAAAGTTGGGCAACTTTTAACTTTCAACGTACGTCAAGTACTTTGACAAGTTGCATGGTGAAATTATGTGTACCAGGTGGTGTTACGAACACAACTGATCGACTTTTTTCATGCATAAATCGAGGCTGCGTATTCAAAATTATTTACTTTTACATATCTTTTTTTGATAGCTGAGCCAACGAAAACTACAACAAAAACAATAGTTATATTCACCAAATTTTGTTGTAGAACCACCACCACCTGCTAATTTAACATCCGTTTATAAAGGATTCTATGTGACAACCTCTTGCGTTGTTACGTTAACGTCAGTTAAAAAAGGCGAAGTATGACGTATGACGGATTGTATGTGCCACCGCCTTAAAAACCAACCAATAGTTTTTTCTAAGTTTAATTAACAAAAAAACGTTAGTATATAGTATTTCATATACACATAAAAATTATAAGGTACTTGTTTCGCAAAACACAAAGCATACATATTTTATCATTCATTTATGTTCGAGCGATTCCACATAATGCGTCTGAAAAAGGGGAAACTAATTTTTTCTAAATTTAAAAGATAATGACCATACTTTTCAAAAACTTCAATTTTTCTCCGTAGAACAAAGAGACTCACACCATCGTTTGAGCTTATCTGCATAAGGAATTTCTCATTAATACATTTCCTGCATCTCCTTTAATTACTATCTTCTCACATTTGTGTCTATTTTTTATATTTTTATTTGTTTTTAAAATACTAACAGCTAAAGCGTTCAAATTTTTATGCAAAATTTAAAACCAAAAATCACTTCACATTTTATTGAAAAACCAAATAAGTTTCTTAATTTACTTGCGGCGATTATTGCCACCAGCTCCAGACATAATCATAGCAATACGGATGAATATATTTAACACATCCATGTAGATTGAGAGGCTTCTGCAAAATAGAATACACCAAATGATCTAATGTCTCAAATAAGTTAGGTTAAATGTACATACGCATTAATAGGATCAAAGGGAGCCATTGCGTACTGGGGATAAACTTCAGCTTTTCGTACAATGCGTTGGGTGTCGTAAAGCAAGAATCCGCTAAATAATATTAAACCTCCGTATAAAGACAATGAAGCCAATCCTAAAAACGTATAAGTTTATGACAATTGTGAGTATATTTGCGCTTCCATTTACTTACCAGCTCCCAAAGCTGTTGTAGGTGGCAACCACATTCCTGCTAGAGATGAAGCCATTACCAAACCCAAACCAATAGCTAAAGGACCACCCATATACAAAAACTTGTCACTTGGTGCACAAACTGCTATAGTCGATAGACCACCAGCTATACCACCTGTATAAAGAGCTGCGCGAGTCAACAAAGGACCACCGAGGAAACATAAGGGCGCAATAACACCACCCAAAACAGCACAATGAAAAGCCCAGGCCAACTGTTTAGCCCCAACTCCTTCTTTGTATGGAATAGACTGTGTCATAGCACCAGTGCCAATAACTAATGCAAAAGTTGCTAACGTTGACTAATGTATTAAAATAAATTAAATGTCAATAAAACATTTTTAACAATCACAAACTTATTTTATACAAGTATGTAGTACACTTACAAGCCAACCATTACGCGTAGTTAGTTCCAAGAGACGTGGAGAACGAAAAACAGCAGCTGCAGTTAAAGCGGTAAGCACACAAGAAGCTCCAAAATATCCATAGGTTGTGTGAAGGCGATCTCTAACATATTGAGGCCACAAACTTGAGAAAAATTTTGTATTAATAAGTATGTAGTTGTAAGAAAAGTTTGTAAGTAAATGTAAGTAATGACTTATAATAAACAGAAATTACAATAGTTTGTAAATAAATAAATAAAAATTGTCAACCAATTTAAAACTCCCTTTATGGTCAGTTTTTTTTTTATTACATAATTAGATCTGTCAATATCTGTTTAATATTTCCCCATAAAACGTTGCCACTATTTAAAGCAAATAATTGGTTGATGCGTTTTGCCCTTAAATAAGTTTATTTTTTGGGGTAAATATTCTACAAATCCAACCTTTCCCCTTCTTTTTTTTTCGTTATTACAAAAAAATCTGTTTATTTCTATCCAAAAAGTTAAGTTTATCACAACCTTACGAGATTTTTTATATTCTTATAAACTTATTATACATCGAGTCAATTAAATCGAAAATACTTACAGAGAATTATTTTGTATGCTAGCGTCTTTGCTTAATCCTATACCATAGTAGCATAATGCCCCCAAGCCAATACCAGCGGCTCCAGCAGCTGCACCTTTTCCCATAGAATATGCTTAAATAGGGAAATTGTTGTGGTAATATATTATTTACAATAAGAAAAAGTGTTTTTAAATAATTTACCGTTTTCTGAAGGTGGAGCCATTAATTTTTCCTTTAAAGTTGGTCCGCGCCTTACTTCAGCTCGAGCTGTAACTGGGGGCTCCCTAGGTCCGCGAGCATATTGACGAACAAGTATGTTATTATTACAAGGTTTTACGAAACGTGGAGCCAGTAAGGATTGCTTTGCAGCAGCTGAGAATGAAATTGAACTCTTTGGTAAACGGCTGGGGAACTGCGTTACAAGCCTTAGTAACATTTTGAACTATTGTGAAATTCTTTCTGTGTAGGATATTACAAAATATGAGCATGTTTTTTAATTTATATAACACTTTATTTTAACACTTACCGTATTTTATTAATATAATTGTACGTATTATTTAATTTTTTGTTTTCACAACTTAGAAATTTCTGGTCGAATATAAAATTTTTAAACATTGACGTATGTCACAGGCCTGTGCCGAACGATTCGGAACCAACTTAGCTGAGCCGCCGTTAATTTGTTAATGTCGCCGTCAATATTTTTCTAACTTAGCGGCGAGACGTTAAATTTTCGCCTTTCAAGATGCAATAAACTCACCAATTTTTCAAACCCATTCAAACTTTTCGAACATGAAAGCAACTTGATGATCAATTTTTCCATTCAATTCGCCTTTCAACATGATCGTCAAGTAACAGTTACACAAATATTCTATCGCAAACAATGTTAACTCAATTTTCGGGTATGTTTCGTATATTAACATTTATAAATAAATTAATGCAAATAGTTTGTGTGTCGTTGTACCAAAATTCAGTCGCAAATAAATAAAAAATTTAATAATATAACAAATGTAAAATATAAAACAATTTTTGTGTTTTGTTTAACAAATATTATTCCGCAAAGTGAGCATTTTTCATTTATTTCTTGACGACGCCGTCTTAAGAAATGAAATTGATGATCAAGTTGCGTGCAGCCTACGACACGATCATCAATTCCAAGAAGAATTCATACAAGGTGGTCGCAGTCGAAAAATTCGTACCCATAATGTCAAACACAAATATGGCATCATTGAAAAAAAACACAAATTATTTGTATATGGCATCATTAAAGAAAAAACACAAATTATTTGCAGAAGAAAAACGTGAATAAAATTAATTTTACAGTGTTTTTTTTTTGCACAGAGCACAAGAACGCAAAAGTTATTGTACGTCTTGACGAGAAAAATTCATGACTGGACAAACGTCAAACTCAATATATAAAAACCCAGTGTAAAAATACTGGATTTTTTTGATTTTGACATTTGTCTCGTCAAGGCGTTCAATTAAGCAAGCTAAATGAGAGCATGAATTCAAAACATTAGTTTCGTAAAGGAAATGCAGTTCTGTGTGTAACTATGTACTTATTTTGCTAAGTGTATAGTAGCCATATTTAACGTACTCATAACAAATCGAGCACATTAAACGTACTCCACAATAAAATTTGTTAAAAACACAGAAAAGGACTGTAAATAATTGTCATAAGTGATTTTGTTTTATTGTAAAATAAGGACTTAAAAAAAGTTAAAAAATGTCTTGTAAAAGTATTATTAACAATGACACTGTGACCAAAAAATGTGGCGAAATTGTTATAACTATAAACAAGAATGCTAAAAATACTTACACCTTTAATTGTTGGTTTTGTGACACCATTTGTGTGCAAATGAAAAAGTTCACCTTACATCTTGAACAAGAACATGTTACTCAATTAGAACCAACTATAGTTAAAATTAATGCTGAAAAAGAAAGTGTCTGCGACAACATACCAATTGGCGAAATAAAAATTGAGGACTATGTCAAGGATAACATAAAACTGGAAAAAGAAGACGAGGGTGGTATAGATTTAACGTGCACCGGTGTAAAGGTAAAATTATTCTCTAACCCATATGTTTACAACCGCTTAAACTGTTTGGTGCCACGTCGTTTGCAGGCGACCACGACGTCGAACCTTTTTTCAGTTTCAAGATAAAAGTGGTATGGCGAGTTTAACCGCAGGATGTTTTTTATAAAAGTGTGCCTGTTCATTGCAGTCGAAATTTCCTTTTTTATGCCGGTGTTGTGGTTTGCGGGCAGGTAGTTTTGGTACTAGGAAATAATTTAACAAAAAAATTAAATAATTTTAAATGCGTTGGAAGCGCCTTTCGCGCATCTCAACTACCTTAAAATCGTATATTATTTTCCCCTTGGCGTTTAAAAGTTGTCATTTTTGTTAGGACTGATTTCACCAGGGAGTTAGTTTTAGGTCTTTATTAGATAATATTCTGGGATACCATATTTGGAAAATATTTTTTTCGGATCAAATTCGAACAACCTGTTTCAAAGGCTTGTCTATTAAAATCGCACGTCATATCCCAAAAAAATATCAATTATAGATCGGTTCAATTTTTGCTCAGCTGTCATTCATTTTTTTTGGATTTTAAATAGTCGTTTTATTCATTCTTATTCGAAAATATTGCACATGATTATCTGATTTAATTAATAATTTTTTATTTTAGAATGCGTCGCCACCAAGATTTCAGGACCCCTTGGAAACATTTGAAGAAAACATTGAAGAAGTGTCTCTTCGTGCTCCTGATGAAAATGAAACACTTACTGTGTTTAATCCATATACAAGTGATATACCTTCTAAAACTGAATCGCCTTATAGGGACGTTGAAATGCATACGTTTTTAGATGCCGAACAAGTAAAATAATTTTTAAACATCAAAGTACAAAAATAGTTATAATTTTCCCAAATAATTCTTTAGCATACATTTGATTCTGATTTAAGTGGCGATGAGAATTCTACTGAGAGCGATTCGAGAATGGAAGAAAGCGATGATGAAAATATAAATAAACCAATTAAACTAGAAACAAAAGCTAATGATAAAAAACTGATTTTATCATTAATTGAAGAATACTCAAAATATCCACAACTTTGGAGTACATCGCTGGGGGAAAAACGTAGTTCCAAACAAAAAGATGATTTATTCCAAGGAATAACAAATGTTTTAAATGCAAAATTAAAAACGGAATTAAAGTTGTATATGGTAAAAAAGAAATTGAATTCTATATGCAAGCAATATGAAAAAGAAATTAAAAGACAAGCTAAAGAGCCTGAAAAGGATAAGACAACAGACAATTCTGAATTATGGTTTTATGAAAATATTAGCTTTCTTAAGTCTACAATTGAAAATAAATTAAAATTTAAAAAGGTATGTACTATGTGATCAAATTTAAATGACTTGGTCTAACTTTAATATTTTTTAATCCTTTTAGAAAAAAAGAAATTATAGAGTGGTAAGTTAAATGAAAATTATTCTGTAACTTATTAATTCGTTGAAGGAATTAAAAAAAAAAACTTAGATTTATTTATTCCCGTAATTTCAACAAAAAGATATCTATGGTGTAAATAAATAAATTTTCGTAGTCTTAAAACGTAGATAGGTATGATTTACCTACTATGGTTTTTAATTTATTTTTACTTGGTAAGTAAATATTATTTGATACTTACACTAGCAGTAATCTTTTGTTAATATTCCGGCCATTATTTCAGTTTAATATTTGTAAAAAATGTATTAGTTTTTTTGCGAAAGTTTAGTTTTATAAAAATTTGTATTTTTATCAACGAACACTTATACAAGTAATGTAAAGAACATAATCGATTATGGATTTGTCTTTATATTTTGTGAAAGTTAATGTAAGATTTAATAACTTTGTTTGAAATAAAAAAATTTTTTTAGACATTCACTTTCTTAAACAAAAAAAAAAGGGAATTCCTGATACTACCTGCACTATGTACCTTGGTATTTGTAGTAACTAAGAGCACTGCGATCCATTTTACAATATTGATGAACTGCGCATTTTCACTACTGTGCACGTCCTTATTAAAAAATGTCGAACGTATCTCATGCCAACGTATCACAAAATAATATTACAAAGAAGTTTAATTAACGTGCGATATATGTATGTATATCGCATGATTGGTGATACAAGATTGGATCAGAAAAAATTCTACCGTGAGTCGTTATCTATCAGTATTGCATGCCAAACGTTTAATACATATAACAATGCTAGATTTTTGGCAATATATATTTATTCTTACAAAATAAGCCACAAAAGACTAATGAGGGTACCCCGTTATACTAGTAAGTTCTACCAGTCTGGGGATTTCGGGTTCGATTCCTGCCAGATTGTCTGGTAAGTTTGCTTCATCCAATTTCTCTTACTTTCTAATTCTTCTCTACACTTCTCTTTTATTTAAATTTTTTCTATCTTTTTCTACGGTTATCACAAAGGAACCGAGTAAGCCCAGCCAAATGAGCGGTAGTCTTTCCTTTAAAGCTAAAACCCAAAGGGATGTTAATTTGACCGTATTGGTAACCTTGTTATTCTGATCTAATTTCAGTGTTGCCGGATCATATTTAATAAATCTCCCTAAATCCTAACAAGTAACCCTAAATTTGTACTAGTTTAAAAACAAAAACTCCAAAAAGGCTTTTACAGTTTATTTGTAGAACACTGAACATAGAAAAAAGAAAAATATCAAAAAATTCAACTAAAAACATGGTCAACTCTAAAATTTAAGAATTAAATAACCCTATTGTTGGCAACACCAGAATACTAGTGACAGTCTGGCAACTCCAGACGCTTTTAAATAAACGATATTTTTCCCTTTTTTACTTTTTGTTAGTTTTAGTTCTATTTTTGATCTTGAATAAATAACATCTTAAATATAACTTCTAATCGTTTTATTATAATTGTACCAACGTACAATCGTAACAGTGGCGACGAGGATTTAGAACGCACGTAAAAGTGACACATATGAAAATAAAATGAATAATTCAATTGAAAGTGTGATAACCAAATTGCTGGTGCAACAGAACGAGTCAGCAACGCGGCAGCAAAACTTGATTGAAACTCTTGCCGGCATTTTACAGTCATCGAATGTAGCGAACACATCACAGCAGTCTGCCAATGCTGGCCAGGAAAATTTGATGGATGTGTTGTCCAAGAGCATAAACGAATTTTATCATGATCCAGAATCAAACTTGTTTTTTTCAAATTGGTACAGCCGTCATGAAGCGCTGTTCGCAGAAGACGCCAAATCACTGGACGATGCATCCAAAGTTCGTCTTATTCTAAGGAAGTTAAATCAACAAGTGTACGACCGATATGCAGATTTTTTATTACCTAGAAAACCGCAGGAACTCAAATTTACTGAAACAATCACCACACTTTCTGCTTTATTTGACAGACAAGAGTCGCTGTTCAATGCCCGTTATAACTGCCTTAAAAATGTGAAGGATGAAAACGAAGATTTCATTTCATATGCTGGTAGGGTAAACAAGATGTGTGAAAAATTTGATATTAAGCACATGACGGCGCACCAATTTAAGTGTCTCATGTTTGTTATCGGACTGCAATCACCTGTCTACATAGAGGTTCGCAGTAAACTTATAAATATATTGGACAACGAAAAAGAGATAACATTAGAAAAACTAATAATTGAAGTGCAAAGGATGATGATACTTAAAAGCGATGCAAGCCTTGTGGAAACTCAGACGCCGCAAGTAAACGCAGTATCATACCAAAAAGATAAGCACGAACAAACCGCATTCATTAAACCTAAAAATTTTTCAAATAAACAGAACTACATTGGGCCTACACGTCCCTGTTGGCAGTGTGGCGAAATGCACTATGTAAGGGAATGCCCCTATACACAACACAAATGCGAAGAATGTGGTAAAATAGGCCACAAAGATGGGTACTGCGGGTGTTTTCGTTCAAAGAATACATTGAAATACGACAAGAAAAAGCATACATCGCACATGCAAAAACGTTGAACAAAATAGAAATGTCATGCGCACAAATATTGTGGCAACTACACCTACACAAACGCATAACGTATTGGCTGTTTACAATCATATAGAACGACGTAAATACATAACAATCACAATAGCGACTAAGCAATTAAAACTACAATTAGATACAGCAGCAGATGTAACGATTATCTCTAAAGTCAAATTGGATTTGTATAGGCAAACCAAAATTGCGCGATTGTATGCAGCAAGCAGCAGACGCCTCTAATAACCGAATACCTATAATCGGCGAGTTTACAACCCAACTAGAACACAACGATAATAAGATAACCGCCACATTATTTGTATCAAAATTGAATAATTTAAATGTGTTTGGTACCGACCTGATCGACAAGTTCAATTATTGGGATAAAAACTTAAATTATATTTGCAGTGCTATATCAGCCACGGAACAAAAAAAGGTAATTTTTAATGATATTAAAAAACAGTTCCCTGACGTACTTAATGATAGAACTGGACATTGTACGAAATTTAAACTAGCACTTAAGATTAAGCAAGACGCAGAACCAGTATTTAGACCAAAAAGGCCTGTACCATATGCGACACTACAATTGGTGGAATCCGAACTAGGTAGATTAGAGTCTGAGGGTATAATAACACCTATAACACACTCCGAATGGGCGGCGCCAATTGTAGTTGTACGTAAATCAGACAACAGAATACGAATTTGCGCTGATTACTCAACTGGGCTAAATCAATGTATGGAATCGAACTTCTACCCACTGCCACACGCAGACGAAATTTTTGCTATGATGGCTAACTGCAAAGTTTTTAGCAAAATAGATTTATCGGATGCTTATCTTCAGTTTGAGGTGGATGAAAATTCTAAGCAACTACTGACTATAAATACCCATAAGGGACTATATATGTTTAATCGTTTACCCCCGGGAGTAACATCGGCACCCGGAGCGTTCCAAAAAGCGATGGACACTATCCTTGCTGGTCTTGATGGCGTTTTTGCATATTTAGACGATGTCATAGTCGCATCACGCACCATAGAAGAAAATTCCATTAAGGTAAAAGAAGTTATAAAACGTTTTCAAGAACACGGCCTTACAATTCGCTGGGATAAGTGCGACATTTTAAAGTCGTCGATAAAGTATCTGGGACATATCGTGGACAGCAAGGGCATCCACCCAGATCCTGCCAAAGTTGAATCTATAAAAAAAATGCCACGACCGAAAAACGTATCCGAGCTTCGTTCATTTTTAGGGGCTATAAACTATTATGGCAAATTTATAAAATGTATGCGTGACATCCGACAGCCCTTAGACGACCTGCTTAAAACCGAGGCTAAGTGGGAATGGTCAAAAGATTGCGAGTCATCATTCCAGGAATTTAAGCAGATCCTCCAATCAGATCTTTTGTTGACTCATTATGATCCAGACTTACCAATTTTTGTGGCGGCCGATGCGTCCACTGTAGGAATCGGCGCACAAATTTTTCATCAAATGCCAGACGGAACAAAAAAGGCTATTTATCACGTTTCCAGAGCACTTACTATAGCGGAGCAAAAGTACAGCCAAATAGAGAAGGAAGCCTTAGCTCTGGTTTACGGATGTACAAAATTCCACAGAATGATTTACGGGCGTCAATTTACCTTGTTGACGGATCACAAGCCGCTACTTGCAATTTTCGGTTCAAAAAAAGGTATTCCTACGCACACCGCGAATAGGCTGCAAAGATGGGCACTCGGGTTGATGAGTTATAATTTTAAAATTCAGTACGTAAACACGAACGAGTTCGGAAATGTGGATATACTGTCTCGGTTTATTAATAATGAAACTAAAGATGAAGAATTTGTAATAGCCGTAGTGCAAACTGAAGACGATATACAATTTGTTTTGCAGGATAACTTGAGACACATGCCAATTACAAAGGAAATGGTCAAAATCGCTACCTCAAAAGATGACACTCTCCAAAAGGTAATCAGATTTTTGGGAGAGGGGTGGCCTTGTGCTACAAAAATGATTTCGTCCGATGTCGAGCCATTTTTCAACCGAAGAGGATCGTTGTATGTTGCCGATGAATGCATTATGTCAGGGGATCGAGTGGTAATACCTGATGTATTTCGCAGAAGAATTTTAAAAACACTACATAAGGGGCATCCGGGCGTTGAACGGATGAAGAACCTTGCCAGATCGTACGTTTACTGGCCACAAATAGATGCTGATATTTCACATTACGTTAAAAACTGCAACAATTGTGCGAAGGCAGCAAAATCTCCAACAAAGTCTACTCTTAGTGCATGGCCAACACCAGACAAGGTACTCGATCGCATACACATCGATATTGCCGGACCATTGCGAGGTAAATACTATTTCATTTTAGTAGATGCTTTTTCTAAGTGGCCAGAGGCTATACAAATAACTACAATATCAGCGAGTGAAATTGTAAAACAATTACATGCCTACATTAGCCGCTATGGGCAACCTAACGTCATCGTGTCAGATAACGGGACCCAGTTTACCAGCTCATTGTTTAAACGATTTTGCGAGGAACGAGGAATACACCAAATATTTACCCCGCCATACCATCCCCAATCAAACGGCCAAGCCGAGCGTTTTGTGGATACTATCAAGCGAGCTCTTGAAAAATCATACTGTGATGAATTTCCCGACGATAATGTTAACTTGCTTAACTTTTTATCCCAATACAGGGCAACCCCAAATTCAAATGCACCAGACGGTCGAAGTCCTTCGGAGTGTTTCATCGGTCGACGTCTTCAGATACCGCTCGACCTTCTGAAATGTTCACCAGTAACAGATAAAAAGCGAAATACTAACATGGAACATGCTTACAATATAAAGCATGGAGCAAAAAGACGAAGTTTCAACCCTGGCGATAAAGTATATGCTCAAGTTTTTAGTAGAAATAAGATGGCGTGGATTTCTGGTAAAATAATTGAGAAGGTCGGAGAGGTAATCTACAATGTATTGGTATTCACACATCGGCGAAATACTCTTATAAGATCTCATATAAATCAACTTCGCGAGCGGTTTTCAGATGAGGTTTCGCCGTTACCTTCGAGTGAAAATGTCTTGACAGAGGAACCAGGGAATATGCTCACAGAACAGACTGTAGAAGATGTAGCTGAATCAATTACAACAACTCCGCAAACGGTAACCGATGACTGAATGCCACTGGCACAAGATTGCGAGCTACCGGACGGAACTCTTGAGAATCCAGAACCCCGTAGATCTACTCGAAGACATCGTGCTCCTCGACGGTACTCTCCTTCCTAAAAAGAGGGAGATGTTGGCAACACCAGAATACTAGTGACAGTCTGGCAACTCCAGACGCTTTTAAATAAACGATATTTTTCCCTTTTTTTACTTTTTGTTAGTTTTAGTTCTATTTTTGATCTTGAATAAATAACATCTTAAATATAACTTCTAATCGTTTTATTATAATTGTACCAACGTACAATCGTAACACCTATTTTCTCCCTCTAAAAATTTTTTTAGCCCCAAAAGTCCCTCTAAGCGCCAAAAAACCCCTGAATTAAGAGTGGAACCCTCCAAACTTGGCAACTGCGTCTTTATTATTATACGTCTTGACGAGACAAATTCATGCCTAGACATTTTTCTGGGGATAAATTTGTCTCGTCAAGGCGTACACAAGGTATATTCCACCATGGACAAAGTATATTTAATATAGTGACCCCAATTCTGCAACAACAAAGTTTCGTGATTTTCAATTGTCACGTAGACCTTTATGAAAAAAATATTGTTTACTTTTTTGTATGTGTAGTTTGGCAGCTATCCATCATAAAAATCAGGATCAAAAAATGATCAGATGTGCTTTTGACTATAACTTATTCGTTTTACCATGACCATGGACGTACAGTTATAAAATGAAATACCATTATTAAGTGCTGCCAAGTCAACTTCAATAAATCACAAAAAAATTAACCCAAAATTTGTGCTAATCCAAAAACAAAACACGCTTCCAATGTTCATATGTTGACCCAGTCTTGTTGCTTCTCTGTTCGTATCTTAATTCACTACCAAACCCACTTTCACGAAATCTTTTGCGCTACTGGAGAATGGTGCAGTTACTTCTCGCAAAATCCACACCCCATGATGACAATATCATCCTTGCTTTAATAACTGCAGCATCACGCAGGACTTTTTCCAACAAATTGTTTAATAGATCACAGGACAAACTATCACCTTGTTTTCAATTTTGTTTGATATTAAACGTCTCAGAGAGGTACATATTTTCCAAAAAATAAACCAACGTTACAATATATCAAGCGCCCTTATGTTTTTATTTTTGCCCTTTTCCCTTGACAATTATCTTAACGACCCCATCGAATCTGGAGTTGTTTTGTGTGAATAATTTTCTTTTGTTTCAGAAACCTTTAAAGGATGATCAATTGTGCGACCTTATTGACATTTACAAAAAATATAGCAGTTTGTGGGATGTCAATCATCTCGCTTACACCGTTAAAGATAAACGTATTGAAACTATGCAGACTATGCTAGACGAAGTTAAGCAGAAAATGAATCTTTCTTTAGACGCATATAACTTGGAAAGACATCTTATGTTTATACATAAAATATTTGCTAAGGACAAACTAAATCGATTAGAATGCCAGGCAAAACAGGAGGATTTCCAACCGACATGTTCTTATTTCCATAAGTGTGATTTTTTAGAAGAAAATCTTGGTCCATTTAGGTGTTCATATTGCAATGAAATCATTGAAACATACAATGCTTTTCAATTACACAAATCTGGACATGACGGTTCACTGCCTTTTAAATGCCAGGAATGTGGTATGGGTTTTAAGAAGATCTACAACTATACTATACATGCCAAACGTCATCTGCATGTTTTTAAGTTTAATTGCAAAGTCTGTGGCAAAGGATATCCATTTAATGCTGAACTAGATCTACATATGCGTTCACACACCGGAGCCCAAGCGTTTTTGTGTTCGGTATGCGGTGAAGGTTTTCGCACTGCCATCGCCTATGATAACCATATAAGGCGGCATGAGGAAAGATTTAAATATTCTTGTCATATATGTAAGAAAGGCTTTAATCATATGACCCGTCTTAATGATCATGTTAAGGCTCATCTTAATGTTCGCGATGTTATTTGTGTAGTGTGTGGTAAGGGCTTTACAAGCCGAAAATATTTAAACCACCATAAACGCATACATGAAGGCAAAAACTATAACTGCAATATATGCGGCAAAAGCTTTGCGCAGGATTCTGGCCTTAGGGCGCATAAAAAATATCATGGAACTCCGATTGGTATTAATAACACACAAAAGGAATAAAATATAAAAAAAATATGTATTTATAAAGTTTAAGTGTTTTTTTTTTTTTGTAATTAAAAATTTTGCCGAAATATTTTGTTAATATTTTTTGAAAATTTCTTACCTTTTAAAAGATTACGATAAAAGAGAACTGTTATGTTTATAAATTTAATAGTGATTTTTTATGTTTTTTTTATGATTTTTTATACAAAATTTAATTTTTATAACGACAAAGAAACCACAAAAAAGCTTTTTTGTTTTTTGCAAATAGTCTGACAGGAAGAGAGAGAGAGATATCAAGCCTTTTAATTACAATAAGGATCAAAAATGACTGTCTCTGATAACAGCAACTGCATATATTATTAAAGAATTGCATTTTCGTTGCCCGATTAAGGTAAAAAAAACATTTTCGTCAGAGAAGAAAACTTTGCAATATTAAAATTTCCCAAACTGGACGACTGTTATGAAACTATTGTAAAAAGGTAAGTAGTTTTGAAATTACATAAATTACTGATTAAAAATATTCCCCTTCTCTAAATCGGTAGATTTTCTGTATTCTTGATTTAATTAAAATCGAGTAAAATTTATGGGACATAGTAGATTGGGTGTTGGTGTAAAGTTTTGCAGTATATTTCTGATTGTATGATATAAAATATATAAAGAATTCTAAAAATTTTGTTTTTTAATATTAATTTTAAAGCATTTTAGTGGCAATATTAGACACGCAACCCATTTATTTTGTAATATTTTGAGTTTATAATTTATAAGCAATTAACATGTGGACGCGAACGTTTCAAGAAATGGAAGTTACTTCTGGCTGGATCTAGAGAATTGCAATAATCTGCGGCGAATTGAAATAAAATATTTTTTTGATTTTCTGGCTGGATCTAGAGAATTGCAATAGTTTGCGGCGAATTGGAATAAAATATATTTTAATTTATAGTTTTTTCTGGCAAAAAATAATTGGCTTTTTTATTTTAATTTTTATAAAATTAAAAATTAAAAAAAAATAATTAATAATGAAAGAAAAAAAAATAATTAAAAAAAAATTACAATATAAAAAGCGCTTGATTTTTAGAAAACCTAGATTTAAACCATCAAAATGGCGTGCTTCCCTTGACTCCCTAAAGTTTTCTTAGTGTTCTTTGAAAACGCGAAAAAAATTATTTTTTTCGGTCCCTGTTAAAACCAATATGACTAATTTTTTTTATTTTTGTTTATTAATTAAGTATAAATATGAGTTGTGTATGTATTTTACTTAAAAACACTTAATAGATTTTTATTTATCGGAATTGTTGAATAAGGTTGATGTTGTTTTCGATGCGCCCGTAATCCAGCATCTTGGGCAAAAGCTTTGCCGCAAACATTACACTTATAACGCTTTTCCTCTTCGTGGATTAGTTTGTGTCTGTGTAGGTATTTGGCAGCAGTAAAACCTTTTCCACACACATTGCATATAACATCACGTATGTTAAGATGAGATTTAATATGAGTATTAAGTTTACATAAATGATTAAAGCCATGTTTACATATATGACATTCGTAACGAAAACGCTTTTCATGGCGTCTTATATGATTGTCGTAACCATGGCGAGCTCGAAATGAAGCACCACATATGGAACACAGGTAGGGCCTGGCGCCAGTGTGACGCGTTAAGTGCCAGTCCAACTCAGGCTTGAATGGATAACCCTTGCCACAAAATTTACATTCAAAACTGTTTATTCCTAAATGTCTTGTTATGTGTCTTAAGTAGTTATCAAATTTTTGAAATCCCATGTCGCAAAGCCGGCATTGAAATGGTATTGTTCCACTGTGTTGAGCTAAATGTATATGATAGAGGTCATATTTTTTAATTATTTCATTGCAGCTGGAGCATTTAAATGGACCTTGGCTTTCGCGCAGAAAAGTTAATTTGCTAAAAAGTTTCGATGAAGGCTTAAACTCAGTTTTATTCATTTCACACTTAAGTTCTTCTTCTCTGTCTTTGTAATAAACGTAGTTTAAATAGTCAATATAATCCTGAAGCTCATCTAAGCTCTTGTTGAAATCATGATTTTTTTTAAGCTCCTCAAGCATTTTGCCAAAAATTTCATTCTTTTTTGGTACTACACCAAAAGCTATATCATTAACTTGCCATAAAACCTCGTGCTTTTTATACATTTCAATAAAAGTCGGTAATAGGGAATGATCCAGTTTTTTCTAAAATAAACATTAAATACTTTCATAATTTTACAAATAGAATTAAATTGAAATAAAATAAGCCCCAATTGAAAAAAATATACTCTTTATGAAATAAGTCCCAACATCGGCCCGGCAACAGACTTAAAGCTGTAGTGCTTTCCAAATACGAGCTTTGCCAAATTTAGTATATATGAAGCTACGAAAACTTTAGATGTGCTCAAAATTTATGTAACGATTTGTGTTTTTGCCAAAACATTGAAATTTAGCAAATTTGGTGTTTTAAAGGCACTGGAGCTTTAAGTCCGTTGCCAGACCGAAGGCTACAGCGAATCCATTAATTTTTATTTCTCGCACTCGGGCGAAGGCCGCCGTATATATTCATAATTTTTAAACCCTTTACATAAATGATAAGGGTATATAGACCCAGCAAAAAAAGAGCATACAAATCATAAGTAAATTCATTGATAAAAGTCAACCCGAAGTAGTTCTACTTTTGGGGAAACATTAATGAATTTAACACGTGCTTGTCATAGGAGGTTAGTGGTCCAAAGAACTGAAAAGTATGCACTTTAGATGAGCCCCTTGGTATTTTATGAAAATTTGAAATTTTGCACAGCTTTTTTATTAGTGAAATAAGTTAATACTATTTAACAGCTTTTTTTTAGTTACTAATGAAAAATTAGATCCAAACCATTGGACACATAATACAAATAAGGGCATTCTAAAGACATACCTAGATTTGTTTAAAAATAACTGTTTTCGAATATAAAATTCAGGACTTAGAGATACTTTTTTTCCGAATAAGTTTGTCATTGCGTTTGTTATTTTTTAATATTTTTTTGTAGTTCCATAAAGTATATACTTTATTAAACGTTCTAGATAGGAATTTTGATATAGCGATGTCCGTATATTCGGTAACCTGTTAAAATGAAGTTTCTAAATCCCCATGATATTTCTCGGACCTGTTTGTGGTATCAAAACATCAAGTTTACTTGCGAGAATTTTGCTATTGATATTAAGCAAAATCACTCGATAACTGACAGAGATATTAGTCAAAAACCAAGACTTCCTCTGTTAATTTCTCTAAAACTTGTACATAAAAACCTCTACAGCTGCCCCGGAGTTGCCTCTACATGGGTACAATGTAAGACTGAATTCCTTTATTTTTTTTCTCAAGAACATTTTTGTAGAACATACTTACGCCCCCTAACAGGGTTGCCATACAAAGTTTAATTTTTTTAAATCGCTCCCACAGCTTTCAGGGTGCTCCTAAAAAAGGTCAAATGTAAGACCGACCCCAAATAATTTTTCCTCACAAGCATTTTTGTGGAACATACTTACCCTCTATCTCAAACACTAAAAAAAATAAGGATAAAACTTCCCCGGAAGCGCCCTTAAAGGAATTAAATGTACCACAGACCCCCATTAGTTTTCCCTCACAAACATATTCCTACAACATACTAAACCCCTATCTCCATCACCTAAGGGGGTTGCCATACAAAATTTAAATAATTTAAGAACGCCCATAACTTCCCTAGAGTCGACCTTAGAGAAATAAACTGTACGACCGACCCCCATTAGTTTACCCTTTCAAACATATTCCTAAAACATACTTACCCGCAATCTCCATCGCTTAAGGGGGCATCCATACAAAGTTTGGGAAATTGTAATAAATACCCCTTACAGCTTCCAGGGTGCCCCTGTAGGTCTGACCCAGCTTATTTTTCCTTGCAAACATTTTCAGCCCATATCTCCACCACCTAGTGGAATTGCCATACAAAATTTAAAAAAAAATATAGGGTAAAAACTCCTACAGCTTCCCCGTAGTCACGTAGAGGGTTAAAATATAACTAACACCTTGTGAAGGGTATATAAGATACGGTATAGCGCTCTTGTTAAATTTCACAATTTTAAAATTTAGTTTTTATCATTGGCGAGTTATTTCATTTGGGAGTATTTCATTATGAAATGACTCTGGGAGTATTTCATTATGAAATAATTTTCGGAGTATTTCATTATGAAATAATTTTAAAATAATGAAATATGTAATTTCAACGCTCCCAATTTCAAAATAAAATTTTAATTATGAAATAACTCCAAATTTGTTTGAAAATTGGAAGTTATTTCAATATTTTTGAGTTATTTCATTTAGGAGTTATTTAATAGTATTTTTCGATCCGATTTAAAGTTTTCTTCGTTTTCACTGTGGAATAGTTTGTTCAAAAATTTTTTTTCTTCCCTTCAATGCTTTTGTTTTTTAATCTTTCCGTACCAAAATCTTGTGTGTGTTTTTGGCACTCTTTACATAGTGATAAGGGCATACATACATTTATCAGTTTAATATTCTGCTTGTAGTTTCAATCCCGAGAACGCGAAATAATCGTGTCTAGTTTTTTTGCGTAACAATTCGTCTGTCAATTCGAATTCCGTCGCCGATTCCTCGGTCGTCCGCCACCGACTGCGCAAACACGGCGCCGTTTGGCCGTAAGGGAACACACGAGAGGCTGCCAAGAGTGGCTGGCCCCAGAGCGCCCGTTCTCCCGAGAATTTTTTTGCTGCTGGCGAGGATGTCGAGTTGTCGCCAGCAACACCGAGCAGACGCCGTACCTCGCAATTAGCCATCAGCTGGTCGTCCCTAAGGCGAATTTTGGCCAAAGGCCTGCGCATGTTCCCGTACAAAGTCCAGTTCGTGCATCAGCTGCTGCCTGTCCCGCCAAACGCGTGTAACCTACGCCCAAGCTATCCTCAATCTCGAGGCCGAAATAGACGATTTTTCGATCAAAAACATAATAAGCGATGAGGCTTATTTGCACCTCAGCGGGTACGTGAAGAAGCAAAACTATCGCCCCTGGGGCATAAAAAATCCACGAGTGATGCACGAGGAACCATTACACCCGCTCAAAGTGACTACATGGTGCGCTGTTCACGCTAGAGGAGTAATCGGGCAATTTTTTCGAGGACTCTGCTAGTAAAATGACAACAGTGGACGGTGCGCGCTATAGGGCCATGTTAGCCGAGTTTTTTCTGCCGCAATTGAAAAAATTAGGACTGAAGGACATGTGGTTTCAACAGGACGAAGCAACTACACACAATGCGCGAGCGTTCCGGGTCTTCTCATCTCTTGTTTTGGCGTTTTACATTGGTCCCCAAATTGCCAGATTTAACCGTTTTAGACTTTTTTGTGGGGTTTTTTGAAGTTCTAGGAAGTTTACGTGAACAACCCCAAGACCCTTAAGGGCAACATTTGACATGAGTGCGAGAATCTGCCGCCCGAAGTTCTCGCTAAAGTGATAAAAAATGCCATAAAATGAGCCCGTATAACAATCAATTGCGACGGCGCCTATTTGGCCGATATCATCTACTCGACTTGACTAATAAAATTCTAAAGGTTCAAAAAACAGAATCGAAGTTTTTCCTTTAGAAAAAAAAAAAAATGAGAAACAAACAACATCGGATGACTTCTTTTGGTCTATCTTGTGCTTCCTTTTCATTTTTTTTTTTGCTGTTGTATTTTTAATTAAAAACTAGTCGCATTTTTAAGTCCAATACCTTACGAAAGATTTGAGGTCTATAGCTGTTATAGTTTCCGGAGATAGCATATCAAAAATTAGTGAAACGATCTTGCTGATTTTAATTAGCGTTTTCAGTCCGACTTTATTTCGCTCCGGAAACTTGATTTCAACACACGGACAGACATGGCTTAATCGACTCTTCTATCTATAAGAAACCAGAATACATATATACTTTTTAGGGTCGCAAGTGAATATTGTAGATATTACAAACGGAATGACAAACTAATATAACATTATCACTATGTAAGTGGTATAAAAATATTAAATGCTTTTATAAGACGATTTATCGCCGTGTGGTTTCTTATATTTTTGAGGAAAACAAGTACTTATCCGACGATATATTAAGCACTTACCCAACGCTTTTTACACGGCATATGTGGTCTGATTTTTTTTAAATCTTTTTCCACCTGAAAAAGATAAATGAAATAATAAGTATTTTGAATCTTAATAGGCAATACAAGTCATATGTAAAGTTATTTAAATTTAAAGCAAATGTAGAAATAATACATAATAAACATAGTTTAATGTTAATGTTAAAAATTTTATGGTGTTTTGGTTATTGCTGTTCGATAGATAAAAAATTGGACTTAAATTACTGCATAACTTGAAGATTTTTTAACGAGATAACGGCCGATTTACAAGAAGTCAATATTGTCTTGGTTTTAGACCGGTCATCTTAATACCTGCCGATTTATAATCACTTGGTTCTTTTTTTAATTACTCTATTTCTATTTTTGCAATAAATTATTTAAATGAATAGCTCAAAATCCCAATTGTGATTTTAAAACCACAAGTGAAGGCCTTTAAGGCCTCAAGTCTCGTAGGATATAAACCTAAAAACCTCCTCATTCCCACCTTTCAAGTGAACCACATATGGCAAGACATCAGACTTAAAATATCGGACTCTGGCTTGTGCAAAAGCCAGGCAGTGACACAGGAGATGCTCTATCGTTTCGATTTCCTCCCTGCATGCCTTGCACTGGATGTCCTCCGCAACTCTCATCCGACGGAGGTGTGCTCGTAAGATCTAGTGACCCGTCAACACACTTATTGGGCCTTATTGTGTTGGCGTAGTCGTGTCGAATGTTGTCGTATTTGCCACAAAAACGACAAGGGTGCTATTCATATAGCATTGGCGTTTTTGTTAGATGGTATCAAAAAACTAAAAACGACCACGCCAATGTCAACCACAATATAGGTGATTAAATTGACTAGTTCAGGCTTCCCAAGCTTTAAGAATCCCCCTAGCTCTGACCCAATTTGGATCGCACCAAAAAATTCTAATTATTCTCCCAACTGTCGTTGTTTCATGGCAAACTTTGGGCATTTCAGCCTACTCTTTTAACTCGGCCCTCGCCGCAGCAAAGGGCTTCAGGTTCGCCAGGTCAACTTCCCGCTGCCGCTTAGCCCTATTCGCCAGATCATTCGCCCGTTCATTCCCGGGAGTAGACCATACTGGGAGAAGTCATCTATCATCCTCTTTTACTGCAACACCGTCCTATATCCGGTGTTTGCAGACATAGCTGCCCTTAAAGACGCTTGACTATTTGGACATATGTTAACATCCGTTAGATCTGCGTGTGCCCTGAACCAGGACAGACGTTCCGTGATTGTCTGGACGTTTGTTTGTAGGATAGTATTGTGGTCAAAGAGACGAAAGTTAATCTCGATCTCCAGGTGTTCAACAAGGATGCTTAGAGTCATCAGTGAAACAACACGTCCCTTTGGGCATTTGACCCAAAGTTCCTTCCAATCAGGACTGCCAAACTGGTATCAGCGCAGTGCAGTTAGTCTTTACCTTCACTTTAGGTATACGTATAACCCTTCAGTATCTTAAAAATCCGTTTATGGTTAGACTTAAATCCCTCCTCAAACCATTCCCCCGTCGCCCCAAGGGGTTTCTATTTTCAAAAATTTTTAACTATTTTTTAGTTAAATTTGGTTTCACATGACATATTCCAGGGGCCAAATCGTCGCATTCGGTTCGAGTTGTCAATGCTTTTAATATAGAAATTCTAACAAAAATTTTTTAATGCGACGATTTGGCCTCAGCACTGCAGTTATTCAAGTGATGCAAAAATAATTCAAATTTTTCGTTACAATTGTAAAAAGAAGAACAGAATATTTCCCAAGTATAACATATTCCTCTCCATGCATTTTCTTAAGATTAACAAGCTTAAAACGATTAGTAAAACCTTTTTATGTGAAATGGAGTGTATATGGGCTCCCTGAAAAATTGAGGGCCGACTTTGAAAACTTCGGGCCATGTTTGATGGTATCAGAAAGCAAATCCTCGCATTCGATTCGAATCGAAATTTAAAAATTCTTAACAAAATTTCTATAACACTTTTAAAATATTATTTAGGATTTAATCCTAATTTCCTTGTATATTTATAGGAAAAAGAAAATCAAAACAGCGAATATTGGTTTGTTGGATTCTTAAAAAAACTTGAACGTTTTGGTTTGCTTATAGTAATTCTCATTTTGTTTATTGAGGTTATCATATAAAGACAGAAAATATTCAGAGTTTTTTAAGAATTTGGGTTGAAGTCTACTGATGATTTGGTGTAAGAACCAATGAAATGCATATAGACAAACTTAACCAACAACAAACCCTATAAATATTCAAAATTTCTATATTTAAACAATTGATAACTCGATCAATTGAATTAAACTTCGATTCGAATCGAATGCGACGTTTGCTCCAGGTTATACACATATAATTTTTTTTTTGGAAAAAGAGTGTTTCAAGACAGTTAGAACATAAAAAGCCTATTCGGGAAGGAAATTTGTAGGAAAGCTATGTTAAGTTATAGGTCGCGCATAGTAAAAACTCGATGCGACAGTATGGTATCAGAACACAAACATATTTTGTGGAGAAAAAGTAATAAATAAAAATACTTATTTCGGGAGGAGTTGCAAGATTTTGTGCAAAAAAAAGTATAATATTGGTGGCAAAGACCTTTATTCTGGAACGGCAAAAGCATGGGGGCTATAGGCTTAGTCCCTACATATGTATGTCAAAAACTTATTTGTGCCAAATTTTGTAAAAATATCTTTACAAATGCGGTCTGTACTTTAATAACAAGAATACACAGACGCCCAGCCAGAAAGTCCGACGCACATGCTTATTCGACTCTTTCTCTCTTTTTTTTTTAATAAAAAAAACCTAATAGAAGTACTTTGTAAAAGGTTTGAAATCCATAACTCTGAACAGTTTTCAAAAATATATCCTATTTTTGAAAAAAGTTTAGAAATGTGTTTGAATATGATATACCATTAAGCTCATTCGTTTACTTTCCCAGTAAAGTCCAGTAACTTAGCAAATACTGAGTAATTTTACCAAATTTCTCTCACTTACAATTTTTTAAGTAAAAAGTACGCGAACGGAAAATTTTAACAAAAAGTTTACCTACTCAAAACAGCTGATAGATTAAAATATATTGCAATTACTTGATTACTCGAAAAATGCATTAAATTTTTTTAAGCACAAACAAGCTGACTTTTGTGAGTGGGGTTAACTTGGTTTTGGGGTTAAAGTCTACTACGATCACCACCACAAACAATGGGCTTGCTCCCTATGGCAATTTTTTTTTTTCAGATATGCTACCTTTACTTGGAGCACACGAATATATGGACACCCAGCCAGACAGATATGCTTAAATTGGCTAAGGAAGTGATTCTGAGTCTGTCGGTATAATTTAAGTTGAGTCTCAGACTATTCTTTTGTACACGTTACCTGGAGCAATACATCCTGCTAGGGAAAGACTTAGCGTTAGTAAAAAAAACACAAATGTTTAATTTTGGGTAATAAGTGACTGCACCGAGTACCCAAGTATTCAGCACTTTTTCAACTTAAAAAAAGTAAATATTAAGAATAAAAAGCCGCAACAAAATTGATTTGGATATTCTAAAATGTGTTCGAAACTAAACATCCGTATAGGTCGGGACCATGTCATGGAAGTAGCTTTTAACAGAATTGCGTAATACTCTTTCCTTTCTCAAACACAAGTTAGGGTGAAAAAATCCTGGCTTTTTTTAACATTTAAAACAAACTTATATCTTCTTCATCTTCGCTTTCAGATTCAATACTGCATTTTGCAAAACATAGCCATGCTTGGTTACATTTACTCTTTCCCCTAAACTTAAAGTACTAACTATCACCCATGTTCTGACTTTCACGCGATTGTCAAATCACATGCGATTTGTAAATCGCAAAAAATTTTTTTGCATGTTCTGTAGTTCACGCGTTTTTTTTGCGTTTTGTTTTTTTTTTTCGATGATAAAAACATGTTTCTTTTAAAAATACAAAACAAAAAACCAAGGAATATATAACAATATGTACCTTTTTCTGCAACAACATTTTTTCTTTCTTGTTTTCCAATAAAGTTCATACATAAAAAAAGTAAGCAACTGAAAAATGAAGATGTACATAACTAACAGTTTTTTAAAATTTTATTTTTATTGAGACTGTTTACAAAAAATAAAACAAATTGTGAAAATTATAACAAAAACCCCATATATTATAATAATGCATAGTTTGATTGGCTGTTTTTAACCTAGTTTGGGCAAAGCACATCGGTTCACCTCATCTACCTCTTGCGATTGTGAACTTCAGAACACCTGTTATGCGATTTCAAATCGCATCGCCAATATTTTGCGAAATGCGATTGTCAGAACATGGGCGTATATCTCTTAGCTGTTCCATTGTTTCGCCTGTGAACATTAAATTACTTTTTATACCATTTTAATTTTTCTCGTTATTCAATTCGTTAGCTGTTTGTTATTTCACTTTTTTTGTTTACATCAGAAAACATATGTTTTATTTTACTAGTAATTTTTACTAGTAAAATTTTGTCTAGTAAACATTTTTAAATACTCAGTAAGACAACTGTCACTTTGCGCTCTCAATTTGTGTTCTCATTTACTGGATTTTGTGTAAACGAACGCAATCCAGTAAAATTATTCAAAAATTTTTAAAAACTTTGAGTAAACGAATGAACTTATTATCAGTAACAAAAACTTTTTTTATATTTTAAACCCTTTTTACATTTCAGGCGACGATGTATAGTTTAACTTTAAAACATACGAACCTTTGAATCTGCTGTTAGGTCATCAGTTTCGCCATCAGTTTGAATATTTTCTTCCCCCTAAATACATAAATTAATGTAAATACAGGGTGTCTGGTGGCAAATTTATATTTTTATTTGGCAAATTTATGTTTTTATATTTTTGAAATAAAAAAAGTAATAAACGTTGCAAGGGATTATCGATTGTGCGGATTTTTCAGTCACGGTGGTCGAGTGAGCATCGAGCGTTAGCTGTGGAGATATTTTTACGTAATTGCTCGTCGATAATTTTGTTACAAGTTTTAAAAGCGATTATTAATGAAATTTAAAAAAAATCTAAAGTTTCACTATCTTAAAATTCAAATCGTTCAAGAACTGAAAGAAAGTGACTTTGATTTACGCTAAAATTTTTGATAAACGATGTTAGTGCGTTTTCGCACTGTAAATCAAATTTTTTTGGAGCGACGAGGCTCATTTTACCTTAAACGGCCACGTCAACAAGCAAAATTGCCGGTACTGGTCTCAAAGAAACCGTAAACCTCGACTGAAACATCAAATACTATTACATTGCCCTGTTTGGTGTGTCTTATCCACGCACGAGATAATTGGACCATTTTATTTTTACGAAGCCATTCTTTTTGACAAACCGGCGAGCTCATCCATCGTACCCCTACCACACTTGGTTTCAACGGGATGGGGCGACTGTACACATAGCATGAGCTTCAATAAATTTGCTTCGTGAAAATTTCCCCCAAAAACTAATCAGTTGCTTTAGGGAAATCCCATGGCCAACCAAAGTTGCCTATCTCCTATGGATTTGTTTATGGGGCTACCTCAAGGAGAGGGATTTTAATGACAATCCACAATCTCTTGTGGCTTTAAAGAGAAATATTTGTCGGAAAATTAGCTCCATTTAACCAAGCTTACTGCAGCGTGGGGCGCAGAACACAAGCCTCCGATTTGAACAGTGTGTTCAACTCGACTAAAGACATCTGAATGACATACTCTTTAAAAAATAAAATCCGCATTTTATTTTATCGTTCAATGCTCTTAATAAAACTTTGTCAGTTATTACGTTTTTTATTTAAGTTTGAAAATCTAAATCTGCCACCAGACACCCTTTACATACATACATATGCATGTATATATTAATATTAAATCAATTATAATCAAATATTCAGCTTATGAAAAGTACTTCTTTCAATACTTACTAATTTATTTTCTGGATCTTTTGGTTTTTTCGTTGGATTTTTCTGTAAAAAAGTATAATGAATAATAATTATTTTAATCTTAAAAAAAGAAATGAAAAAAACTAAAATTACACCAATTTAATTGTACGTCTTGGCGAGACAAATTCATGCCTAGACAAACCTCAAACTTAGTATATAAAAAACCCAGTATAAAAATACCGGATTTTTTTTATATGGATTTTGGCATTTGCTGGGCATGTCTCGTCAAGACGTACAATAATAGTCAAAGCCTCATATTCCTAAAAAAATTTAATTTTTTTAAGGATTGGCAGCTCTGTTGTTTACAATATACATACATCGTCGTGTGATGTTTTATTTGCTTCATGGCACATTTTTAACAAATCCGCAATAAATTTTTTGTTATTTTGATTATATTGGAATGTATCAAGCTCTCAACTATTTTTATATACGCAACTTCCCAGTTTACCTAAGATTATTTTGCTTAAATTCAAATATGCAATAAAATTGAGCTATGCAGCGTAAATTTAAAAGAAATCCCAGATTTTATTTGCACAAAATGAACACACTTTTCTCCGAACCTCAGAGAAAAAAAAAATAAATGTATGTTCAAATAGACCTTAATAACTTTTAAAATATTGTTGCAAAATTTTTAAAAACTTAAGTTTTGTTTAAAAAAAATGTCTGATCGACCACTTTATTGAAAACTATGTATGTAATTCCAGCGTGTATGTTTTTCAAAAATTAAACCAAATATTTATTATTGCATTTTTCGGATCTGCCATGAAGCAAAACTCGCCTGTGGTCTGAAGCACTTTTAAATACAAGTTAAACTTAGGAAATAATCTAAAAACTAAAACTATGATTCAAATTACAACTGTTTATGAGCATGTGGTGAAAAAACGCAAGAAATGATATTTTAGCAAAAAAAAAAATTAATAAATAAATAAGAAAAAAAAATGTATATAAAAATTAAAAAAAATGTGTTTATTTTATTCTTAATTATCAAATCATAATTTTTAATCAATAAAATAATTGTTATAACTTTTATTTCTTTTACATAAAATAAGATAAATAAAATTTACTTACTGAATTATTATTGGATTGCTTTACACATTTTGCAGTTTTCTTCTATTTAAAAAAGAGAACAAATAGTATTTTTGTTTAAAAATAAAGTTTTAGCTACTTACATTTTTTGTTGATTTTTTAAGTTTTTTACTGCGATCAAGTTCTTTTTCAATCTAAAAATAAAAAAAACATACTCAGTCAATAAAGTCTGTGTTCATCATAAGTACTTTTTCCTAATAATTATATAATATAAAATTACAATAAAACATTTCAATAAAAAAAGTTTTTCATGTAGGTATTGGTTTTCTCTTTCTTTAGCCAAGAAAAAAAAAACAATTTTCTCCCGCAAATTTTGAGCTTACGGTATTTAAGTTCAACAACATATTAACGAATCAATCAAAAAGTTTGCGTTCAGTCTTATGCAAGAAATACCGTTATTTATTTAGAAGTTTTCTTATTTTTGCTTTTTTTAGTTTTTATTTTAATTAATCGCTAAACAAACTTGGTGACGTATTTAGTTTGAAGCTTACTAATTAATTTCTTTTAAATATGAAAATCAAAGGTACAGAAATTAGTTGACTAGAAAGAATAATAATTATTAAAATGTGACAAGGAAATAATTTTTTTCAAAAATTAGTAAAATAATTGGAATATACATATTCTTTTGTCCAGCGCGTGGTAAACAAGTTAAAACATACAGTGTTTTTAATGCCTAAGTAGCGGTCTAAGCATCTGCTACAACATTTCATTACTATCTTAAAACAGTTTATTGTTTAAATGATTTAAAACAAAAAGAAATGGGAAATGTTTTAGATAGGAGCAAGGAATGTGGTAGCCACTCTATTATTGTATAAATTTTATGAATGTTTTTATGTTCATCTGGGAAACTATTTCAACTAAACAAACCTGCTAAGGAGTAGTTAAAGTATGATTTTAACATTTCGGAAAAATAAACTATTTGGATGAAAGCAAGGGAAGTGGTAGGTCCCATACAAATTAGCAATTTTTATTAAATTTTTGATACGCCGTATCCCGTAAACTTTTACCGATAGACATAAAATTTACTCCAAAGTATCTTTAAAGGCACATTTTCATCATAAAAAATTAGTTTAATAGGAGCAAGGAAGGAATGGAAGAATTTTATGAAACTTTTGATATCTCTGGAATGGTTACAGCAATCGCCCTTAAACTTAATGAATATTTAGTAACTACAAATGTAGGTATATTTTTTACAAATATTTTTAAAATGCAAACTTATACAATCTATTTTCGGTCGAAAGTAAATATTGCATTTCTTGCATAAAAAGCCGTCAAATTGTTCATAAAAAAGGGACAGGGCTTGAAAATCAAAATCTGGTTGGTACGGTCAAACACGGTAGAGGTGGGGTTATGGTCTGGAGTTGTATAACGGATGTTGGCTTAGGTAACTTAAATGTACTAATGGAGATATTTAAAAATTTTAAAGCGTAATTTAAGCAAAGTGTAGAGAAATCAGCAACGTTTTACATTCAGCAAGTTAACGATATGAAAAGTGCAGTAATAACTTTTTGTTTATTTTTGAACACCAGAGAGCATACAAAAAAAAAATTATTTAAATATTTTTTTAATTACATACATATTTTTGTTTACTTTAACATTTATAAAATTTTCTCTATTTAACGTAGACCATGGTGCTGTTGAATCGATACTACCTTGTAAGGTAATTGTACCATGACGTAGACTTTATTGCCCGAGTGAACTATATTACCCGGCGGGTTAATTTTCGCTACACGTTTATTATCGAAACATAAAGTAAAAAGCTAAAGCCTACTTACATGAAAATCGGAATCTCTTGAATTATCACTGTTTACATCTAAAGTATTTGTCTAAAAATAAGAAGTATTATCTTTTTAGCAGTGTTAATGAAATAAATGAAACAATACCCACCAACCTTTTGCATATTGGTAGATATTTCTTCCGTGTCCGCATGGTCACTATTATGCCCATTATTCGATTTATCATGATTGATAACTTTACTGTCTATTTCTGTTTTTATAGCAGCTGTGTTATTTATTTTATCATTTTCATTTTTCAAAGAATCATTAGTTACATCTTTAGCAGCAATATCATCAAAGGCTTGATTTGTTTCCACCTTTATGGGATCGTTACATTCATACGAGCATGATTTGTCTAATTCTATTATGTTATCAATCGGCTCGTCTGTATACATATTCACTTCCACTTTAACATCCTCCTGGTAAAATAAGAGATTTGAACATTCTGGCTCGAGTTGTTCTAAATCTTCTAAAAAATTTTTCATGTGATCCTTTTCGAGGTGTTTAGTAAACATTTTAAGCTGATAACAATCTGCACTACAAAACGCACAACGAAAGGTGTATGATTTTGTTTTACACTTCACTTTTTTAATATCAATTAATAATTCACCGCACTTTCGCAGTTGTGATTTTTTGTTTGCCCCCATTATGGAGTACTTTATTTGTAAAATAATTTAAAATATATGTATTCTATACACATATGATATGTATGTAAACAGCGATGTCAACTCAGTGCGTTTGAGCCAGATTTAGCGCTTTTTAACTAATCATCGCGTTTTTATAAATTATTTACCTTAATTTCAAATTTATCAAATCAAAATTTTAAGACAATGCAAAAAACTAGCATAAAGGTGTGAAAAAGTAGTTTAGGCCCACTTAGATGACTTCTATTCTCAATCGGGGTCTACAGATCTTATACTCAAATATTTAGACGGACGTACCGAACGCAATTTAAATAACATTTCTACCCTTATTAGTTTATAAGTAAAAAAAATTCCTAACAAGTTTTAACACCTAATTTTTTCCTTCTTCCCCCTTAAGGTAAAAAATAAAATTCATCCTTTTGTGAGAGGATGTTTTATTGGACTTCACCCAAATTTACTTCGAACAAACCTATCATCAATATCACCGACTTACATCAAAACTGAACATACTCTAACAATTTAGACATGCATTAAACATGCTCTTTTTTAAATGTAAACAAAACTTTCAGCTGGATTTTTTCCAGAAAACGAGGCCGATCGGTTGAAATGCGACTAACAGCCACCGCCGGCTTTCCTTGGTCGTTTGTGACCGGACAAATGACTGTCACTGTTTTGGTATGGTAAGTTTTGTTATATTTTTCGCCACACAGTAAAAAAATTTTGCATGTTAATAATGTCGCAGTCCAATATTACGCATACACGAATGATGCATCGGAAGCTGAGTCCCTCTATTGTTGGCAATAGCACAAGAAAGTAATGTAAAATGTTTGTATACAAAATTTATTTGCTGACATATATTAATTTATTTCAGATTTATCCAAACGTAGCGAAATTGACTAATTATTGCTTTGGTATTCTAGCGACTTCCACGTCACCCAGCAGTTTTTTGTAGCTGGAAATTGCATTAATACAAAGAGGAGCAGGTTACATCCCACAACAGGTAAAAACAGTCGGTTGTGCTTGATAATATGACAATTGTTGAGCACTTTTAGCATGGCTTTATTTTTAATTAGGTAAATGTTTGAATTAATAACTATTAAAATTATCCTTACCAAAAATTTGTATTAAAAAGCCAAACTACATTATTGTTTTTATTTTGCCGGCCTAGCCGACTTTAAGCCGCCGTCGGCAATTGGTTCTATTAACCGCCGCCGTCCGTCAATTTATATCGGCTTCGTTCTCAGATTTTGTTGATAAATAAAAACAAAAAAAAATTGCTTTAAAACACTAAAAGAATTATGGGAACAAATAAAAACTCAAACCGTCAAAAATGTGGAAATATATTTATAAATATAAACACCATAAAGAACAAAAACAAGGGATTCACATTTCATTGTTCTTTTTGTAGCACGAATTGTGATCAACTGAAAAAGTTTTCAAAGCACCTGGAAGAACATTTGGATCAATTTGAAATTGACCAAGAGGATGCAGAATATGAAATAAAATGCCCAATTCTTCAATTTGAGCCAGAAATAAAAGTTGAAGGACTAGATATTGAAAAAATTCGTGAAGATGTTACTGAAAATGCAAATATACCTAATAGTATACAAGCGTTTGAAGATCCTTTAGAGACAGAAAAGTCAAAGGAACACGAATTTAAGGAAGAGTTAGTAATTGTGAACCCAAAAAGTGAACACGTTAATAGTGGTAATGAACAAAATAATACTGAAATTGACCGTTTCGATTGTGGCCAAGCTGCAGGAGCTACAGAGGCCAGTACTAGTAAATGCTCCAAAAAACCCTACAAATGTTTTTCTAACGATTTTAGCTCTGATGATATCTCAGATAACTTAAATGACGTTGATTTTGAGGTAAGCTTGTGTATTATACATATATTATTTAGATTGATTTTTGAAGCTTTCAAAGTAAAAGTGTTGGTCGAATGTCATTTCAAAAGATTTACTAAAAAAAAATAATTATACACCTATTATTCTTAATCACATGTTTGCTGAAATATTACATTTACTTACTTATTAGGTTTGTTAGGGTAGGCTTCAGACGTCCACGAAGTATTCGCCAAAGTGACTGAGCCGTCTCCTGACAACCGTCGGGCATTGTAGGGTTTCCATCGTCTCGACCTCGTCTGCGTCCAAATCGCACTGCCTAGTTGCCACTTAACCGACAATAACCTGATGTTGAAGTGACAAGTGAGATTACCTGTAAATAGTCTTAAGTGTTTTTTACCCATGGACAAGACAATGTTGGTCCTTTGGCTGACGGTACTCGCCACAGATTTCGACGCCCTGCAGTCTGCGGCGTCAGTTCAGCACCTGATCGCCTTGTCCTTGAAATATCGCTCGATCCTACCCTAGAAGTATCACATTTAGAGCTGTAAATATCTCTGCTTGCAAAACAACAGCGATCGTCTTGTCTGAATGACTGCGATTTCAAGTGATTCACTGAAGATACCCGCTCCAGGCCGAGAGTCTGCCTTAACCTCATCGGTATGCATGGCTTCTCCCCCAAGTGGTAAGTGGCCACTTACGCCCATCTGTTCGGAATAAGTATGTTTACGTTCCGTGTGAAGTCCAGATGTGGTGACAAATAGTCAGACACACTAGCTACATATATTCCGCAGCTGTTCGGTCCTTCCCATCTGAGTCAGTATGATAGCATGTCCCAAACGGAAATGGCGCCATGTACCTGCCTCCCTGAGCCTCAAAGCGCTCCTGGTTGTGGAGTTATTAACAAAAAGTTCCAGAGGTAGAAAGTTCAGTATTGTATTGTGGAGTACTTCCGAGAGCTTTCGTAATACAAACCGAGGCACTCCTTTGAACCTTCTTCAACATCCCTCAATTCACCAGCAACCTCATTAACGGCAGGTCATTGTAACCTGGCACCCAGATAGCCGGTGTCAACCATCTCTGACCCTATCCAAAATACCGGCTTGTCCAACTAACTACTCTTAGCATATCTGATTCACTAAGCCTTACCGCCATTCCAGCCACGAAAGAAAGGAGTTACGGAATGATATCTAGATTAGCTTGCCAATTTCTGGATTTTGGATAAGAGTTTTCTTTAATTGCCCCTCTCTAAAGCCCTTCACCATACGAGAACCCATACGTAAAATGGTTTTAACAACGGATGTGTAAATATAGGTTACCATATCCGGTTTTAGTCCCCAGTTCTGAATTATGGAGATTCTAAAGGTATGATAGGCGTTCAGAGTTTTTTTCCCTCTTCGCTGCATTCGCTCCTTAAGATAACTTGCCATTTATGACGATACCTAGATATCTGGCCCTCTCTGCTAATCTCAGCTAAACCCCGTCAAGCATCGGCAGTACAAAGTCTGCCACCTTGTACCTTTTATTTAAAAGAACCAGCTCCGTCTTCTCTGGGTTTAAACACAGTCCATTGTACTTGACCCGAACATACAGATCGGATAATAAATTCTGTATCAGCTCGCTCTTAGTGGACAAAAATTTCCCCGCCACCAGTACTGTAATGTCGTCTGCAAAAGCCACTGCTTTTATAATCTTTGAGTCAAGCCGACTAATCTCGTTGTCTACCAATATTCACAGTAATGACGTCAAGAGCCCTCATTGTGGCGTCCCTCTTTTTGCACTCATCCTCAGGTGTTCATTTTCCACACCAGAGTTAATGAATTGTTGCCAAACATAGAATACAACCACTTATAAAGAAGGCCCTGAACTCCTAATTCCTTTTATGCGCTTCCAATAGCCTCTATCGACACGTAATTAAAGGCACCCTTAATATCTAAGAACGCAGCAAACGTGTACTCTTTCCTGTACAATTTGTTCTATTAGTCCCACCACAAAAATAAAGCGCAGTCTTAACAGATTTACTCCTTAAATAAGCGGGCTGAGCATTACTATTTATGTAAGCACGTATCAGTCGTGTTCCGGAGATAAAGACGTTAGAAAGACGCGTTTTAAACAGAATGCTGTATACCCTTATCGCTATGTAAAGGGTATAAAATTAGCAAAAATATGAGTTTATAAAAAAGAAATGTTTTTTAGGTTTCTATTGAAAGCTTATCTTAGGAGAAATCTTTTTTTTTAAATTTTAACATATTTTTATTGCTTACTTCTTTTTTTTAGACTGAAAATAATTTAACTGAAACCCCCAAAAAAAAGTGGCCAAAGAAACGTAAACGGGTAAGATAACAAAAACAAAAATTAAAGCATTTTATTTTAATTTTTTTTTAATTATATACGTACATAGGTATGTACATATGTTATAGCAATAATAAAAAAAGGCGAATAAATTAATAACTGTAACTATGTATGTATTTAATTTTATTCTTTTATAAGAAAATCATCGAACATATTTTGCCAATTCTTCTGGAAGAATACAAAAAGTATGAAATATTATGGCAAGTCAACAGACTTGAGTTTGATGTAAAGAATAAAAAGTATGAAGTTTATACCAAAATACTTGATGACTTAAAGTCAAAAAAAGGTGTTACCCTAACCGTGGAAGATATAAACTATCATATGAATTATTTAAATGAATTATATTTCAAAGATAGAGAGCAAGAATTAAAATGCAAAATGGAGAAAAAAGAATTCGTACCTGAATGTGAACTTTATACAAAAATGTCGTTTCTCAGCGAAAGCCAAGGACCTTTTGTTTGTCCGATTTGCAATGAAATACAACCAAAATATTATTCATACTGTCAGCATATGGCCGAACATAACGATACACAGCCTTTTACATGTTCGTCTTGTGAAGCAATGTTTTCCAATTATGCCAAATATATAGCACATAAGAAGCGTCATTTAGGCGTTTTTAATTTTCACTGTAATATATGCGGTAAAGGATATTTGTTTAAAAACGACTTTGAGTGGCATGTAACTTCTCACACAGGTGATAAACCTTATTTATGTCAAATTTGTGGTACCGGGTTTAGGGCACGTCATGGTTATGACAATCATGTAAGACGGCATGAGGAACGTTTCCGTCACGAATGCCATATATGTAAAAGAGGGTTTAACCATCTACATGCTCTTAACAATCATGTAAAAGCTCATCTTAATATGCGTGATGTTGTTTGTAAAATTTGTGGCAAAGGCTTTGTGCATAACAAGTATTTGAAAAGACATCAACTTATACATGGCGATGTTAAGAATTATAAATGCAAAGAATGTGGCAAAGAGTTTTTTCAATCGTGTGGCCTGCGAGCTCATCGAAAAAATCATCATTCCTAAATTTTGGATACAAGTTTTGCATTATGAAGGCCTACATTGTGAAAACCTCAATCCATTAAAAAAAATGTTTGTAATGCTAAAGATATGTGTATATGTATATTTATTTAAGTTTGATTTAATTTTAATTGCAACAAAAAAAAAATAATAATGGTAATAATAATATAAAAAATTATAATAATAAAACAAAAATAAATGTATGACTTTTTAAAAAAAAAGTTTTTTCAAATACATACATATGTATTTCAAAAATAACATTTTGTAAATGTCAAAAAAATCTAAAAGTTAATATGTATAAATGAAATGCATTTTAAATCGCTAGTCAAATTTTGAGTCCATAAAGTTCAAAAGAGGCCTTAAACTAACTTTGTATTAATTATAGTTTTAGAAAATTAGTAAAAAAGAAAAAAAGGGTAATAATAATCTGTTCTTGGTAACTGTCTTTTTTTCGATTTTCTCATTAAAAACAGTAAATATCACTTTACCAGCTGAAATTGTAAATATTTTGGAGTTTAAAAACAAACTTTCTTTGAAAAGGTAGGTACACACCTTGCAATATGTTTATGCAACCAGACATGTTTTATTGCTGGCTGCATAGTATGTATTAGTGTTTAACTGTCATTTTTTTTACTTATGCGACTAAATGTGATAATTAGGAGAAGGTCTGACTTATTTATATAAACATACATAAGTATGTATGTATGTATGTCAACCAATGTCAGCCAAATTTACCTCCGGGGATCGACCACTAATTCGGTTTTACACCACACAAATGCCAACAAAAACATGAAAACACAAAAAAAGGAGCAAAAACAACGAAGGTTGATATGCATTGTTTTTTTTTATAATAGAGGCAGTCAAAAGCACCAATACATTCTCGTTTGGTGGGTATTTAAAATATAAACCGATCGTATATAGATTTAGTTCAACAATTGGTGCCATTAAGTATTGAATAAATGAAAAATTTTGCGGAGATAAAGTTATTTTTGAGGCAGTTGTAGGCAAAAAGCTTATTACGGGAGGACATTTGTATCAGAGCTACATATATGAACGAATGGACTAATCATTAAAAAATTCATTTAAATCCTTTTTCGAAAGTATTAATTAGTCACTAGGTTACAAATAATGAATACGAATACTTAAGTAAAACAATTCGTACTTTGACAATTTTTTTGTTAAAAAGCATTAGGTGACACCATTTTTTTCAAACATACGGAGTTGTCATGGGAATCGATAGAACTTTTTGTACTGTTTTTTTCTTAATTGGAATACGGCATTCGATTCGAATCGAAATTTTAAAATTCTTTTTATAATTTCTATTTTAAAAGCATTTATAGCTCGATTGATCGAGTAGAATTTCGAATCGAATGCCGTAATTTGCCCCCTGATTTGAAATCAAACTCCAAAATTTAAAGTGAAAAATTTGTTAAATAAAAGTTTTTATTATTACAACCCCGATAGTTATAAAACATACATTTTGTTAACCAAAGGGAGCGAGAAAATGTCCTAAAAGAGCTTTATCAATCATTATGATTTTGGTCAAAAAAATCCTTTATTTCGGCCTCGAGATTGAGGATGGCTTGGGCGTAGGTTACACGCGTTTGGCGGTCGACAGGCAGCAGCTGATGCACGATCTGGACTTTATACGGGAACATACGCAGGTCTTTGACCAAAATTCGCCCTAGGGACGACCGGCTGATGGCTAATTGCGAAGCACGGCGTCTGGTCGATGTTTCTGATGACAGCTCGACATCCTCGCCAACAGCGGCGATACGGGCGCTCCGGGGCCGATCACTCTTGGCAGCGTCTCGTGTGGTCCCATACTCTTCAAGGTTGGTGGCCAAACGGCGCAGTGTTTGCGCAATCGCTGCCGGACGACCAGGGGATCAGCGACGGAATCCGCACTGCACTAACACCAAAGACGAACTGTTACACAAAAAATAGACACGATTATTTCGCGTTCTTGGGGAGTGTATGGCTCCATGGCTGGCTCAATTTTATTCTACATCAGTCTAGTTCACAAATGTCAAAGCAGATTTGGCATTGGCCGCCATTTGCAAAAATAAGAGGGGAATTTCTTTTGATCCACCTTGTATGTACCTCAAAAACTTGCAATGCAATAAAAGTAAAGTTATCGTTTATGCTTTATTCAAAAGAAACAAAAATAATTACAATCAAATACATACATTTGTATATAGGTATGTAGATATAAATATTTTAATTAAAATTAATTCTACTATAAAAACGCAACATGTAGGTGCATACGCATATACATATACATATATATGCATGTATTTATGTATGCATATGAATTTCGTTATTTAATATAGAAATACCCTAAATCGTATTTTTTAAGTCGAGATTTATTTGGATAATTGTGATACATGAGGAGCAGGCCATTTATAGAAATAAACGAAAAGCTACACTTGTAAAAAAATACGAGTTAGGGCCTTTCATATTAAGGTCACAATTTGTACGTTTGCATTATATAAATATTTTAAAGCAATATGTTAATCGTGTTAACATGTTTTAAGAATTTAAATAAACACATGTTTATTTATGTAAAAAGAATCTGAGGATACTTATGATACTGATTCAAAAATTTTAACTATTTACTATATAAATTTTGTTAATATTTTGTGTGTTAAGAAATTTCTTTAAAAAAATATTAATTTAAAGTGTTAACATAATTGGATAATTCACAAGGTGTTTTATATATAATTTATTACAAGATTAACAGCATTAAATTTTTTATGAAATTAAAAAACAAGGGTAATCAAGAGCCCAATTTTCTAGCTCTCGTTTAAAAGCATAGGATTTTATTAAAATAATTTTATAAAAAATTTGTTAAAAAATGATTATAATATTTAAAAATATTTATTCATATTACAGCCTATTGTATATGTAACAAGTTGTCGAATCCTACAGCTGTTGTACGAGTACTGGTAGTTTTGGATAAGCTACAACAAGTACAACTCGTTTTCCCAAAACCTATTATATTTTGTTATTTTTTACAATTCCATGTATAACTTCCCAAAATATAGAAAAATTATTTTCCAATTTTTAAAAAATATCAATCAAGTCTAAAAGAAAGTAAAAATGGTCGAAATATAAATAAATTGGTTCATATTTTATTTTTATTTATTAAGAAAAAATTTTAAACGATCACATTCTGAATAATCTGCTTTTCTTTTTACGTTTTGATAAAAATGTTACACTCATCACATTTTTTCTTCTTATTTTATGAAAAACTTTTATTGTGTAGAAATAAATAATTAATTACGATCAAAAACACTTTTAAGTATCAAGAAAACCCGTAATAGTTTTTTATTTGCAATTGTGAGCAGAAATTGTGTTATTTCAGTGCCTAAACAGTGACTAAACGTTTATAAGCCTATTATCCTTGGAAATCTTGTTAGTTGCAAGCTAAAACTTTTTTATATAAAAGCAAAAATGTGAGTAAAATGGTTACACCTGTTCGTTTTTTGTGTCAAGCTTTTAAAAAGAACACCGAAAAATTAAAAATTTTAATTTACAACCTACAAATCTATTTAAGGAACAATACGAAAGAGAGTTGTATCAATTATTTCCGGACAACCAAACACTTACAAAATATGTGTACCTGTTGTCAGATCCCTTAACTTACAGCATATACAATAAGTTTCAAATTGAATATATGGAGTATCGTAAAATTAAGATTATGATTTAAACATTTTTCGATTCTATGAAATAACAAATTGGGACTTATCCAAGGCACATTCAACCAGGTAATAATTAGGGGATTCACAAGGTGTCCTATTATGTCCTATTGTCATATTGTTATAAAATTTCACAATGGTTTTATTATCTTTAATACAAAAATAGTTATTTAAAAGTTCCACGTCGTTACATATACTTATTAAATTATCAAAACAACTCCACTTACACCTGCGCCGAGTGTCCAATAGTTGGTAAAGGTTGTTAAACCATTGTCAAAATTTTATGACAATATGACAATAGGGCAAATAGAACACCTTGTGAATCCCCTAAATGTGCTTTAGACTTATCATACTATTTTTGATTGGGAGTTATTTTATTTTATCGTAGTGTTGTAAGTTTTTTATTATTGACAGTTATTTTATTTTTGTGTTGGGAGTTATTTCATTTTAATTGGGAATTATTTAATTTTTGTTGGAGGTTAATTTTCTTTCTTTAAGACAAATGGCAAGTGTACTCAAAGTATCGTTTCAATAGCTGTTGTAGACAGCCAATCTCCGGTGCCAACTCATTCCAAGTTCTTCTGATTTTTAAAAAGAAAGTATCATAGTTAGCAAGCCTTCGGTCAGGCAGAGTGCATGAAACTTTAGCGGATTTGAAACGCTGGCTTCGCTATAGCTTTCAAACGGGCACCGGAATCAACGCTTTAGTGTTTTTCAAACGTCAGCTTCGCTTGATTTAAGTATTGTTCACTCCTGAAGTTGTCGTAGAGTTCACACCTTAGGTGTCCTAAAGTTCTTAAAACGTTATACCTAAATTTAGCGAAGCTTGTATATAGAAAGAATAAGAGCTTAAAGTCCGCCCAGAGGCTAGCTGTCCGTTTGCTTAGGAAATTGTTCTTTTTTATGCATACAAAACTTTTCACATTTTACATATTTTAATTGAAAGTTCTTTTTTTATTGTTGTTACTGTTGAACTGTGTAATTATTTCGGGCGAAGGTTTCTTTTATAGCATTAAAATTTTTTAGAATTATATAAAAATATAATTATAATAAATTTATTCGTTTTCTTTTCCAATAAAGTCCAGTAACTTGGTATTTACTGAGTATTTTATTTATTTATTTAATAAATTTTAATCTTATAAATAAATTCTAAGACTAAATAGGCTTTGGTGATCACTAGTTGTCGGGGCTATCAGCTCAGTGTGAATATATGTTGGTGTACATTCGTGTAGGGGTCTTGGTTAGAAGGGCTACCTATATTGCTACATTCGTTTCCCTGATGAAGTTAAAGAAGTTTTTTTTTTTCTATTTAAACAAATGTAAACATACAAAGTTTTAGCCGATAGAAATTAATTTTGCTACTTTTTTAATTTTTTTTTGCAATAGAAAAATGCTTAGTAAAAATTTTAAAATACTCAGTAACATAACCTTCAATTTACGCTCTCAATTTCTTTTCTCCAGTAAATAATAGGTGTGTTCCCGAATATTGCGTTTTAATTCGGACAAATAAGAGTAAAGAGAAAATTACTCTCTAATTTTTTCAAAGTTACCCAAAGTAGCTGGAACGCAAAAAACCATAAATGCACATTTTGAAACACTAATGCTGCTTAGTCTTAAATTTAAAATCTATTTTAGTAAGTTTATACGCTTAAAACGCATAACATTTTACAAAACAAAAAATTAACATAATGGGCAATCGCTAAAAAATGTTAATAAAAATCTGTAAAAACATATTTTCGTAATAAAGGAGCAGATAGTTATAACTTAATGTACATTATTCCTGCAACTTAAATTTTTTGGAAAAATATTAAATTAAAATGTTGTTTCATTTGCAAAATGCTCAACTAATTCTTGACATTTTAAAGTAAACAAAAAGCAGCTGATTATAGAGTTCTTGTCCGAACTTACCCAAAAAAAAACTTTGGGCAAATTTGTACAGGAAATGAAAAATTATTTCGCTCTCTTTTTTTCACAAAACTGTTACCTGGAACGCATTTGGAAAGTTTAGGTAACTTTGTGTAACTTCGGACTATTTCGTTAGGCATCTGGAACACAACTATCATTAGTAAACGAACGCAATTCAGCAAAAAAAATATTGAAAATTTTTCAGAAATTTTGAGCAAATGAATAAACTTAATGTGAAAATGAAAATATATCTTGTGAATTATCCAAATTATACATACATATTTAAGAAAAAGAAAACAAAAACATATATGCAAATGTTAACAAATAAAAGTTCAAACACCCGTCAACGGATTGTTTTATACATATTATACTACATACAAACTTGTTTAAACTAGTTCTATTCTGCATTAGACTCGTTTCTTTCCTTTTTCACTTGAACTGGAGGAACGTAGGGCTTGTGAAGTTTGCGGTGTGCCCTTAGACCAGCACCTTGGGCGAATTCCTTACCGCAAATATGACATTTATAATGTTTTTTGTCTTCATGTATAAGTTTGTGATTATTAAGATATCTAGTTGCGGTAAATCCTTTGCCGCATATATTGCACAATATATCGCGCACATTTAAATGTGACTTTACGTGATCATTCATTGTGTGCAAATGATTAAAGCCCATTTTACATATATGACATTCGTATCGAAAGCGATTTTCATGGCGACGAATGTGATTATCATGATCGCGACTGGTTCTAAAGCCAGTACCACATATTTGGCATAGAAATGGTTTTTCGCCAGTATGATATGTCATATGGCGATCTAATTCAGATTTCTTAGGATAGCCTTTTCCGCATGTATCGCAACGAAAACTATTCTCGCTTAGATGCCGTTTAACATGCGATATGTATGTGTCAAATCTTTTAAAGGCCAGCTCACAGAGTGCACATTTAAATGGTCTGGAATTAGTGTGTTCTGCAACATGTACATGATAGTTTTCGTATTTTTTTATCATTTCACTACAAAATGGGCACATAAATGGTCCTTGACAATCACTGAGGAACGAAAGATCATTATAAAACTTTGAAGTGGGTGTAAAGTCTGCTTTAGCTACTTCACACTTTAATTGCAATTCCCTGTCTTTATGATAAAGGCGATTTATAAACTGTATATAATTTCTCAAGCGTTCAAATGTTAAGTCAATATTACAATTTTGTTTTAGCTCCCCTAGCATATTGTTAAATATTTCATCTCGTTTTGAAGTGATTCCAAAAAATATACTATTCACCTGCCACAAGTCGGTATGTTTTTTGTATAATTCAATAACAGCAGGTAGTTGAGCTTCCTTAATATGTTTCTAAAAAAATAAATAAATAAAGTGAATTCTAGTTATTCATATTTTAAATATTAGTTAATTTTATTTAAATGCAAACTACCTGAACTATTTTATGACTTTCTTCAATAGCGTAAAACGCGGTATAAAGTACGATCGTGACAATAAGTTGTTTTTCTATATAAAATACCAACAAAATTTGTAAAACTGTTGTAGGACCTTCACGAGTTACTAAGCGTACGAAAAGTCGTTAAACTGTTTTAATAACAATTTTGCTCGCATTATCGTGCGAGTATATTTTAAATTGTATTTTTTTATAAAAGGACCTTATATATAAGTATTTTTCCTGTGCCAAATCTTATATACCCTTAATACCTGTTTAATAAGTCGGAGACTAGAGAAAGAGTCTGGAACTCCGACAGATACAGGATGATCTAAGAAAAGCTAAAAGTGCTTCATAGTAAAAGTACTGTTAATCGATTAATCAGTGAATGAGTTTTCAAGGTTCCAAAAAATGTTATCCATGGACAGAACTGTAGGTATTTATATTCAAAAACCAGATACCTCATGAACAAACTCAAGCTCAGAGACTCTCAACCAGTTATGAAAACAGGATAGTATCGTAACAGATAGTGATTATATCTGGAAAATGGTTAAGGAATCGATGACAAGCGAGAGAAATAGGCGGTTGATACCTTCGAAACCCAGGTCCCGTATAGGGCTACAGCTGTTAATCTACAGAACATTACGAATCGATTTCTCACACTTTTTGTGATCAAGTTTGGAACATTTCTTCTGCTAAAGCACTCTACTCTTTTATGTCCAACTAGCACTGTACTCGGTATACATGTTTAATGAGATGTTACCACGAGCAGCGACATGAACTACTTTTGAGAAGGAAAGATCTGATTTTAGGCTGTTACGAAGGCAAAAATCCAGCCAAGAGGGTAACAAGGATACCGGTAAAGGAGTTGAGCTGTTTGTCTTTTTTGTTTTATAACTATTAATATTTTTATATCTGCAAAAAAAAAATAAATAAAAATGCCCAAGAAAAGTACCAATACATTCTCATTTGAAGAATTTTTCCCACTGGCCATCACTGGTTCCCAATGTATGTACATACATATGTATGTGGGAAGCACCAGAGGTATGCTTTTTGTTTTTATTAAATTTGGTTGAATGAGAAAAAAGTCCCAGCAAAAACTTGGTGGCGATTAGTCATCGCCAAATAAAGCTGGAGGTCCATACCATACGTTATATGCGTGGCTCCGTTCTATGCGTATCATATTTCTGTACGTTTTATACGTTTGTTTTTGCCAAGTTACATGCAATACGTTTTGTGCGAAAAGTGAAGAGAAGAGAAATCAGATTTTCTTCATTATACTTACATAAATAAAAACACAACAGAGATGACACTTAAAATATAAAAGTAGTCGATAAAAACAATATTAACTTTGGCTACAAAATATTTGTGTTGAAAACTTGTTTTTAAGGAAATTTATTCTTAAAATTATTTGCAAAATTTATAATAAAAGCATTTTCTTTCATAACATACTGTTTTTAACACAAAATATACCAAAAATATAATCTACCACACACACATGTTTTTTGATAGCATTTAAAATTTGTCATCACTGGATAACAAAACCATCTCTCATTTTCTCATTTCGCATGCGACGTATGAAAAAGTAGAAAGTAAACCTACTTTATCCGTTACTTGCGCCGATGCGTTCTATGCAATTTGTTATGTTTCTTGCCACATAAAACTACACTGATTTTACTTTTGTGAGAGTCGGAGAGAACGCACAGCGCATAGAACGTATGGTATGGACCTCCAGCTTAACTTACTTTTCAATGACTATTACATACCGTCTGCATTATTTGTTAGATAATGAGTTACTTCTTATCAAAAATTTAGGCAGATAGTTTCAGTTTGACTATTTCTTAACTTATTATAACTAAATATTTTAAGCCAGTTTTAACCAAAACATCAAAGAAAAAAATTTTAAATGTAACAGTGAGTAACTGGGGTATCCAGGAAAAGGTTATTTTAATGCCAGCAAAGTAATGGCTTATGTAAGTCCCTTTTTGTAAGCGAGCATGGCAAGTACTTATTAAACTCCCTCTTTGTAAGCGAGCATGGTAAGTACTTGCCTCCAATGTCATCGCCATGTTAAAGTAATGAGTTAAAATACCAATTAGTAAGAGTTTTTTGTATTTTAACTCATTACAAAGCAATGTTAGTTTTTGCTGGGGTATAAATATTTATTTTTAAATGAGCAACTTTTAAGCACTTTTGTGAGTATAAAACTGTTAAATGTTGCAGCACTTTTGGTTAACTTTTATTAGGTATGTTCCAGAAGATTTCGTTCTTGTTCGGACAAATGAGAGTAAAGAGAAAATTGCTCTCTAAATTTTTCAAAGTTACCAAAACTAGCTGGAACAAAAAAAAAACCAAACCTTGTACGTGTTGAAACACTCATGCAGCTTACTTTTAAAATAAAAATCTGAGTGAGTCGTAAAATAGCTCTGGTGAGGTAAAGAGCTCGCGCGTCGTTGGTCATTATTTTTTTAAAGACAACCAGGCACTTCGAGAATTTTGCATCTCACTCTCGCATGTGGTGAAGTGTGTGGCGTCGCATAACTGTACCGCGATACAGTTATCAGAGGCTGCATTATTTGAATGCATGCAATAAACATTTTGAATATATGGAGGAGAACCACTAAACTCAAATATAAATTAACTGCATACAATACATTTTAAAAATATCTTGATCAAAAACAAGTATCCAGGCCGCAACAGCTTCCTTTTCGAAGGCATAGGTCGACTGTTTTCGTTTGTCTGGATCAACGTGGGATACACTGGCCTTTTCGTTATGTACCTCTGCCATTAAATTTTAGAATTAAAAAAAAAATAAAAATCTATTTCAGTGATTTTATACGCTTAAAACGCATATCATTTTACAAACACAACATTGACATCATTGGCAGTAGCCGAAAAAAAACTTAATAAAAATCTGTAAAATCATATTTTTATAATAAAGAAATAAGCAAATATTTATAAATTAATGTACATTTTTACCTACAACTTGAAATTTTTGGAAATAAATTAATAGCCTGTTTCACGATGTCGAAAGAATGCTTTCGTTCGCATTCTAGGCGAAAGAAAACTTATTTGGGTTTCACTAAAGTATACTGTAAGCGAACGTTTACTCGAAAGACAAGTCGAACGAAGCGTTTTCATACAAAATTAGGTTTCCCTATGTCGAACGCAAGCTAAATATGCGAACGTAAATGTCAAAATCAGTCACTTGGAATTTTGCTTTCGAGTGGCATAAACGTTTGCAGTTTTTAATGTAAATTAAAGTCCACTCTGCATTAAAATGCCACAAAATTAAAGTAAAATGTGTTTTCAAGGGTTTATGATTAAAATATCATATTGCTTAAAGCAAAAATAAAACGAACTTTGTTTTCCAAAAAAAAAATCTACAATAATTTTGTAAATTTTAATTATGAATTGTTTTCAGTGATGTCAATTACGCCGAATTTTTAACTAATTTAAAGCCACTTGCAGGAGTAAATAAACAAAAATTGCAAATTACCATTCAATTTTATAAAAAATTAACTGATTGCATCTCTTTTCTTGTATTTTTGTTTCCTGATTATCTGGTGTGAATGTTGCTGGTGCGCTTAATACATATTCATGAAGTACCGTTAGAAACACTCGATTGTAAACTAATGTTGTGCATATATGATCTCAAGATAATCTGCAAAATTATTTTGATAATGTTTGCAATGCACTTCATTTTATTGTTCTTATTAAATATATTATTTTCCCCTTTTTCAAAATTAACCAAAAATCAATGCACTTCTTAATGTGGGTTTTTACAGAATTTTACGCTTATAAAACTATATTGAGCATATAGTTCATAGATAAATTCTAATATATTTATATTTTATAAATGAATTAAAACCATAAAAAATTATAGGATAAATGAATGACAAATTCTTTCTATATATCGTCATTATTGCATAGCTATGTGTATATTTTGTAAATTAATATGTTTAAAAAAACAATAATCCAAAATTCTGGTTATAAATACATAAAAAATTTAAAAAAATTACTTCTTTGATTATAAAAACAAAACATATCAAAAGATATTGGTTGTCTTAAAAACATTTATTTAAAAATATGCAAAATGAATCTTATATCGTTATAGAATGATTTACCTTTAGTACGAAAAGCGGGATTCATCTTTGTTGAATCTTATGATACTTAAGAAAGAAGTCCCCTTAATAATAAATTTTATCTAATAAGTAATAAGTTCCTAAAAAAATTAAGTACTGACTGCGACATTTTTGTAGCTATGCCATGGTATTAATATCCCAAAAACCTAGGACTTTTTAATATTATCTTATGTAAATTTTAACATTAAAAATTTACACATTATTGAAAATGATTTTTTCCCTGTCTCTTAGTGCTTTACAATTTAAGAATGCTAGCATCACTGCTTTATGTATTAGAATTTTACTAATTATGAAAGTAAGTGCCTACCGTTGGGAGGCAAAAAAATTTGCTACGTAAATAGACACTATTACAAAACTTATAGCAAAACAAAAATTAATAATTTTTAATCTACACGTTAAAGGGAAAAACAAATTTTCAAATTTAAAATAGATTTGAAGTATTGATTTTAGTACAAATTTCGTTTAAAAAACCTATTGCAAATTCAAAAATTATTTATGCATATGCCCCAAAGTATGTTAGCATTTTGTTATTTTTATTTTTCTCTGTCAATAACAAGCCCGTAAGTAAAGGCGAATGAAAGTTGTCGAAATAGTGAAACCCAAATTGACTCGAAAGTGAGTGACTAGCTTTCTTTCGTATAGGTTTTCGTTCGACATCGTGAAACAGGGTATAAAATCAAACTTTATTTCTTTTGCAAAATGTCCAACTTTCTAGCTATTTAATTTTAAAAGTAAACAAAAATCAGCTGATTTTAAGGTTCTTGTCCGAACTTACACAAAGAAAAAGTTTGGGAAAATTTGTACAGGAAATAAAAAATAATTATTCTCCCATACGCTCTCCTTTTTTGCACAAACATTGTTACCTGGAACGCTTTTGGGTAATTTTGTGTAAGTTCGGACTATTTCGTTAAGCATCTCAAACACAACTCTTATTTAAACGCGAGACAATTAAATTTATTGCCATTTGCCTAAGCAAAAATAATGGGTACTTATGAAAAAATTTGTTGTTAAATACTTACAAAACGATTCTTTTTAATCTGAAAATAAATAAATTTAAACTGATTACTACTTTAATGTAAAATAGTTTAAGCAAATTTAACTTACCCTTTCTTTTGTAAGAGAATCAATATTTTCTTGCAAATACTTTATATGATTATAATACCATGGCATTTCATATGCTTCTTTATTTTGTCGTTTTTCAATTTCATATGAACATTCAAACCTCATGTTGTTTATGCGATTTTTCACAAACTCCCATGACACGTTGGTCACAAACATTTTGTTCATTTCATTTGCTATTTCTTCATAAGCCTTTTGACAGACAACTTCATCTTTACACTTTTGTTTAAGGTCCCAGAGAAAAGGTTTTTTCTCGAAAGCTTTCAACAAAGCAACGTTTAAATCTTTCTCCTCGGAATGTGCACCCAACTCTGGCAAAGATCTATTTGCTTTTTGGCGTCTTAGTCTAGTTTTATGGCGTATTTTAATTTTCTTCGGCTTTTCTTTAGACTATAGTTATGAAAAAGAAATGATTTAATTTACACTTGAAATTAGAAAAGAAGCTAATACATATTCCCAAAGAAGGTACATATTATTAAAATGTTTAATTAAAGGTAGACACCAAACAAATATGACTTATGGCCTGAACACGCATATTTTTTTGTAGATGACGGTTTACAGTTTAGTTCAGTTTATTCAGAATATTTATGGCTTAGTTAGTAAAAGGCTTCACTCTTTTTATACTCTTCACATAGTGATAAGGATATATGTATATCATTTGTCAATCCGTTTGTAATTTCTTTATTATCGATTTGCGACCCCATTAAGTTGATATTTTCTTGGTCCTTATAGATAGGAAAGGCGATTTAGCGTTGTCCATCTGTACATCTATCCGTGTTATGGTTAAGATCAACTTTTTGAAGCCCCCCGATGTCATATACACCCGAAGGTGGTATTAAATCAGATCGCTATTGAAATCCAGAAAAATCGGCCGATAACTGAACGAGATATAAACTAAACCACAAGACTACCTCTGTTTATTTTTCTAAAATTTGTATAAAAACCTTTACAACTGCCCCGGAGTTGTCCCTTAACGGGTGCAATGTAACACCGACTCCCATTCATTGTTTTTTCACAAACATTTTTGTGGGACATACTTATACTCTATCTCCGTCCCCTAACAGGGTTACCATATCAAGTTTAATTTTTGATTTTTTTTAATCGTTTCCACAGCTCCGAGGGTGCTCCTACAAACGCCAAATGTAAGGCCGTCCCAATTAATTTTTCCTTCCAAACATTTTGGTGGAACACACTTACTCCCTATATCCAGCACCTAACAGGGTTGTCACACAAAATGTAAAAAATTAGGGTAGAAACCCCTACGACTTCCTGGGGTCGTATAAATGCACAAGTATTTGTCCTTCTATTAGATCTTGTAAGCTTTATGAACTTTTTTCGATTTTTGAGGGAACCTGTTATCAGATGCCTCCGAGGGTTTATTTGTTAAAATTCATCTCGGAACTACCGCTATTATCTTCCTAGAGGGAATCTTGATTTATTTAAACAGTGTTTTGGTTACCTTTTTGTTTGTTAAAATGATATTATAGTGGTAGGAGATTTTAACAAAAATCTTTTTATTTTTAATAAATCTGAGGTGATACGCTCAATTTGTGCTAGGTATGGCCTTACGCGTTGGCATAACTCAATGTCCATTACCTATAATTCTCATCATCAGTCAACTTTTTTTATTGATTAGTAAGAATTTATCTGTTAGTACTTCGGCTCAATTTCAGCTACCTTTTATTTCTCACCACTTCCTAATATGTGTTTTTTTCTCATTCCTGTCAGTTATGTGCCTAATGAAAATTTTTTCAGGGATTACAAAAATGCAAATATTGCTGCTATGGAAAAGCCCCTTTTTCAAACAGATTTTACTCAACTTTATATGATTAATCTGCCTGTCATTAATCATATAAAGTTGAACTTTTTAATTGTTTTTTTAATGATATTCTGACTTATGTGACTATGAAAAAAGTTTTTCCCCTAGGAGTGGTGAGGGGTTAAAATTCTCAAATGAAATTACATAATTATTAATGTTCATTAAGAGATATTGCTCTGAAAAATTTTACAACAGGCTCTGTAATTGATGTAGAATGAAAATAAGGAAACTTGGGAATGTGATCGGAAAAGGGTTTTTAATTGTAGTGATACGAGAAATGTAAAATGTGCTGTGCCGTGCTGGTGTTGCAAGTGATTTCAATATTCAGACTGATGCTGATGCCATTGAAATAAATGAGCTTTTTGTTAGTAATTAGTTAAATGGTTTTGATGATGCTTCTGAGTTTTCGCAGTTTTTAGGTGCTAGTGAAAGCTTAAGTGTTTTAATATTAATGAGTCTGATATATGTATTGCTCTGCTTGGTATTATATATACTTCGGTTGAAGTTGATGGTACTTCTTTTAAGTTTCTAAAAGCTGTTTTCCATACATTAGTTGACACCTTCTTTTTTATTAATGCTATTTTTACTTCTTCTATCCTAGTGCTTGGAAAATTTCTAAGATTGTTTCTATGCCTAAGAGCTGTAGGCGGCAAACAGTTGATAACTGAAAACCAATAAGTATTTCGTCAGTATTAATTATCTAAAGTTGTTAAAAGTATTCTTAAGGATCAAATAATGGCATGGATTGAAAGTAAGAAGTTACTTAGTAATTATCATTGCGGTTTTCGTTGTGGTCGTAGTACTAGCTTGATTCTGACTGACTTAGTCGGGTCTATAGTGGAATTTTGGAATAAGGGCTTTGGTCTCGTTTGATTTGAGTAAGGCATTTGATAATGGTAAGTCACTCTTTGTTGGTACGTAAACTATGTAGTATATATAAGTTTTATAAATCTGCTTGTATGTTTATTTGGTATTATCTCAAATGGTCAAATTATCCTGATAAGACTTAAGCTCTCTTTTTATTAAAAAATTCAAATTTTAAATGCAAAGTTTTATGAAACGCTTCGTAAAATTAGTTCAATTTTTTTCCCGTATAGAAGAAAATAATTATTTACGCATAAGTGGAAAAAATCAATTCTTTTCTAAATATGTGGAATTAAAACCTATGTGGATCAGGGGCGGATACATTTAAATTAAAATTTACCGCAGAATTTTTGATGAAACACTGGTATCGCTTTAGAATTACTTTAAAATGCACTTATAATAACAAAATTACCTCAGAATCGTTATCAGCTGAGTCTTCATTTTTTTCTTCACATGACGAACTGTTATCCTGAAAATATTACATATTCAACACTTTCGATTTTGATTTTTTTAAATTCTTACATCTTTTGCTTGTTTATAATCGAATTCATCGTCGTCATCATTGTCTTCAGAAAAATTATCATCAGACCTATCTTCGATTTTGACGCTCGATTGTCCAAATTCCTTTTTGACCTGAACCTCACAATTATCCTGATCTATTGTTTTATTTTCAAGAACAGCTTCTGTTTCCAATGGATCTTCTTTTATAACGTCTGCGGTCGCAATTTTATCATCAATTTCTGACACTTTATTTTCTATTTGTTCTTCGAGTTTAATTTCTGGAATATATGCCATAGGCAAGTCATCTGTATCATCTTCCAGATTATGCCAATGCAATTGCTCCAAATGCATTGTAAATTTTTTCATTTGATCCCATGATGTCTCACAAAAGGTGCAATGAAACGAGTATGTTTTCGTTTTCTTATTTTTCTTGTTTGGGTTAATTAATATTTCGCCACATTTTATGAGGTTTGCTTTCGTATTGCCACCCATTACTGTTTTTTATATTCTTTGCACTATAGCAATTCCAAATTTTTTAATTTTTATATATTTTATTTTCTAAATTGGAAAATTTTTTGGTAACTTTCACAAAAAAATTGTTTATATTCATTTAAAGTACGTTCAGTATAGGTTATGGCTGAAACTCCACGTTTACAGCTAAAATACTGTTTTCACAATAAATAGGTTAGATAAGTTGTCAAAAAAATCTTTCATACTGTCTTCATATATCTGTTCTGCGATTGAACTAAATTTTGACTTCAATAGTTTTTTCTCCTCTGGACCGCTTATGTCGATAATATGTTCTTGCGCAGTCATCGTTGTCAGAGAAAATGCTTGCTCAACCATATCTGTTATCAAACGCCATTTTGTATGGCAAAAGCAACAATCATTCATAAGATGACAATAGTTTAAGGATGGCTGACTTATCTTAATATTTTTAATATAAATTTTTATATTTTAAACCGTCGAGTGAACTCTATCCGTAAAGAATATAGGTATTACTTGATTAAATTTTGACACTATTAACAAAAATAAACTGTGAATGGACAAAACAAGACCATGAGTACGTTTTCTTCAACCCAAAGAAACTGAAACAAAACAAATTTATGGCTTGTCAAGACGTAGCCATTCATTTAATTCAATTAAACACTTAGAGCAATTTTTGACAAAACATATCCGTCTTGAGAAACGTCAAACTCGGAATATAAAAAACAGTATAAAAAATTCCACGTTTTTTTTTAATTAAGTTTGGCGTATGCCCAGACATAGATGTTTCTTCAAGACGTACATTTACCGTTCAATATGTTGACACATATTACAGTAGATGTCAAAACTATATTTTTTCTAATATGGAACGTTTTTACAGTATACAAAATCCGAGGTTTTCGACATTTGATGTTTTTATGCCATTAATTTTTGGCAAAATGTACATTGAAGGTTATTTTCTTCGGGACGTATGACTTGTCAAATTTCCCACTGCAAAATTAATACTTGCCGTGTGAACGCGTTGAAACATTGGTTATGTGAAATATATATATAAGTGGCCCTTTACACATTAGACTAATTCTGCCAGATCTCTTGCAGCGAGAGAGCCAAAAAGGAAATTTTTGGACAGTTGGAAGTTAGAGAAGTTGCAAAATGCTACTGGAGAAATTTCTGCTTGCAAGATTTTGCAACTAGTTTAAACAGCTGTTTTTATTTACTAATTGAATGAAATAATTTTTGTGAAACGAAAATAAAAACTTAAATTTAACAATAGTCAAAATTGTGTTGATTTTTAACGTTTATAAAAAATTATAATAAACATAACATTTAACTTCATGCTAAATATACAAATAATTTACCGCGTACACATATGCTAATTTTTTTTTTTTTGCTTTGTTGTTTGATTTGTTTACACACCCTGTTTCTTCCAAGATTTTACTGGATACTGCAGGGTAAACTTATACATATAGATACACCTTGGGATACTGTCTGCGTACTTTTTGATATATTTTTAGCCGACAGAGTAAAATTGGCCTTACTCTCCCAAAAAAATTTACTGAGTATTTGCTACTGGAAAAGTACGCAGTCAGACCTAATGTATCAAAGACAGTTGCTGATCCATTTCAGAAAAGCTTCAATATTAAAAGTTGTAGGAGCAAATATTTTTACGACGTTTATGTACGTCATGACCCACCAAAAACCTTTGTTTTGACGTCTACACACTTCAGTGTCCGCGAAAGGGTTAAAAAACACAAGAGAGGTATCCAAGGAAATGCCCGATTTTAAGCATAAGCAGGCCACATTGTCAAAAAAGGTAACGGAAGAACTAATTTATCTAAACTTCGGAAAAAGTGGGAAAATTTATAATTTGACAATATTTTATTGTTTAATGAATTTGTATTTTTAAATTTATCAGGGTTATCATGGAAACCAATAGCCGTCGGAATCGAATTAGAAAATGCCTTATATATATTTCAAAGTTTGAGTAGGTATCGTGTTTTTATTTTAAGTTAGAATACTGGTTTTAATTCAAGCTTTAAACTTATTTAAAAAGATGGAATGAAACGTTTTTTTTATTATTGCATATTATACAATGGACATTAACGGAAAATAGTAATTTCTTTAATAAAAGGAATTATATAATGAACCTAAGCCAAAATAAAAAGCAAAAATTTGTATTAAAGTTATTTATTTAAAATACAAATCAACTACATATATTTTAATTTTAAAATTAAGACAAATCTTATATTCATTTAAAAAAAAGAGATTATTAGATTGTTCTCATTTAAGAATTATTGTCGTAGCTATCTGTTTTTAATTGAAGTCCTGCTGGTATCAATAAAGGTGGTATATTAAGAGTCTATAAAAAAGAGAAACTTTACGCAGTGTTTAATAAGGCAGGAAATTTTACCAACCTTTCCCGGGCAAGAAGCTTCATACTGGTGTTTTAAGCTCTCCATTTCATAAACACAAGTAGATAAAGCGGCACGTAGTTCACAAAGTAAAACCATATCAGAACGCAGTTCATTGAAAGCGTTGCAAATTTCTTCTGAAGGAGGAGGCGTTGGATCTTAAACAAAACGAAAAAGTATTAGTATTTGATTGCTATAATTTCGTAATTGTTTTTGTTACCAACTCTAAACTCTTGAATTGCTTGTTCTAGAGCCTTTACTTTACGCTGCCCTATATTGGCTGGTAATTTCATTTTTTGTGACCGCAACGATACACCAGTACCACGGAGATCAGAAAATTTAATGCCACTTGTACCTATCTCAATTGCGTTTACAACAGAGTCCACCTTTGAGGGCCTAGGTTGATGATGAAGTTTTTTCTTATGCAATTTCTTTTCATATTTTCTAACATTCTGAGCATTAGCCGAAACATCCCCTTGTTGATCAGCCTGCGATATTAGTTTTTGTAAATCTTGTGTCTTGCGCTCACGTTCCTTTTTGCGCGCTTCAATCTTTCTTAATTCATTTATTAAATTCTGCTCTTCCTTTACTTGTTGACTAGTACGTTCAAAAAGTTTCTTTAGCTGATCCTTGCGACGACGTTCATGTTCAACATCAAACACAAAAGGTTTTTTATCACCGTTATTTTGAGCATTACTTCCCCCCTTTAACTTAGCAAGTATACCAACAACTTCATAATATCGTTCCTTCAGGTCTTCTACAGTTTTGATGCCAAACTGTGAACGATCCCATCGATCATTCATTATAATAAAACGCAAATCAAAACTTAAAAAGTAACGTGAATTAGTAGAAAAAATAAAATTTCGAAAATATGTTTTGGCCGAATTGGTATCTTAAATTAACACCTACCGTTTTGCCAAGTCAAACAAATAGTCTGTTTGTTCTTTTGACCACTTTTGTGAATTATTTTGTAAATGTGCATTGTATTCGGCCACACTGTAACTTGGAATCTCTAGTTGCTTGTTAAATTTTGCAAATGGGTATTCTTTTTGATCATCCGTAATACGCTTCCAGTGATGAAACACAGCTCCGTCCGTTCTGGCAGGATTACTAAATGGAGCCCATTCCCATTTACGAACCTTCTTCATGCCTAAGCGTGCTTTGGCTTGTTTATAACCCGAGCCTATACCCAAGGCAGTATCAGTTGGTAGAAGCGGTGGGGCATCTTTGTTGTCATTATACAGTAATGCAAATACTTCGCGATGCATTCCCTCTGGACGTTTAGACGATCCCTTAACCCTTTTGTGGTAAAGTAACACTACAATAATGTGTATATATCAGAACCTTGTTTACTTACTTTTCAAAGTTCCGTTTTTTTGTTAACAAAAAAGAATCTCTAGTAATTTCAGGAGTATTTGGACGTTCTATGTCCAGAATATCTCTCACATCCGTAGTCATTTTTATTTTTGCAGTTGATAAGTACCGGAGAAAAATTTTTTTATTTATCACAAAAAATAGGAAAAAGCTTCTTAGATGAAACTAAAAACAATGTTATAAGGTGACCGTAAGTGGTCCAATTCGTCGTAAAATTGTCAGCGGCGGCAGCTAAAAACAATTAACCGGCGGCGGCTAAAAGTCAACTGGAGTCGATACCATGGTACAATTACCTTACAAGGTATTATCGCTACGACAACAACTACAACAAACTCAATACCAAATTTATGAAGTTGTTGTAAAAGCATCCTCGCTTATGTCAAAAAACGTACTGCTTGACAGATATAACGAATGGAAATACTCGAGCAAAAATTAGTCAACTGTTGAATCAATACTACCTTGTAAGGTAATTGTACCATGGTCGATACTATAGCCGTTACGGAAACAACTACTACTAGCACGATACCAAATATATGAAGTTGTTGTAAAACTATCCTCGTTTATGCCAAAAAACGTACTGTTTTTATAGTTTTAAAAAGTAAGCAAACTCAAGCAAAACATAGCAGTAGAATCGACACTACCAAGGTATATTCAACAAGGCAGGAATAACTGATCAGCTGACTTCTATTTCCGCCGTATGATTTCTAACTTAGCTTGGACCCTTGTTTATGTTATACAATGTTTGTGTATACTGTGTGTATGTGTGTTCGCTACATTTTCGACAACCAAGCTGGAATTAGCAACAAAAAAATACATGCTGAAATTTTACAGGAAGTTGTTATTTTAGGGACGTTTCCACCTTCTTATTCCATGGGCCAGACCAGGGTACACGTACATAAGGTAGGAGCGATCCTACAAAAATAACTAAAACCGTCCTAAGAATGTTAAAGACAACAAAAAATCACAAAACCTTTCTTCGTCTTTTTGAGCTTTTCTTATGATACTACAGTTGTTGTTTGTAAAAAAGGAAGAAAATAGATAAACATAAACAAAATTTGACATTAATATAACGAAATACCGTTACTCAGCTGTTTATCTGAGGCTACCTGATATACGTGTACCCTGGGCCAGACGTTAGCTTTGCCTTTTAAAACACTCAAACTTTTCGAACTTGAAAGCATCTTATTGACCAATTTTTTTTCACTCCAGTGGCCTTTCAACATGATGGTCAAGTAGACAGCTGGTTTAAGTTAGTTTTTTATAAAATTTTTTATTATAATTTTTTTTTATTAATATAACTTAATTATCGTATATTTACGTTTATAAATAAATCAATGTAAATAGTTGTGTGTCGTTGTACCGAAATTTAGTCACAAATATATAAAGATACATATATATAAACAATTTTTGTATTTCGTTTAACAAATATTCTTCCGCAAAGTGAGCAATTTAAAGTTTATTCCTTGACAATGGCATCTTAAGAAATGAAATTCATGGTCAAGTTGAACAAAATAACTAGAAGCCAGGGTACACTTACCAAGGTAAAATTTTTAGCCCAGCTGATAATATTTTCTCCCTTGTGCTTACTTACCTTGAGTGTCAAAATTTGTTTACATATATGGCGCCATTGCTGTTTTTCTATATTTGTTTATTTTAAAGAGTGCCGTGTCATTGTTAGCAGTGTTAAAAGTGGTATTTTAGTGTGCTGTTTTTGACCTTCATGGTGAAGTTTTACACAAACAAAATGTTTGTATTTTGTTTTTGCCTTTTTCTTGTTGCCGAATTGCACAGACCTTATTAATGCACTTGCTAGAATCCATATATGGGATATAAAATAACGCTGATTAGTTGTTCCTACCTTATTCAATATCACTTGACTTAAGCAAATGCTGGGCAAATAAATTTTTCTTTGGCAGCACTCATGGTAGAAAAACAAGGTGTACTCTTTTATACAACAATTTTCCATATTGTCAAAAAACTATCGCATTTCAGGGATGGAAGTTGCATGTTTTTTGTTGTGTAAATATTTTATATGTATATTATGGTCTGATTATAAAAAAACGTTGCCTTTTTTCAATCAGGGCATGTACCAATGTATATTTATATACAATTTTTATTTCAAATAATTCCAAAAATTTTCGGCTTGTATACTAACGTTTTGACCAAAAGTTAATTTTTTAACAATATCGGTTTTACAAAAATGTACCTTAATTATTAAAACTTTTCTATAATAAAATTATTTTCTCCAATCTTTTGATTTAGATATATGCAATACATCGCAAAATTTTTTATAAGCGACATATCACAATATATATAAATAGTAATTTTAATTTAGATATGTATATAGTTTAGTAGTATGAATACAGACATACCTTTTACAATATAAATATATATATATTGGACATCAAGTTGAAACAAGAAAAAAATTTAAGAGTATCAACATTTCCATCTATGGCGTAAACATGCATACATACATGTGCTAAATATTATTAAATTAAAATTCATTTTGGGAAAAATTTCTTATTTTTTTAAAGCTTTTATACCTATAAATTCAGTTATTTGTTCATATATTTATATGTAGTTTAAGATTATGGGTTGAAAGCCCCTAATATGGTAAAATATGTAAATTACATTAACAACAGTTTTGACAACTGAAAACAAACCAGCTGATACTTAGTTTTTTGTCCATGGCAACACTGGTGTATGAAACTTTTTTAAACAAACCTACCCTAAAAAAGTTTTTTTACAGTTTGAGAGGTGTAGAAGAATTTTGTATTTACGAAAAATCAATACGAACATTAAATATTTAATATTTTGGTGAAAAAACTAAATAAAATATTAAAAATATAAAAAAAATGAAAACAATAAAAAAAGGTTAAACAAAATACTTTCTTTAAACAAATTATGTATATTAAAAAAAAATAAAAATAGGTACTAAGTCGTAAAAATTTGTATAATTGAGAGGGACATATATAAAAAGTTCGCTATCAAACAGTTTTTAATGCTTAAAACAAATAACAATAATAAATTAATATAATTTGTATTATTATAATTTGCTTAAAAATATAAAAAATATCAGAGTTTAAATATCTGTCATGTTAAAGTTTAAATTTTTTACTGTTTTTTTTTTTATTTTCCATGTGATGGCTAAAAAAATAACAGTTTATTTACAACTACTACTACAATTGCTGATTACATTCACACCCCTAAACAAAGTGAATAGGTTGGAAGAATATCAGTAAACCAGCACAACACACAAACAAACAAGTATGTACGGAAAGGGAAAATTTTATGAATAACTAAGTTAGAAGTCAAAAATTCCACAAAGAAAAAAAACAAAAGAACATTATAACATTACCATTAACTAACTCTTTTAAAATTAAAGTGTGTAATGTGTCAGTATTTTTATGCAAAAATTTTGCTTTGCCTTGAATTAAAATTGATAGTAAAAAATTTATAATATATGTATTCGTGTTACAGTTACATACATATACTGCGTGCTGTCTGATAAATCGTATCACTACTGAGCACCCTTTTACGCTGCGCAACTATTAAGGTGTTGAGCGTGACTATTGCCTGCAACTTAACAGTAAAATACAAAAATAGCGTAAAGCAATACAGATATGATTGATCCTAGTTCCAGTGAAGATGAAGGTGATGACGAGCCCACACCTCACGCCCCACCTAAAGGACGCTTAGGAGCAAGTTCTTTAGCTAAGCCAAAGTCAGTTATAACTGCTGTTGATTCAAGCAGTAAGCTAGGCCCTGGAGTAGTTCGGCAAAATGGCGACATCTCTAACAAGGCAGCAGGAAGCTCCATTTCGAGCAGTGCCGTAGATATAGAAAAAACTAAAGCTCCTGCAGCCGCAAGTAGCCTATCGAGCAAAAACGAGCTGACAGCAAATGATTCTACAGCAGGAGCAGGAAGTATATCCCAGGAAACATTAAATCAAAGTGCGGGTTCCTCAACAAGAGGAAATTCATTGTCACGGCCAATATCACCTTCTCCCTCAGTAGCAAGTGATAAATATGAATCAGGTGCTGGACAACCAAAGCAAGGGATTGAGGAAGAGGAGCGAAAGAAACGAATTCAGCTATACGTATTTGTTTCACGCTGCATATCATATCCGTTTAATGCTAAACAACCTACCGACATGACAAAAAGACAGCCTAAAGTTAACAAAACTCAACTTGATGCCATAACTCAGCGATTTCAGTCTTTTCTCAAAGGAGAGACGCAAATAATGGCAGATGAGGCATTTCGTAATGCAGTACAAAGCTATCACGATGTTTTTTTGAAATCGGACCGTATTTTAAAAATGGTTCAACAAGGTTCATGCTCAATGCAAGACTTTACCGAAGTTTTTCGTAAGAACATTGAAAAACGTGTACGTTCTTTGCCAGAAATTGATGGGCTCAGCAAAGATACAGTGCTTACATCATGGATGGCAAAATTTGATGTGATACTTAAGGGTACAGGCGAAGAAGACTCAAAAAAACCGGCCCGATTGCAGCAGTCATTAAACAGCGAGCTGATTCTGTCTAAAGAGCAGCTGTACGATATGTTTCAGCAAATTCTTAGTGTTAAGAAATTCGAACACCAAATCTTATTTAATGCCTTAATGCTTGATTCGGCGGATGAACAGGCTGCTGCCATTAGACGTGAACTTGATGGTCGTATGCAGAGGGTTAACGAAATGGAAAAGAACCGTAAACTTATGCCAAAATTTGTTTTGAAAGAAATGGAATCTCTTTACATTGAAGAGCTTAAATCGTCAATAAATTTATTAATGGCCAACTTGGAGTCATTACCGGTTACCAAAGGAAACATGGATAGCAAATACGGGTTACAAAAACTAAAGCGTTACAATCACAGTACTCCGTCATTTCTAAAGATGATCCTACGTTCACACGGTTCTCTTTCAAAACTTGAAGGCGACTCAGAAGAGGGTATTACACAACTCTCAAAACTGGATGTGGTTCTAACATTTCAACTTGAGGTCATTGTAATGGAAGTAAAGGGTCTTAAATCGTTAGCTCAGAACCGGATTGTTTACTGTACAATGGAGGTAGAAAATGGTGAAAAGCTTCAAACAGATCAAGCTGAGGCCTCTAAACCCATGTGGGATACTCAAGGTGATTTTACAACGACTCATCCTTTACCTGTGGTTAAAGTTAAGCTGTACACCGAAAATCCTGGAATGCTGGCCTTAGAAGATAAAGAGCTGGGCAAAGTGACAATCAAACCTACGCCTTTATCATCAAAAACGCCCGAATGGCACCGCATGACAGTACCAAAGAACTTAGCTGATCAGGATTTAAAAATTAAAATAGCCTGTCGGCTTGAAAAACCACCCAATATGAAGCACTGTGGTTATTTATACGCCATTGGAAAATCGGTGTGGAAAAAGTGGAAAAAACGTTATTTTGTACTAGTTCAAGTGTCTCAATACACCTTTGCTATGTGCAGCTACAAAGAAAAGAAATCGGAACCATCAGAAATGATGCAGTTAGATGGTTATACGGTTGATTATATTGAAGGTGCTAGTGCAAGTTTAATGTTTGGCACCGATTTAAATGGCGGACGTTTTTTCTTCAATGCTGTGAGAGAAGGCGACAGCATCGCATTTGCTTGCGACGATGAAAATGAATGCAGTTTATGGGTAATGGCTATGTATCGTGCCACTGGCCAATCCCACAAACCTACGCCGCCGGTTACTCAGGATAAAAACTCGGCCATATCGAAGATTCAAGGTGATGCGGACAAGGCACGTAAACACGGTATGGAAGATTACATTAGCGCCGATCCATGTACTTTAGATCATGCAGTGTTCTTCAAAATGCTGCAAAATCTCGCTTTAGAATATCGCCTTAATGATCAATACGCTTCCCTTGGTTGGTTTAGTCCCGGACAGGTTTTTGTATTGGATGAATATTGCGCACGTTATGGTGTACGTGGCTGTTACAGACATCTTTGTTATCTTTCAGATTTGTTGGATCGTGCCGAAAAAGACTTCATGATCGATCCAACGCTCATTCATTATTCATTCGCCTTTTGTGCCAGCCACGTGCACGGTAATCGCCCCGATGGCGTTGGCAGTATAACTCATGAGGAAAAAGAAAAATTTACAGAGATCAAAGAACGCCTCCGTGTTTTGCTAGAATATCAAATTACTAATTTTAGGTTTTGTTTTCCATTTGGTCGGCCAGAAGGTGCGCTGAAAGCCACATTGTCTCTGCTGGAACGTGTACTTATGAAGGACATTGTCACTCCAGTGCCACCAGAGGAAGTACGACAGATGATCAAGAAGAGCTTAGAATCAGCCGCGTTGGTGAATTATACTCGCCTTTCGGCCGAAGCGAAAATCGAAGAAGACTTACGTGGCGAAGTTGCAGTGCCCCCAGCAAGAAAGCTGGAAGATTTGATACATCTAGCAGAACTGTGCGTTGATTTACAGCAGCAGAATGAAGAACATTATGCTGAAGCTTTTGCTTGGTTCAGCGATTTGTTGGTAGAACATGCCGAAATATTTTGGTCCCTCTTTGCTGTTGATATGGACCGAGTTTTATCCGAACAGCCACCTGATACCTGGGACTCGTTCCCACTTTTTCAAATTCTCAACGATTATCTTAGAGCAGACGATAACTTACGCAATGGTCGTTTCCATCAGCACCTTCGGGACACATTCGCCCCGTTAGTTGTACGTTACGTAGACCTTATGGAATCATCAATAGCTCAATCCATCAATAAAGGCTTCGAAAAAGAACGCTGGGAAAGTAAAGGTAATGGTTGTGCTACTTCGGAAGATCTTTTTTGGAAACTTGATGCCTTACAATCATTTATACGTGACCTTCATTGGCCGGAGCCCGAATTTCGACAACATTTGGAGCAGCGCCTTAAAATGATGGCTGCTGAAATGATTGAGCAGTGTATTGCGCGAACGGATGCGTCATTTCAATCGTGGCTTAAGAAAAATATCGCATTTATCTCTTCAACCGATTATATTGTGCCCTCGGAAATGTGCGCCATGGTAAATGTGATATTGAACGCAAAAAATCAAAGCTTTAAATTAACCACCATTGACGGAATTGATTTATACAAATTTCATTCAAAAATTGACGATCAACTTGATAAAGCGAATGTAGCAATGACACAAGGTCTCATAGGTAAACTTATGTCTGTGCTAGAGTCGACTTTGTCCAAATTGGCGCGCTACGATGAAGGTAGCTTAATTGGTTCTATACTAAGCTTTACAAACGTCTCAAGTTCGGGTAAAGATTTAGGGCAAGGCTATGTTATATTTTTTCGCAACAACATGGAACAGATTCGCGGAAAAATTGGTGACGATCTATGGTCACTGAACTTTTTTGAGCAGTGGTATACACAACAAGTTAATATGCTTTGCAATTGGCTTTCTGAGCGTTTGGATCACTCACTCCACTATGCTCAGGTGCAGGCGCTATCACACATTGTCAAAAAGATCTACTCAGACTTTGAATTGCAAGGTATGCTTGAGGAAAAGCTTAATTCTAAAGCATATCAAACTGTCTCTACGCGTATGGCTACAGAAGAAGCAACTTGCGCTTTAACCATGCCAGACGTTACAGAAGGTGATGAAACTGCTGAAGGTGGTAGGGACCTTGATGGTAATGAACAAGAAGGTGGTGAAGAAGAGACCGCTGCGCCACGCGTTAGAATGCCTCAGCCGAATATAGTTTCGGCTCAGGCAGCAGCAGTTACCAACGTTGTGGCCGGACGCGTCGGAAATCTTCTTGGCAAAGGTATTGGTGGATTGAGCTCAAAACTTGGTACAGGTGGTTGGTTTTAATCCATAAATTGCTGATCTTATCAACAGAATTTGTCATCATCGTCGTATTGGTATCAGAGGAGCTAAAGATGATGTTTTTTCTTTATCTTTCGATATCTTTTTTCAAAACTAATCTCCTCTATTTAATAGCTTCAGTTATATTTACATCAACAACAATATATAGGCACATTATGGAAAAATTTAATAACGAATTAATACCAAAAATTTAAATTTAAATTATATATATAATCTTAAATTATATTAAATACATATTATTACAATATTAATATTACTATTAAAAATTATTTATTAAAATATTATATTTATTTAAAAAAAAAATATTGCAAAAAAGAAACAAAAAACAAAAATTGTAAGATGTATTGCATTTTGGTGGCAGATGTAGCAGTAGAAATATTTAATTTTTACTAGGCAAATTATTTACGTTTAAAAGAAACATCAAAATATTACTTATATAAACATAAATAATATTAAAAAATTAAACCAAAAATTAAATAAAAAAAGCTTATTCCATTAAAAGAAAAATTTAATATTTACAGTAAAAAATAACACCACAATAATTACTAATGTTTTTCGTTAAATATAATAATGAAAAAGTTGAAAAAAGTTTGATTTGTGTCACTTGCAATGATGTTTATCAAATATTTTTTAATTTTTTTGTATGTTTTATTTTAGCATAGCTATTCATTATGTAGCTTCCTATTACATACTAACTTTAAGATCGCTGTGAACATCCAACAATCAATGCACTTTTGGTTTTGCAACTACAAACTACGAAGGAAACAGAGGAAAAAAAAAACTAAAAAATTACTTTTGCATACAGGACATAACGAAATTTAAAAAAAAGGTTGTTTTCGAGTCGCTTCCGCATACATACATACTTCCATAATAGCGGTTTTCACTCTTGGTAATAAAGCGTCTAGTAAGTTTGGTATTTATGGTGAATGTGGTAAAATACAATTTTTACTGTTATTGTTCCGTTGTTTACCAAGTTTACGGCTAATGCCAAACTTACTAGGCATTTAATCACCAAGAGTAAAAACCGCTAATATGAGTTTTGCATTTAGTTATTATTATGTAAAAAAATGTTCCAATAAAAACAACATTATTTTTCGTATTATAATTGCCAGCTCTTTTCTTAACTTTTTTACTGTAGTTAAAATAACTACCCAGCAAGAAGAATAAGATCCTTCCAAGGTCAAATGTAGGACCTATGCCAAATAATTTTTTCTCCCACACATTTTTGTGGAAAATACTCACCCTCCAACAGGGCTACCATACAAAATTTGAAAAAAAAATTAGGGCAGAAACCTCTACAACTTCCCCGGAATTGTCCTGAGCGGAATATATGTAATGTATCACAGACCCTTATTAGTTTTTCTTTCCAAACATATTTCTTGGACATACTTACCCCCTATCCCCATCACTTGAGGGGGTTGCCGCACAAAATTTGCAAAAATGATTTGAAACACCCAAAACTTCCCCAGAGTAGGCCTCTTAAACATATTCCTAGAACATACTTTCTCGTTGTCTCTATCGAAAATGTAAAGCAACATTTCTCTGCAAATTTTTTAATTTTATGTTAAAAGACATGTATGTACGTTTTCCCATCCTCCTGAAAATAAGTAAATTGACGCAGCAATTCTGCCTGCGTTATTACTTGTATTAAGATATATCAGATTGCGTGTCTGGTCGGGGCGTTAAGGGGATCCAGTACAAAGTTTGAGAAATTATAATAAATCCTCCCCCCTACAGCTCCCAAGGTGCCGTGAAGAGGTCAATTGTGGGGCTGACCCTAGTTCAGTAAGATGAGCTGAACTCAAAAGAGCGGTCCGTTAAAGGAGCTGTTGAACCCAACTCTAGGCTAGACGTTCATATCATGATGAAATTATTGTATCAGGTGGTGTTACGAGCACAGCTGATCTACTTTTTTCATGCATAAATCGAGGCTGGGTAGTCAAAGTTGTTTACATTTACATATCTTTTTTTGACAACCGAGCCAACGAAAACTACAACAAAAACGAAAATTTTATTCACCAAATTTTGTTGTTTTAAAATCAACACCACCTGATAAATTATTGCACCATGGTTCATATCATGGCGCAATTATGAGTATCAGGTGGTGTCGATTCTACAACAACAAAATTTGGTGAATATAATTTTCGTTTTTGTTGTAGTTTTCGTTGGCTCTGTTGTCAAAAAAAATATGTAAAAGTAAACAACTTTGACTACCCAGCCTCGATTTATGCATGAAAAAAGTAGATCAGCTGTGCTTGTAACACCACCTGGTACGGTTAACCTGTTGTTTTTCAAATGTGTATGTATTGGTTTTGTGCTGCTTGTGCGGGGTTGAGGCTGGTTGAAAAATTACGCCAACTAATAACCATACTCTTCACCTCTTTTGCCATCACTTTGTCATTTTGTTCTGGCGGAATTACTCTAATGTGTGAAGGGCCATAGGCTACAAGAGCCAGAACATGGTTGCTCAGACAAATGATTGGCCTTCGATGTCTGCATATTAAAAATATATTAACATTGGCCAAACTTTTGTGCAGAAAAGACTTCGGTTTCGAAAAAAATTTGGTCTATTTGCGAATTTGTTATAGATACAGACATACATATATGTATGTAAATAGAAAGAGAAAGTGTGGTTTATCCTAAACAGTAATATTTTATTATTTTGAGTTGGTACCCTTTACGGCACAAACGCTATGTTTGTATATGTTGTATAAAAATACAGCAGTTGACCACACTTGCGCCAATAATAATAGAAATAAAAGAGATAACTGAACATGCTGCTATAATTGTTATTTTTGCAAAATAAGTTTAGCCTCAAATAAATAAAAAATAACTCGTAAACAAAATGCAGACTGATGTACAAAATTTTCAAGAGTACATGAAATGTGGTGAAATATTTAAACATACTTCCGAAAACTATCATCGCTCATATATTTTAAAATGCTTTCTATGCAAAGAAATATATTTACTTTACGAGGCATTCATTTTTCACATGGAAACCCATTACAATATAAACAAAATTGCTGCAGATACATCACACTCGTGTGTTACGGCAATCTCTGATGGAACCCAAATTAGGACTAATGAACAAATGGAGATAGTGGGCAAAGCTGATGAATCTGATCTGAATGTTAAAATTGAAGAATATGCTCCTACTCAAAACGTATGATAAATTTTTTGTTAACACAATTGCTTTTAAGTCTATTAAAAAAGCTATAAAAAGATTTTTGTATTCAATAAGTAATATTGATTCGGGTATCTTATACAAAACAAAATCTGCTATGAGCTTGACTTAAGAAAGAGCACTTTAATTTAAATACCTATTATTTTTCATAAGTTTTCCTATAATCATAAACTTCGAGATTTTTTACTAAGTTGCAATGTATGAACTACGATGTGTATGTTAATAGGTCAAAAGCAGTCACAATTTTAAATCACAATAGGATTTTACTAAATTGAAAAACAAGATTGATAATGTGCAAGGGTAATTCCATTGTGACGGAATAAAAAAACATGATTTTTCATAATGATACAACATTACAAATTTAAGGAATTCTAACTAAAAGATCTTATTATAGAAAACTCTATTAAGAATGAGCAAATCATTAATTTAATGGTTTGTTTTTTTTGCATTAAAAAAATTAAAGAATACGCTTGAAAATGTGACGGATGTGACATTTTTTTCAAAGCGTAAAAAAAGATAAGATTATTCAGTATGTGATCAGAAATAAAATAATAAGCAAAAGGCTGGCAAAATTGCAGTATTTTTAATTTAGTTTGAATACCAAAGTAACGGTTTCAGTACCTTCAATAAGCATACGGTAGTATTGGCATAAGTTACCAACTTTGTAAAAAAACCGTAAAAACTTTGATTTTTTTTATTTTAATAATCCGTTTCAAGAATCTATAACATATTTTCTTGTGCTAAATAGTCAATTAACGATATTTAAAATAATATCAATTACATAAACAGATTTTATGCGGCAATATAAAATCATGATAAGAAAAATCGGCAGTAACATGGAAACTCAGAAAAAATTTTCTAAAGTTTTTAACTTCTAACAAACATTATGTTTTAGAACTTAAAAAATGCTTGTTTAGTGGCAATTTTAGTTTGCAATATCCATATTATTCTCTATAGTAAAAATAATTAATTACTTAATACTCTCACTTTAATTTTGCATTTCGCCTTAGGTGGACCCTTTAAATTTCGTTAAGCCAGAATATATTTCTGGCGATGAATGTTCTTCCTTAAAAGAGGAAGTGCTTTTAAAAGATGAAAGGATGGACATAAGCGAAGTGATTGAAAATAAAAATGAAAACAACAGGCTATCAAATGTTAAAGAAATATGTGAAAAAAATGGGTCTTTAGGGTATTTGGACAAATATTCAGTCGAAAACTCAGATTGTAGTTTTGAGGAAGGTGAACATAGTTCAGATAATAGCATATCCACTGATAATGAAAATAATGATGGTGATGAAGTAAGTACATATAAGAAATAATGTTATGTGTATGTATTATATATACATATATGTATTATAATCATAGTAGATTTATTAATGGCTTATTTAACAATCATACCACAGATATCTGTTAAATTAGCCTTTAATAAACCGACTGTAATACAGGCAATAGTTTTTTTTTTAATTAACTATTTTTTACGTTAAATTTCTACCTTTTTTTTTAATTAACTATTTTTTACGTTTTTTTTTAATTAACTATTTTTTACGTTAAATTTCTACCTTTAAAAGATTGCAAAAAAATCAAACAACAGCTGGGATTCTGTTAGAAGACAACCAGCTTTTATAAACGATTTTATAAAATCAAAAGCACATGTAAATGCTTTAATTGAAGCCTATAAAAACCAACCTATCTTATGGAACAAAAATTTCCCGTTTTTAAGGCACAGAATAAAACGGCAAAACTGTTTACAAGAAATTGCTGATGACCTTAATAAAGAACACAACTTAAACATAACTTGGGGTCAAGTTGCCAATATTATCGTTTTTTTGTGTCGAAAATATCGCGAGGACTTAAAAGCTATTAAAGAAAACAAAGAAGGTGAAAGTAAATACGTTCCATCATGGTTCTTTGAGGACTTAGAATTCCTTAAACCCTTTGCGGAAAATAATGCAATCGCAAAACTGGACTCACATTTACCAGATTTGTTGCCAAACCAAATTATACAAATATTAGAGATTTATAAGGAATTTCCTGCTCTTTGGAATACACAATTAATCGAGCATTATTGTAAAAATAAAACATATGCTGCCAAGCAGGAAATGTTACAACAACTTGACTCGAAAATGGGAATTAAAATTACTGAACACATCTTGGAGGATTATTTTCGTACCATAAATAACTATTTTACTCGAACGAAGCGTAAACAAGTTGAAAATAAATCTAAAAACAAAATCAAAGACCCAATTACTGAAGACAACAACCATGAAGACTATTACGAACATATGCTGTATCTTTATGATCATATGGGTTCTTTTAAATGTTCGGATTGTCAACGCTCATTTAAAAGTCCACTGCACTTAAAAATACATAAATCTCAGACTCATGGATCTGACCCCTTGTTGTGTTCGTTGTGTCAAAAACCCTTCAAAACCGTCAATTCATATACGAATCATGCAAAGCGTCATATGGAAGATCTGAATCATGAGTGCAAAGAATGCGGCAAGAAGTTTTTACATTCTAACGAATTACGTATACATATGCGTAATCATACTGGAGCCAAACCCTTTTGCTGCGAAATTTGTGGTGCTTCATTTCGGCATATTCAAGGTTTCAATAACCACCATAGACGTCATATAAAAGATTATCTTCATACGTGTAGTATTTGCGGTAAAGGCTTCTACTCAAAAGATCGCTATAACGATCATATGAATTCACATTCGAATACACGCTCCAAAATTTGCAACGTTTGTGGAAAAGCATTTATCACAAAAAGATCTTTGCAGCAACATATTGTAGTGCATGATGATGTTCGAAGACACGCTTGTAAATTGTGTGGTAAAACATTTAAACATAAAACCGGAGTTAACCAGCATATGAGAACACATAACATAGCCAATAGTGAAGAAAATAATACGGCAAACAAAAAATAAATTTTTTGTCACATACATACATACATACATAAGTATATCATATGTACATACTACATATTAATGTATGTAAATTTTTTGTTGTTGGTTTTGTTAATAAAAACAATAAATTTTAAATATACACACAAAAAAATAATCCAGGCTATATTAAATATGTACTTTATTTTTGCATGAAAACAAAAAAAAAACAAGTAAGAACGTTATATTCGGCTGTGCCGAATCTTATATACCCTTCACATTGGTTTTTAAATATACCCAGCCGAGTTATTATGTACTGCAAATAATATAATAAAAATACCTTGTGCGAGCCTTAAAGTCCATAAAAAACTATAAAAAATTTTAACGTTCGTATGAATAATAGAAATAGATGAAGAAGGTTTGAGGTCGAGAGTTTTAAAAGTTTTCGACATTATTCATATAAAAGGTTAATAAAACTTGTTAAATGTTATGGGATGTTCTAGTCCTCCTGCTCCTCTACAACTTTTTCTCCAAAATGTATAAATTATTAGATTATTACTTTTTGTGGAATATTCGAAGTCGATAGTTGTTATAGTTTTCCAGATGTGGCGTATCCAGAGCTGTAAATGATTGCAATCGATTTAATTGCAATCACATGATTTCGCTTTAATGATTGTTAATTTTTTGATTGCATTCAAAATCGTATATTGATTTCATGATTTCAATTTGAAATCATGAAATCAATATGATAAAAACGATTGAATCAATTTTTTGAAATCAATTTATATATAAATTGATTGCAATCAATTCGATTGCAATCAAATTTTTGTTGAAATCATGTGATTTCAACAAGTTCCCTTGAAATCATGTGATTTCAATAAATTCCCTTGAAATCACAACTATAGTAAAAGTCCAATGAAATAATTTACATTTGGAATCTAGCGGTTTCTACTAGAATCTGGTGGAAACCTCCAAATTTTTGGTGGAAACCACTAGATTTTAGTAAAAATCACTAAAGTTTTGGTGAAAACCAACAGATTATATTGCAAACCTCCACTTTTACAATAGTTGTGATTTCAAGGGAATTTATTGAAATCACATGATTTCAAGGGAACTTGTTGAAATCACATGATTTCAACAAAAATTTGATTGCAATCGAACTGATTGCAATTAAATTAATTGCATTCAATGATTTCTAAAAATTATGATTTCAAAATGATTGCAATCAAAAAATATTGCAATTTTGACAAGATTTCATTTTGAAATCTGAAATCATTTAGAAATCAAAGAATGAAATCAGTTTGGTTGAAATCACTTTGATTTCAATGTCAGTTGATTGCAGCTTTTTACAGCTCTGGGCGTATCGCAAATTTCATAAAAATTCTTAGTTTGTATTTGTCCATCCTCCACCCAAAAAATTTTTTCTTCAAATCGTAGGCTTTGTTGTCGAGTTACTTTTTGTAGAACATTTGATTTCGATATCTGTTATAGTTTCCTAAATAAAGCGTATTGAAAATTTCATAAAAATTTTCGATAGCTGTTATAGTTTACGAGATATAGCGCATAAAATATTTCACCAAATTTGTGCAATTGTAGGAAAAAATACCCCTTTCCCTGGTCCTATCTGAAAACAATTTTTCCGTTATTTAGGTCTCTTCTTTAGGAGTATCCGTGCCGAGTTTTGTGGCAAGAGTGACTATACTTACTGAGATACATAGGGATATATGCACGGATTTTGTCCTAAAAAAAATGGGTTACTTTGGGTTTTCGCTTATATCTCGGTCAATAGTGAACCGATTTTGCTGATTTTAAATAGCGATTGTCTCCAGAATATTTCTAATAGTTTGACACCATTAACTGGTCTGTATCTTTTTATTTGACTCCGGAAACTTGATTTCAACAGACGGACATGGCTATATCAACTTCCCTATCCATAAGGATCCAGAATATATATACTTTATGGGGTCGCAAATGGATAATAAAGAAATTACAAACGGAATGACAAACTGATATAAACCCTTATCACTATGTGAAGGGTATAAAAATATTTAATTGTCTTGTAAAAATTTGTATACAAAGAGTTTGAATACAAAGAAATATCATGAATATATGAACATACATGCACACATATTTTTTAATCTGGAGCCAAATCGTCGCATTCGAATCGAATACGAATTTTTAATACAGTATTTAAAAAAAACCTAATTTGGTTTGCAGTCACGATAATTTGTGTAACGAAAATTGTTGGGTATACTAAAATTATAGAGATAGTGTACTTTGGTCTCGTTGTTTACTTAAAAAAAGTTTACTAGTAAGTTTTACTTAATTTTAATGTAATTTTTCGAATATAAGAATTAGCTAAAGGCGTTGGAATATCAAGTTACTGCCATTTTTCCCTTTAAAAGCTCTTATTTAGTTTTAGCCACAAAAATTTAAAGAAAATGCATTTTTAATAACAAGCTTTTATTTTTTTGCTAATAAATTAAAGAGTTAAAAACAAAAATTAAAGAAAAATACCTTTCTTTTATATTTTGTTTATAACGTAAAACATAAGAATTAACTCTAATAAGAAATATAACCCTATAAGTTCATTGTAACCTTTAACGATAATTAAGCATCTTCGTCTATGACAAAATATTTCCACATTGTACATAAATACATACATATATATATATATATATATTTTTACCACTAAAACTTTGTACAATAATTAGTCAATCTTCCGGTTTTTATCACAGTCCCAATTTTATAAATAAAATCCTATTACATTTTGATAGTATAATTTAGAACATCATTTCCGGATATAGCGGAGTGCCCCGGAACCCAGCAGAGTGTGATACCCTCGAGCCCCTGAAACGCTGACTTGCAGTCCCTGACCGCCTTCGACCTCACCAGTCTCGGACCTATAGACTTAAGAGTCCATGTAAAGGGTGATGCGTTCTCCTCTTAGACCACTGTCCTGCCAAAATAAATGCGCGGCCCGAGTTATTGCAAATATCCGTTTGGAATCAAATTTGGAAAAATTGAAAACATTCAGTTTTGCTTGATTTTTTAACCCGAAGAACACCGATTTTTCTTTTAATATAGCAACGGCTGATTATTGATAACTTTGTTTTGCTTCAAAAGCTAAATGTCAAAACATACATATTTTGCGATTGTTTGCTTGTATTTTCTGACATTTAGCTGTTTGTCCACAGACTTACAATATATTTCTAAATGGCTGTGGTTTTTAGTCTGCAGTAGGTATGATGCCTGCTTATACATATATTTTGCGGTTGTTTTTTTCTATTGTGAAAAACGCTAAACTGGTATCACTGGCCGCACATATGTAACAACCAGGATTGTCGGTTTTTTTAGGGTCTATCGCCAAAACGGGTAATAAAAATCGCCAAAAATCGCCAAAAAATATTTTTTTGAGTTTAAAAACAAAAAAAGTCGCCAAAAAATTCGCCATAACAAAAATCTATTGTTTTTGATGCAAAAAACTCAAAAATTATTTTACCTAAATAAACATATGAAATATTAATGTTTTTTTTTTTTGATAAATTAATTAAATAAAAAGAAATAACTATTTAATTAAAGTAAAATTTAATTTTTATTTGTACACCAAGAAATTAAAAGGAAGAATTGAAAATATGTATAACCAAGAGAAAACGTAGAATGACAGTTACTTTATTAAGTGACATGTTGGTAAATATTAAAAACTTTGCTTAGATTAAAACACCAACTTAATGCAGCATTGGTATTGCAGTTAGTTTGTATGTAAAACCTGTGGCAAACAAGGTTATTTTATATAAAAAGGAGTAATATGCGAGTTATGTTAATATTACCTTAAGTATAGTTTTTAAATGTGTGAATCTATATATAAAAAGCTAAAAAAGTTTTTTTGCTTATATAGCAACTAATTCAAGAAATTAAAAAGATGCATTTAGTTAGCTATAAACTTCAGCTTCATCTGTTCCTTCTGTACCATTTTGGGTCACATACGTAGCATTTGTATCAGTGATGAAAAATGAGAATTTCATTTTGGTATCAAAAAAATGTTTCTAGGGTACTTTTTTAGCGGCAATAGTATCAAAATATTTTTTGTTTCTTTATATTACTTTAATCCACAAAAAATAAATACAAAAAAGTTCTATAGACATTTAAAGTGTTTTTATTTTGTTTAATAGAAACTGAAATGTATATGTACATATAATTTTGGAGAAATTTGAATTTTGGTTTTAGTCCGTTAATATTATCCAATGTTATATATTTAAAACATTTAACAAGGCAACTAACTAACTACCCATATGTTAATATTTTATGCTTAAAAAAATGTTACAAATGACGACCACTGATATTGTTACCTAAGTAATAAATAATAAAAAAACCTATTTTATAAATTAAAAAATATTTGGCGAAATTATGTTTGAAAACCCATTGGCTAATGTAAAAACACCTTTTGTCATGGAAGAAATTCTCAAAGCTATATTTTTTGTACACGCCACGTTTTTGCACTTTTTTAATTTATTTTTTTTTTTATTTTAAAATAGGTTTTTAAACGAAATTTTTATAAAAAATCAGTATTTCAAATCTATTTTAAATTTAAAAATTGTTTATGCATATATCTCTTAACCTTTTGCATGGGTAAAAATATTGTACGTAATTCACCATTAAAGGCTTTAAACCAATTTTGGGTCGTTCTTATTTTTTAGCAAAAAATAAATGATTGTACTTTATGTTAACTGTACTTACAATTTAAAAAAAAAAAATTTGAAAAAAAGGTATGTTTTTTTAAAGTTAATCTAAAAGTCACGTTTTTCAAACCTGTTTATCATTTACTATTCAAAACCTTTGACTGTAAAAAAATATTTCAAAAAATATTATTCACTGGCTCTCGTAAAAGGGAGTATATTGACGTTCTCAAGTTGTCAAGAAAATCACATGGAAAGAAAGAATATTTGGCAAGAAGCAAAGCTAAACCATTTAAAATATTAACTACAAAAAGCAAAATAGCCAGAGGAGTAACACGGTATTTTCCACCATCCAATAGCATCAAAAAAAGTACGATCGTATCAACTTTTACAACACTGATTTGTATTAGATTTGTTCATCGTTAGTTAGTTGAAAAACTTTGCTGTTTGTTAAAATAATCGCCAACAATATCGCCATGGAGTCAAACCTAAATTTTAATAGCCAAGAGCACTAAAAAATCGCCACATTTGGCGTAAAATCGCCATAACTGACAGCCCTGGTAACAACAAAAAAATTTGTGAATTTTGGTGTAAACAAAAAAAATATATAAAAAGATTAAACTAATACAGTAATTATTCTTCGTTTAAAATATGCCTAGTATAATAGGATATACTAAATGTGGTGAAATTCTGAAATCTGGAAAAGGTTTTCAGGACCCATATATTTTGCGCTGCTTGAATTGTAAGGAAATTTATCTCTTGCTGGAATCGTTTATATTTCACCTGGATGGCAGTTGTCAGAAAAAAGTAGAAAGAAAGAAAAGGTTTTCAAACCGATTTGGGAGCAGTTTAAACGAAACTGAAGTATTAAATGAACCGTTGGAATGTGAACAAGAACCGCCAGTCAAAATGGAAAATGCTAATACTCATTTGGTAAAATCCCGATATTTATTAGACAAACACTTGTGTGCAGAGCTGCACAACACACTGTATTTTTGTTAAAGAGTTCAACTTTGTAGAATTTAATAATTAGCTCTGGACTAGGAGTAAATTAAAGATTGGGTTAATTTATGATTTTGTCAAAGCTAGGATTTCATTTTGCAGGAAATATAATAACGGCGTTCGATAGCACCAAAATACAATTAGAGGCGCTTTATTCGATTGTGCCGAATCCTATAGACTCTCCGTATTTTATAATATATGTGTATATACATAAACATACATATATGAACATATGTATTATGTGTGCAAGTTTTATTTTTCTAAAAAGGCGCAATCTCAGGATTTACCTCTATCATTGTCCAAACTAAACTTGATTTTAAAAAGCGATCACCTCAAAGATATTTATGATGGCTTAACATAGCGCCGGGAAAGTTATTTTACCTGAGGAACATGGTGTGATCGATATATGTATCTATATAAAAGAATTCAAGAATAAAAAGTTCGTAACTCAACTTTTACTAATTTGCTTGTTCTGGCAATCGAACGCAAATTCATTATAAGTTTTATGGTCCTTTTTTAATTAACAATAATATCTGTTGCCCCTTTTATTTTAAAATTGCATTAAAAGCTTTTTTATATAGAATTTTTATGAAGTGTTTTGCTTCTGTAAAGTAGCTAAAAATTTAAGCAACCTCTTTTTTATATTAAGCCATCAAAATACATACTTTATGGGATCGCTGACACATATTTTTTCTTATAACTATACCAAAGGTATAGACAACTGTTAGATCAGATTTAATTTTGATATAAGAATTCCGTTATTTGACTCTATATCAACTAGTTTTTGACTAAATGTTTTTAAATTTTTTTTTAAAAATCAAATTTCAATACAAGTATGGTACTTAAATAATATAGGTATTTGAAAATTTATAGGGATTGTTGAAGGTTAAATTTGTTTATATGTATTTCATTGGTTCTTATATAAAATCATCAGTAGACTTCAACAAAATTCCTGGAAAACCTCATGTACAGGGCAAGTTAAAGATTGCACGATATTTAAAAAAAAGGATTAAATAATACAAATTTGGTAGTAAATACATACCTATATACGCACACATACATACCCATATACATAATATAAGTCGTTTTTTTAATTTTAGGAAGACCCATTAGTTGTTGTAAAAAAGGAAGCAGATTTGGAAAAATTAGTTGTTAAAATTGAGCCTGATCAGTGCAATGAAACTGAAAACTTAATTCTAAAAAACGCAACACACTCAAATGATACAAAATATACAAATCAGGATGACAATGAATATGTAGATGAAGAAGAGGAGAAGGAGGAGGAAGAAGAATCATCGTCAATCAGTGGAAATGAATGTCAACCTCAAGATACTGAAGAAGAAGAAGAAGCTGAGGTAATTAATCTTTACATGTAAATATGTTTGTATTAAAACTAAACAGTATGTAATTTCTTTAATATCCACCTGCGACCCCATAAAGTGTATATTTTCTTGGTCTTTATAGATTTATTATTATATGATATTTGTCTGTCCGTGGTATAGTTTAAATCAACATTTTAAAGCCCCTCGATGCTGCATAGACCCGATCAGAAATATATGCGAGAAAATCGCTTTTGAGATTTTATCCAGGAACCACGTCTACCTCTGTTTATTATACCCTTCACATAAGTGATAAGGGTATATAAAAGTTTGTCATTCCGTTTGTTCCGATTTAGCCATGCCCGCCTGTCCGTGTTATGGTTGAAATCAATTTTCTGAAGCCCCCGATGTCGCATAGACCCGTAAGTGGCATCAATCTGTCATAAACATCTGCGAGAAAATCGGTATTGAAATCGTCTGATAACTGACCGAGATATGAGCCAAAAACAAAAAAAAAAAGAAGAAAGGTAGGTACATACCTATGTATAAAGTAATCAAAACAAAGCATGATCAGCTTGGCCCTTAATATTACCTGGTTGAGTGTGCCCTGAATCTAGGTCAAATAAAAAATTTTGAATGATTTTTCGTTTCTCGTCTTGTATGAGAGCCTTTTTTTAATGATGCCCCCGTTGGTCCGTGGGTTTGGCACGAGTCTACCTGTCTGAGGGTTGTGGGTTCGATCCCTACCAGATACCCTGGTGAAGTCTGCTTTGTTCTTCTCTTTCTTTCCCTATCCTCTTAATTTCTTCCCTCCTTTATCTCTAGGTATCACAAAGGCACCGAATTAAGTGGACCCAAGTGAGCTGTATTCTTTCATTTAACCGCTGCCTGTTGTACATAACCTTACCTAACCCAACCTAAGGGCCTAACAAAAAATTCTGAATTTCAGATTAGGTAGTATCGAGGCGAATTTAAAAAAATTCGCCCTCTGCTGGGGCAAACTCAACCAGGTAATATAAAGAGCCCAGTTGATTAAAATAAATTTGACACTTTACGTTACAAATATCCAATTTTGTATGAAATTTTTAATTTTTCTGTCATTTCACCGTTCAAACACAAAAAAGAAAATTTTTTTCGAATTCGCCTTGATACTACCTTGCCTTGCTACCTTGTTTAGTGTACCTTGCCCCTAGGGACGTTCAGCCAGGTAATATTAAGAACCCAGCTGATTAAATTCAATTTGACATTTATACGAAATTTTATATAATTTTATATGAAATTTTTAATTTTTCTGACATTCTAACGTTCAAACACAAAAAGGAAATGCAGAAGGCGAATTTTTGGAATTCGCCTTGAGTTTACCTTGTTGAATGTGCCTTGCCCTGCCCTATGCATTTCCTTTTGGTGTTTGAAAAAGTGAATGTGAAAAACAATTTCAGTTGTAAATAAAATCAATAATCATTTTATACCAACTTGAAGTAAAATATATTAACTAGTTAAAATTAAAGAAAAAAAGCGTTTAAATAAATAAAAAGTGCAGTCGTAAAATAGCTCTGGTGAGGTAAAAAGCTCCCGCGTCGTTGGTCATTATTTCTTAAGGACAACCAGGCCGCCCCTCTTTATCGCACTTCGAGAATTTTGCGTCTGACTCTCGCATGTGGGGAATTGTTTAGCGTCACATAACTGTGCCGTGATACAGTTATCGGAGACGTCTATGATTGTCTGCATGCAAAAAAGATTTTGAATGATGGAGGAGAACCACTAAACTCATAAAGAATATTTTAAAATTATAAAGAATTATCGGTGCTAGTATATTCTAGTCGGAATTAGTGTTGGCGTTATGTATTAATTTACCGGCCAAATAAATCTTAGTTTTTTTTATTAAAACTATGAAAACCTAAATCTAAACAAACAAACAATAAATAAAAAGTGATTAATTATGTGGAGTAAAGATCTCGTTGAACTTCTCCTCTTGCAATATGAGCAACGTTAATATCTCTACATTCGTAAACTTCGCGATTATCAAGACCAGGTCAAACGTTCCAAGCCTATGTTTGAAATACACGAACAAACAAAATAAGCGGATAAAAACGTTACAGTGGTGGGAATAAAAACTAAAATTTATGGTTTAAGATCTGAATATAATAAAGAGGCGCATGCGGTACAAGCAAGTAAAAAAAGACATTGGAGGAGACAATTTGTATGTTTCCAAACAGTGGTGTTATTTTCAAATGGGGCTTCTCAAACTCTATGTTTGCTCACGGCCGTCGTCTTTAAACATTTTTAATGTAACTATAATACAATGATTATTTAAGTATCACGATTAACTTATTTTAATACATTTAAAAAAAAATAAAAAAAATCAAAGCAGGAAAGTCAATAGATAAGGTTAGGTAGAACAGGCGGCTGCAGAAGTGATAAAGGAATGTTGTGAAGCCCACTTAGGTCCGTTTCTTGGGTCCCTTTATGATACTTGGGGTAGAAAAAGATAGAAGAAGAAAAAGACATTAAATTAGATTAGCCTGAGCAAGAAAATTCAGATAGAAATAGAGATAGAGAATTTTCGTATTTTCGCGATAGTCGCCCCGTAGTGGTCTCTGTCCTCAAACCAACCAATGTTGGCCACATCCGACAAGCTATCCAGCCTGCCGGTACCAAAGAAGGCACCTGTAGTGGACGTGGTGCATTTATTATTACAGATAAAAACAGTGTTGCCAGACCTTCGACCGCGCTGTTATGCTGGCGTTAAGCTCCGGCTAGGGCTCGCCGTCTTGGGCTGGTTCTTGCCAACGCGTCTGGATTGTGGCTCACCACTACAAAAAAAATGGCGCCCAACGTGGGGCCCGAAGATGACTATTTCGCTTTTCGTCTTTGTTTTTCTAAGCTGTTGAGTACCCGATAGATGATGTAAGTCCCGATCGAGTAACCCAAGAGTCCTCGACGCGTTGCGACATCGTACTATGAGCTACGCAGCTGCTTAAAGAAAAGTTTTTTTTTTAAATTAGTTTCAATAGCATACTTTTTCATATATGTTTCTTACCATTTCCTGTAAGTCCCGAAAGTAAGGGCCTAGTAGCCACTTTCGCGTTGCGACAGGGGGAGATAAGTTATATATATTGATTTAGTCCTAGGATTTACAAAGTGTTACTAAGCTGGAGGCTGGCTATATAGCTTGGCAAAGCTGTAGTTACATCGCTTCAGTTAAAGCGTACTTTGTAAATTCACAATCATTTTGTTTAGTTTCAATAGTTTTGCGTAACGTTTTGTTGAAACCTCGTTTGCGTTTTGTTGCCCGGCTTGTCCTGTACCACTTTTTGGCCTTAGTGTCAGAGGTCCAGTTGCGCCGCAGCAAATGCAATTCGTTGCTTCAACTAAACTATATTTTGTAACTGACATCTTAAGTTTACCATCAACTACCAACTAACATATATACATTAAAATTCGTTCTGCATTTAAAAGGTATTTGTTTTTTGATAAGTACCTGTAAGATTTTACTCTGTCAGACTGTGTCACCTGAAAATCCTAGTGACAACCCATACCTGAGCATTTTTTTTATTTTGAGTTATATAAACAATACATATATATATATATATCCATATACTTTTAATATTTTTTCAGCTTCTGTATACGCAGTAGTATATTTATTTTTCTTATTATTCATTTTTATTTGAAAATCTGAAATTGGTGTCCATTTTCGGGTTGAATTTGTGTTTTGATTGCAGTAGTTGATTTCTGCTTAAATTTTATGAATTATTTTTATTTTTCTCTTCTTTAGGGATAGCATATCGTTTTTTTTTGCTTGTTATACCAAAGGATTTTCCTACTTTTTATAGATCCAGTTGCTTTTTCGTTAAGAGCAATTTTTGCTTTTTGTTTTTCATTTTTGCTTTTTACAAGCCAGTGATGGTTTTTACCCGGTCGGCGAGGAGTCACCTTTCAACCGAGAGTGTCAATTTTAATAATCCCAATATGGAGAATGTGCCTAGTACTACCATCACAACAGTGGTTACGACCACAGTCCCAATTATGGCTACATCCTGTATTGCAGCCCCGATCACGACAACCGTGTCGACAGTGACGCCGGCAGTTCAACAGTTTTTATCGTTAGCGGCTCACGATCGTACTAGTTTTTCTCACGACTCCAATATGGCAAATAGTACGATAGTCTCACCCGAATACAGCAGTATTACGGCTAGGAACGTGCGGCAGGAGTTTCGCTCGGATCTAGCGGGAGCTTCAGCACCGCCACTGCCTCATAGTGTTGACGCAAGGCCGGGGATTATTGATGGCATCCGGGAGGAGTTTGCTCGCCAGATGCAGGAATTGCAACGTAACATGCATCGACAAATTGCGAGTGTGATGGGTCAGCAGGTACCGCAAACTGCAAACGGGTTAGCACCAGCAGGTAGCGCGGCTCACAATAACCCTGCCCAACAGCAACCTGCCTTAGTAGGGCCACCACCAGTTAAACCTGCGAGACAGGAAATTGGGTTGAATTATAATGACAACATTCAACACACCAGCTTAGTGCTTTTTCTCAGTTTGGAACTTAAACTAAAAATTTGGCGTTTTGAGACATTAAAAAGCACCGAAAATAGTTATAAAAGCACTTAGTTGGCATCGCTGCTTCCAATAGACCATGGCTCCATAAAAGAAAATCGGCTCTATTAACGTCCTATCGAGCCTGCTTATATTGCGGGGGCCAAATTATTGCCAATGGCGCGTTTTCTTACATACATTGTGAGATGTGCCTTCGCCGCTCTCGCCTCCACGTTTTGCTTCCAGGACAGCATACTGAACAGGATGACACATTTATACTTTGCACTATTCGACAAAGTCAGTAAAACTCCGTTCAGTGTCGGGGGGTCAAAAGAAGTAATCTTGTACCTGTTCGTGAACAGCACAAGCTCCGTTTTAGAAGGGTTGATAGATAATCCGTTCTCTGCGCTCCACTCACCAAGTGTTTTCAGAACCAATTTCATTTCGTCAGATATGGTATTCAGATAGACTCCAGATATCGCAACTGCCACGTTATCCGCGTAGGCGACAGTTCTCAGTCCCATAAATCCATATTCCTGAGCAACAAATTCAGTGCCATGTTCCACAGAAATGGCGAAAGGACACCTTCTGAGGGGTTCCTCCATTGGCTGATCTTGTAACCTCAGCTCGTCCTATTGTAGACCATATAATCCTACGTTCCAGCAGGTTAAAAATGAACACAACCAGAGAACTTTCAACCCCCATCTCACGTTAGGCCCGGATAACAGATGATGGGTTGACGTTGTTAAAGGCGCCCTCTATGTCCAGAAACGATACAATTGTATAGTTCCTAAATTCAAGAGACCTTTCGATGTAGCCAACTAGCGAGCGTAGAGCCGTTTCCACCGATCTGCCCTTGGTATAGACTTGTTGGGATCCCGATAGGAGGCTGGGGGTGGATTGACACCCTTAGGTGTACGACGACTAGCCTCTCCTATGTCTTAATCAGGAAAGACGTGAGACGTAGTCCTTTGCTTTCGTGTGTGATTCTTTACCTCCCTTAGGGATAAAGACAACATTAGATTCCAAAACCTTTGAAATTAGTTAATTTTATTGTGAGAACTTAAATTTTAGTCTGGTACTGACTGGACTAGTATTAACTACTTAGTTTTAAGATTTGAATACTTATTGCTAGTTCGCTTAAGCGAAGATTCAATAATAAAATATATGAAAAAAAATAGATTCCGTCCACCAGAACAGACAAGCCTCATAGATTTTGAGAAGCCACGGGGTGTGCCCTATGCAGCATATGATCATCCAGTTGAATCGGTTTGAAATACGTAGAAACTTTAAAAGAGAATTGCCAATTTCATGAAAAAATTTTACCGTGTAAGTCTGGAATATTTATATATAGGGGGACATTTTTTTTTATATTTTTATTATTGAATCTTCGCTTATGCGAACTAACAATAAGTATTCAAATAGTGTGTGACACTATTGATAGGCATATCTGCTGTGTAAAGCAAGTAAATAATTGGACCTAGTATACTCCCTTAAAGTACACCAGCCCCTATTGACTGAGAGGAACTTATTTGGTTTCCCTCTTTAAACATAAATTGTCTGCCGGCTAAGTATTTTTCTAGCAGGCTGGAAATATTAGCTGGTAGATTGAGTTTTAGTTTGATTAACAGGCCTTCATGCCATACTTTATCGAATGCTTGTGAGACATCAATAAATAGCGCGGAACAGTACTTTTTTTCCTTAAAGGTTTTTCTAATAACCTGCACCAGTCTGTGAGTTTGTTCGATTGTGCTATGTTGACTTCTAAAACCAAATTGGTGATCTGGAATGCAGTTGTTGTCAATCAGGATCGGACTCAGCTTGTTTTTAAGCAACTTTTCGAACAGTTTCGCCAAAGTTGGTAAGAAACTTATAGGCCTATAAGACTCCACCTTCGAAGGATCTTTACAGGTTTAGGAAATTGTTCAAGCCGAATAATGGCATTAAAAATAAAAAGAATAATTCTTTTAGCTGTAAAAGGTAGCTCTATAAGTATTTGGTTGCTTATCTTGACAACGCCAGGAGCTTTTTTGTCATTTAGGTTAGCGATGGCCTCTATAACATCTGAAAATCGAAAACGTGTGTCTATAGGACGCCTAGCAACAACAGGCGGTAATTCTCTCACGTCAGTGCATGAATTGGGAGTGAAGACTCTCCTTAAATGGCTTGCAAACAGATCGCATTTTTCTTCTTCATTACTAGCCCAGGATCCTCTCGGGTTGCGCAGTGGTGGTTTTGCGATTACGGGTCTTTTAAGACTTCTGGCTGACTGCCATAGAGAATAGTTTGTTAGGGGGGCATTGTTAAAAAAATGTTATATTGTACAAATTAAAAAACATAGATAAATTAGATCAATTTAAGATCAGAGTTGATTGTTGTAATTTTTTTTATTTCGTGTTAAAAGTGAAATAATTATTTATATTTCGGAAGCGGTAATCAAAAGATTTTAATGCTAAAGTTTGAAAAGGACTTCAGGTTTATGAATTTTTATAAAAATAATATGATACTCACTGTACGTGTGATTCATTTCACTGGTGTAATTTGTTGTTGCTCAAATTAAGTTACAAACTAACGTTGTAATTAAAATAAATAAATGTAATTAAAAAAAAAATTGTATTAAAAACAAATAGTTCAACAATAAATAAAAATAAGCATATAAATGTTATTATCGCATATGCCCTTCAAAACAACTTGCCATCCAGGACGATACCCAGATACCTAGGTATCAGAGTCGCAGCTCTACCACTTTAAGCAAAGTATGCCAACTTGTACTTTCTATTAAAGTAAACTAGCGTCGTCCTTGACCCAAGCAGGCAGATAACCTCGCTCGTGGTGGACAAAAATTTCTCTGTCACCGGTTACTCGATGTCGTCTTTATAAGCCACTACCATTATCCCTTTCAAGTTAACCACGAAGATCCACAGATCCCTCCCTGTTGCGTCCGTCTGACCGTACTCCTTTTCAGATGTTCATTCCTAAAACAATAATTTATTATCCTGTTGCCAAGCATATAATATATCCACTAATCCCCTTAGTGCGCTCCCAATAGCCTCTATCGGCACATTATTAAAGGCTCCTTCGATATTCAAGAACGCAGCAAGCGTGTTATTTTTCCAGCACAAACTCCACTCTATAAATCCTAGCACATCATGGAACGCACTTTCAACAGATTAACCCCTCAGATAAGCATGTTAAAAATTACTAATGACATAATTAGGTAAAAAATATTGATTTAAGCGTAAACAGGATTAATCTAAAAATGAAATGTAATTTTTGTTCCTTATTGACCTGTCTTAAAAAGAAAAGTTTTTATATTTTATTTTTATTTTATAGATACTTAAAATGCAGAACTTTGAAATTTTATTTTTTGCACTTACCGTAGCTGGGATTCTAACCAGAGACTTTCCACACTGCAGCATTAGCGCGCTATTTCTAGGCCACCGAGACCCTTTGGTTTTAAATGTAAAACAATATATTGAAACAACAAGTTTTTCCAACTTAATTCATTGAAGCAATCCGAATAGGCTTTATTTAAGTAAATCTAAGTACGGATTGTACTTAAAAATTTCAAGAATAATTTTTGATAATTTCAAGAATAAAATTCTTGATTTTAGAATGTGTTTTTTTCTTTCTGTGTACCTTTCTTCACCTCAATGGTATATAACCAAATGTAATGCTTGCAGCAAACACATTGGTTAGCAGCAGCAATCTCTGACCCGAGAGATTCTCTAACATACAACGGGTAAATACCGTCTTAACTTGTAGGGCTGAAAGGTACCACCAATTTCATTCTATCAAATATTACCAAGCCTTCTGCCACTCCTGTTTTATCAGCTAGCTCCCCGGAATCTGTTAAAGAGTGCTTGGTTAGCACTCCAATATTTAGTTCGCTACATCTTGGAATAGTTCCAGGGTAACAATATATAAACGAACAACTTTACTGACTGATTTATTATCATACAGCCTAAACGCGTAACGCTAAAGATTTGATTTTGAAACTGCGGGTACCTCTTCCACTTAGACGGGGTTTCGGAAAATTAGGAACTTAAGGGGGGGAAATAAGCCGTAAAGAAAAAAGTATGAAAATTTTTAACTCCTAAACAATACACGATAGAACCAAAATTTTAAAAGTATATATAGACCCGTGCCGGTAACCATTTAGAATATTTGCACCCTAAAAAGCAAAACAGAGTAAAAACTATGTTTTGATACTACGAAGATCCATTTCGTAACTTCTGAGCCAATAGAGATAGAAATACATATGTATAATCAAATTTGTGTTCGAATACAGTTTTGGTAATTTTAGAAGTTTTTAACCCTTAAGTTAATATACATATGTATATGTACATACAACCCGTTTTAAAATATTAATTAATCACATGCGTATGCTACATGCTTAAAACTTATCACGTCAGTACTTTCTTTTATTAAATAAATGCAACGCAAAACTATTACACTTTTTCTACAAAATTTATGTAAAATATTTTCTCTTCAAGTTTTTTCACAATTAGGTATTTTAATATTTTTATTTAATTTGCTTTGTTAAACTATTTTTAAATACCTTTTTATAAAGTTTTACTCACAAATAAAATATTACAAAGCCTGCTAAGGTTCAATAGTTATTTCATGATCCGTGATCCATATTACATGAGAAACGTTCAATCAATCACGATAATGAAATACTGATAATGTATATTTAACGCGTGGTAGTGTCCTAACGATATTAAAGTTTGTTTCCTTAACAAAGCGGGACGGGTTCGACAAGCAGCATGGTATTAACTTTTGATAAATTATTTTACATGTATGTTTAATACTCTGCCTATTTTATAAATGCATTAATTTTACACTGCGTTATAAATATCTTATTTCAGGTTACACAAAAACCTACCAATTCAAATGCGGCTTTATCGGCTTTTGTTAGTAATTTTATGAAATCGGAAGAAAATGTTACTGCTCTAATTTCTGCCTTTAGGGGTCAACCGCAATTGTGGAACAAAACTATGTCATACTTTGGCAATAAGGCTAAAAGGCGAGAATATATGATTAAAGTTGCTGAAGACCTAAATGCAAACCATAATTTCGGCATTAATGGAAGTCAAGTATCGGCTGTAATTGCCCTATTATATCGAAAATATCAAGATGATTTGAGCAAAGCTCAAGAAAAAGATGAAACTAAGAGGCAAATATACGTAAGGCCTTGGTATCTGGAGCAATTAGACTTTATTAAGCCATATCTGGAAAACTTTTCTCTAGGAATTCTTGGGCCAAACTTGCCTAATTTGTTGCCTAATCAAATTGCACAGATTTTGGAAATCTATAAAAACTTGCCACATCTTTGGAATTCTGATCTTATTGAAAATCATTGTAAGAATAAACGTCAAGAAAGTTTGGCAAAAATGTTGCAGCAACTGGAAGCAAATATGAATTTAAAAATAGACGAAAACATATTGGAACAATATATACGAACAATTCACAATAATTTTTCGAAAGAGAAACGACGCATATTAAATAACAAAAAATCAAATAAAACTGATGAAGCCGATGATTCAATTAAAAACAATGATTACTACGATTATTTGATGTTTTTGTATGATCATGTGCCTCCTTTGAGATGTTCTGTGTGCGGAGGTGATTCTTTTAGTCCGTTACATTTTAAAATTCATACATCCTCCCATGATAGTTCAATGCCTTTCACTTGTTCCCAGTGCAATAAAACATTTAAGCGAGTTAACGTTTATACGTGTCATGCAAAACGACACTTTGAGGACCTTAATTATATATGTAAGGAATGTGGTAAGAAGTTTGCTAATTACACCAATTTAAGACTGCATATGCGTATTCATACGGGTGACAAGCCCTATTGTTGTGAGATATGTGGCGATTCTTTTAGGTTCTGGCAAACTTTAAGTAATCACCGCAGACGTCACGAAAAACGGTATCTACATACTTGTAAGATATGTACTCAAGGATTTTATTCGAAAATGCGACACGATGATCACATGAACTCGCACATGAATATACGCACCCACGTATGTGATATATGTAGTAAGGCTTTTATCACAAAAAGAGCTCTTAAACAACACAAAGTTGTACACGAGGACGTACGAAATTTCGCTTGCAAGTTATGTGGTAAAACTTTCAAACATAAAACTGGTGTTAATCAACATATGAAAACACATGACATCGCTTCCACAGAAGAGAGAAGTGGTATTTAAGTTGGGAGTATGTCTCACATTTACACATGTGTACATACATGCGTATATTTTGGATGATATTGTAGCATCTTTGTATAATGTTTTTTTTATAATACTATTAAAAATATTTTGAGTTAATTAAAGTAAAAAAAATTATTAAAAATATGTACACATATTACCAGTAGCTTACAGATTTATTTAAAAAATTTATCACATAGTTACAACATAAAATTGATTAAAATTATATATGTATGCACGTTTGTAGGTATTTTTTCAAAAAGCCTTTTAGCTCTGTGATGCCTATCGTCGCTGACAGGCTAAAGCACTTTTTTACTCACTGACCGACGGATAAAAGTATAAACATGTGTAACGTTAAAAAAAAAACAAATAATAATATACCTATGACCTATACACATGCATACATATTTCAAAAATTCGTTAAGAAAACAAAGTGTTTATTTTCATGGTCGACTACAAGGATATGACCTAAAAACTCCTGGATTTGGTTCTGATTATCGAGGTCATCAACATCTTCGAGTATCAAATCAGGGGGCAAATTACAGCATTCGTTTCGAATCGAAATTCTACTCAATCAATAAAATTAGATTGCTTAATTTCGTTTCAAATCAAATGCCGTAATTCGCCCCGAGCTTCTGATGCAATATCTTTCACAGCAACTCCATCCTAGATTGTTAAAAATATAATATATTGCTTTTAATAATTGGCGAATTCACAAGGTACAATACGATAGCATATTGTATTATTGTCATATAATTTCACAATAGCATAAAAATTTTGTTGTTGCTTTCCATACGAAACTTGTTGTGAAACAATACAACTTCGTTTGATATGTTTTTTGTGATGTCATATTACATACAAAGTCATGCGCCAAGCGCCTAAAACGAAACGGCGAGTTTTTTAATTAAATTTTAAGAGCCGCTTGCACTTGCATCCGTTAAAAATGTCTATACTAAAAACGTAGGCAAAACCGCCAAAGAAGATTCCTTAAGCCGCCTCCGCCGGCAAAAATAGCCGGCACTGCTCTCTGACACATCAGCTGTTTGTTGTTTACGTAAAAAATACCAAAATTCTTGTGATTTTTTATTAAAACTTTGCTTATTTTAATGGATTTTAGAGATTCTAACCAGGTTAGATATAGACCATTTTGTGTTTTCATGGGTCTAATTTCTACAAATTATTAAGTTAAGGCAAGAGCAGCACCAGATTTATGTGCATACATATGTGTTTGTTTTTTTTATCGTTTGGTCGTATCAGCTGATTTAGATTTTAAATACGACACCTACAAATATACGAAGAGTTGTTCACAACGGTCATATTTTTTGGTTCTATTATTTTACAATATATGATTTCACAAGACCTTGTGAATTCACCAAATGTATATGTATGTACCTATATCTATTTCTAACGCTTGGTATATTTTTTTTATTAGATATAAGTTTCAATCCACATACCTATAACAATAGTATTTACAAAATGCAATTGAATATAGAATGTATGAAAATTAATTATACAAGGGGTGTAGTTTTCATACCACCGCGCAAGTTTCCAACGCAAAATTTTTAAGTGTAGTCGCAGTGTATTATCTATCCCTAGTTTATTAAAATAATTGATAAAGCCCTGCTACCAATTTTTTTCATTGATTCTACTGAACGTACCCCCAAGTTTTTAATTTTAGTGGTGCCAACTCTTGCATCATCAAAATATTAATAGTGTAAAGAAGAGAAAAAAATAAAAATTGCAGGCAACGTAAGCACCAACCTAAATATATATTCGTAATTGTACGTTCTGACGAGACAAATTAATGCCTAGAAAAATGTTAAAATATAAACAAAAAAAAAACCGGTATTTTTAACTGGTTTTTTATATACCGAGTTTGATGTTTATCTAGGCATGAACTTGTATCGTCAACTCGACAACTCTTTGATGGTAAATATCTAAAAAATACATGCTTGATTTTTAGGGCACTGCTACACGTTCAATATATATTGTGATATTTGGATCGCGATCCATTTAAGTGTATTGATGGATCACGCTCGTATGCTACATGTTCAATATTTATCACTTCAGTATTTACGTTATTTTTGTGCTGTGCGGGTTACTTTCGATTCAACCGGCAGAACCCACTCGCTTTCACTGTCTTCTGCCATTACCCTTTATTACAATAAACTTTACACAAATTTTTTCAATTGTTTTACTTTTCATTTATTTATTTTTTCCACTGCGCATTTTATTTTATTTCTTTTATTTGGCCCTTTTTACTGACGTATCATGATTTAATATCATGAAAATGCTACACGTTCAATATTTATCTCGCGATCCGTGATCCGGATTTTGGATTTCATATTTTAGGCCATTCTGCGATATGGATCGCGATCTATCAATATTGCATGATACACGTTCAATAAATATCGTGATATTTCTAGTAGCAGTGTCCTTATATTGCCGTTAGTTGATACTTCATTCATACTAAACCATAGGTCGGCAAAACCCTCATTTAATGAAATCGTCTGTATTGGATGAGAAAATATTGCCCAGCAAACAAAAAGACTAAGCATTGCAAATGTGATTAATTTTACTTTTAAAAATGAAATTTAAAAAAAGTTACACTGTGTTAATGGTAAATGAACTCTGGCATTCACACTTTTAATGGTCTTCACCAGCTTAACTTCCAGTCGACCTATATCTTCATAAAGGAAGCTGGAATTCTAGAATATATTTTTTAAAGTGTTAATGGACTTCTCCTTGGCATTCGTCATTTTTGTTTAAAGTACAATAGACTTTTTCAGATTATTTATTGAGCCTTTAGTATTAATGAACTTCTGCAGGTCAATCTCTCTTTTTTAGCTTAAGTTTAAATGGCTGCTATTCGCATTTTAACAGGTTACCCGAAGTTTTTTTTATTGTTAACAGCTGATTCAGATTTGATTATAACACTAAACTATATTTAGCAATATAACTGCATAGACTTTATTCAAACCATATATGTATGTATATTTTCCCATTTTATAACAAAATTTTTTTTGGACTATTTTAATTTTAAGCTTATTAGTCTAAAATATGTAAATAATAAATATATTACATATTAAAGAAAAACACTTTTTTTTTTAAATATGTTATTCTAAAAGTAAAAAAAATTAAAAAAAAAAATATATAAAAAAATTCTGAAAAATCACTCAAAAACACTATCTTATATTGTTGAAATGACTATAAATGCCCGCATTTCAAAAACGTGTATTTAACCAATATTTAACCGATATTGCATAAGCAGAAAAGCACGAAAAATACTCTAAAAGCACCGAAATGGCAACGCGGATTTTTATTTACTTTTTTATTTCCGATGAAAAATTTTATGTTTATCCTTAAAGTGAAGAAATAATAAAAAAATGGAAACACAAATAAATTATATTTATGATTATACTAACTACATAAAATGTGGGGAAATCCTGAAGTCCCCAATACAAAACTACCAAAATTCAATCATCTTAAAATGCTTTCAATGTGAAAAAGTCCACATTAGTTTGGAATCGTTTATTACTGACCTTCAAGAGCATTATAAGGATATTTCACCTATAGATGAAGACGACACCAAATATGAAAATCTACGTGTGGAGGAAATGGAAAGTGAAGGGGTTGGAATTGAAAATCTACCAATAAAATTGGAAGAGGAGGTAAAAATATAAATGCATACATAACAAGCACTTATTAAAAAAAGTCAACTCAAAATCATAAATTTTTAAGAGATGATTTTTGGAATGGTAATTTTAAGCCCAAACTAAGTTTGACAGTAAAGTCCTTTTGGTAATAAAGTTTATATATAATCCAAACGAGGTTTTTCTGTTAAATCCAAATTTATTATAGCAAAGTTTTTATTAACCAAAGTAAATGAACTATATTCAGCTGTGTTAAATATAACGAGTGGATAAAAAAACTTATACATATGTACACATTTTTGCAGCCAAAGCTTTTTTGGTCCAAAAATTATTTATTTTTATTACTTTAGTTTTAAAAATATATCAGATATTCTTTCTAAGTAATTTTCGACTTTTATTTCGGTCAAAATGGAAAGCGAAAAAAGTGCTGAAAAAAGCATTGAAACTTTTCAAAAAGTCTAATATAAACTTAAAAAAATTATCAAAAGATCTAAAGGTTCATTGTCGTTCTGCTTTAAAAGTCATTAAACAGTATAAGGAAGACTTGAGCGTGGAAAGAAAACTTGTATCAGAGTGAAAAAAGTCTTACAGTTATTTGTAAGGCAAAAGAAATCGGTCGGCTCTTTCAGAGAGCACGATAAACACAGAAATATATACTACGGAGTGTACAAAAACGGCTTTTACCCTCCTAAATCCAACACAGAGTGCCTTCACATTTCCGCCCAATTGGGCAACACGCCAAAAAAGGCTGATGATTGGTATTAAATGTAATTTTTGTACCACCGGAGGGCGTGATCATATTTTTCAAAAAATTTCGAATGCAATTTGTATTATGGGAATATCTTAAATCTATATACCTATATAAAGGAATAACGTTAGTGACTTTTTCATAACCGTACAGCCCAAAGCTAGAGACTTAAAATTTGTACTGCGGGTACCTCTCGGTATATAGATCCTCTAAAAGAGGATTTTGGGAAATTCGAACCCAAAGGGGGTAAAAAAAGATCAAATAGGCAAAATCGAAATGTAAATATTTCCTTGACTATACACAATATAGACAAAATTAAAAAAGTATTGTATTTTACTTCGCAGGCCCGTGCCTGTTTCTTTTTGAAGTCTCAGAACCACTTTGTAACTTCTAAAAGAATAAAAACAGAAATACAGTTTGAATTGCATTCGTCTGGTCTTAAAAAATATGGATACATTTTCAAAACTTTTTTTGAAATTTGTACCCGAAAGGGTAAAAAAGAGTTTAAAAAAGGTTAAAAATTCTATATTTTTACTTTAACTCTTAACTCTTAAACCAATAAAGATAAAAGCGTAATGCAAAAAACAAAGTACAAATATCGAGAGCCTATATTCAAAATATGCTAACTCAATTTTTGGGCAAAATGACTTTTTGATGGCAGATGGCTCGTCTGTGGAATATCTATCTGTGGGAAAAATTTTAAAGCAAAAAAAAGAATTATTCTCGTTTTATAACATTTTTTTTATTATGCTATCTCTAAGTACATTTTTTTTTTGGTGAAAATAAATGCTAACTTCCATTGTAAATTTTCAACATTTTAAAAAAACGTATAATTTTTTACAAATCGACATCATATCATGTTGAATTTGGCTTGCTAACCACGAATCTGGTAAAAAATGTTATATCCAATGGCCACTTTTTGAGACATGGTCACTTTTAAAATATTAGTACATAGAGTTTGAAGAAAAAATTGCTAACATATGTACAGTCAAATTCCGATAATTCGTACCCCGATAAATCGTAATTCCCGATAATTCGTAATAAACTGTCGGTCCCTTGGAAAAATCCCGTTAACCCATTCGTAAAATTTCTATACATTTTGGTCCCCTCGCTAATTCGTAATTTTTTTTCAAATAAAATCTTTACCTCTTATAAATCGTAATTGTTTGCTAACTACCACTTATAATTCGCAGAAACATGAAAAGAATGATTTTTTGTCTACCGCTATTTTTTACGTTGCTTTTGCTTGTGTGTGTGTTTATTTTCTTAAGATTAGTTTGCTCCAAAAATATGTATTTTACGCTAAGTAAATGAATTTGCTACTTTATTTTATGTATTTATTTTATTTATTTTGTATTTTATTTTTAGCAGTTATTTTTTATGTTTCTTTTTATCGTTTTAGTAAATAAATTGAAAAACCCCGTTAATTCGTTTTTATTTTACTTTAACCCCGTTAAATCGAAACCCCGCTAAATCGAAAACCCCTATAATTCGTAAGAAATGACCGGCCCCTTGCGATTACGAATTATCGGGATTTGACTGCATATGTAACTTTAAAACTATTTATCGGATTGAAACATTATGTATGGGGCGATTATAGCCAATGATATAAGCTTTCAAAATACTGAATTTGAATGGACCTCGTTACAATTAAGCGTAAGTTAGAGAGTGACCAATTTGAGCCACTCGAGATGAAAAAGACTTTCAAGGCTTTAATTTTTAAAATATGAAACGATTCCTATTTTTTTTTTTAATTTATGCAATTAATATAAAAAGTATAATAATAATATATTAAACCTGGTTTAAAAATGGTTAATTAAAAACCATTTTGAAAAAAAAACTATTTTTATTTTTCGATAAAATATGCTAACTCTGAAAAAATATTTCTTTTTTTGTATACTAAAATATGCTATCTCCAAAAAATACGCAAACGAGTGCAAAATGTGAAATTGTTCGCAAAGATGTAAACTATTAAAAATATATAAAACATCTTCTGGAAGGTAGACTGTTTATTTTAACAATAGTAAGCGAAATAACTAGTTTTTTCGCTTTCCTCATAAGTTAGCTTTTTTGAGTTGGCATTTATTGAATATAGGCTCTCGATATGTTTCGGATTTTCGGGTACAAATTACAAATTTGTACTTTTCATGTACTTTTTGTAACTTCTAAACCAATAACATTAGAAACATTATTCACATTGCATTCGACTTTAAAGGGTAAAAAATGGCAAAAATTAGGTTAGACAGGTCTCGACAAAATAGGAATATGGTTTTGATACTTTTGATAAATTTTGGGCCGTGAGGGGCAGAAAAAAGGGCAAACATTTTATATTGATACTTTTTAGATCCTTTTTGTAACTTCTAAACCAATTAGGGTAAAATCATAATTCAAATTGATTTAGAAAGTTCTCAAAACACTATTTTAATACTTTTTTAAAATTGTGTACCTTAAGGAGTAAAAAAGGGTTCAAATTTTATATTGGTACTTTTTAGGTACTCTTTGTTATAAGTTACCAATAAAATTAAAAACATAATTCCTATTGCGTTCGACAATTCTCAAAAAAAATATGAATATAGTTTTGGCACTTTTCTTTTAAGGTTTTGCTTCTTAAGGTGTGGAAAAAGGGATAAAAATAATATATTGGCCTTTTTTAGGTACTTTTTGTAACTTTCAAGCCAACAAAGAAAAAAGCAGTGCAAATTGCGTTTGACAGGCCTTGAAAAATTTAAATATTTCTTGGTATATTTTTAATTTTCGGACCCTTAGGGGTAAAAAATGGTAAAAATTATATGCTTTTTAAGTACATTTTGTAACTTTTTAACCAATAAAGATAAAATTAATATTCAAATTACGTTCGACAGGTCTCAACAAAGTATTATAAATTTTTGATACTTTTTAGAAATTGTTTTCCATAATGGGTAAAAAAAGGGTACAAATACTACATTGGTACTTTTTAGGTACTTTTTTAACTTCTAAAAGTAGAAACATAAATAAAATTGCGTTCGTTGGTCTCGAAAAATTATGAAGATGTTTTCTTAATTTTTTTCTTATTTAAAAAAAGTTACAAATTAAATACAGGAACTTTTAGGTACTTTTTTAAACTTTTGAACCCATTAAAATAAAAACATTATTTAAATTGGGTTTAATAGGTTAGGAAACCATATTTTTTTTTAATGTGGGCCCTAAGGCACAGAAAAAAGAGTAAATATTAGGTCTGTCTGCGTACTTTTCCAGTAGCAAATACTCAGTAAATTTTTTTGGGAGAGTAAGACCAATTTTACTCTGTCGGCTAAAAATATATCAAAAAGTACGCAGACAGTATCCAGTAAAATCTTGCAAGAAAACAGCTGAACGGTGTGTAAACAATTCAAATAACAAAGCAAAAGAATTTTACCATATGTGTACGCGGTAAATTTTTTGTATATTTGGACGTTTCTAGCATGAAGTAAAATGTTATGTTTATTATAATTTTTTATAAACGTTAAAAATCAACACAATTCTAACTATTGTTAAATTTTAATTTTTATTTTCGTTTCACAAAAATTGTTTCATTCAATTAGTAAATAAAGACAGCTGTTCAAACTTGTTGCAAAATCTTGCAAGAAGAAATTTCTCCAGTAACATTTTGCAAGTTCTCTTACTTCCAACTGTCAAAAAATTTTCTTTTTGGCTCTCTCGCTGCAAGAGATTTGGAGTACGCAGAAAACATTTTGCAAGATTTTGTAACATTTTGCACAAAATGATGCAAAATATGTGTACGCAGACAGACCTATTATTGTCTGATACATTTTAAGTATTTTTTTAAACTTTTTTCAACAAAGAAACATAATGCAAATTTAGTTTGAGAGGTTTTAAAAATTTAATTTGTTTAAGTTTTTGGCGCCTGAGGTATCTTTTAGTTTTTTGAAATAACGAGACCACAAATACAAATTAACGACTATTTTCTAAGATTGAAGCCGAAAGTCTATTAAATGCTCAAGAAGTACTTTTTTCACATTTTTGTATACTTTGTTCATGTATTGGGACTATGATCCTAGCTATATAAAATTATTATAATTAGGGGATTCACAAGGTGTCCTATTATGTCCTATTGTCATAATGTTATAAAATTTCACAATCGTTTTTTTGTCTTATATACAAAAATAGTTATTAAAAAATACTACGTCGTTTAATATACTTATTAAATTGTCACAACAACTCCAAATACACCTGCGCTGAGTGTCCAATAGTTGGCAAATGTTCTTAAACCATTGTGAAAATTTTATGACAATATGACAATAGGACAAATAGAACACCTTGTGAATCCCCTAAATATTTTTTTTACAATTTTGCATATTTTAAAAATAGGAAATTAAAGATTCTGAGCTAAGATTGTGTAAAAACGTACGTCAAATTTACTTTTAATGCTTTTAGTATTTATTTGCATTTGGTACTTTGTTTTGGCTAATATTTAAAACTGCGCTTACGAAGTAGCGGGTTGGTTGCTTGTAGTTTAAAAATTACAAAAGTACCAATGTAAACCTTTTTATCAATTTTACTCCTAAGGGTCCACAGCGTTTTATTAAAAGTACGAGACACGTGCCCGCTTTTTTTGAATAATTTTCGGGACCAGTAGTAGTGTTTTTGTCTTTTTATAAGCTTAGAAATTTAAAATTGTTCACTTTGGAATAATTTATTCTAAAGTTAAATTAAATTATAAATCACCACTATTGATACATTTTGGAAAACATCCAAAAATTTTTTCTTCGGTGTATGTAAATATATGTGTATCACTTTCATTGTATTAAATTTTAAATACACCTTGTGTATCACTTTATTTTTTTTTAAGGAAGATCCATTGTATCCGATTAAGAGTGAGATTGATGAGGAAAAGACAAAGGCGGAAATTATACCAAAAGAGAGAGAAAGATGTAAGAAAGATTGCAATACAGAGCAGGCTGATGAGTTCGAAGATGTTTTAGATAGTCCCGATGAATTTGAGCCCAATGATAATGATTCAGAATCAGATGAAGGCGAAAACGAAGAATATGTAAAATAATAAGCAAGTTATACTTTACTAATTGTTTAACGCTTAAATTTATTTTAGGTGGTAAAGGAAAAATCTAATAAAAAGAATAAAAATTCCGAAGATGAAGTTAGAGCAGATGACTCCGAATCAGAAGAAAATGATGAGGTAAATATATTGTCACTTTTTTCTAGATAAATATTTGCGGCTTATAACATAAATTTGTGAACATATTTCAAATAATTCTTAGCCAAAAAAGGGATCGTCAGTTAAACGAAATATAAAACTATCGCCACATGTTGACGTCTTTATTCAATCTAGACCAAACGTGTTGACAATAATTGAATTGTATAAAACCCAACCAAGCTTATGGGATAAGTACTCTCCCTACTATCGATTGAGAGACAAAAAGAAACAATGCTTTGAGAAAATAACCCAGGAACTTAATAAAAAATGTTCTTTAAATCTTACTTGGAATGAAACTGCCGAAATAATTTCTCACATTTACACAAAGCATCGCGATGATTTTAAAAGAATACATTACCAAAATCCAAAAAAGAAAAAAGTAAAGAAATCTCAAGGGAAATATGAAAGAAAATCAGAGAAAAAACTAAAAAGCTGTTGGTTTTATGATGATTTGCATTTTCTTAGATCAAAAGTAACAATACGTTTGCAATGTTTAGATTCAAACTTACCGGAATTAACATCAGAAAAAATAAAACAAATATTAGAAATTTACAAAGGCTTCCCACATCTTTGGAATACGTATCTAATTGAGCATATATGCTCGAATAAACGTCAGGATGCCCTTGACGAAATGCTAAAAACTTTAGAATCCAATATGAACCTTAAAACCGACGCAAGCACGCTAAAACAATATATTTACACCATTCATGAATATTTTTCAAGAGAAAAGAGAAAAATATTCGGAATCTCTACACCCGAGGATTTGAAAAATACTTCGAAACGAGAACCAAAATATTACGAGTACATGACATTCTTGGAAGAGCACGAGGGTCCATTTCAATGTTCTGATTGTAATGGCATATATGCAAAACCGTTGTGTTTTAGAATTCATAGGTCAACACATGGTGGTTCAACAGCTCTTAAATGCTCTCAGTGCGACCAAGAATTTAAAACTGTCTCTTCTTATACTACACATGCCAAAAGACACTTAGAGGATCTTCAATTTGTATGTAAGATATGTAATTTGAAGTTTCTTAGACATTCCGATCTTAAAATACATTTGCTTACACATACTGATGCAAGGTTATATTGTTGCGAAATATGTGGTGCCTCCTATCGTCAGGCTAATAGTTTTAGAAAACATCAAAGGCAACATGAAAAACGTTATTCACACACATGCCATATTTGTTCCAAAGGATATTATACAAAATACCGTTATGTTGATCATATGAATTCTCACATGAATATACGAAAATATGTTTGTAATATTTGCGGTAAAGGATTCATTACAAGCAGAGCTTTAAAGACACACGCAGTGACTCATGAGGATGCCAGAAATCATGCATGTAATTTATGTGGTAAGACATTTAAGCTTAAAATTGGTGTATTACAGCATATGCGTACACATGGCAGCAAAGTCGAGACTGAAAAAAGTAACTTAATTCTGTAAAAACGTATTAAAAGTTATTTTGAAAATAAATGCACTTTAAAGAAACAATAGTTGTTTTGCTGATGTGTAACTAAATAGTCCGAACTAAATTTACCCAAAAGCCTTCCTGGTGAGAATTTTTGAGTAATTATTTTAAAATTTGCCCGAATTTTTCTTTGGATGAGTTTGGACAAGAACTTCAAAATTAGCTGATCTTTATTTACTTTTAAAATCGATATTTTAAAAAAAGAATGACAATATTATTTAATACTATAGTATAGCTACCCAGCAAAAAAAGAGCATACGAATCATAAGTAAATTCATTGCTAAAAGTCAACCCGACGTAGTTCTACTTGTGGGGAAACATCAATGAATTTAACACGTGATTGTCATAGAAGGTAAGTGGTCCAAAGAACTGAAAAGTATGCACTTTAGATATTTGATGAAAATTTAAAATTTTACATAGCTTTTTGATTAGTGATATAAGTTAATACTATTTAACAGCTTTTTTAAGTTATTAATGAAAAATTAGATCCAAATCATTGGACACATATGTACTTAATACAAATAAAGGCTTTCTAAAAACATACATAGATGTGCATTTTGATGTTAAAGGACCCAAAGACACCTAAAAGAAGTACAACACAAAAACTTGTGAATTTAAAGAACCTGAACGGAGAGTTTAATATAAATGGGCGTTACACCTCCCATTTCTCTGCCCTTAAAGTTTTAACGTTAGATACATTCGAAGCATGGCGCAATAATTTATCAGGTCGTGTTGATTTTACAATAACAAAATTTGGTGAATAAAATTTTCGTTTTTGTTGTAGTTTTCGTTGGCTCGGTTGTCAAAAAAAGATATGTAAATGTAAACAACTTTGACTACCCAGCCTCGATTTATGCATGAAAAAAGTAGATGAGCTGTGCTCGTAACACCACCTGGTACAATAATTTCACCATGATTCAAAGTATAAAAAAAATCATATGAGACCACACGACAATGAAACAGTAACTACAAACGTGTTGTATAAGCACGTTGCAAAATGTGTGAAGGTTCTGTAGGCTTGGCAGTCATGAAACAAAAGATACCATTTCACGGTGATTGAAATAGTTGAAGAAGAAAATCTAAACACCACTTTTTCATTGAACAGCTACTTAAATTTATTATACATATGAAGTAGTAATTTTTGTTTTAGCAGAAATTAAATATTATTAGTGGCATAATTTAAAACAATATATATATAAAGATGTCGACAGAAATATTAAATATTAAGCATTATTCCAGCTATATTAAATGTGGAGAAATCCTTAAATCACCTTTACCTAATTTTGAAAACCCATTTGTACTAAAGTGTTATCAATGCGACAAAATTAATTTCATCCTGGAGTCTTTTATAATACACATTCAAGAGCATTGTAAATTTTCAGAATTAAACGAGATTCCTTATTTAAAACCGTTGGAAGATGAAAGTGAACATATTGACAATCCAATGGTAAAACTAGAGACTTTAGCTATGGAAGTGGTAAGAAGCATTCATTATTTGCTTTTGTTTAATTTTTTTAAGTTCATAAATATTTTTTGGTATGCAGGAATAAAACAGTTCAAGAACTAAAATTAAGATAATGGATTAACCAAATTTGGGTTTCGTTTTAGGATGACCCTCTAGTTGTAATTAAAGAAGAATTAATTGAAGAAAATCCTCAAAAAGAAACGGGATCTAATAACAATACCCAAAAAGATATTGATAATTTGGAAGACTATTCATCAGATTCAGGAGAAGAATTTCAAATGGATGATACCGCAACGGATGATGCTGTGACAGATGAGGCTGCAACGGATGAGGAAGAAGTAAGTCTCAAAAATATTCCTTATTTGAAAGTGTATAACTAGACTTTTGTACCTGGTAGGCATATTACAGAAGAAAAAACTAAACCTTCTGTTTAGTAGAAACGATTTATTTGTTTTCTTTAATAAAATCCGCGTTTTAAATTAAAACAGATTATTGAAAAAAATAAATATGAAACCTTTGATTTTTTCCGTGTGTATATAGGGACTTTTACTGCCCTTGACTCCATCCAACAGGGGTAGGTTATATTGCAAAAAGTGATGAATAGAGGCACACCCTCTCATACATCACAATTTGGGTTATTAAAAGTATTTGAAAAAAAACAGATTTTTCTACCGATACTAGCTGAGTAGAATGCTTTTTCGAAAGCAGCTACGCAATTTCATCATCAGTACTCTTTGAACGGCAGTAGTGTCTTTGGTTGTAAACATCACCTATTTAACTTACATGTAACAGAGAAAGGGATACGGCATGACTGTTTTCCCCCTTTTCTTGTTTTGTAAGTTAGGACGAAGTTTACTTTCCATATACACTATGCTGTTTTGTCTTAAAAGTCTCTTCGGCAACACTTGACTAACGGTCGAGCCTCATCCATCTCTCAGATGGAATGAAACGCTTTTTATTATTGTATATCATACAAAAAGGGGGTTAATCATTTAAAAAAAAGCAAAAATTTGTATTAAAACAATTCAACAATAAATAAAAAATAGCATATGGAAACCTTTCTTGAAAAAAAAAAACGGTAATAAACTGGTTTCAAGTACCCAGTTGAATCCAGTGTATTAGTATACATATGTTTAAAACGAATACATCGCAAATATTTTATACTAACTAAATTAGTCAATAATAACTTTGTTTAACAAACTTTATTTATCTAACAATCCAAGTTTTGCTCTGTATCTTTTCAATCTAGAAAACTTTGAGGTTAAAAAAAAATATTTGGCCTTATTTTTTCAAATTTCCCTAGGCTACAGCAATTAAGTTCTGTCGTTTCATTAACTTTACTACAAAAACTTTCTATAAACCAGAACTTCTTCTAAAAAAGCTTTAAAATAAAATTGTTGTTTAACATGTACACCATGCATACATATCGCTAACTTACTTAAACAACGCCATAAAAACCTAGTTAAAATTTTCGATTTGCTTGCATTATCTAGGAAAATAATAAATATGTAAATAAACGATTTTTTTTTCTTTTCAGGTAAAAAAGGAAATCCGAAAAAGGAAAAGAAAAAGTAAATTGCAACCCAATGTTGAGAAATTTATAAAATCCAAACCGAATATGAAAATCTTGATAGAACTTTATAAAAATCAACCTTACTTGTGGAATAAAAATTTACCTTTTTACCGTTTTCGAGATAAAAGGCAGTCATATCTTGAAGAAATAACTAAAGAGTTGAACAATAAATTGAATTCAACATTAACATGGAAAGAAGTATCAAATATAATTTCATATATATATAACAAACATCGAGGTGAATTTAAAAGGTTTCAGTTACAAGAGGAAGAAGATAGTAATAAAAAGAATTCAAATGACTTGTTACAAAAACGAAGTTGGTTCTTCGATGATCTGCACTTCCTAAGACCTAAATCAGTAATACAACTTGAAAAATTGGATAAAAATTTAACAGATTTAACAAAAGAACAAATTATTCGAATAATAAACATATATAAAGAATTTCCTCATCTGTGGAACTCAAATCTAATCGAGTTTATATGCACCAATAAACGTCAAGAAGCTCATATTGAAATGGCGAAACATATTAAGGCAAATATGAATATAGAAATAAATGTTGCCGTTTTAGAGGAGTACTTACGATCCATTCATTATTATTTTTCAAAAGAGAAACGCTTGAGAAACAAAAATTTAGGTAACACTTTAACAAAAAGTGTTGATGAAGAGTATTACGATCATTTAATATTCTTGTACGATCAAGAAGGTCCATTCAACTGCCCTGAATGTAATCGATCATTTTCAAAACCTTTAGCATATAAAGTTCATAAATCTAGCCATGACGATTCTGTACCATTTATATGTTCTCAATGCAATAAAGAGTTTAAAAGCATCCAATCGTATACAGTTCATGCTAAACGTCACTTTGAGGATCTTGAATATGTATGCAGTGAATGCAGTAAAAAATTTGTAACTTATGCAGATCTCAGAGTACACGCATTAACCCACTCCGGGGATAGACCATATTTTTGTGAAATTTGTGGCACCTCCTACCGCCATGTTCAATGTTTTAAAAGACATCAGAGACGTCATGAAAAACGATATAGCCACACATGTCATATATGTTCAAAAGGATACTACACTAAAGATCGCTATGACGATCATATGAACTCACACATGAATATTCGCTCACATATTTGTCAATTGTGCGGCAAAGGATTTATTACCAGCAGAGCTTTAAAAACACACTCTGTCACTCATGAAGATGCCAGAAACCATGCATGCAAGTTGTGTGGTAAGACGTTTAAGCTCAAAATTGGTGTATTACAGCACATGCGAACTCATGGCAGTCGCATTGAATATGAAGATAAAAATTAATTACACAAATAAAATTAAAATTATATAAAATAAGTGCTACCATAAACATTTTAATGCATAAAAACTCGAAATTATAAATTTTAAAATGAAATATGTATAAATTTAATCTATTATTATTTTTTGTTTTTAATAAGCAGCTGTTTTTGGTTTTATTACTGTATCAGTACGTTTCGAAGTGATCAATCCAAGCCTTGATAACGTTTAACTCTAAATAAAAAAATATATAGTTTTATGCAGGATTCGTCTCGTCAAGAGAAACTCCTCAAAATATTACTCCTGGTGATAAAGTGCCTAGCAATTTATTATCAAGATTGAAAACCCGATTATATTGTTGAAATCGAAAATATCGATAATAAGTGCAAAGTGATTTGCACACCAACACATATTTTCATCAATGATTAAAATACCCAGCTAGTAGTTCGGTGTGAATGAAATAATTAAAGAAATTTATTTTTACAATCTCTTACTGAACGACCGTCAAATTTGTTATACATATGTTTGTATAAATTATTTGTTTTCATACTAAACAAAATTTTATTAAGCTGTTTATTAAATAATAATTATAATAATATTTCTAAAAATGGCAACTAAAGCACTAAATATTCAAGATTTTAATGGCTACATTAAATGTGGTGAAATTCTTAAGTCGCCGATACAAAATTGTCAATATCCATTCATTCTTAAATGTTTTCAATGTGAAAAAATTAATTTAATTTTGGAATCATTTATGATACACATTCAGGAGCATTGTAAGGAGATTCTGTCAGTTAAAGTTACTACTGATGCTAATGGTTTAGAAGACGACGAATATGAAAGTGAAACTGTTGATAATTCTTTAATTAAAGTGGAGGTTGCTGTGATGGCAGAGGTAACTTGAAGCAATTATTGCACTCGTGCTACAATACTGAATTGACTTAAAGAATGCGTTAAGCATTCATAATTATCCGGGGTAAAATTTATATAAGTTGTGGTCGTTATTTCAATTCAAGTAAATTAAATCCCTTATTCTATATTTCGATTTTAATCGAATAGCTTTTCCATAGTAAAAAAAAACAAACGGCGCATAGATATTGCCAAAAATGGTAATTTCTCGGTTTAAATCAAAACCCAAAAATCAAGTACCGTAAAAACAGAAAGTATATGGCTAAAGTGGCAAACAAAATAACGTCTAATTGTTAAATAAAAAACCCAAAAATCAAGTACCGTAAAAACAAAAAATACCTGGCTAAAGTGGCAAACAAAATATGTAATGCCTAATTGTTAGAGGTATTTTGTAGTATTGCGTTAAAATTAAAAATTGCGCAAAAACACAGAAAAAATGATAAGAAAAATCCAAAAAAACTTTGGGCAAAGATATACTGTTTTCTATTAAAAATTTTGAAAAATTAATTGTTCTAACCATGCAACCATTTATGCTGTAAGCACATAGACGACAGCAGGCAACACGGCTACGAATGCAGCTGGCTGCAGTCTTAGCCATGTGGCTAGCATTTTTGCATATTTATCATTTCACCAATAAAAAAGACGCGTGAAAAATCCAGATATATGATGAGAAACGATTTCACAAATTATTCCTATTAAAAACCATTAAAAATTACGATTTTTTAAGCTAAACCTGCTTATTTAAACAAAGATGTAACATTTATTATTACAGGATGACCCCTTAGTTGAAATAAAAGATGAAGCTATGGATGAAAATAGTAATTGTCAGCTTAAAAACAATGAAATAAGAAATGATAATGAAAATTTCGAAGACGATGATAATTCTTGGTATTCAGATAATGATTTTCAAACAGATGACGCTGAATCGGATGATGATAATGAAGTAAGTTTTTATTATACACAACTTTTTGTTCAAATCAAACTTTTGTTCTGATTACATATATGTATAAAGGGCCCGTTACGTATGGCAACCCAACTTCAGTTCGGCACTGACGACTAACAGTGGTCAATTTTAACTAACAAATAATTAAGACTTTGAAAACCGGGTAATTTGGCTGCCGTTGAGCAACGAAACTGAAATCGGGTTGCCATAAGAAATCGACACATAAATCCAAAATTTTTTATAATTATTAAACGGAGATGAGATTTTTTTAAATTATACATATCTCACATACCCAAAAATTGTACATATTTCTAAATAACTGCAGTAAAGTGCAGTTACATATTAAACCAAAGATTGGATAAAAAAGCAGTTTTAAAAATAAAAGATATGCGGGATGGAGCCAAATTGGGCCCCTTACATCGGTCTCTCTGTGATACCTGTATAAGAGACAGAAAAGTTTAAAGTAGGAAATTCAAATAACTAACGCAGTTGCCTGCATTATCCCCCCCTCCCCCCATACATACGAGAATACTATAAGAATACATTCGCGGAAAAAATTGGATGTGGAGTAAGGGACAAAATGACGGCACGCTTATAGGTAATGATCTCTATAATGTAGTACCCTAGCCAATTAGCCCATTTACCAAACCGCTGACAGTTCAATATGGAGTACGCTAAATTCATTGGGAAATCTGAACAAAACTCGGAACACCTGTTTGTGCAAAGAACATGACTCTATAAACACCATTTCTCCTCTTAGATCTGGATGTATATATCTTCTGATTAAGTAAGTCACATTAAGGTGATTCCAGCTGCACTACCGAAAAATCGATGTACTTTAGTCAATTAAATTAAGAACAAAATTTAGCCTTCCGGTGACTAAGACGACGACTGTGCATTCGCACAACTCTCGCCTCTACGTTTGGCCTTTAGGACAGTTTGTCATCCAGAATTACTTCCAGATATTTCGCGCTATCTGATTCAGTACCACTCTTTCGTTTCTTTCGTACCTAGTTTTGTTTTTAAAGGTATAATTTACAACTTTTTACGTGCGCTCCACTTAGTGTTTCCAGCGGAATCACATCTGCGCATGATTAAAAAAAATAATGCTACATCAATCCGCTTTGTTGTTGATGTTTAGTTCCATGGTCCTGATTAAATTTTTTGTAAGCTTCCTCTCATTATTTAGGAATTCGTTGATAATTGTGTTGTGTACATGACAAACTCATTTAGTGTTTGGACTCCAAATACCAGCTTACCATCTTTGCTTTGGAGTATAATTAATTATTTTAAGTTAAATTTCAATACATACATTCCTATATGTATATACATATTTTGCAAAATACACGATTATTTGCCAAATTTAAATTATTTATTATACACAAACTTTTTTTTAATTTTAGCTATCAAATAAGTCAAAAAATATAAAAAGTGTATTGCCACCAATAATTGAAAAATTTATTAAATGCAAGCCTAATATGCAAAGATTAATAGAACTTTATAAAAATCGGCCAAATTTATGGAACAGGGACATACCTATGTATCGTTACAAGGATAAAAGAAAAGCATCAATGGAAGAAATTGCTAAAGATCTTAATGATAAATTTAGCTGTAAAGTCACTTGGAAAGAAGTAGCAGAAATTATTGCTTATATATGTCGAAAGCAACGAGACGATTTTCGAAGGCTTCGAAACTATGAAGACGATGATAAGGTCTTAAAAGCCAAAAGTTGTAAGCGCAGCTGGTTTTTTGATGACTTAGCATTTTTAAGACCTAAACCAGTAAAACCGTTACAGAAATTAGATGCGAATTTGCCTGATTTAACTAAAGAGCAAGTTCTGGGAATAATACAAATATATAGAGAATTTCCACACCTTTGGAACTCTAACCTAATTGAATTTATATGTTCAAATAAACGACATGCCGCTCACATCGAAATGCTAAAAAGAATAGAGACGAATGTGAATCTAAATTTAAGCTTAACAGTATTAGAACAATATTTACGTACCATTCATAATTATTTTTCGAATGAAAAACGCCTTAGATTAAGAAAAAATTATGACAACTCAAAGAAACAAGTAGATGAATACTATAAGCAACTTCTTTATTTGTACGATCACGAAGGTCCATTTAACTGCACCGATTGCAAGAGGGTTTCGTCAAAACCTTTAGGATATAAATTTCATAAGGCCTCCCATAGTAATTTAATGCCTTTTGTATGTTCTGAGTGCAATAAAGATTTTAAAACAATGCAATCGTATACAGTGCATGCTAAACGCCATTTTGAAGATCTCGAGTATGCTTGCAGTTTATGTGATAAAAAATTTATAGCACATGGTTCGCTCAGATCGCACTTAATAACTCACACTGGCGACAGACCTTACTGCTGTGAAATCTGTGGCACTTCATATCGTCATGTTCAGGGCTTAAATAAACATAGAAGGCGCCATCAAAAACGCTATTCGCACACATGTGAGATTTGTTCAAAAGGTTATTATTCAAAAAAGAGCTATGAAGATCATATGAACTCGCACATGAATATACGACAGCACGTTTGTCAGTTGTGTGGCAGGGCTTTTATCACCAGCAAAGCACTAAAGACGCATGCTGTCACTCATGAGGATGCAAGAAATCATGCATGTAAGTTGTGTGGAAAAACGTTTAAACTTAAAATTGGTGTATTGCAACACATGCGAACCCATAGCAATCGTATTGAATATGAAAATAAAAATTAAGCGATAACAGAAAAATTTGCTTAAATAAAACCTTAAAAATCTTAAGTAAACAATTTAATTTTTTCTTGGTATTGAAATTTAAAGGCTAGAATATAAATGGTTTGTCTATTTTAATTGGCATGTTTACGAATTTCCAATTAATGCTCTAAAAAGTTGATTAATTGAAAAAAATTTGCATACAGCGATTGTTGAATGTTCGTTCAAACTAAAAAGAAACATAGGCTGAATTCCAAAACGCAGTTTACTTTGCATCACAAAATTTCAAGTTTTTCCTGAAAGCAAAGAAAAGGTTTTTGATAATATCTAATACTTCCAAATGAGTGTTTACAGCTATATTAATGTCCTTGAAGCAAAAAACTTTGTAAAAATTGTAAGGAGTGTGTAAGGGAAGAAGTTGAAAATTAGTAATGCAAAGCAAACTGCGTTTTGGAAGTCAGCCATAATTTCAGTGATGATTGGGGATTAAATAACGATTGTAAAAGCGAATCTCTTCATTGGGCTGTAGTTTAATGTGAACGTGCTATTTCTTCAACGTTTCAATACTTTGTTAAAAGTTCTGTATAAATGAACTGAAAATACATTTCGTTAGCTGAAATGCAAAACCACGTAACATATTTGAGTATAGGTCTGTCTGCGTACACATATTTTGTATCATTTTGTGCAAAATGTTACAAAATCTTACAAAATGTTGTCTGCGTACTCCAAATCTCTTGCAGCGAGAGAGCCAAAAAGAAAATTTTTTGACAGTTGGAAGTAAGAGAACTTGCAAAATGTTACTGGAGAAATTTCTTCTTGCAAGATTTTGCAACTAGTTTGAACAGCTGTTTTTGTTTACTAATTGAATGAAATAATTTTTGTGAAACGAAAAAAGAAATTGAAATTTAACAATAGTTAGAATTGTGTTGATTTTTAACGTTTATAACAATTTATAATAAACATAACATTTAACTTATTGCTAGAAACGTCCAAATATGCAAATAATTAACCGCGTACACACATGCTAAAATTCTTTTGCTTTGTTATTTGGATTGTTTATACACCATTCAGCTGTTTTCTTGCAAAATTTTACTGGATACTGTCTGTGTACTTTTTGGTATATTTTTAGCCGACAGAGAAAAATTGGTCTTACTCTCCCAAAAAATATTACTGAGTATTTGCTACTGGAAAAGTACGCAGACAGACCTTATATTTAATTAAAAGAAATATGAAAAAAAAGGAAAACAGTTATGCCGTTTCCCTTTCTCTGTTAAATGTAGGTTAAATAGGTGATGTAAAAAAAAAGACACTACTACCGTTCAAAGAAATTGCGTAGCTGCTTTCTACTTGGCTAGTATCGGTAGAAAAATCTGCTTTTTTTCAAATTAAAGTTTCTTTCAACATTAACGGAAAAATATTAATTTCTTTTAATAAAAAGAAATTATATGAACTTAAGCCAGACTAAAAAGCGGAGATTTGTATTAAAAACAATTAGTTCAACAATAAATAAAATTTAGCATAAAACTTGTTTTTGATATTATACGTTTTATTTTTAAGCATTTTATCAACAACACTGTCAAGCTAATTTTCCTGCCGGTACATACATAAATATACATAAGGTTGACGAGACCGATCCATGTCTTGACAAAAGTCAAACTCTAAATAAAAAAAATTTGGTCATTTGCTAAGACATAGATTTGTATCATGAAGATGCACAATACACTACGCCTTGACGCGCAAAAAATTTTTTAAGACAAGAACATGCTGTCAGCAGAATAACAGTAAAAAAATGTGCTTATTTTCTTTTGGCGACTAAAATTGTTTGCTTAAATCTATCCGTAACATGGTCGAAAGTGATATATGTAAATATTCTAATACGATATTCATAAATCAAATACACAACGTTTAATTCAGAATGAGACTTCGTAAGACTGACTTTCTAATTTTGTAACTTAATTATCCTGGAAAAGTTTCATCTGTTAGTTTTTATTACTGTACCAACAGTAATAATTTTTTTATAAATTTTAGTTTAGATATATTGTGTATGTCTTTAAGCAATTCTTGTTAAATTTAAGTAGATTTGTTGAGAATATCAAAGTTCTATGTAACACTTGAAACTGTTTTCTGTTGAAGTTTTCAGTATCAAAATTGTGTGTTATTAAAAAATATGTGACCAAATTTTATTGAATTGAGAATAAATTTGGCTAAATTTCACTTTTTATATAGTCTACTTATTTCTAATTAACTGTTAAATCTAACTTTGTTGCCAAATTTTATTTTAAAATAGAAGAAAATAATTTTAAATTTATTATTTGATTTTTTCAACATCTATGTTTTTGCACATACAACTTTGTAATATTGGGCAAGCGATATATATTGCAAATACTTAAACATTTGTGTTTTGGCACACAAAAACCAATATAGTTAGGGGGACCATATATTTATGGGTCGAAATCAGTACACTTTTTAACTTTTATAGTCTAAGAACTACCTTCACTGCGAGTAATAAGAATTCAATGCGTGTGTTGGAAATAAGCTCTTTAGTAAAATTGATTCCTTGTGATTAATAAAAATCGGTTTGAATCACAACAAATCAGAGTAAGTAATTGAAAACACCGCAAAGTTTAGTACTCGTTTCAGCTCTCTTATAGAAAGTATGACTGGAGTTCAAAGCGTATACGTTATATAGATTTGTAATGCATTGAAGTACAGTACGTATTCGTCTAGGTACTTCTACAAAATATAAAGAGTATCGGACCAAACTATTTAACAAAACACTAAGTTAAATACGTTAAATTTTTTTTTTATTAAAAATAATAAAACTACGTTAATTATAATCTTGAGTGACTTAAAGAATTACAGCCGTATTCATAATGAAAACTTGTGCACTGCATATCTATTGGGTTATTAATAAATAATACTTTTGTAATCAAAGAATAGGCTCTGCATAAGTAGTGTATAACTAGTAATTTTTATATGTCTGTTAAAAACTACTTTTTTTTGGATAAATAGTAATTTTTTAGACAGTGAATATAAAAATATTATTAATAAGCTTCCTTATAACCAGTACATAAGCCTAATATGTATTTTAGTTATGCACTGTATATGTTACGGATTAATTTTGCCTGATTAACTTTGAAGTTGCTTAGCGGGTTAAAGTAACATATGTTTATGAAATTTATTAAAATCAACTCTGGGGGTAGTCGGTGGCAGGTATTTGGTTTTGGCGGTAGCCGCTTGGATTTGCTAGCAACTGCCATTTTAAACTTATATAGTTCTTTTTTTATTAATTTTTAACACCGAGAAAGGAAGAGAATAGAGTAAGAATATTTATTCTAAAAATTATTATTTTAATACATAAATGTTACTAAAATTGTTTAACGTTTTAGAATAATAAAACACGCCTTTGAAGTTAATTGCAAGAAAACCTGTTTTATTAGCTATTCTGAATTAGCCATAAGTTGCTACGCAACATTTTTTATTATTTCTAATCTCGGAGTTGAATGCCGCGTCGTAGCCAACGACTATTGAAAAACATGTCCACGGACGACACAGGAAGCGATGGTGAGACAACTGTTTTAAAACCAAATGAGCCAACAATTGCCGAATTGCAAGATGAGATCGCGGATCTCAAGAAATCCATTAAGAGTTTAATTGACATCGCCAAATCAAGGCCCTTATCTGAAATGTCAACAGGATGTCAACCAACAGTCGTGGAAACTAAGCCGAGTAGTTCATCAGGCACTGCCATACTGCCAGCTGCATCTTCATGTGAAGATTTCTTTAATAAGACGAATTTGCCAACAACAACGCCATTGCAGCATTGCACAACAAAAACAAGTGAGTACCAATTGCCATTTAAAAACAATATGCCCTTTTTTGCCCCACAACCATACCACCCAACAACCTCCTCGCCTTTTACTGACGTTCACACATTTGCGCCAGCCATACCATCGTTAAAATACACTTTCCCACGACCAATTGTATCGACAAACAACATACCATGTAGCTTAGAGAATACAGGAATAACAACGCCGTTAAGTACTTTGACAACGTCATTAAGTTTTCTGCAACAACGTTCAACGGCAACATATACGACAGCACAACCACGAATGATACCAATAGCATCAACTTACCCATCTGAGAACTTAATAAACACGCCCTTAAATTTGCACCATCAAGAAGCAGCGGATAATTACCGCCAACTTCGCAAGCTACATGACTTACCTCAATTTAATGGGCTACCTGAGCAATGGCCGATGTTTATAGTAGCTTACAGGGAAACAACAAGAAATTATAATTATTCCAACTTAGAGAATTTGATTCGTTTGCAGAAATCGTTGAAGGGTGATGCAAAAGCCAAAGTGGAATCATTTTTGATTCATCCAGACAACGTGAACCAGGTTATTGATACACTGGAATTCCACTACGGTCGGCCACAAGTGTTGATTCGCAGCCAAATTGCGAAAGTACGAGCATTTCCGGCCATTAATTGGAGACGAACAAATGAGATAGTGGACTTCAGTACTATGGTGTTAAATTTGTCAGCCTTTCTGACAAATGCGAATGCGTCGGCTCATTTGTATAATCCAACACTACTGGATGAAATGGTCGGCAAATTACCTCTTCATAAAAGAGAAGAATGGACGAGACATGCTATAAACAATCTTGGCCCGTATCCCAGTGTCACAGATTTTAGTGTGTGGCTTCAAGAGGTGGCAACCTACATTTCTATTTCATTGGAAGCTGATACTTGTAAAAGTGATGCCGCCCATGGTAAAAAGGATAAAATAAATCCATCATTCATGATCACGACAAATGAGAATAGACTTACCAAATGTATTATGTGCCAACAAAACCATCAGCTTTATCAATGCGACCAAATGAAAAGAATCCCGGTAGAGGATAGATGGAACTTTATTAAAGAACAACATCTTTGTTTTAGTTGCCTTCGCACTGGACATCGTTCCTCAGATTGTAAAAACAAAAGACAGTGTGGATTGTCGGGCTGTTCAAAATTTCACAATCGTTTGTTGCATGAGAAAAGTAAACAAAGCCAGAGTGAAAGTAACAAACCAAATAATAACAATTCCAACGATAACACAGTTGCATGTATAAGTAACAAAACAATACAAAATTCTGGTGAATACTACAACATGATTGAGGGTAAGACTAAGGCGAATAAAATACAAGATAGTCGCGTGAACACGGTTGTCAAAAGTATGGTGGGTAGAAAAACTTTATTTAAATATTTGCCTGTTGAAATAATAGGACCGAAAGGCACAGTAAAGGTTGTAGCATTTATTGACGAGGGATCCAAGATTACCCTTCTGGAAGATGAAATCGCAAAGAAAATAGGATTGCAGGGGCTCCCGAGTAATCTGTGTCTAGGGTGGATAGGCGGAAAAACTACTACTGAAGTTTCGAAAAGGGTTAGTATGGAAATAAGTGCCATAAATGGAAATAGAAATGGGTATCAAGTGAGGAATGTGTGGACAACAAAAAACTTACAACTACCGCCGCAAAATTTAAGAATTGAAGAATTTAGGGAAAGATTTCCTGTGCTGAACCATATCGCAGTCGACGATTATTTTGATGAGCGGCCAAAATTGTTAATCGGTTTGCCACATATACGGCTGGTTCGCGCGTCTAGGGTGTTTAATCTAGACAAATCTTTTGCAGTACATGAAACGTGTTTGGGAAATGTTCTGTTTGGGTCGAACGAGGATTCACCAGAAGCTACAGTATGCAAAATAGAGGCAAGTGTTATTGAAGATATTCATAAACAAGTTTTGGATTATTTTACACTGGAGAATATGGGGGTGAAAGAACCAACCCCGTTAGTGTCACTAGATGATATCCGCGCCGAAGAAATTCTTTTAAGTACAACAGTAAAAAAAGAAAACTATTATGAAACCGGCCTATTATGGAAGCGTGATAATTTTGAATATAGGGACAGTTTTTCGATGGCGCTAAAACGTTTATGCAACATGGAAGCTAAAATGAAAAAGGATAAAGATTTTGCTGACTGGTACATCGCTAAAGTAGAAGACTATATTTTAAAGGCTTACGCCAGAAAAATTTCCCCAGAAGAGGCTGCCATCAAAGATAATCGTACCTGGTATCTACCACATTTTGTCGTTACCAATTTAAATAAAGGAAACAAAAGGCGTCTTGTTTTCGATGCCGCAGCATATGTCGATGGTGACTCTCTTAACTCAAGATTAATGAAAGGGCCAAGTAGATATCAGCCAAAATCCTTACTGTCAATTTTGTTTCGCTTTCGGCAAAGGAAAATAGGTGTATGTGCTGATATTAGCGAAATGTTTCACCGTATTAGAATCCGTGAAGAAGACCAAGGTGCGCAGCGTTTTTTATGGCGCCGTGGTGATTCTAACAGACCACCAGATGAATATGTCATGCAGGTCATGATATTTGGTAGCGTGAGCTCACCTTGCTCAGCCCAATTTGTGAAGAACCTGAATGCTGAAAGGTATGCGGACACACACCCCAGAGCTTATTGTGCCATTGTTGACAGTCATTATGTTGACGATTATGTTGATTGTTTCGATAACGTAACTGACGCCGTTGCCGTAACCAAAAACGTGGTCAACATTCATAAGGAAGCCGGCTTTCAGCTTAGGGGATTTGTATCAAATTCGCGGGAATTTTTGGCTGCGATTAACAATGACAGCGTTGAAAAGCAAAACAAGGTGTTGACAAATTTGGATAACGAAAGTGGCATAGAGAAGATTTTGGGAATGCACTGGAATCCTTCTGACGATAGTCTTTGTTACGCTTTGAAATTTTTAAGGGTCCCACAAGCCGTTTTGAAGGGCATCCGAAAACCAACAAAAAGTGAGATGTTGAGCATCACTATGTCTATATTTGACCCTTTTGGTTTTCTGGCGAATATAGTTGTAAAATCTAAAATTCTTTTGCAAAGGTTATGGAGAAGCAATGTTGACTGGGATTCAGCCATTCCAGACGAAATTTATGTTAAATGGTACGCATGGTACAAAAGTTTGTACGATATAAAACACGTGAAAATTAAAAGATGCTATGCTGAATATCTTTTCTCATCAAGGACAAAAGTAACACTACACATATTTGCGGATGCCAGTGAACTGGCCTTTGCGGCTGTGGCATATTGGAGGATATGCTATGAGGGTGAAATAAACGTTGTTTTTATTATTGGCAAGTCTAGATGCGCCCCGCTAAGACCTCTGTCTATTCCGCGCCTTGAGCTGCAAGCAGCAGTACTTGCGTTGAGACTTAAAGAAACGATTGTAGGTTCGCACGACATAAAGCCAAAAGAGATAATATTCTGGTCAGACTCCAAAACCGTTATCAAATGGATCCAGTCCGATTGCAGGACATATAAGCAATTTGTTGGTCACCGTATTGCCGAAATATTAGAGTCATCAGACGAGAAAAATTGGCGTTGGGTTCCTGGATCACTCAATCCTGCAGACGATGCGACAAGACCACAAGATTTTTCAGATTCCTTTTCAACCTCCAAGTGGCTTAATGGTCCATCATTTTTATTTGATAAAACTGAAAACTGGCCCGAAATACCAAAGGACATTAACGATTATGAGATTAAATCGGAAAAACGAACGATTTCTGTTTTTGTCATTGATAAAAATTCATTTATTCCATTTGATCGATATTCAAACCTTTTGAGGCTAGTTAGGGTCATGGCATGGGTTCGACGGGCGGTAGATAAATTCAAATCTACTCTTCAAGGCTGCAAAATTAACGAAACTACAGAACTTTATTTAAGCACGCAAGAAATCAACGAAGCAACCTATTATTTGTGCAAAGCTGCCCAAGAAGATATCTTTTTTGAAGAATACAATGAATTGAGAAAAAACTTACCGATATCGAAGTCTAGCCAAATTTATAAACTGAACCCATTTTTGGGTAAAGATGGCCTGATACGATTGTCCGGCCGAATTTATAACGCCACTTGTGTAAGTCAATGTACGAAGGAACCAATTATATTGCCGAAACAACACATATTGACTAGGCTTATTGTCAAACAATATCACGAACAGTTTAGACATCAGAATCAAGAGTCTGTATGCGCAGCAGTCCGCACAAAATATTGGATACCCTGTCTGAGACAAATAGTAAGGTCCGTAAAAAGAAATTGCCAAGTTTGTAGAAACGCATACGCTGTTCCAAGACCGCCGTTAATGGGCCAACACCCAGAGGACAGATTAACTCCGTTTGTCCGGCCATTTTCTTATACTGGATTGGACTATATTGGTCCATTTCTTATTTCGATAGCCCGACGCCGGGAGAAGAGATGGGTGTCTCTCTTTACCTGTTTGTCAACAAGGGCGATACACCTGGAAATTTCAAGAGATCTCTCTACGGATGCTGTCATATTATGTATAAGAAATTTCGTCAACCGAAGAGGGCTACCAGTACGTATAAGGTGTGATAGGGGCACAAACTTTGTAGGGGCCAGTAAGGTGGAAGTTATATTCGACGAAACGGAATTAATGAACGAGTGCTCAAAGCGCGGCATACAATGGTGTTTCAACACGCCGGCGAATCCATCTGCTGGTGGTGCGTGGGAAAGGATGGTGCGGTCGGTAAAGAACGTTCTGGCCTTTACATTAAAGGAAAAGGCTCCGCAAATAGAGACCTTTCATAGTTTGCTCGTAGAAGCCGAGAATTTGGTAAATTCCCGACCGTTAACGCATCTTCCAATAGAAGCTGACGATTCTGAACCTTTGACTCCTAATCATTTTTTGATGGGATGTCCGAACTTCGTGCAAACGCCTGCCGTACCTGGGAGAGTTTGCGTAAGAAAGCAATGGCAAATATTACAACAGCTGAAGCAGACCTTTTGGAAGAGGTGGGTCCTGGAGTACCTACCGGAGCTAACTCGTAGAACTAAGTGGCACAGTCCAGTCAAGCCGATAAAAAAAGGTGATGTGGTCATAATATGCGATGATAACGAAACGCGTGGGCAATGGAAGCGGGGCTTGGTAGAGGAGGTTTTTGCGGCGGCAGATGGGCAGGTACGATCGGCAATGGTTAAAACGGCAATTGGCAAACTGAGGCGACCGGCATCAAAGTTAGCGGTTCTTGACGTTGGTGGTGAGTCTTCCTGGTCGACACACGGGGCCGGGGATGTTACGGATTAATTTTGCCTGATTAACTTTGAAGTTGCTTAGCGGGTTAAAGTAACATATGTTTATGAAATTTATTAAAATCAACTCTGGGGGTAGTCGGTGGCAGGTATTTGGTTTTGGCGGTAGCCGCTTGGATTTGCTAGCAACTGCCATTTTAAACTTATATAGTTCTTTTTTTATTAATTTTTAACACCGAGAAAGGAAGAGAATAGAGTAAGAATATTTATTCTAAAAATTATTATTTTAATACATAAATGTTACTAAAATTGTTTAACGTTTTAGAATAATAAAACACGCCTTTGAAGTTAATTGCAAGAAAACCTGTTTTATTAGCTATTCTGAATTAGCCATAAGTTGCTACGCAACAGTATATGTTGACTACATAGGCAGTGTATAGGTTAGGTTATGTAGAACAGGCAGCCGTTGAAGGAAAGGATACAGCTCACTTGGGTCCGCTTAATTCGGTCCCTTTGTGTTACCTGGAGAAGCAGATAGAATAGGTTGAGATGGAAGGAAAGAAGAAATTTAGAGAAGGATAAGAAAGAAATAAAGAAAGAACAGAAAAATGAAGCAAACTTACCAGGGTCTCTGGTGGGAATCGAACCCACAACCCCCAGACTGGTAGACTTGTGCACTTACCACTGATCTACCGGGGCACCCTAGGCAGTGTATAACTTTCCATTAAGAATACAGCCGTTAATGTACATATAAATAAACATATTTTTTTTTTATAATTTGTTAAAGTAAAAAAAATTAAGAACATAAAAATTGACGCGACAAAACTAGCTTAACTTTTGGGATACTTATAAGTCCCAAAAGTTAAGCTAGTTTAACTTTTGGGATACTTATAAGTCTTGTTTTATTTTTTGACAAAAAACTTTTTTGTTTTTCCTCGCAGCAACTTTTTGACATAAAATATTTAATCGAAATTGCTGGTTAAACGACAGTAAAGGCCTGTCAGGGAAGCTGTAAGAAGCTTTCTTGATTGACTTTTTAATTAACTACTTACCTATTAAAACTTTTAAATAGCTATATATCTTCAACTTTATTGCAACTCTTGTAAAAAATTAACTTTAAATATTTTAGGCACTTAAATAATGTTGTTACATAATTCCTTTAACAAGGTGATTTGGAAACTCGAGGCACCATACAATATGTTTTTATGTGGCTAGATAAAGCACTTCCGTGTTAAATTTAATTTAAATAAAATAAATTTAATTTGAACCTATCAAACGATTGGTTTTGACTTCTTGAGTTTTGTTATTTGTTTATAAACTCTGCTGTGAGAAATAATATTCCCTTTATTTAAACGGAAAATCAATCCGCCTTGGCTACAAGATCTGGTTAGACGTAGATAGTTTAGACTTACGAATAATTCATTTAATTTTATTTATATGTTTGATAAAGTAAAGTGCATGGAATACGATGCCACCTTAACCATTCGCGCCAACAAACTTGAAGAAGTGCCAGTAAAGGATATACAGGAGTTAAAAAATTGCCGAGGTGCTGGCCATCAAGCTCGTTACAGATATAACAGATTATTTAAAAATAAGCCGGTGGAGGTTAATCAGCTTATTGTAAGCAGTTGTAGACGGGGTTTTAAAATATGGCGATTAAACGTCACACGTAGCTATTTTTTTGTGCTCTTGCCTTTTGAACTTTAGGTTTGGCGAAGATCTTGAGTTCTTACCTTTATTATAGGCTATGGCTCTTTGTTATTCCATTTTTAATTTCGTTAACATTCATTTGCGATATATATTATGGATATATATAATGGATCTTTATAGATAAGTTAGCGAAATAAAGTCGGACAGAAAAAGTTTTGATATTAAACTATTAAAAATATTCCTAGGCAGAACGCTATCTAAAATCAGCAAGATCGGTTGACCATTTTTTTTGGGACAAAATCCGGACATATATTCCTATATATCTCAAAAATCTTCTCACATATACCTAATATGCGGCGAGCAAAAATATGGGCAGTAATGCCAACATGTTAGCTCAGGGGGAGTGATAGACCCCCATACAAATAAACAATTTTGATGAATTTTTGAAACATATATGTATATAGGAATTCTAACAAGAATTTTTAAATTTCGATTTGAATCAAATGCCGTAATTTGCCCCAAGATTTTTTTGAGTCGTGCCAATATATTTGGCTTGAATTAGCTGATTCTGCTCATACATTTTGTCATTACTTGAAAAAGCTTTGTCCGGTTTTGATTAAAACATCATAAAGTAATAAATTAAAATTTTCTTTGAGTCTTTATGTCTATTTATTCGACTTAAGTTCATTATTAAAAATGTTATAGCTAAGAATGGAAATTTTATTATTTTAGCTATCACATCTTTAATAATGAACTTAAGCCAAATAAATATACATAATTATAAGATATATAGAAAAGTTCAAATAAATAACCATAAATGTATTTTCTTTGAGTCAACAAGACTTATTCAGAAATTAGTGGCAATAAATTTCTTTCATGCAAAAACGGGTTTTTAAAACTTGTTTCGAAAGCGACTTAAGTAAGAATACACAGCCGTAAGTATTTAAAGACCTCGATATGTAGAAATGCACAATAAATTACATAAAACAAATACTAAAACTAGCAGTATAGTTGCTATTTGCATAAACAGTGAAGTACCATGGTCAGCACGGAGGTTGCTGAAGTACGTTCAGTACTCACTTTTAGGCTAACTGTTATAATTGCAGAGCTGTTGCAATTTGTTATTGTTTTCAGACGTAACATAAAATATGTTTAGAAGTTTTTGCTCATTAATAATAAACAAATGTACATAAATCTAGTAAAAATCGAATTAAATGGATTTTAACTCTAGACGAGAATCTTTATCCCTGCATAAGTTTAACAAATGTGGCGAAGTTTATAGGTTCTCAACTGTAAAAGAAAAGCACTGCATGTTTGTTTCGTGCATTTTCTGTAAAGATATATCTTGGAGCTTGGAAACCTTCTTGCAGCACTTAGTTGGGGCTGATCATCCTTTTAAAGATGTTTGCACAAAGTTGGTAAATGAAGAAGTCACCAATGAAGACCTTTTAAATAATAAATTAACAACTAAACAGTGTACTGATAAAACAAATTCTTGTGCAGCTAAACAGTTTCCACCGGAAAAAAGTGAAAATGTAATTTTGAATTTTGGCTTTTACCTGAGTTATAATACAAAAAAACGCATATATTCATAATAATTATAGTAGGTTTACTAAAGGCTTATTTGACAGTTATTCCATAGACATCTATCATATAAGCCCTTAATAAATCTACCGTAACTTCAGGAATCTTTAGTGAATATATTAGTCTGATAGATTTTTTATCCAAAGTTTAAAATTTAGTTTAACTACCTATTTCCAATTGCATTTTCGAAATTTCTAACTCAGTTTCAGAAATTTATGTTTGAATTTTAAAGTTTTCTGCTTTTTTTATTTTAAAATATTCAATTTCCGTTCCATATAAAATTTTTCCATTTGTATTTTAAAATTTTCTTATTGAATTTTAAGTAATTTGAAATTTAAATAATTAGGAAAAGAACGAATATAATTAAAAACCTTTAAGGTGCTATTTATTTTTTTTTATAATTTATATTATTCATTTTAAAAAAAAATTTTAAATATAGGTGGGCCTACAAATTTATTTTTTAGCGTATTTTGAATAATTTTTATTTCTAAAATTTCCTTATAGCTTTTCAGGCTGATTGTTAACTAAAATTTCTCCACCCTTAACAAAAAAAAAATTTGTATATGGAGTGTTAGAAAACTAGTAAGCAAACTGATTTTAGTTTATTAACAAAGTTTTTAATGCATTTGTATTTTAATTACCTAAAAAGGTGTTACCTAATTCACTTGCGTAACTTATCCGAGGCTTTTCTCATTTCCAATTTTTCTTATTATTTTTCGATTTTCTGTCATCCAATATACTTTTTTTTAACACCCGGAGGTGTGTTGGCAAACTTAATTTGTTACAAAATTTTTTTTTAATTTAGGATCCGTTGGATGAAAATTATTTTGGTTATAATGGATTTTTTGATATTAAATTGGAAAAATCTGAAACCTCTATCAACGATAACAAAAAACCAAACTTCAAATATTTCGCAAATGAAAAAATAAGTGGCGAGGAATTTTTAGAAGTACAACCATTCGGGTGGGACCCTAATAATAGCAGTGATCAAAATTATGAGGTAAGTATGAACAAAACAGATTTTTTTTCTTTTTTGTTTTGCTTAAGCAAAAACAAGTAAGAGCGCTATGTTCGGCTGTGCCGAATCTTATATACCCTTCATAGTGGTCTCCTTGTATACCCAGTCGAATATTCTATCCAAGTCGTTTTTAACCGTAAATATTATAATAAAATCACTTAATAAATCACATTTGAATTACTGCATATGTATTAAAGTAATTGATGAATTTTGAAAACAATTGAATTTAAATGGCCTCCACCCTCGGTGACACGTGCGCGACATTTTATCAGCAAATTATTTTTTTGGTAGCAGCTTTCATCAGCCACCCTGTAGTTTCCGAGATATAGCGTATCAAACATTTTCATAAACATGGTTTGTTCCTGCTCCAGTTCAAAAAAAGGTTTCCTCAATATTGGTCGTCGTCTTCAAAATATTCGTGCAAGTTTTGTGGCAACAGTGCCTCTATTTACTGAGATACATATGTATATGTATAGGTATATATATATATACATGCATAGATTTTGTTTTTAAAAAATTGGCTATTTTAGGTTTTGCTTATATCTCGGTTCGTAGTAAAACCGAACTTGCTGATTTCAAAAAGCATTCTGCTGAGGAAAATTTCTGATAGTTTGGCGTTAAAACGGGAACTTTCGGCTTGATTAGGCCTCGGAACACATGATTGCAACAAACGAACATGGCTAAATCGGCTTCCTTAACTATAATGTGTACTTTATAGGGTCGAAAACGAATATTGTAGAAATTAAAAACGGAATGAGAAACTGATACATACCCTTATTACTATGTGAAGGATATTTAAAACATAAATTGAATTCTAGTAATGACTTTTTAAAATATTAAGGCAGATAAAATAACAACTGATGATGACAATACTGCTCAATATCAAAATGACGAAGACGATGATGAGGAAGAAATTAGTGACTTCGAATCAATACTTATAAAGGATATAAAGAAAACAAATCTCAAACGTTTACCAAAAAATCGTGAGTTTATTAAAGCCGTAATTAGTGCTTATCAAAAGCAAAATATATTATGGGATAGTTCTTATAGTTCGGCAAAGATCAGTTCTCCAGAAAAACAGAAGGCTTTAAAAAATATATCCAAAGAAATCAATAATAAATTCGAAATTTTCGCTACTCAACAACAAATCGAAAGTATTTTAAAACGTCTTAAGATGAGATTTTTGCATCAGACGCGATTAAAGAGTAATGGAGAATCCTACAAACCATTGTGGTTCTATAATTTGTTAACATTTTTGGAGCCTAATTTAAAGGAGGATAAATTGGTAAGCAAATTGATATTTATTTTATTTATTTATCGCCTAGTAACAAAAAAGTGGTTCGAAAAAAAAACTAAAAGTTCTAAAATATTTCAATTCAATCATTCCTGCGTTAATATCCCTACCAGAACAGTGACGGTCATTTGACCGGTCATATGACCGACACAGATGACCGGTCGATCGGTCATTATTTTCTATCATTTTCTTAAGGGCGATGTGAAAAAAATGACCGAAACTTTGTGTACGTGTGATCTTGCATCTCTCTCGCACCTTCAGATGTGATAGAAATATTGGTCACAAATGACCGAAAGAAAATGTTTTTGTGTTAGTTTCGGTCACAAATTTCTTGTAGGGATTAATATGTATTGCTTTATTGCTATTACGTATTATACTCACATGATAAACTTTTTGATGATATAGGTAATATGCAAGACAAGAACCGTAGAAAAGCAGACTCTTTTTTACTCTTCTTGTCTATAGTTTAAACTAGTGATCGGCACACACATACATACACGCATTATTTTTTCTCTTATGGCACTAGAGTTACCATAGATTAAAGTTTACAATATGATAGAACTGCATTAAAAAGGCTTTAGAATGAAATCTTTAAAATTTAGCTAGTTATACTAAAGTAAAAGTTTCATCAATGCCAAATAATTTTGATATACTACTTAGTTTTGCATACTCTCATTGATAGTTATTGTATATTGACAATACCTTTTACGGATAAGATCTTGAACTTTTTTTATTACTAAGCTTATTCTTGGTTTTCTTTAATTATATCTTATAACGAAAATTAAACTTAGTACATTCAATACTTATATGATAATATCCTTCCTACGCCAAGGCTCTAATTTAAACTAACTGTTTAATCATGATGAAATTAATTATCAGGTGAACGCATCGTAGAGAGATTTTTTACTCTTTTCTTTTTTATATATGAAGTTTGACAACACGTTTCAAATTATTTCACCATCGTGTTGTCCAAAAAGAAAAAATTATGATAATTAATTAATTAATTAATTAATTTCACCATGTGTTTAATTCAAAAAGTTCGTGACATGATACAACTAATCAGGTAATCTCGTCCCTGCAACAACTACAAATTCATACCAGCCTGTCAAACAAAACTTCATAGAAAAAAAACGATGAGTAATTATTTTTGTTGTTTTATTTCCACAGGGAGAGCATAATTTTGACATTTTGGCACTAATCAGCTGGGCGGACGAGACTACCTTATTCTTTGTATCATGGTTCGTGACTTATCGTACAAATAATAATGTTGTGTACAAATTAGGGTTCACTAATACAGGTAGCAGGGCACACTCAACCACGTAATACTAAGAGCCTAGCTGATTAAAATAAATTTGAAATTTTCCCGTTACAAATATTCAGTTTTGTATAAAATTTTTAAGTTTTCTGACATTCCACCGCTCAAACACGGGAAGGAAATGCAGAGGGCGAATTTTTTTAATTCGCCTTGTTTAGTGTACCCTGACAGGTAGTGTTCAGAACCCAGCTGATTATGAATTCGTCTTGAAATTTTGTAAAAGTGATTGTCAGATTTATTTATTTTATTTGAAATTGAAATTTTTTTTACATTCACTTTTTTAAACACAAAAAGGAAATGCAGAGAGCAGGGTACACTAATACAGGTAGTGTTAAGAACCCAGCTGATTATGAATTGACCTTGAAATTTTGTGAAAGTGATTGTCCAGGGCACACTTAACAAAGTAATATTAAGAGTCCAGCCGATTAAAATAAATTTGACATTTTTACGTAAAAAATATTTAATTCTGTATGAAATTTTAATATTTCTGATATTCTACCGTTCAAACACAAAAAGAAAATGCAAAGGGCAAATTTTTTTGAATTTGCCTTAACACTACCTGTATTAGTGTACCCTGGCAGAGAGCGAGTTTTTTTTAATGAAAACGCAAATACTAGCGCATTTTGAGGAATGTTCTTGTATTCATCCTAGTCAGTTTGCTTTCCAGCAGAATCTCAACACTACGTCACTGCTTTCCCTTACTGAATCCGTCAGGAGAAGATTAGATAAACATATTAACTGCACATTAGTTTCTTTAGATCTTTGTAAAGCTTTTGACCGAATTAATCATACTATGCTTATAGACAAGCTAAATAGAATTTTTAATTTTTCTAAATCAGCATGTAAATTAGTATATTCCTACCTCTCTAATCGATCTCAATATGTGTCTTTTAACAATTGTCATTCTAGTATAGGCTGTGTTACTTCGGGTGTGCCTCAAGGTTCTGTACTGGGTCCTATATTTTTTCTTGCTTATATAAATGATTGCATTCCGGTCTTGAGCAATAGTTTTTGTCAATTTTTTTTGTTTGCCGATGATATTTTCTTGTTATACTCATATGATTCTAGGAGTTTACACAACACGGAGATTTGTATAAATAATCACCTAGATTATATCTCAGACTGGATGAGTTTCAATTATCTTGAAGTTAACCCAGTTAAAACGAATGCATTAAACTTTAATGTCTCTAATTTAACCTTTTCTAATCCTAAAATATATATAAATGGGCAGGATATCTTATTTGTTCAATCTCTTAAATGTCTCGGCGTTATTGTGGATTCAAAACTAAATTTTAATGATCATATTAATTTTATCGCTAACAAAAGTTGTATTATTTTAAGAAGACTCTATTTGTTAAAAGCATATACGCCGCAACATGTAAGAAATCGGCTTGCTATTTCACTCATCATGTCCCGTGTTAACTATTGCCTAGAAGTTTTTTCCGCTACTTGGTCTTGTTATGTTAATATTATCGAGGCAACCGTTCGAAAGGTAGTCCGCTATGTGTTCAATGTCAAAATTGGTGAGCATGATAGAACCTCTAATCTCCTACCCATGTTCTTAAAATGTAAATTTAAGGATTATCTAAATATACGTATTTTACTTAACTTTTACAAGGTTATTAAATCTGGGCGACCTGTTTTTCTTGCCAATGAGTTCTCTTTTATTAACTCGACGCGCAATGTTCAAATTCTTGTTCCTCTAGGACACCTAACGATTTTTGATCGCTCCTTTTTAAAAAGAGTTCACCGTATCTGGAGTTTGCTTCCTAGCGATCTAAAACTATTTTCTTACTCTTATCCCACTTATAAGAAAAAACTCCTGGATCATTTTAATAATAATCAGTTATAATTTAATTTTACGCCTTGGATATAGGGTTATGTTATATTATATTGTCTTTATCATTTATATTTACGTTACGTTTGTGGTAATATTTATATGGCTGGGGAGCCAAATCAACCAAATCAACTAAATCAAATAATCTACCAATTAACTATCGAAAGATAGTTATCTGTATTCTGGTATTTAATAGACTTTATTTTTACTTCATATGTATGTTTTTTTTACTTAAAATGCATATATTTTGTTTTGTTATATTTTTCCTTTCTGTATACTTACATATGTAGAATATTGATATTTCTTTATGCATAGTTTAATTTGTACAATACATATTTTATTGGCCATGGAGGCTTCATTGTATTGATATTAATAAAATAAATAAATAAAAATAAATAAAATAAATTCGCCTCGATACTACCTGTACCCTGTACCCTGATACCAGGGTACATTTATACAGGTAGGGTTAAGAAGCCAGCTGATTATGAATTCGCCTTGAAATTTTGTGAAAGTGATTATCATGATACAACTAATCAGGTAATCTCGTCCCTGCAACAACTACAAATTAGTACACAAGTGTCAAACAAAAGCTCATAGAAAAAAAACGATGAGAAATAATTTTTGTTGTTTTATTTTCACAGGGAGAGCGTAATTTTGACATTTAGGCACTAATTAGCTGGGCCGACGAGATTACCTGATTCTTTGTATCATGGTGATTATCAGATTTATCCTTTTTGCTTGAAATTTAAAATTTTTTTGACATTCACTTTATCAAACACGAAAAGGGAATGCTATCTTACTAATAAAACCTGTATTAGCGTACCCTGCCTGGTACAAATATAAATTAAAAAATTAATTTCTTCCTTATCGGGTTGTGCCCTGTTCCTTATTAAAATAAATTAACTATTCAAATGCTTATCCTTTTCTTCTAATCTGATATGTATTTTTTTTTTTCTAGAAAACGAGTATCTGTAAACAGTTGGATGATAAACAATTTTCATCCTTAATTAACCTGCTTAAAGAAAATGAATGTTTTTGGAACGAAAATAATATATTTCATACTTCTCTCACAAATAAGCAAAAAATCCTAAAGGCAATGACGTCAAAGCTCTCAACTTCATGTAATTTAACAGATTTTAATGTTGATGCAATGCAAAGAACTGTAGATGAAATAATCCTAATGGCTAGAGAAGAAAATGCAAATAAGATGAAGCATGCCACAAGTAACAAAAATGATGAATATCGGTCCAACAATAAATTTTACAAAGAAATTGAATTTCTATTTCCACATGTTGGTCCGTTTAAATGTAATTATTGTCCGAAAACTTTTACCGATATATATGCCTTTAAATTTCATATATCGAAGCACGAAGGCACTAAACCATTTAAATGTATGTTATGCCCACGAGAATTGTCACACAAAAAAGAATTTATTTGTCATTTAAGGCGGCATACAAAAGAGTGTCCCTTCCAGTGTGAGTTGTGCAAGAAATCTTTTCCCAGCAAAAAGGAATGGCATCGTCACGTCTTAAAACATGGCTCTAAACCGTATGTTTGTGAACTGTGTGCAGATAGTTTTTATACTAAGCATCAGCTAACTAACCACATGAAAAATCACAATAACATACGTGATCATGTTTGTCCTGAATGCAGTAAAGGCTTTACACATCGTGGACTGCTAAGGCAACACTTGCAAACCCATAATAAAACTAAATTATTTTGTAATCATTGTGAAAATACCTATTCGAATCCACGTAGTCTGCGTAAACATTACATTAGCGTGCACCAGTCCGAAAATACTTCTTCGCTTACTTCTAAAGCCCAGTATAATTGTCAAATATGCAAAATAACATTTTCTTCTATACAAGATGCAAAGCAACATCGAAAGGAACATAAACAAAGTAATCCTCCCGAACGCAAACATGTTTGTGATATATGTGAACATAATTTTGCTTATCCGAGAAATCTTGCTGATCACAAAAAGACCCATTCAAATATACGCGATCAGGTGTGTGATGTATGCGGAAAGGCTTTTACCAATACCAACTTATTGAATCAACACAAAAATGTACACACTGAAAAGAAGTTTGTGTGTAAAGCATGCGGAAAAGATTATGCCCACTATCGTGGTCTTTGTCGGCATATAACAAAGGTGCATGGTACTAATATAAGAGACTTGGATGCTTTATTAGAAAAACAGAAATTGACAGCATTGTCATCTTAAAAAAAATTTAAATATATAAATACATAATAAAAAGTACATACAAACATAAATACATACATACATATGTACATATAAAGGTTGAGGCCATGTTAGGTTAAGTAGAACAGGCGGCTGTGGAAATGGTGAAAGAATGAGATGCAGCCCACTTGGGTCCGTTTCTGCGATAACTTTGTGATACCCCAAAGCCTATTTTGGGGCCACTTGACCGCGTACAGAAACGAGCGAAGATACTCATCGGCGACGTCGTGGTATCTAATCGCCTTGATTCACTCGAACACCGTCGTGATGTGGGGTGTGTTTCGCTGTTCTATCGATACTATAATGGAATGTGCTCTGAGGAAATCAGGGAACTTATTTCCGAAACCCGGAACTTTTTGCGTGATACACGTTTTTCTAGAAGAGCATACCCAAACGTAGTCGACTGGCCAGTGAATCGCACCACTCATTACAGAGAGAATTTCTTCTTCGGTCTCACGGTTCGTATGTGGAATAAACTTCCTATTGATGTCTTTCCTGTCACAGTAAATATCGAGAAATTTAAATCAAGTGTCCACAAACACTACTCCCTTTATCCTCCTTTCCATAACCTATTTTCCTGATACCAACACAACGCAATTCATGTATAGGGGCCATCCCCTGAGTGCTGGTTATTATAAAAAAAACTGTGATACCTGGGGAAGAAAAGGAAAGGAAGAGGAAAATACATTAAATTATATTAGATTAGCTTGGATAAGAAAAATTTAGAAAGAAGAAGATATTAATATATATGTTTGGCAATGTTCGCCCGGTAGTGGTCCCTGTTGTTCCAACTGTTATCCCTGATAAGAGATCATAGTTAGGGTAGGCCTATGTTGGGTATCAAAGTGTTTTATCCGAATGTCACTCAGTGCCGGCCAAATTGATTTTTGTATGCTCTGTAGTTCACGCGCTTTTTGTTGCGTATAACTGTAATTCTAGAAAAGCATTTTGCTTGTTTATACAAAGTTTCCGATATTAAATAAAAAAAGCAAAGAAAATATACATATTTAAAGATTCCACAACACTGGCAACGCAATTTTTTTTTTAAGATTTTTGCTATCCAACCGCCAGCACAAAAGAAAAAAAGTTGAAAAAGACGATGTGCATAATCAAGAGCTTTTTAAAATTCAAAAATTAAAACTGTTTGCAAAAATTAAAGTAAATGTGATAGAACAAAGTCCCCCTTTTGCATAGTTTTATTTTCTGTTTTAAACCTGGTTTGAGCAAAATATATCATCTACCTCTTGCGATTTGAAGTCACAAGTTTTCATGCGATTTTTAACTCCATGGTGCTTTGCTCAGCAGCAGGACCAAGGGCATTAGCATGGTGGAATAAGAAGGTGGGAACGTCCCTAAAACAACAACTTTCTGTAAAATTTCAGCATGTATTTTGTTGTTGCTATTTCCAGCTTGGTTGTCGAAAATGTAGCGAACACACATACACACAGTAACACAACCATTGTATAACATAAACAAGTGTCGAAGCTAAGTTAGAAATCATATGGCGGAAATAGAAGTCAGCTGATCAGTTATTCCTACCTTGTTGAATATACCTTGGGCATTAGGTATACCTCGAGCATGATCAAACTGATTCGGTTACCTTAAAATGTCATTTAAAAGCTTAACAGCACTAAAAAAACTACAGTGAAAACTCGATACTTGTTACTATTACAGTATAACAGTTTATAAAAAATTCAGCACACTGAACATATCCATTTTACAAAAACACAAGAAGAAAACAAATTTTCTTTCTAATTACAAAATTTAATTACAGCTAAATATTTATTTTGAATAGCAAAAACATGACTACATTAAGTTTAACAAATTACAATTCGTATTCAAATTATGAAAAATGCGGTGAAATATTAAAGTCTCCAACAATTGGGGATAAACATTTTGTATTGTTGTGCTTGCACTGCGATGAAATTTGTTTACAATTTCAAACATTTATGATACACATAGAACAGGAACATGAAAATACCTATATAGATGTAGAAACTAAGAAAGAAATTAAAGATTTTCAAGTGGAAGAAGATAACATTGTGCTCAGTGAGTTTGACAAAACCGATGAGGAGGAAGAGGACAAAAAGGTTACACACCTATTCTATTATTTTATTTATGTTTGGTCAAATTTTATATTTTGTTTCTTTTAAGGATTTTCTAATAGATCCTTTAGAGGAACCGGAAGTTTTGTATAAAAATGCACCTACGAAAGCAAAGGATCAAATTTATAGACAAGCAAAACAAGGAATACATGACGCAAAGAGAAAATCTCAAAATAAAAAATATCAAGAAAAAGAAGTTAAGCAGGAACCAGTCGATTGTGATAACCCCTACTCCGATAGAGGCGTAAGTGATGTCGAGGTAAATTTTTCGAAAAAAATTTATTCAAAAGAGTTTTTCCTTTTAAATACAAACCCGCTAACGTGACACCAAACGCCTAAACCCTTTCAACACAAAACCGTTAATGCTTAGGTTTAAACTTACAGCTCTTTGAAATTATTTTCGATAAAAGCCGAATAACGACTACCCTCTCCTAGACCTTGTTTTTGACTTGCTCCATAATATTGCTAAGGTGGCTGCTTTAAAAATTAAAGAAACCAACTATGGCCTTCAAAATCACCTACAAACATAAATAGCAGCTGCTTTTCCACAAAAAAAATATGTTTAGAATAAGACCAAATTTATTGCAAATAGCACCCATTACATATTTTTAAATAACAAAAATAGATTTCGCAAGCAATAATACCTATACGAAAAAATATTTTTCTTTACAGTTAGTAAAATCAACTAAACACACTGACGAAGATCAATTATACTTCCATGACTTAGAGAATAAAGAAGAGAAACTTACCAAAATAACTAAAAAAGGTATATACGAAGAATACTACGGCGATGAATACACTAGGAATGACGTCGACAATTATGTTGAAGATGAGACGGAAGAGTTTTTGGATGACGTCAAAACACCACCTACCAAAAAATCTAAAGTTAAAATGGATGATGGCTTGGACATCGATGAATTCATGCAAGATCAAGTAAAAGTTTTAGTGTTTATAACGTCGTATCAAAAGCAGGATGAACTTTGGGATGCAACGCGGCCGCCGAAATTAGTAAATCGATGTCGGAAAAAACGTGAAGAATGCTTAAAAGTCATATGCGATGATTTGGAGAGAATGCACATACAAATGTCCACAAAAGATGTGGAAAAATGTATAAAATACATGAGAGTTCGGTATATACGTGAAGTGCGTATAAGAATGAATTATATAAAAAATAAAGAAAAAGACTATAAGCCTTTATGGTTCTATGATCATTTAGAATTCCTTAAGCCCACTTTAAGCTTTATACAAGAGCTAGAAGAGGAACAAATGCTGGCAAAACCGGAACTAAAGGATGAGCAGATTCTTACGTTGATTGATATTTACAAAAGACATCCATGTTTGTGGGACGAACAGGATATCTTTTACAATTCCAAACAGCGCCGCAATGAAACTTTTCAAACCTTACTGTCAGAGGTCAACGAAAAATTACAACTTAGCTATACTCTAGCAGAGGTAGAGGAAAAAATTGAATTCATCCATAAGCTAGTGAAAAAAGAAAAAGAGAATATCATAGAATTTACTGCGAATAAACCAACCGAAGACTACAAATCGTCTTGTAAGTTCTTTGAACACATTGAGTTTCTTTTTCAACATTTGGGTCCGTTTAAATGTCAATTTTGCCCCAAAGTTCTATCACACATCTACACATTCCGTATACACACAGCCAAGCACGATGGCTCCAAACCATTTAAATGCTCTGTTTGTCAATATGAATTTACTCAGAAACCAGGTTATGTTATACATCTACGGCGTCATACGCAGGATTTCCCCTTTGTTTGTAAATACTGTGGCAAAGGGTTTCCATGTAAAAAGGAGCTCAAATTACATTTTCAGAACCATCCAGAGTACGAGAAAGAATTTATATGTGATATTTGTGGTGAAGGTTTCACACAGCAAAAGCTTCTTAATTGGCATTTGAAGGCACACAACAATATAAGGGACTCTATTTGCAATGTTTGTGGCAAAGGTTTTACTAATTCGAAATTGTTATTTCAACATCGCACAGTTCACAGTCAACAAAAAAGTGTTTGCAAATTGTGTGGAAAAACATACGCCCATTACCGTGGCTTATCGCGGCATATGGCAAAAGATCATGGCACAACAGTTGCGGCGGTGGCAGCTGTTATGGGCATTAAGCCGAAAAAGAGAGTTTTGACATTAAATGAAATAAATTAAATACTTCATCAATTTTATATATGTGCATACATAATATGTATATTATATACATATATATGTGTGTTCAAAAATATACATATGTATAAAAGATGTTTTAAAATATATACACAAATGTATAGTGTAACATGAGATTTATTTTTAATTTTAATAAAACAATGAACAAGTAAAACTGCTATGTTAACAAAAGTAAAACAGTTACATTTTAATTAGATTTTTAACTTGTAACAGATTTTTTGCTTTTACATAGTTGTGTTCACATTGAAGTTAATACCTTTAACTCTGAATTTTTGTCTTACTCTTTGGATAGAAAATCAAAAACCAACTAATAAATAATTAACAAATTTATTTGTTTTACTAGTAGTTACTCGTTTAGCTTAAAGTAGTCATAAATAAATATTCCCACCTGTTCTATAAACCAGGCCAATTTTAAATCAAATGATTTTCTCTTAGTCGATGGACTTGCAGCATTTCAGAAGGTTTGTTAACTCGATTAAAAATCAAATAAATTTAGAAATTCGGTTTGAACTAGAGAAATTTACTCGGGATTATGTGTTTGGTGTTGTAGTTTCGAATTCGACACAAAAACGACAGGGTGCTATTTATATAACATTGCCGCATTCTTCAGACGGTACCAAAAAATTAAAACGATTTCTCCAACCACACTAAGGGTGATTGTTTATTAAATTGAATTACACAGTAATCCCTCTAAACTCCCGGTGAGTTCTTAGTTTGGCTGATAATAAAGTGGTTAAAAAACTAATATGAATATTTGTAAATTAAATTTTAATATATTTATTGATCAATTTGTTTTAAATCTACAGTAAAAAGTGTTATTTTAAAATTAATTAATCTGGAAGCGTCTTAAACAACCTTAACATACTAAGCGGTATGATATGTAACGACCAGCTGTTTCTGAAGAACGTATAATTTTTACAACTTGACTACGTTTTAAACCAAAATATCTAGCTACTGGGTCACCAGCTTGAATTCTCATCAACATATTTTCTTTAAGCTTGTAACGAGCCAGCAGCTCCTGTTTTTCTTCGGGAGTCATGACTACATGTTCGGGTACTAACTCATGCTCAGTGATGTTAATAAGCAATTCAGATTCCAAAAACTGTTCTAAAATATATTTTGGCGCCATATCGACTAAGGACTGTTTGGCTGATGGTGTCATGCCAGCTTGTACTACGACAATAGCACGATGAATATTTTCCTCTTGCATACGGGTACAATAAGTCTTAATAGTTTTTATGCCTATTTTAGGCTCGTCCGGAAAGAAAACAAACATTTGATCAGTTGGATCATCGTTATGAGCAACCAAAACAATTAAATCAGAACGTGCAGGTCTCTTTTCACTCGGTTTATCACCAAACATTTCCTTAAATTGTTCCAAAGTTTGATCCAATTCATCTTGTGTTACCAAATATCCACGATCATGACTTAACTGCATTATAGTTTTACGTATGCGCCATAGTTTATAGGTTTCGGCTTCGTCATCCATTTTAAAAATCGATGTTTCTTTTAATTAAACGAAAAACGCAATCCTATGAAAATCACACTTTTAAAGCGGCCGAAAAATAAAATAATTATAATAAAATATAGTTATAAAAGTATTGAGTACTTGGGTACTCAGTAAAAGGTGTTTATTCCACACGAGGGCTGCCAGACAGCTTAAAGACAAAACTGCATATATCCTGGGAATAATTAATAAAAATTTGTTTATTTCGTTTAAAAAATTTTAAAATTGTTGTCGGAAAACTGAAAGTACAGTTTTAAAACAACTTTTTTAATTTCTTACATACAAATCGTGTTAATTCAATGTTATAGGTAGTTTCTATTTACAAACAATTTTAAGGTTATATGTATTTCCTAAAAATATAGTAAAAGTTCAACTAAAACAATACAAACAAAAATTAAAGAAAGCTTATGAAGGGCTTATTTGACAACTATGCCATATGAATCTTTCAAATAATCGCTTAGTAACCCTGCTTAAAATTTTATGAATATGGGGGTAATTGTTCGAGAAAAAAAACTTAAAAATTAGTCAAAATTACTTACAAACTTAAATAAACTAACATCAATAGCAAAGAACATTTCCCTTTTAACTTTAGCAAAATTTACCTTTTTTAAATAAATTTAAAATTTTTTATTTTCATTTACAATATTTTATTGAAAATTGACAAAAAAAATTAATATAATTTCCATTACCTTAAAATAATTTCTATTTATTTAGCCTTTGGGTTGATTACTGAAATTGTGATAGTTAAAAATGAAATTTCTATTAAAAACTAAGTAATTCCGATACTAGCCGAGTGCAATGCATTTTCGAATCTACGATTTTCGGTGTTTATAATTTTTTTCATTTTAAAATTTCCTTTTTCCTAACAACATTCCCGGTAACTATACGAACATATTACCAAAATATGAATGCTCGGCGCAGCTGCATACATACTATATAGCACTCCTACTTGTTTTCCAACATATATATTTATATTAAAACAAAATTAATTCACATCAGTCTAGAAGACTGTATATGTTGCTCTATGTACTACAAAACTGTTTTTTTAAATAACGACAGTTGTTTAAAAGCCTGCACACCAAAACTGAGTGGTCACAGATTTTTGCTTATTCTCAGTCGATCTTACTGATTCAGTTTTAGGCCAATTTCCCTGGACGGGCATAGCTATGCCAATCGCCTTTCCTTTCTACCTTTCGACCGCTAATTGGTGTGTTGCCTGATGATGATTTTTAAGAAAACGTAGTTATTTAACTAATAGTTATTAAAATTTCTTTTTTTTTTGCTGTAGCGGTAAGTTAGTACCTGAACCGGTGTACCGATATCGATATAGTCAAAACGCTGATACCGTTATAACTAAAATGCCAATACTGAAATAATAAATGTTTTAATACCGATATCGTTATTCGTTTCGGTTGCCAGCCTTAAAAATTTTCAAACAGAAAGACAAACTGATATATGTATGTATAATTTTTTTGTTATAAAAAGGGCAGTGATCCAAAAATTAACAAAAAAAAGAAAAAAAAAAAAAATATAAAAAAATAAATATTTGTATAAATATCGCCTAAAGTTTAAGTCACACTTTCAAAGCTAATAAAACGGAGAAGTATAAAATAGTTTTAAAGTTAGAAAAGTAAAGTCTAACAATTCGTCATATGTTATAAAATAACTTGAAACTAGGTTAAAGTACATACATAAATATTTAATTTGAAAAAAATAATTAATAAATTTTATTGTAAAAAGCATGTGGGGTAAAATGAGTGCAGCTCAACTTTGGTTTTGCACTTAAAACAGCAAATGTGTGTTTAATAGAAATGTAAAAAATATATTTTTGGCTAAAAAACACTTTGGTCATAACATATAATTTCACAGATGAGGTGACGTTCCTTCTAATGTGCTCAGGTGTTCTCTGCACAGCCTAAAATATTTACGTCTATTTAGGTTTTTTTGTAATTATTAAATATTAAGAATTCTTTATTATTGGCTTTACAATTTATATATACATAAATAAGTGGAAGTGAAATAAGTGTATACACACATACATACATATGTATGTATATTGAACCAACATTTTATTTTCATCTTGCATATGGACAATAACAATAATAAAAAAGCAAAATGTTTGATAGCAAACATAAAAAGAAAACAACACACAATTAAAATCTACTAGTTGTTCTTCAAATATAAGAGCACCAATTTACTAAAGAAACAAAACACTTCATGAAAAAAATTTAGATCACCTATACAAGTAAAGCGTTCGCCAATTTAACCAGCACGAAGTGGCTTGGTTGCTGTAGGTTTGAAACTTTTCTTTTTTTTTTGAAAACACAACAGAAAATAAAGCCGCGGGTATTTCAGTTGTTCTTCAAACTTAAGCGCACTCATTTAACAAGGAAAAGCAAAAAATTAAAAAAAAAAAGTACCACAATTTATATGCAGCGAGGGTGCGCTAAGTAAAAGGGGTTTCGCACGATATGTATTTTACACATGACTTGTCACTTTTGCAATCCACATGTATTTGCGTATGTCTGTCAAAATTGTTATTTTACAGGCGGTTTATAATTTTTGCTTTCACACGTACATATGTAATTACATCTGACATAACCTCCAAACCAAAATAAACAACTACTTTTCCTTGTTGTTATTCTAAAAACAGCTGATGACACATGCTTTGTCAGATGAAAATAGAGCACGCTCTAATTACAAATTTGTCATATGACATTTACATATGTGTTTAACACATGCAATGTTTAAACGCGTTCAGACGGCAGATATCAATTTCGCACTGCAAAATTTGACAAGTCATGTGTAAAATACATATCGTGCGAAAGCACCTTAAGTGAGCACCTGCTTGATTGTTTCTTATTTCAAACTTTATGTTTGAGTTGTGTGTTGCAAAGAATAAGTAAATGTGTGAATCATTGTTGCCAGCCCACAGCTTAGGTTACACTTTCCAAAAGTGAAAAATACCCAATTTTAATGATAAAGAACATAAAAAAAATATATTTAAAAATAGCTCAAGTCTATCGGCTGTATTCATAATAACTATTGCAGTTCTATTAGAGGGGTATTTGAATGATATATATGGAATAATTGCCAAATAAACCCTTAATAAACCTACAATAATTATTATAAATACAGGCATGTGTTTTTTTTAACATAATTATGTTTAAATTTACAACAAAAACCCCCAGTTCATAAAACGTTTGCACAACAAATAATACAAGTTCTTATGTATGCCCAATTTTTAGTGTTAGTAAAAAAAACTTTTTAATTTAGCCAAAGGTGGCAACAATGGTGTGTATGAAGTTATGTGAGTGTGAGGAACTTCAACTTGTGTTGTTTAAGTCATAAATTCTTCATTTTATGAATAACATTGACGAAGAGCAGACGTTAATTTTAAAATGGAATGTAATTGCGTAATTGAGAGTTTATTAAACAAACCCTTTTCGCAATTAAAAACTGAAGAAAAATCCAATTTTATTTCAAAAGGTAGACCAACACCACCTTTGCCAAATCTCACTTGCACAGTTAATTCAAAAAACCGGACTTTTACTAGGCACTTTTTTGTGTCTAGTTATAAAGAAAAATCTTGGCTATGCGGTTGTCCCGTTATAAATAAGTTATTTTGTTGGAACTGTTTGCTTTTTGCCAAAAATAGCGAAAAGGGTGTTTGGACTGCAGGTTATAATGACTTAAATCATTTAACATCGGCAATGACAAAACATCAAATGAGTCAAGCACATATTAATAACAGCATATCCTTAAAAACATTTGGAGATGTGCGCGTTGATTTTTTACTTGATGAACAAAAACGAATTTCAGTTTCAAGACATAATGAACAAGTTTCAGAAAACCGTCAAGTAATTCAACGACTTGTAGATACTGTATGCTTTTTAGGTACACAAGAGCTAGCTTTTAGAGCCAACGATGAAACTGAGAAATCAGAAAATAGAGGGAATTATATTGAATTACTGCACCTAATTGCCAAATATGACAGCAAACTAGATCGTCATTTATCTTCATCACAATATTTCAAGGGCACTTCTAACCACATTCAGAATGACTTGATTAATGCAATTGGTACTGTAGTTTTAAATAATATTGATATAGAGATTAACAAAGCTACGTTTGTTTCTGCAATGTTAGATGAAACAACAGATATAAATAAAAAGTCCCAATTGTCGTTCGTTTTTAGATACGTTGATTGCAAAGGTATTGTGAGGGAGAGATTTTATAAGTATTTGGATGTAAGTGATGGTCGTACAGCCAAAGCCATTTCTGAAAAGCTTATTGACTTAATAAAAAGTAAGAATTGGGGAGCAAAACTAATAGCTCAGACTTACGATGGTGCACCTGTTATGTCAAGTGATTTAAATGGTACTCAGGCTAAGGTTAGAGAGGTGTTCCCAAGTGCTATGTTTATACACTGCAATGCACATGTTTTAAATCTAGTCCTTTCACAATCAGTAAGCTATATTCAAGAAGTGAACATATTTTTTACCACTTTGAACGGATTGTCAGCATATTTCTCCCACTCAACTAAGAGATCTCAATTTTTTGATCAGGTTCTAAAACGGAGACTTCCTACTATTGCTACCACGAGATGGAATTATTCATCTCGACTTGTTAATATAGTTTTTGCATACCGTCTTGATCTCATATTATTATTTGAGGAGATAATAGATGATCCAGACACTTGGGGCGCGGATGCGATTCAAGCTAGAGGATTTCTTCAGTTTTTAAGCACTTTCAACACAGTTTTCATGTTGGAAACGTTTCATGACATATTTGCATCTACTGACATTCTATTTAATATTCTTCAAACGAAATCATTAGATATTCAATATTGTTTTGAACACATAAAAATAACTAAAGAAAAAATATTGGAGTACAAGTCAAAGTTTGATGACCTTTTTAGTCGGACAAAAAGCTGTGCTTGTGCAATTTTCAAGCGGGGTGAAAGTTCAGATGGTTTCCAATTACGATACAAGTCCTTATTTAATAAAGTAATTGATACTTTATTCACTCAAATGGATACCAGGTTTAGATCTTTTGAAAATATGAAATTTATGGAGCTATTAAATTCAAAGAGATATATTGATTACCAAAGTGCATTTCCCCATGAAGCTTTCGAAAGTCTTCAGAAATCCTACGGATTGTTTTTTGATTTTATTAAACTCAAAAATGAATTAGTTGTATATTATTCGCATTTACAGTTCCGTGAAATATTTATTAAAGATATTCCTGGAACCTTAATATATTTAGATTTAAGAGACACCTTTTCTGAAATTTTCAATTTGAGCACATTAATACTAACAATTCCTGCATCAACCAGTTCCGTAGAAAGATCCTTTTCCGCTCTTAAAAGAATTAAGACTTATTCACGAAACCAAATGCATGAAGAAAGATTGTCTGAATTGGCAATTATTTCAATTGAAAAACAATTTCTTAAAAGCCTAAAAACAAAAAATTCTTTTTATGATGAAGTAATCGAAACTTTTGTAAAAAAAACTCGGCGTATTGAACTTACATATAAGTAAAAATATTATAAAAAAAAAATAAAACCCAAAAAAATAAATAAAAATAAATTAATGTGCTGTTTCTACAAGCCAATTGAGTGATTGTCTTGGACGATTTATGTGTATTTTGTTTGTGTTACAATAACAAAATACACATAAATTGTCTAAGACAATTACTCAATTGGCTTGTAGAAACAGCACATAAATTAAAAAAAATATATAAAAAATCAAAAAAACTTAAAACAAAAAAAAATACAAAAAACAAAAAAACTCAAAACAAAAAAATATTAATTAAATAAAATGGGACCTTTGTCTATCACGTCCTTGTCGTGGTCCTGGAAAAACCGAGTATAGACGTTATATAAAAGTTCAAAAGTAGGAGAGAACACCTTGACAAAAACCTCACGGCACGTCACTGTTAATATATATACTAAAGTAAGTATCAAATATTAAGTATGTAAATTAGTTTTCGTGCGTACTTGGTATATTTTTGTTTATCTAATTAAAAAATAACAATGGGAAGAAGAACAAAATTTTTTATTTTTATATAAAAACACAAATCGATATATTGGAAGGCATCAGTTTTAAATTTACCGTAAACTTGTTTTGGTTTATTTTTTGTCAAAATCAAAAAGAAAAACAAATATTTAAAAAAAATGTTCAAAACTTGTGTAATTCTAGCAATTGCTTGTGTTTTTGGCGCTGTTGTAGTTCGAGGAATTGATGACCCGGAAATTATTGCTGTATTTATGTCTAGACTGACTGAGTGTACAAAAGATGTTGGAGCTAAGGATAGTAAGTACATAACAAGAAAAAAAAAAATCTTAAAGAAGTTTATTATTAAAGTGTTTATTTAAATTGTAAAATTTTAAGCGTAATTCTGCAAAATTTCTTATTTTTATCTCGTTGTAAAAGTTGACTGGGAGATCTATTGAATACACCTATTACGTTTTAAATTAATTTCTTTTATTCCTCATTCAGCATATAAATTTACATCCTAGAGTAGAAATACTTAAGGCAAACTTAATTTACTTTTTTACTGTAATTTATTTGTTTTTTTTTACAACAAATTCCATATTTTTATTTTAATAAAAAAAGCACAAATTATAATTGAAATCATGTAAATGTCATTGGGTTTGATGCATTAAATGCTTATGTAGCGAACTAATTAAGTTATTGCTTGATGGACCAGTGTTATTAGAATTAAAAAAAAATAAAAATCTACACATTCTTTTCCAGCTGATGTTGGAGAATTACTTGCCAAAACCCTTCGTCTACCATGGAAGGTAAATGTTTACGTGCATGTCTTATGAATAAATTCGAAGTGGTAGGTAGTAGAGATTTAAATAAAATATCAGTTTAAATAATATGTACAACTCAATTCCCTTATAGTTGGATAATAATGGAAAATTGATCAGGGATGCCACTCTAGCACATGCTAAAAAATTTCTAGGTGATTCTGAAGAAAGGTTAAAGGTTGCAGTTGAGTTGGTTGATACATGTAGCGCCATTGCAGTGGCCGATAATAATTGTGAAGCTGCCGAACAGTATGGAAATTGCTTTAAGGAACAAATTGTGGCACATAACGTTGACGTTGATCTTGGTATTTAGGGCAAAACTTTTTAAAAACGAATTGTATATTTTATGCGTTAAGAAAATTTAAAACAACACATTTTTGCCAAAATTCGTATCCTTTTTGAAATTGTTCAAAGTGTGATTTAGATCTCTGAAATTGTATATATGTATGTATGTATGTATTATTCTTTAAAGTATTATTTAAACATTAAATGAATTTATTGAAAAAATTAGGTTACATAACCTCAAAAAAAAATTAAATAAAAAAAATTATATAATCCGAACTGCTTAATTCAAAAAACGAACAACCAAACTAAAAATATTCATGGGAAATTAAATTTCTCAGAAATACAAACCCTAATACTAAACTGACTGGCAGAATAGTGTTGCGGAAAAGAGGGATTTGAATTTTCGGGGTTCGCTACTCCATTATCCAATGTGGAGTTAGGGCAGCAATTTGCAGCTTTATTGTGTATAAATATGTTAATATATACTTGCCCAACTCACAACCCGTTGTTAATTGTAGAAACCATGACAGCAAAACTAGATTAAGAAAAATATTAAATTAAAAGTTTAACGTTTTGTTGCGTTGTGTTGCCAAACGTAATATGGTTTACAATTCAACTCAGTTTTAGTCGCGACTCAATGTAAAAAAAATGTATATCTTTTACAACTTTGTGTTAGTTTGGTTGGCAAAAACGTAAAAAAAAATACAACTCGCCAGTAACAGTTGTTTGGTCTGTTTGTAATCTATCACAAAGGGACCGAGGAAACGGACCCAAGTGGGCTGCACAGCTATCACTTCATCACTTGCGCAGCCGCCTGTTCTACCTAATCGTATCACGATTTTACAACTCAACTTAATTTCAGGGTACAACTGAAATGAAGTTGAGTTGTAAACAAAAATAGTAGGAGCCTATGGCCGACAATTAACTAAAGTAATCGACACAATAAATAGTGTTTCTTCAAATTGAATTAACAGCGTTTTCCACCCATTATTAAAAACACGTTATTAAATTTTCAAATTTGTAAATAATAATTTGTTTATGCTTTTATTAACTCTCAAAGTAAGTTTATGCATATTCGATTTAATTAACAGAATTATACATAAAAATGTCTACTATATTTAAAATATTAACAAAATAAAAAAAATTAAGAAATTTATGATAAAAAATAAAAATTCAATACATATTCCAAAATAATATTTAGCCTCATTAAAAGTGACGTTGTCATAGCGAACAAAAAAAGTTTTCAACGACTTCGATTACAGCAACGACACTTACAACAAGGAGGATTAGGTGTTGGTTTGTATGTATGTATGCATATAATATATATTTTCATTAATTTATTAAATATTTAGAAATAAGAGCATAAATAAAAAGGAAGAGAATCAAAACTAAATTTATGTTTTTATGTATATATGTATGTATAATAAACAAATAACGTCCTTTATGTACGAAGTATATAAGATATATGTATGTATATATGTTATGTGGTGTTTGCATGTACTAATAATAATATTATTACAGTAATAATAAAGTGTTTGCCTTAGGACAAACATAAAATCATTTTATGATTAACATATTAATTATATAATTTTCTTAAACAATTAATATATAATGTTTAATGCATAAAATATATTTGTATATGTATATGTATGTATATACATTTCCATATATAATAATAGCTATAACTAATTATCATTTTTTTCAGCTTTTCCTTTGTTTAAATTCAACTTACATTTCTAATGACTAAACTATGGAGGCCTTTTAATATTTGTAAACCTGCTAACAATTGTTTTTTGTTTGATTAAATTTAGTTTTTTTTTCTTTGTTAAATTTTAAAAAGTTTAATCAAATGAATATTGTTTTATATTATTTTTTTTTCCAAAAATCCTTTATTCAAATTAATTTCTTCTTTTTTATATATAAAATTTGCTTTTTTTTTGTTTTTTTTTTTTAAATAAATTTAATAATTGTTAGGCACTGTTATTCCTTAAATATTAGTTTTCTAAAAAACCTTGTTCAATTGTTTCGTTTTTAGTTTAAGTTTTATTATTTAAATAAGTTTTGCTGTTAGTTTGTTTCTTGGTATTTCAAAATTTTAAGGTTAACTTATTTGCTACAGGCTGATTTCGTTTAAATATGAGGTTGATTATCTTAACATTTAATATACATACATAAAGATATAAGAATTTTACTTAACAAGTTTTAATTCACTTTTCAATTATGAATTATAATTTAAAAAAAAAAATAATTAAATGTTTTCTTATTACATAAGTTTAATAATAATGTAGTTAAATAATAATAAAAATTGTAATTATATTAAAGAAGTATTGATTTTGTATACCTTTTAATCGTATTTGTTTCTAACTTAAGCCAAAAAGTCTTTTTTTTTAGTATTTTCTGAAAAGAAAATAAAAATAAATGTTAATAAGTTAAGCAAACTTAAGAATAATGGGAATTATTCAGACTTAAGATTCAATTATACGTGGTTTAACATAACGCCATAACCACAACCGTTATAACCGCTATGGTTATGGCGTATAATCAAATACAGTGTTGCCCATAAGTTTAGTTCGAACAGCTGTTTTCTGTAATTTTGGTTATGTCACGTATAAATAAACAATGAATAATTGCTACCATTTGGAAAATTGTTAGTTTAGACTATTTATTGTAAGGTATTTGTCAGAAAAGCAAAAAAAAAAAATATTGTACGATGATTGTCTGACAAAAACTTATTTGCCGATATTGTCGGACGAAAAGTTGTCCGTTCACATTGTTGTCAGACATACAGTGTTTGACAAAACAATGGAAACTTTTCTTAAAATTTACTTTCTTACTGTTGGAGGCCTCAAATCTAAATTGTTTCTTGAAAAAAACTATCAAGTGTTTCAGTATTTTATTTTACAGATTGTTTTTGATATACATATTTACTAAAATTAAATAACATAAAATATCATACATATATCGAAAATTATGAAGCGAAAGTAAAAGTATTCAATATTTGGGTATTGACAAAACAATGGAAACTTAAATTTTACTTCAATAAAAAAAAGTTGATCAGTTATCAAAACTTAATATTTTGTTGGATATCCTTTATTTCTGATAACTGCAGCACAGCGACGATGCATTGACGCAATCAATTTGTCAACAGTGTCTTTAGAAACTTTTTGCCATTCACTTAAAACTGCATTAGATAAATCCTCTTTTCGTGTGTAATTACGGAATCTTATTTGGCGATCTACAATTTCCCATAAATTTTCTATGGGATTGAGATATGGGGATTGGGCGGGCCACTTCAAAACACGCACCTCATTGGACTTTAACCAGTCAGCTATATATAGGTATGTTTTGGATCATTGTCCTGCTGAAATCGCCAAATTAGTGGCATGTTCTCTTCTGCATATGGATACATTATGTTGTTTAAAACGGCTTTGTAGCCTACACCAGTCAATGTATCTTTTATGACGTGAATTGGGCCCTTTTCTTGCCCAGAAAAACAACCCTAGACCATAATATTGCCACCTCCTTGTCTTACATGTATATTTTGGGTCAAATCTGTTTCCTTTTGGCCGCCTCACAAATGATCTTCCATCATTTCCCCTTAAATTATATTTAGACTCGTCTGAGAAGAGAACAGTGTTCCATTTCTGTCTAGACCAATTAATATGCTCTTTAGCAAATTTTAAACGAGCTGCGCAGTTTTTCTCAGATATCAGAGGTTTTTTCACGGGGCGAAAGCATCCGAGAACAGCCCCTCGATCTCTACGGCTAACTGTTCGTTAGCTAATATTAAGACCGAGAACATTTTTAACCTCTGTCGATGCCATTTACGGGTCTTTTTTAAACTCCCTTGCTATTAATTTATCCTGTTTTCCATTTTCACTAATTACGTACTATAAATTTTTGTGTTTAAATTTTTAATAAAGAAGAAGTAAAATTAATAATTTTAAAGATAACGGTTAATTTTTTTTTAATTTTGCTTTGTTTTCTAATCAATTCGCTATGTTTTATTCATCTTTCGTGCAGAAGTGTTAAAGTTTTTTTTGTCAATATCCAAATATTGAATACTTTAACTTTCGCTTCATAATTTTCGATATATATTTAATGTTATTTGATTTTAGTAAATATATCAAAAACAATCTATAAAATAAAATACAGAAACACTTGATAGTTGTTTTCAAGAAATAATTTATATTTGAGACCTCCAACAGTAAGGAAGTAAATTTTAAGAAAAGTTTCCATTGTTTTGTCAAGCACTGTATATGTATATGGAGTTGGACAACACGGTGGTAAAATAATTTGAATCGTTTTGTCAAAATCCATACATACATCAAATAGAAAATAGTAAGAGAGTCAAAAAATCTCTCTACGATGCTTTCACCTGATAATTAATTTCACCATGGTCGTCGGATTGATACACACGAAAATGTGCTGTCTGATGTTATGTTATTGTGAGATTCAAAATATTATACAGATATTGTTTGCTTTTTGTGTGTGTATTAAAGAAAACATAATGTAAATCAAATTCAATTTCTAAAATCTTTGTTTCATACATATTGGAATATAGGGAAGATGACAGATGACTCTTTTATAAATTGCAATAACTCAATCAATTCTATCACGGTATCATTTTTACTAAAAATATATTTCTAAAGTTAAAGGTCGTTTTGATATACAAACACGTAAGAAATTTTATAGTCGGCCTATCCCGATCGCACAGAAATAAGAAAAGAGAGCAAAAATGCCGTCCGCAAGAAGTCAGTCTAGGCGACAAACCACTTATTTACCCAGCCACCCAACCCCTTTGATGAATCCTGTGATGTTCCCCAGCCGACAGCCAGATACCTCACCAAGTACATCTAGGAATTGCCCTCACAACCACCTCTGTCGGTGAATCTGCAGCCAAGGTCAAAGGCAGACAAAGTGTTCCACAGCCTCTCGCTCGTGTCGTCTGCATATCCATTTCATGTCAAACCGCCTCAGTATCTCGTCGACCACCAAGATTCACAGTAGTGGCAACAAGACCCCTCCTTGTGGCGTCACTCTGACCACTCTCCCTAAACAGGTGTTCCTTTCTCAAACCAGAGTTGATTATCCTGCTGCGAAGCATAAAATATATCACTCAGTTAGGATGCCTGAAGCCTCTATCGACATATATTAAAGGTTCCCTCGATATCCAAGAACGCAGCAAGCGTGTACTCTTTCCCGCAAAAACCCCGCTTTATAATTCCTACCACATCATAAGACGCACTCTTAACAGATTTAACCCCAGATAAGCATGTTGCTTTACTAATGTCGTGCGTATCAATCGTACTTGTCGGATAAAGATCAATCAGTCGTTTCAGCGTCTTTAGCAAGAAAGACGAAAGGATGATTCGTCTGAAATCCCCTGATTTCGAGTATCTAGCCTTACCAGCCTTGGGTATAAAAATCACGATTACCTCTCTCTACTTTGAATGCTATATAATTACGTATGATGCTTGCAGCAAACACACTCGTTAGAAGCAGTAGTCCCTTATCAGAGATTCAGTAACATACGCGGTTAAATACTGTCCGGACCCGGTGACTTGTAGGTCTAAAATTTGTTAACCGCACATTTTACCCTATCAAACGTTACCAGCTTTTCTACCGCCCCCGTTAGCCGGTTAGCTTCCTAATAGCTAGTTCCAGAGCCATATGTTCTCTGAATGTACCCAAGTCCGCTTAGGTCCTTGGATAGTATCCTATAAACCTTGTCATCTCGCTGACAAAACCAAAAGATTTTAAATATAAATCCCTTTTTGCCCTCTTGCGATTTCCCCCCTTGTACTTATTAAGGCATATTCTGTACCTTTTCCAGCCCATATAGTTCCCTGTTAGCTTTGGCCAATTAAACAGCCTTCTCACCATGGTTCGGTGCTCCCTAAAATTATTGAATTTTTACGAATGTAAAATTTTGAAACTAAAGCCATACTTTTCTGTTATATCTAAGAAAATTTCGATTATTTAAAAACAGTTATAATTTTTAATGTTGCATGAATTACATATTTTTACAAAAACTTTTGTACAAGTTATTGTGCACTAGGGATGCCAAGCAGGACTAGCTTTTCAAATCCCGGGATTTGGGATTCAAATATATAATAACAAGATCAAGGGAATTTTTCAGGATCCCGATATTCGAACCCATTTAAAAACAAAATAGTATATAAATTATTAACATTATTTTTTCAAAAGTGATTTATTAAATTTTTGCAAAATTTTTGCAAAATTAATACAAAAATATTTCATATTCAATAATCTCAAAGAATAATATTTATTCTTTGATTTTTATTTTTCTTGTCAAAAAATTATTGTTTTACATTTTTTAAAATATTATTTAGGATTTAATCCCAATTTTCTTGTTTATTTATAGGGTTTGTTGTTGGTTAAGTTTGTCTATATGCATTTCGTTGGTTCTTACACCAACTCATCAGTAGACTTCAACCCAAATTCTTAAAAAACTCATGAATATTTTGTGTCTTTATATAATAACCTCAATAAACAAAATGAGAATTACTATAAGCAACCAAAACGTTCAAGTTTTTTTAAGAATCCAACAAACCAATATTTGCTTGTTTTGTAAGGGGAAAAAGAAAATCAAAATGATCTTTAATAATTTCTGTCAATTTGTCGTTGACAAAAAAGAATTTAAAAAGTGATTACCCCTATTGTATGATATACAATAATAAAAAGCGTTTCGTTCCATCTGAGAGATGGATTAATGCTTGTCCGTTAGTCAAGTGTTGCCAAAGAGACTTTTAATGGAAAAAAGCATAGTGTATATGAAAAGTAAACTTCGTCCTAACTTACAAAATAAAAACAGAAGGAAAACACTGATACCGTATACTTTTCCCTGTTACATGTAAGTTAAATAGGTGATGTTTACAACTAAATACACTACTACCGTTCAAAGAGTACTGATGATGGAATTGCGTAGCTGCTTTCGAAAATGCATTCTACTCGGCTAGTAAAAAATCAGAAAAATCAGCTTTTTCAAATTGAAAGTTTCTTTCAACATTAACGGAAAATAATAATTTCTTCTAATAAAAAGAAATTATATGAACTAAAGCCAAACTAAAAATCTAAAATTTGTATTAAAAACAATTAGTTCAACAATAAATAAAAATTAACAATAATTATTATTTTTAAAATTATATGTATAGAAGACAATTGTGTTACCAATAATCGTTATTTATTTTATTATTTCATATAAAAATATAACAATAGGTGTGTTCATTTACAGAAAATTATCAATAATTTTCGATAGTTATTGCTGATAAGTGTTCACGTACACAAAAAATTAGCAACTATAGAGCCAAAAAGAGCGTAATATGTTTAAAAACAAAAATGTTTCTGATATTTTCTACTAGTAAAAAGTTTACTATCAGAAATTATTCAAACAGTCTTTCTGTCATTATGCTTAAAAAAAATTTCTTAAATAAGTTTACAATAATAAAATACATTTGCTTGCAAGTTTTGACTGTAAAAGTGTTCATTTACTTTTAAATATTTTTGACAACAATTTTGAAATATTTCTTTTTACTCTCTCGTTGATATGCTTGGAGTAAAAAATAAAATTTAAAAATTCAAAAAGCACTGGATTTTTAGAAAATTTATTCTAATGCTATTAATATGTTGTACCTCACTTGACTCTCTCCAATGTTTCCCTGTGCCTGTTTTTTTTTTTTTTTTTTAAATTTGTAAATAATTATTATTTACAATTTCTTATTTAAAACATCAATACAAACGTATCTAAAATACCTTATAGGAAAGTAATATCAGGAAGTGGTAATAACTTTAACGCTCTTACTTTATCCGAAAGAGCTATACACTATTATTTCCTTGAAAGACGTGTAGTAAATGCTTTAAATTTTAATTTTAGAGAATAACACTGATTTTTTTAAAAACGGTATTTTCAGGAATTCGAGATTTATCCATCTCGAAAAAATACCGGAATTTTCGGGATCGGGATCAGGATCAAGGGATTGGTTTTCTTATTGTGCCCCGGTAGATCAGTGGTAAGTGCACGTGTCTACCAGTCTGGGGGTTGTGGGTTCGATTCCCACCTGAGACCCTGGTAAGTTTGCTTCATTTTCTGTTCTTTCTTTCTTATCCTTCTCTTTTCTTCTTTCCTTCCATCTTAACCTATTCTAACTGCCTCTCCAGGTAACACAAGGGGACCGAACTAAGCGGACCCAAGTGAGCTATATCCTTTCCTTCAACGGCTGCCTGTTCTACCTAACCTAACCTAACCTTTCCTATTGTGCATCAGCACAATTTCAAATCACAGTAACCGACAAATTTTTTCGATATCGATTTTAGTTCACGTCAAATATTTTTGTTATAATAAGAGATCGATTTTGTTATTAAATGTATGTATGTATATTACTGCCACGTTTAATATAATTACAACACGTTTATCAATGTGTTAAAATAGTTTTTGAATTTAAAAGTAACTACTTACTTTGTTTAACGGCAATAAAGCGTATAACGAGTCCTTCCTTTACATAAATTGATATAACGTTTTCTTATGCGATCTTTAACTTTGGAATAATACTTTATCAATCATCACTCCTTCGTTAGATTAACGCCGGTATTGCCACTGCCGGCTGCAGCGTTATTCATAAGTTTATGCTGGGGTATAACGGTTAAAGATTTGGGAATTTTTGACAATAAAAATTGTTGGTGTTGATGTTGTTGCTGCTGCTGTTGTTGTTTCATAGCATTTGCATTTGATAAAGTTGCTGCAGCATTATTAGGTTTGGTCAATAGCTGGGGAAATTTCGGAACATTTGCACTAGCAGAAGCTGCGCCGCCATTAAGTAAAAGTTGATTGGCATCGGGGAAATTATTCCACAGCCATGATGCGTTATTAAGCGAAGGGTTGGAGGATGATGATGAGGATGTAGTGGCGGGATTAATGTTACCTGTGTTAGCAGCATTTGTAATAGCATTCGCTAATAGCGGTATCATTGGGGCGGTGAAGTTATTGGCATTAGTATTGAGAGGGGCTTGTAGGGGAGGCATAGTTGTGATGTTGCTAGTAACTGGTTTGGGGACAATCGATTGATAACGTGGTGGCGGGTTTTGTTGGTTAGAGGATGAGTTGTTAGCAGCGGCAGCTGCCTTGAACAGGGCTTGCTGATGCTGCAATAGTTGCAGCTGTAAAAGCTGTTGCTGTGTCATTTGTTGTTGCTGGCGTTGATTAACGGCTGCAGATGAAGCCTGATGAAAATTTTTATTCAAATTTTGTAAATTTGTTTTTTGGAACTGCTGTTGCTGTTGTTGTTGCTGCTGCTGTTGGTGTTGGTTTTGTAAATGCTGTTGCTGCTGCTGTTGTTGCTGGTGCTGAGCATGAGATTGCTGTTGATGTTGTTGCTGCTGCTGCTGCTGCTTTGCTTCCTGACGTTTTTTACTAGCCTTCAACATTTGATCCCGCATAAGTTTTTCGCGCCGCAAAATGCACATTCGATTATAATCGAATATGGATATAAGGAAAGGCTTACCTCCAGATTGCACTTGTACTAATGCCGGCAGTCTCCGGCCATCTGCCGTCTGATAAAGTGGACCATTTTTGTTGAGTAGATTTTGATTTTCTTCCACAGGCATTAGTGTGGGACGCCATGTCTTGCTTTGCAAACGTTCTTGGGGCGTCAAAGTATCTGGCAATATAACAACATTTGGTGGAGGTCGAGATGAACCAGCTTTAGCCAATAGCTGTGGACGTTTGAGTGAATTACTAGATTGCTGACTGTTATTTGAATTACCACTGACCCCTGGCATTGTTTGTCCTGTAGATCTCCTTTGAAGACTTACCAATTCTGGCGGGGAACTTAGCAGTGAAGTTTGATTTTTATTTTGATTTGCAGCAGCAGCAGCAGCAGCGGCAGCTGCAGCTTCTAAATGATTACCCAACAACTTATTAGCCACTTCCAGTATTTTCTGTTGTTTGGTTTCGGCTGGTGGATGTATAGGTGCTGGAGGGGGTGGAGGTGGAGGCTGTGGAGGTGCATTCGTATTTGTAGCAGGTTTTGCAGCTGATGTATTACTGATGGGTAATATTTCAACAGATTTATTAATGCCCAATAAATTACACTTTAAAATACTACGGCTGTTGGCAGCATTTGCCGCATTAGCCGCTGAAGCACTAGATGCTGCCAAAGCTACAGCAGCTGCAGCATTTGCTGCAGCCAAATTAGCTGATGATGAAGTAGTCGCGCTATTGCTGCTTATTCCTAACAGATTATCTTTAAGCAAAGACTTTTGTGGTGAGGGTGTAGTTCTTTTGCTATTCGATGTGGACGATGACGAAGATGATGGCTCCTTGGGTCTTGCAGTAATTGTTATAGCATTGGAGCTTAATTGTTTAGTGAGCTTATCAACAGAGAGACTACGGGAACGTTGCAATTGCTTTTTGTTATTTTTGTTGCTGTCTTTGAGTGAAACCGATAAAGAATTGGCCAATTTTTCAACCTCAGTCATTTCAACATCTTGGGCATCTAAAACTTCATCATCATCATCTTCGTTAATTACAAATGTTGGTATTTGCGGCTCCAACTCCTTGCCTTTAGTATTCCTGTTAACACAAACGCTACCACCACTACTACTGCTACTACCAGCAGCAGATGTATTTTCTTTTGGTATACCTGTACCCATATGTAAGCCTCCACAGTGGCCCTTGTCATACGAAGTTAAACGCTGTCGTACAGTTTGTGTATAAACATTGGCGTTATTAGAAGCACTGGCCGACAAAACCAAATCCCCGTTACGAAAATATTTTTCCAGCAAAATCAAGTGACGCAAAAACGAACTTTGATTGCCGTAAGGTTTTTGCAATTCCTCCCAAAGGCGACGTGTTGGCTCATCGTATTGTAAAAATGTTTGTACTCTTGTCCAACCTTCTGGCGTCCTTTGACTGCCACTACCGCCAAAAGGCACCTTAAAGTGCAAACCCAAATCTTCCTCGCCTGGAAATAATTCACGCATCGAAATGTTTGGATTGGCTCGTAAAACATTTGATATATCAGTTGTGGGTTGCTTATCGCTAGACGTATTACTTTGTAAAATTGCTTTTAGTTTTGACATTTCGTTTGGTGCATTGGAAGCTATGTTCGAAGCAGACGAAGATGAATTAGAGGAATCTGTTGACATGCCCACTATTTCAAAGTCACGCTCAAGAGTTTTTGTCTTTTTGCCCTCTACGACCTCCTTGTTGCCATCAGCACCATTTGATTTTTCCGCTAAAGTATCTTCCGAAATGATTATTTTTTCATTTTGCTTGGACATTAAATCGTTTTCTTGTGCCAGCGTATTAATATTCTTTTGTAGTTCGCTGCTATCATGATTCGAAGCACTGTTACTATTGCTATCATCTTCTGAAGCGTCATTACTGCCATCGTGAATATTGTGAAATTGTAAGAGGCTGATGAAAAAAAAAGAAAAAAATGATGACGTAAGTTGCTTTTAGTGGTAAAATTTGTTTGGAAGAAAAGGACATCGCGAAGGACTCAAATAAAATGCGCTTGGAGTTCAGCATATTTAATTAAGTACGAACGTTAGAATTATTAAATTATTTTTTCAAAATTATTTAAAAAACTAAGAATTAATTTCTTACCGTTTCCTATAATTTTTAACGAATTCGGCCTTTTGTGATTTCGTACTATCTGGCGGTTTCATTAACAAATTGGCAAAATAGCGACAAAGTTTACAGACAGCCGTGCCAATACCCAATTGCACCGGTATGCCCATTTCACACAAAGCTTTTTCCAAGCGGTCGGTGTCCTAAAGTTAAAAAAAGAAAATTAAAGCAAAAGGAAACATTTAAAAATATACTTAAAGGATATTTTTAATGCATAGAAATGAAAAAAAGGAATAGAAACTTACTGATGTTATATGATACATGTGATTTTTACCCAAACGTCTTTTACATAAAACACAGCCTGAACATTGTATAACAGCATCATAGTGTGATTGACACAGCCAAACACTGGCCGCACCAGTGGGAATTTCAAATTTAAGCAGAAATTTCTTAACACTTTTACGTATACATTTACGTCTTAAAGAATGAGCAGCGGGGTGTACACATTCAGGTACTAAGCATTTACGTGATACAACATTTGTGCCAAAACTATCGCCCCCATCTGTTTCGGCACTGTTATGATCGTCAAAGTGTGGATTTTCCAAAGATTTCGCAGAAGTCGAGGCCATTGAGTCTAAGTTTCCTGATCCAGCCAAACGTTTTTTATACGAGGGTACATTGGCCCGACGATCCACATGACGGAAACAGGCATCACACAAACAGTTATCAACCGTTAGTTTTTCTTCATCTTTGCAAGAAAATAAAGTTAATTTTTTCAAATTATTTTTGCAGATAAAATAAAAAATAAAATTCCAAAACTTCTTACTGGCTAAAATTTTTTGTTGCCGTTCCATTGATTTTATTTGACCCACATGACAGGGTGTATCGTATAGGCCAAATTTGCCACTACAATAGAAACATTGGTCTTCACACAAACGACCAGGATGAAATTTAAAGGAGGAGGCTTTTTCGGGTATAAGAATTTCTTCTTTTTCGTCTTTTTTAGTAGACACACCAGCCACATGATCATGAGATTCTGAATTGGAAGAATCTAAATTGAAAATTGTATTGCAGGGGAAAAAACACACACACAAATATACATTGAGAGACAAGAAAACAAATGAAATTTATATACAAAAAGGAAGAGAAGAAAATTAAAAACCCAATGTAATACACAAATTTTAACAAGAAAATGATAATGTAATCTAATTGTTAGTAACAAAAGCATTTTGCAAATTGTGATTCAAAAATTTCTTTGTTTGTTTTCTTTGATTAGTAAGTCAAATCTTAAAGAAAAATAATAGAGAATTATTAACAAAATGAAACTACTTAAGAACATTTTAATATTTGTTAATACATATGTATAACACTTTAAGCCATATTACTTTTGCTTTACTTTAAAATACACACCCATTTCATGTAGCATATGGGCAGTGCTGTTAGAGGTCGCACTGTTGTGCGTATGATGTTGATGATGATTATAACGATAATTATATGATTTTCTAGCATACGTAGCAGTTAGGTTTTTAGCAATATTGTAATTATTATTATTAATATTATTGTTAGTAAGTGTTAAAGCTAATCTAGTTAGAGAGGTAGTAGAGGTTGTAGGAAAATTATGAATTTTTTGAAGCGCACCTTCAGTCTGAAAATAGATTTAAGAAAAAATGTAAATACAAACATTAGATATTGAATTATTTTTAAGCTTAAAAGATGTAAATATACCTCATTTTGTATAGTGTAATAGTTGTCCTCAATATGACCTTCACGATCTTGCTGAGAACGATCATTATGACCAGTACCATGGGCACGAGCACGTCCTTTTTGGAATGTCATTTTTAATGATTGACGTCTTTGTTGCTGTTGTTGTTGATGCTGCTGTTCTTTGGATGTTGAAGAGCCTGCTGTGTTATTTTGAGTTTTTCGTCCATTGCTACCACTGGCAGAACCACCTGTTGCTGAATTTCGATTAATTTTGATGATTGTTTTCAATGTACCAGTATATTCTTGATGGGTGGATGCAGCATGAGATGAATGTTTACCATTTCTTTTAGTGTGTTGATGTTGTGTTACGGCTTTAGATGCCTCCACATTAGCCGCAGAGCTTTGTATAACTTCTAAACGTCGTTTTTCGGCTGCCTTGTGCGTTACCAATCCCAAGTTTTGCAAGTGCAATTCCTTTTTTTTCAACGAATCATCATCATCATTTTCAAAATCAAGTGTTATCCATGAGTTGGCGGATTGTCCCGATTTCATTGATGTGGAATCATCATCTTTTACTGAGTTTAAAACTGATTTATTGGGTGAATCGCAAAATGACAAGGTCATTGCTGGCTTACCATTTGCCGCTTCGATTTCAGTATCAGATGAACATGTCTGGAAAAAAATTTTGTAGCATTTTTAAGAATCTCTTTAAGCCCTTAAAACTTCTTAGGAATCCAATTCAATAAATAGGGCGAAAATTATTTTTTTTTAATTCTAGAACAATGATCATAATACGTAAATTTGTTTAATCCGCATATATTTCTTGCTGGAAAAAATCTAAATAACTCTGAAAGTAAATTGGGGGCTAATAAATTAGGTGTGCTAAGGGTATAAGCAGTTGGACACATTGGTATATTAGGAAAGATCAGATTATTGGGTAGACTTTGAGATCACGCCCTAGGTAGCATTCCTGGACGAGGAGGAGTGGAACAAAAACAAGATTTCCAAACGAGTGCAGCGTTTTCCAGGCTGGAGTTTTGGTGGTGTTATGGGATGGGTGCCCCGGTAGATCAGTGGTAAGTGCACGAGTCTACCAGTCTGGGGGTTGTGGGTAACATTCCCACCAGAGACCCTGGTAAGTTTGCTTCATTTTCTTTCTTTCTTATCCTTCTCTAAATTTCTTCTTTCTTTCTTTCCTTAATCTAAACCTATTCTATCTGCCTCTCCAGGTAACACAAAGGGACCGAATTAAGCGGACCCAAGTGAGCTGTAGTATCCTTTCCTTCAACGGCTGACTGGAATTTATAAGGAGAATACGGGAGGGAGAGAGGGCGTGACAGTCTACGGCTCCCGGCTCTAGATAAACCTTACGTCAAGTAAGTACATAAATGCGCTCTCAGGTGGATTATGGTGACACGTAAGGTCATGTTAAGGCTACGTTGAGTAAAAAGCCGTTGTGACGTTGTCGGTAATAAAATCGTTGATGATTTGACCAGGAGTGGATTGGATCAGGATATTGGTCTAAGATGTAAGCGGGTAAGGCCACCGATAGGTTTTTATTATGGTTTGATAGGGACACGGAACGTGGATAAAGTACGCCAAGTACGCTGGGGATCATCAGAGGACTCAAAAAAGGGGTTGGATGGTTGGATATTGTCAAATAAGCTTCTACATTTTAAAATGTGTTTTTATTGAGAAAAATCATCAGCAGAAAAATAGGAGAGGCTATTAGAAAAACTAAAATTTTATAGGGAGCACCTGGTCTGCATATGTCACCAGAAGTATAACCTACTATGTGTCTTAGTCAGTAGTGGATATTTAATGACGCACATGTTAAAAAATGCCCACATCAGAAAGCATTTCGTGGGTGATAATAAGGCAATAGAAATGGTAAAACATCGATAGTGAGTTAATACAGTTTCCCCATTAATATTTCCTGCAGGAATTTTAAATTAAAAGAACAAAATAAAAATTTTCAAAAACCTATCCCTAAAAAGTGTACCCATGTAAACTAGTGAATTAGTGTTCAAGTTTACCAGTTTTAAAGCCGCTACCTCGATTTCAACCACAGGTTCTGGGTTAGCCTGCTTTATCCAATTTTTTCTGTCTTTTCAATTTTAGTCTACATTTTGATCGAATTCGGCCCGGGATATTGGACTTGGTTGTGAGCCGCTGAGGCCACCACTGGGTTTCTATTATGGGCTGATAGGGACTTGAATAATGGGCAATGTGGGCCAAACCTAGAGGGACAGGGCTGATTCCAGCATTTCTAGACTTTTATTGCCCAGAATGTGCACCGACCTGCTGCTCATGGAGATCAGGGGGGTTCTGAGGTGCATTATTGGGACTCTCACAGGCCACTGCGATGTGAGATATATGACGAACTTATGGTACTGGAACTCTCCACATTTCTGCAGGGTATGCGGGGACGAGGAGGAGATAGAGACGATAGAACATCTTGTCTGCCATAGCCCTGGGCTGCAGATTCGTCAACAAAGGTGGTTTGGAGGACGCTTCTTAGATGGACTTGGTGAGGTCCCTAGCTGTGGGCTAGAGAACATCATAGGTTTCATTAAGGAGGTTCGGTGGCTAGGCAGATAGGTGATTCAGCGCCTATGACTACTGACTTCCTTGGACTTCTTGCGGACGGCATTCTTGATCTCTTTTTCTTTACCTATGGAATGCTCTTCTTTACTTTCTATTTTTCTTCTCTTGACTCTTCTGAAGGGATCCACAATAGGCCTGAGGGCCTCCGCGGCAGGTGGCGAGTGGACTCCCCACTACCCTTCGTAACGTAACCTATCCTCTAATCAAATTACTGGACCCAAGTTAGTTGCATCTTTTCTACATTAACCTAACCCAGCCTAACATTTCTTAAACTTTAAACAATTTTTTTTGGTTAAAATCTTTGAAAACAAAACAATTTTTTTTTATAATATTTAATAAATGCACCATTTTAACAATTGTTTTAAATTTTGTAACAAAACAATACAAAACTTACCTTTGGCAAGCAAGTCGTTTTAATATCTATTTGCTTCACTTTTAATAAGCCATCCACATCACTACTAATGGGTACATCTTCAATGTCGTCTTTTTTAACTTTGTCTTCTAAATCTTTTACATTTTCTACGATAACTAAAGGCTGTTCCTCATCCAACTTAATATCAAAAACATCATCAATTATATCATCTTGTTTTGTGGTATTTTTAATTTCTCCTTCAGATAGCTTAATATCATCCAGGTCCATACTGTCGTTGGGCATCATCGAATCTTTAACCATATTTTCAACACTGCTTGGTGTAGAAGAATCTTGTTGTTTTGAGATGACAAGTTTTTCTTTATTGCGTTCATCAATTTCTTTTAATTCAGCATCTATTTTTGATAACACATCATTATTCTTTGTGGCTTCTGCTACAGTATTGATTATAGAGCGTTTAATATCTTTCTTAACGTTAACTGCTGTTGGACATTCCTTGCCATTATTAACAAATTCATCTTTAGAAAATTTTGATGTTTCCTTTTTTTCACAGGACTCATCCAGTGGCAATTTTTCTTCTACCTTTCTGCTTTGGTGACTTGGTTTACAAATTTCATGATGTTTTTTTATTTCTTTAGATTCAGTTATGTCTGATATGTTATCGATTTCCGTAACATTATCGTCATTTGCTGTATCTTCAATTTCATTAGCGACTTCGTCATTTATTGATGCATTATTGTCCATGGATACGGTTTCACTTTCTTCCAATGTCAATTCATCTTCGTGTTCTTGATCTTGCTCTGGTCCATCACTACCAACTGTAGTTGCTTCGATTTGCGGGGCTTCTAAGCACACAGCATTATTTTCAGTTTCATTATTTGTTGTCTCCGCTTGTTTTGCCAAAGAATTTTCCTGTAAAACACTGTTTTCTTGCGTTTCAAGTTCTTGATCCAATTCTTCTTCGTCGTCTTCTACGATTAGTAGTGGAGTTAGATTTTCAACCGAATTTAAACTATTACAATCTACATCTTGTGATGTAGAATGTTTATCATCAATGCTATCTTCAAATTGTAGAGCTCCTTCTTTGAGAGACGAATCATTAACATTAGAATCTTCTAGTGATCCAGCATCGTCTGTGCCAGTAGTTGGCGCTGATAAATCTGGTAATGGGTTAGTTGTTGGAGTTTCCAAACCAGCCACTTTTTGAACAATATTTCCCAATTTGGGATCTTCTTCTATGCCCAAGTTGTTTTCCAAAAATTTAGGCTTTTTATAAAATTGCTTTACACTAATTTCGGAGACACCTTCGCTGACTAGCTCTGAAGGACTTAGTGAAGCAGCCTTTTCAGAGCCGGAAGCAATTGACGAACAACTAGCTGCTATTGGTGTTAAAGCAGAAACAGATTCAATATTTTCAATATTTTCACAGCTTATTGGCTGCACTTCTTCCGTATCGACAACTAAGGGCGGTAAATTACTACTATCTGCTGAAGCGGCATTTTTAATGTCATCTTCCTTTTCTGTTGTAGCAGGTATATCCTTCGCATCATTCGTAATGTCATCATCTAATTCCATAGAGATTTTCTCACTTTTAATCAGGGCTAAAACAATATCATCTGTGTTGGTAGAGGAAGCAAGGCTGTCTTTTGAATCCTCCTCCTCACCATTAGCAGACAAGTTTTTGGAGTTATTTGCAACACTTGCTTTTAGCAGACTACGTGCCTGGGAACCCATTCGCCTTCTTTTGGGTTCTACCGCAGATGTTGCAGTAGCTGGAGTGGAGCTTTGAATAGGAGACGCCTGCTTAGTTTGTCGTGTAGCTCGTGTACTGGGCGAAGTATTAGTGGCTGTTGTTGTGGCAGAGTTAGTGGTTGATTTTTTGGGAGCATTTTTACCTTTGCCTTTACTAGTACCTGTAGCAGTAACTGCGTTTGTCGTAGAAGTATTAGCAGTTGTTGTAGCGTCTGTATTTTCAGGCACTTCACTTTCACTTTCTTCAATAAGTTCTTGTTTAATTTTAATTGTGGGTTCTTCCGCGTTTTCTAAACTGGCATTGGTGTTTTGTGATGACATTAATGCTTCCTCATTTTCTAAATCTGCATCTTTGACTTCTATTTTAATATATTTAGAAGCTGGCTCGTCAATAGTGCCTTTGCCATTTGCTGCGTTATCCGTATCAACAGACCGCTTTCGTTTTGTTACTGAATCTACTGTTGCAACTGGCATCTTACCTCGTCCTGCGCCACGTCCACCTCTTGATCTGGCCGGAGGGGTTTCCGAACGTGCTGAAGCACCACTGGACTGACGTTGTCGGGTAACACGTGTATTAGCTGCTTCTTGGTTTGCCAATGATTTGCGGGTCAAACGATTTGTGACAGTAGTTTGCGCAATTGGTGTATTGGTTGCCGATTCTTTATCTTTATTTTCGGTTTGTTCTTTCTTATCGCTTTGATCTTCTTTTGTTTCCTTTGCACTTTCTTCTTTGTCTTTAGCTTTATCTTTTACCTCCAACTCTTCTTCCTTTTCTTTCTCTACCAATTCTTTATGTTCTTTAATTGACTTACGTCCTCTTACGTTTCCTTTTTTTGTTGTTGAAGTATTGTTTGATCCACTAAGTTCTTCACTTTCGCTATTTGTGCAATGTTCGCTTGCGTCCACAGGTTCCTTTTTGATTGTTGCACCGCCCACTAGCAAAAGTGGCGAGCTTCTTGTTACTCTTTGTTGAAAAGGTTTTGTGTCTTGATTTGTTTTTTGTTCTGTTGCTTTTAATTCGCTCGTATTGCCTAAATTTGTGTTGCTGTTGGCAGAGGAGGCATTAGCTCCCATTTCAGCTTTGTGTGCGGCCAAAGAAGAGGCGTTTGTCTTTTCTGTTTTTCCAGTGTGTGGTGAAGTTGATGATGAACATGATGTTGCTGATGAAGTTTCCACCTTCGTCCCTTGAGCTGTTGGAGAAGCTAATGTTGATTTTCGTGTTGACATGGTACAATGTGTGCATGAAGTTGTTTTTGCTTTTAAAGTATTCGGCAAGAACCGTTACTTCTTCTACACAAGAAAATATTTTATATGCGTTTGGCAAAACAAAAATTGGTCCCTTTTTTCAAGTCCACTGAAAATAAAAATAACAAAAAAGAAACGTTTGTTTAAAAAAAATCCGAGTTTTCAAAGGGTACAATCATGGTGAAATTAATTTTTTACATATGTAAAGTAGGAGAGTCAAAAATTATCTCCCGAATGAGTGCACCTTAAAATTTATTTCACCATGGGTACAATTTTGGTAAATGATTTTCCCAATATATTTTTTTTAACAGCAACAAATTCTTCAGAAATATTCCCAACGCAAATTGAAAGGTGGTAGTACAACAACTAATTTGCGGCGGAGAAAATGTTCGTTTTTGTTGGCTGATGTGTCAAAAAAAGATATGTAAACATAAACAAATTTGACAACCCAGCCTCTATTTATGCAAGAAAAAAGTAGATCCGATGTACTCGTAATACCACCTGATCAATGAATTCGCCTTGAGATAATCCGGTGATTTCGGTGTCATTAAAATTTTGAAAGGCAGTATAAGTTTGATGTTGCCAATTAAATATTTTAAATGATGTGAATAATAAAATAGCTACACAGACAATTTATTCTGGTATATTTTGAAAATAATCAAATTAATGTCTCAATAAGCTATATTAACAGAGCTTTCACAGTTAACTTTTTTGTGAAAACTAAAAAACTAAATAATTTTAAGACAATTAAAAATTACATATAACAACCCAAGGCGTATCGATACAAGGTGATTGCAGGTAAAAATTAAGGGAGTCATTCTCTTACTCTTTCCTTTTTTATATGGAGTTTGACACTACAATAATTATTTTTTAATAAATGTATTAAACTTCATATAGAAAAACAGAAAAAAGTAAGAGTCAAAAATCTCTGCCCGAATTGAGGCCACCTCGTTTCGATTCGCCTTGATATGTATAACATATTACCACTATCAGGATAAGGTACCATCCATGGTATATACAATTACCTTACACGATATAGCTACTACGGCAACAACTACAACAGACATGATAACAAATTTATAAAGTTGTAAAAGTTCCTTCGATAATGTAAGAAAACATACTGTTTTCCAAGAAGGGTAAACAAACTCGAGCAAAAATTAATCAGCTGTTGAATAACACTACCTTGTAAACTGGTTGTAAATCCGGTATTTTTATATTTTTTTTTTATTATATACTGATTTTGACGTTTGTCTGGGCATGAATTGGTCTCTTCAAAACGTTCAATAATGGAGGTAAAGCATTGATAACAAAAAATTTAAAACCTAAGCCACACACACCCACTTGCTTAAAGAGTTAGGTTACAAATTAACAGCAAACAAGGACACTTTCTAGATAAGAAAACAACTACATAGTTAAAACCAGTGATCCCCATTTGCATACATTCTTATGTTGATTTTGTTGGTTGTTTGTTTTTAAGCGCAATAATTTTTCTGTTATGGCACTAGGGTGACCATAGTTAAGCGTTTGAAATATGTATGACAGAATTGCAATTAAAATGTTTTATATAATCAAGCCAGTTATCTTAAAGAAAGGGTTTCATATATGCCAAATAATTTTTCGGTACTACTAAATTTTGCATAACGTTATAGTATAGTCAATATACATACATTAAATAATATTGACATTTCTTTTTATGCGAATAAGATTTTCGACATGTTTATCACTGACTGCCCTTTTACACTTGGACAGACTGACGAAAACTGAGGGCTCAAAAGGTATATAGGGTCAAAAGTATATTGTGTCGTACACGACTAGACATTTTTCATGTTTCTTTTTTATTTTTCGTAGTTCTAATCTTGTTGCTTTTTATTATTTTTTTTAAGTCCTCGCCATTTTATATTGTTGTCTGTGTATTTCAAAGATCAAGCGAAATATATAAAAGAGAATTAAAAAACGTGTGTCTGTTTACTAGTTTCCCATTTGTGAAATTAATTTCTCTTTTGTACATGCCTTAAGTACAAAAGAGAAATGAAAAACGTCTGTCTTCTGTCTGTCCAATTTTAAAAGCAGACTTAGCTAATTTTTGATTTTGCTTTTAATATTTTGTTTATAACTAAAATACAAACTCCGGTTTAACATTGAATGTATGTAATTCAAAAGTTTTTTCAACAAACATTTTGAAAATCTTAGGTGGTCACACTGGTCGTCTGGCACAAGAGACTGAAAAACCTATTTTTTATTCTTACTCTCTTTAAGGCTCAAAAACATTCGCACGCGTGCCAGGCTTTGGGGGACACTGATTTAAACATCCTTTTGTATCGAAAAAGTTTCTTTTCAAATCAAAATTGTTTGTACCCTTCAAAAGATAATTTTTATTTAAATACACAATCAAAAATAGTTGTGTGTATGTGTTCAAAATTAACTTACCGGAAAACACATTTTCAGCTACTAGCTTGTTTCAACTAGGTAAATCAGCCATTTTCTTAAAAAATCTCAACTCTTTTTTTCTTTCTGAACGTTTAATTACACAGAAAAAACTAAGTTGTAGAATCAGTAACAAATTTCAGAGAATCAGTAAATATTTTGTCTGGCTGAGGACCTACAACGAAAGTTGTAAATTTAGACAAACAATTTTGCAAGAATTTTAGCTTCTGTTAAAAAATTTTGCTAAGCTGGTTAAATATTTTATTTGTCTAGGCGAAAATTTTGTTTGATTTAAAAATCAAATAAAAATATTATTAGAGACTATTAAATAAATTGACTAAAAAAATAAATTATTTTGAACAAGAATTTGTTTGAAAAATTTTTTTTGTAGTTTTTTGTGTGCAGTATAAGGTGAAGTTACCCAGAAAATTTTTTTTAAATTCGAGTAATTAGCTGTCATTACTGCAGAGGTTACAAGGTAATGATTTCGTTTCGACAGAAAAACTACATTTTAGTAAGGGCGTTAATAAATAAAAACATTTGTAGGTATATATGCAAAAAGTGATTAGGAAACAGACCTTACATCCTTAAATTTTTATTTATTTAGTTTAGTTAATCATTTGTAACTAGTTATTCGATTGATTTTTGTAAGCACATTTGTATGCAGGGGTCGTGAATTACGGGACAACTCAAACAAAAATAACTAGTTATTCGGTTAAAAGGTAACTAGTGCTTGTTCATCTTCAATATTACTTGCTAACTTACACTTACTAGGTAAGCAAAGGTTTTGCTGGGAAGTAATGATACCAATTATTGCTTTGGCTGTTTAAGCTGCTTTTAATTTTAAATGTTTATCATAGGGTAAATCCAAAGCATTTGCTGTCACTCAAATTTCTCAGTTTATGATTGAAACATTTCATTTTATTACATTGACGCTAATAAAAATTTGCGAGTTCTAGCTTATAGCTGTTATATGAATTTCAACAAAACAAATCCATCACCAATTTTTTTTTTTGTTATAATAAAAGTGGGAAACAAACTTTAAAATCAGCGGAAAGCTTTTCTTTACTCATAGTTACAAAATAGTCCTATTAAATTTTTTTTATCAAATTCAACCGAGAAATCGAGTGCAAAATGCAATTAAAATAGAGAACGCGACACACTTCGAAAAGAAAAATAATAAATTGTGTGTTATTATTTCGCAAAATAATTTTTATTTTAGTTAAATACAAAAAAAATTTACTGCAATTTAAAATTTCATCCCACTTATTACAAAGATCGCGGCGTTTGATAAGAAATGTTGTTTAAGGAAAGGAACGCGACAAATGTACTGCTAATTAATATTTTTTCAGTAACTTTTTTACTAATTGTGTCAACTTGTTTTTGGTGGAAGAAATCCATGAGATAACCATATTACATAAATATACATATATTCAATAAATAATTACTAAAGAGAAAACATCATTAAAATAATGAAAAAATGCCTGCTCAGTTTGTAGTTCAATTTTCTCGTAAAACCATCTAAGATTAGCTTTAAGTTTATTATTTATCAAAATTTAGTAATATTTTTTATACTGTTTAAAAATTTAATTTTTCTGTAAACATTTAATTTTCGATTCTCGTAAACCTTTCGCTGGAAATGCCCCTTATATTTTTATACCCTTCACATAGTGATAAGGGTATATATCAGTTTGTCATTCCGTTTGTAATTTCTTTATTATTCATTTGTGACCCCATAAAGTATATATATTCTGGATCCTTATAGATAGGGAAGTTGATATAGCCATGTCCGTCTGTCTGTCTGTCCGTCTGTTGAAATCAAGTTTCCGGAGTAAAATAAAAAGATACAGACCAGTTAATGGTGTCAAACTATTGGAAATATCCCGCTAACAATCGCTATTTAAAATCAGCAAAATCGGTTCACTATTGACCGAGATATAAGCGAAAACCCAAAGTAACCCATTTTTTTAGGGCAAAATCCGTGCATATATCCCTATATATCTCAGTAAGTATAGTCACTCTTGAAACAAAACTTGGCACGGATACTCCTAAAGAAGGGACCTAAATAACAGAAAAAGGAGCATTCCATGAAAAGAAGGAAGTCTGAACAATTTTACAAACATAAACTTTTTTTATATTTTTGCATCTACATAGAGAGATTAAGTTCTCATCTCAAAAAATTGACATACATCGTGACGAGTAGATCACTTTTTTCATAAATACCGTTATTTTTCTGAGAGTATAAAGAATCTAGCTTTTCTTTTTCATTTTACACCATTTTTTGAGAGGTCGCTTCTAATACTTTTTTTCACAATAGAACTAATATTCTTTTCTGTGTTCAAGGGAGTGGTGAGCAGTATTAAACTGTATAATATTAATTGTTGTAAAGTGCTTTGTTCCCGAGGAATTAATAACAATGCAAAGGTAAATTTCTATGTCCCACACGTGACGCCTTTTTCCTTTTTTTAATAATTACTGTAAGACAAGTCAGCTAAACAAATTGATTTTTGTCGTTTAAAGCTAACTTTTGGTGGTCTAAAATCTGACTTAAAAAATTTTTACTTAAACACTTAGGAAATAGTTTTTCTTTCTTGATAAAAAGTGTCCCACACGTGACGCCTTTTTCCTTTTTTTAATAATAACTGTAAGACAAGTCATCTAAACAAATTGATTTTTGTCGTTTAAAGCTAACTTTTGGTGGTCTAAAATTTGACTTAAAAAATTTTTACTTAAACACTTAGGAAATAGTTTTTCTTTCTTGATAAAAAGTGTCTGTACGTGACGCCAAGAATTAAGATATCTGAAATTTTTCAATCTATGCCAAATACAAACCAGATGCCAGCTCAAGACGTCACCAAATTAAGCATCATCTTGATTTTTCAATTCATTTCTTATACCTTACTTGTGTTTTGTTCCCTATCTCTTTTATATACTAAACTTATATGAAAAAAATATTTACATTAAAGTTAACAACAACTGCACATGAATTCATTTGAATCGTATTGACATTTTTTATAATTTCAGGCCTTACCCACACTTATAATAATTTGTTTTTCAGTTTCTTCACCGTTTTATTTGTTTAGATTTAGGGATCTTTGCTTGTTCCCAAAAGTTGATCATTCACAAAAAAATTTCTATAAATTTGTAACAGCTAAATCATTTTGAATTGCACGGTATTCGCTAATTTACTGCCGCTGCATTTTCTGAGAAATTTCGACTTTGGTAGTCAAATTTTCAATAGTTTACAAGTATTTTTCTTACCTGCTGTTGCAGGTAATTATATCAGACAGTATTTTGTCCTTTTGTATTTGAAATTATCCACAAAAAAAAATATTTACAATTTTATTACAGCAACACTAGCTTGATTGACCAGGTTTTCCCTAGATGTTTGCGAATGAAAATTCCAGGTTAATAAATATTTTGTCCTTATTTTATTCCAAGAAAATAAATAATTTAAAATTATGAAATTTTTTATAAAAGAAAATTACTCTTAACTCATTGTTGTTGTTGACAATACATCATCACAGTAATTTTTTTATCGGCCACACATCATGAGAGTATATAAGTTGCATCAACAACAATGCATCACACCACTCGTTATTCTTAACTACACTACATTGCATCACACGAATTGTGTCAGCTACTCTACATTACAGTACTTAAACAGTTTAGTCGCACAGCAGCCCAACAATTAGAAAATCATCCCGGTCTTGAATTAGCTCTCTACAAATTGTATTTATTATTTACTGCACTACATTTATGACTCGCCCAAGTATGACTGATCAGAAACCTTCCACCAGTTCTGGACGTATGCGAAAACTTCGCGAAAAGCGTAAGGAAGATGATCCAAACTTTAGCGCTTGTGAATCGAAAAGAATATGTGAGCTTCGTAAGCGAAAAAGAGAAAGTCTTTCAGAAATGGATTTAAAAACTTTGCGACTTAAGGCAAGGGATAAAAAAAGACTGCAAAGGGCCAAAATAAGAAATCAAGGTCAAAATATTGACGAACCTGTTGTAAGTACCAAATCCCCTTACAAGTCCAAACAAACCTTATCGAAAGCTGTTCAAAAGACTCTGAAAGCCCTTCCTCAATCGCCAAGCAAAAAAGAGCTGTAGTAACCGAATTAGCGCTTAAATTGAATATTGCTCTAGCCGAAAGTCCAAGCTTGAACTTATCAAATGCTGACTCGTATTACAAAGATGTGAAAGCCTTTTATTACCGTCCAGATATAGTATACACCTGTCCAGGTGCAAATGATTATGTTGTTATTTGGGAAAATGGAATTAAAGAAAGGCGTCAGAAGCATTATTTAACTATGTATCTACGGGAAGCCTTCTGCATTTTTAAGGAATTTAATCCTAATATAGAGATAGGATTTTCAAAATTTTTTAGTCTTAGACCTAAGGACGTGCTACTCATAAAAAACACTCCTTCAGATCAGTGCAAATGCATAACACATGAAAATTTTATTTACAAAGTTAAAGGCTTAAAACAAAACTACTGTAATGACTGGTCGTGTAAAATTTTATGTGATCCTTCGTTAGATTCTAAGTGCTGGAAAAATGAATGTAACTTCTGCTCTGATGGCAAAAAACTATTACTATCTATGGACTTAAGCAAAGTCTGCATATGGAAAGAATGGGAAAAAAATTCAGATAATAAATTACGTTTAGCAACCCATGAAACGAGCTCAGGTGAACTAAAAGACAAACTGATTAATTCAATTCATATTATGATGAATCATGTTAATTTGAAAGAATCCAAGCCGATGAATTTCAAAAAGACAAACTAAATGAAGGTGTGCGTATCCTTCAAATTGATTTTGCGATGTCTTTCGCTTGTGAATACCAGAATGAAGTTCAAAGCGCACTATGGGCGCGAACGAGTGTCCTGTTGTTTACAGCTGCAACTTTTTTACAAAGGAAATTGTCAAACATACCTTATATGCTCTGATGCGAATTCTAAAGACAAAGATACAGTTTTTGTTTTTTTAAATAAGTTGTTCGATTTAGTACATATGGAAAATGAAGTTTTTCCTTCAGTGGAAATAATTTGGAGCGATGGCCCGGCATCAGAATTTAAAAACCGTTATATGGTAAAATTAATATCAGTGCTGATCGAAAAGTACGCAAAACCTTTTTTTTGGAAATATTTTGCTACATCTCATGGAAAAGGTGTAATAGATGGAATCGGCGGAAATATAAAGAGATTGGTAAGAGAGAAAATGATGAGCCAAAACGAACATATTGTCATTCAGTCAGCTGAAGATTTTGCTTATTTGGCTTCTCCATAAGTTTCAAAAACCCGGGTAATTTATGTGCCATCCTCAGAAATATTAGAAAAAATTAAATCTGAATCACCGTGTAATAACACCAAAGCCATAGCAGGAATTTCAAACTTTCATTTCATCAAAGCCAATCAAAATATCGTCGAGTGCAAAAAACATAGCTTATCTGTAGAGAAAACAGTAATTAACTTTTGATTTTTGTGTACTTTATAAAAAAAATTTCAACTGTGTCCCTTACGTGACGCCATTTGTCCCTTACGTGACAAAATTAAAAAGTTAATTTTTACCTATAAATATTTTTTTTATTAAAAATTTATTATCATCATAAGTAAGCGTGGTTGTTAGTTGTAATTTCTTTCTTAGACATCTTTTTTCTATGTGCAACTGATTCGCTGAAATTTGGATTTAAACACTACAATTATAATGTTGGTTGACTCAGGGTGTCCCACACGTGACGAAGTTTGTTTCATTTTTTCTTTAATACTTTCTGAATTATTAAAAACAAGTTCGATGTAGGATTGAAGACTACCACGCAGTTTAATTAATAAAAGAAAAAAAATTGAATTCTGAATTACCAATTAGAAGTTGTATGTAAAATAAGTGCTAAAAAATAGTTGAATTTGTCCCACACGTGACGGTGGAATGCCCCAAAAGTTTTTTCAGATAGGACCAGGGAAAGGGGTATTTTTCCTACAATTGCACAAATTTGGTGAAATATTTTATGCGCTATATCTCGTAAACTATAACAGCTATCGACTTAAAATGTTCTACAAAAAGTAATTGTACGCAAAGACCTACACTTTAAAGAAACAATTTTTTGAGTGGGGGCAAAAAAAAAGGGGTAGCTCCCATACAAAATAGTGATTTTTATGAAATATTCGATACGCTTTATCTCGGAAACTATAACAGATATCTAAATGAAATGTTCTACATAAAGTAATTGGGCAATAAGGGCTACGCCTTAAAGAAAAAATTTTTTTGGGGGTGGCAAAAAAAGGGGTAGCTCCCATACAAATTAACGATTTTTATGAAATATTCGATACGCTATATCTCGAAAACTATAACAGATATCGAAATGAAATGTTCTACAAAAAGTAATTGGGCAATAAGGGCTACGCCTTAAAGAAAAATTTTTTTGGGTGGTCGCAAAAAAAGGGGTAGCTCCCATACAAATTAACGATTTTTATGAAATATTCGATACGCTATATCTCGAAAACTATAACAGATATCGAAATCATATGTTCTATAAAAAGTAATTGGGCAATAAGGGCTACGCTTTAAAGAAAAATTTTTTTGGGTGGGGGCAAAAAAAGGGGTAGCTCCCATACAAATTAACGATTTTTATGAAATATTCGATACGCTATATCTTAGAAACTATAATAGCTATCGACATCAAATGTTCTACTAAAAGTAAGTACATCAAGGGTTATGTTTTAATGAAAAAAATTTTTGGGTGGGGGGTGAACAAGGGGTAGCTCCCAAACAAATTAACAATTTTTATGAAATTTTCGATATGCTAAATTTAGGAAAATAAACAGAAATTGACTTCAAATGTTTTGCAAAAAGTAACATGATAAGACCTACATTCCAAAAAAAGTTTTTTTGGGCAGGGGCAGGGGAAGGTGTAGCTGTAATATAAACTAAGAATTTTTATGAAATTTGCGATACGCCACATCTGGAAAACTATAACAACTATCGGCTTCGAATATTCCACAAAAAGTAATAATCAAGTAATTCATACATTTTGGAAAAAAAGTTGGAGAGGAGCAGGGGGACTAGAACATCCTATAAAAATTAACAGCTTTTATTAACCTTTTAATATAAATAATGTCAAAAACTTGCATTACTGTCGACCTCAAACGTTCCTCATCTATTTCTATTATTCATACGAACGTTAAAATTTTGTAAAGCTTTCTATGGACTTTAAAACTCACACAAGGATTTTTATTATATTATTTGCAGTACAAAATTAATCGGCTGGGTATATTTAAAGACCAATGTGAAGGGTATATAAGATTCGGCACAGCCGAATATAACGCTCTTACTTGTTTTTTTTATTATTTTTAGTGTGTTTTAACTAGTTACAATTTGCATTTTTTTCTTTTTTTTATTAATTTGTTTAATAATATTTTTTTCAAATAATACATTTTTTATTTTATTGAGGAAATTCATTTGCTTCCGTTTATTTAAAACAAAATTTTTAATATTGCTAGAAATTTTGTTCCTTACTGTAAGCAGCATAAATTTGTGCATATGTATGTAGAAATGTACATCGTACGTACATGTGTGTATCATTATACACGAATCTTATTATTGCTTTACCTTTCCAAAGCACAAGCAAAGCAAGAAGAAACATATTTTGTTGTTGCTGTTGCAGATGCTGGTTTAGAACATAAAACATGTGTTCGTTTTCTTTAGAGTTTATTTTTGCCAACATGTCTGTTTCTTTGTTCGTTTCACGAAACTCCTTAAAACAGGTTTTAAAGTAGTTTGTCTAAATACTCATTGAAGCAAAACAGTGTTTAAGCTTAATTTTAAGAAAGAACCAGAAAAAATATTGGCAACAAAAGTGTTATACAGTCAGATCATTTAATATATAATTTTTATGGAAATTGTAAGCTGTGATCGCATACAAAAATAGCTAAATAAAGGATTTTATGTTTTTTTTTTGTAATTACATAGATACATACTTATAAAATACAGTTTTAGCTACCTTATTTATAAAAAAAAAATATTTTGTTTATTAGAGGCTTCTTTGATAATTTTTTATAGGAGTTTGTCAAAAAAGTTCTTAAGCATATTTAAAAAAATGCTATATTATGTACCCTACAGCTAAAGTTCTAACTAGTAATGTTTTGAAAGGTTATGTACTAGTTGCAACCAGGAGTGTTGCAAAAGTGATGGGTTATCACCAGTCAAAAGAGAGATACATTAAAAAAAATTTTAAATATCCACTGCACTGAAAATGGTAATAAGAAATAAAATACAGAAATAAAACTATATATTAAACAACAAAAACTAGTATTTTAACCACCTATGCAGAGACCTGCGCCGGCCAATTTAATCAGCGGCGGCGGCTGACAGGAAAACAGTTTGGCGGCGGCTCAGAGCCGGCTGAAGCCGATACTTGATCGGCTGGTCGGATTTTTTTCGGTTCTTAGAAATTATCGGCTGGTTTTTAATTTTTTTTTTCATTTTATTAATAATTTCCCTCGGTGATTTTTTGGAACATACTTACACCCTATCTCCGCCCTCTAGCAGGGTTGCCACACAAAGTTTCATTTTTTTTAATCGCTCTCAAAGCTTCCATATTTTTCGACTCCAATTAATTTGTCCTTCCAAACATTTTAGTGGAACATACTTATCCTCTATCTCCAGCCCCTAACATGGTTGCCATACAAAATTAATACAAATAATAGGGTCAAAACCACGAAAATTTCTCCTGAGTCGCCCCTAGAGGAATAAAATGTATAACAGATTCACATTAATTTACCTTCCCAAACATGTTCCTAAAATATACATACCCCCTACCTATATCACCTAACGGCGTTGTCATATAAAATTTTATAAAATTTGAGTAAAATCCCCTACAAAATTTGAAAAAAATTAGGATAAAAACGCCTACAGCTGCCCTAATTACTACCATAAGAGGGTTAAAATATGACACCGAACCCTATTTAAAAATAAAAAACGGATAAAAAAAGGTTCGGGGTTTCGAAAGTCCAATTTAAACTGCCAAATAATTTTAGTTTTGAAAGCTGGTTATTACATAAAATCTACTGAAATTTTTTTTTGCATATTTATAGGAAAAAATTAAAAAAAGAGTATAAAATGTAAATATGATCGGCGCCTGAGCTTGAGCCGATTTTTAGCGGAAAAATTGATGGCGGCGGCAGCTACGGAATTTGTGCGGCGGCTCGGTTAGTCGGATATAAGCCATTCGGCGCAGATCTCTGCTCCTATGGCAACCTAATGTTAAAATCGATTGTTCGATGTATGATATTCAACTAGTCTGAAGTCAAAAGCAACTAGTATGTTTGTTAACTCATACATATATACATACAAGTAATTTTATCTGTAGGAAAGGATTGCATATCTACACACATGCAGGGTGTATTCCTAAACGCAGTTTGTTTTGCATCACGAAATTTCAACTTCTTCTCTTATACACCCCTCACAGTTTAAACAATTTTTTATATTTCCAGGGCCTTAACATGGCTATAAACAAACACTTATTTGGGAGCAGATGATATTATTCAAACCTTCAGCTTTGCTGTCAGGAAGAATTTGAAATTTAGTCATGCAGAGCAAACTGCGTTAAGGAATACACTCAAATTCTTACTTCTTGCATGTACATTTGTACATAAGTATAAAACTAAGATGTATTGTTACTAATCTTCATATTTGTGTATGCACATACTTACATACATACATATAGACACAAGTCGGGAAATAAAAAATCAAGGTTTTTGTATTTCTGTTATCTAAAAGTACCCCCTGTTCCTATAAAACAGAAACGAATGAGTATTTATTTAAAAGAAAATTAAAAAAAAAAATTTTTTGTATATATATCCGAAACAAAAAAACCAAAATTTGTTTTTGTATTAATAATAAATACTCACTTATTCATTCGTTTGTTCTAATGGGAACAGGGGGTTAATGATAAAAAATGTTAACACTTTTAACAAATATTTCATGATAAAAAAACAATTTTATTATTGAAAAATTACATATATATTTCAATACACATGTACATATGTATAAAAACTCTATTTTAAATGTATTATAAATTTTAAGTTGTATTATTTTAATAAAAAAAAAAGTTAATTCATATGTATGTATATGTATTTTAATTAATTATTATTGTTCATACGCACTGTTGTGCGGCATGTTCTTGTACCCTTTACATCCGTTATACCATGTTCAAACATACATATGCACATCATAAGTTGAGACAATTTAAAGTAAATTAAACAGTTAAGTTTTCTGTTTACACATTATTAATTAGGCTTTCTTAATTAGCATATGACAGCTTAAAAATATATTATTTTTAATTTTTAGGTAAATTTAACAAGGTAGGAGCAACTGATCAGCTGACTTTTATTTACGTCATATGTTTTCTAGCTTAGATTGGCAAATTTGTTATGTTATATTGTGGTATGATCAAAGAGGGAAACCAAATAAGTTGTTCCCAACCAATAGAGGCTGGTGTCCCTCAAGGAAGTATACTAGGTCTAATTTTGTACTTGCTTTACACGGCAGATATGCCAACCAATAGTTTCACACACACGTCGACATTTGCTGACGACACTGCTTTTCTTAGTATTCACAAAGACCCTAAAGAGGCTTCGAACCAGCTGCAACAACACGTAACCCAAGTCGAGAAATGGGCAAAGTTATGGGGAATAAAGATAAATGAACAAAAATGTACCCACGTAACTTTTACTTTACGCAAAGAAACGTGCCCTCCAATCACTATCAACAACCATAATGTGCCTCAACGATCTGAGACAAAATATCTTGGTATTCACCTAGATCGCCGCCTTACATGGAAGCCTCATATAGATGCTAAGCTGACGCAAATGAAACTTAAAGCTGCTCAAATCCACTGGCTAATTGGTAGAAACTCTGTGCTACGTCTTGATTGTAAGCTTCTAATCTACAACTCGATTTTAAAACCAATTTGGTGCTACGGTATACAATTATGGGGCACTGCTTCCGCCTCTAACATCGAAAAAATACAACGCCGTCAAAATAAAATCCTAAGAATGATAACTGGTGCTCCGTGGTATGTGAAAAACAGCAACATCCATAAGGATCTAGAAGTTCCACTAGTTAAAAGCGAAATCCTGAAATATGTGGACAAGTATTTAAATAAGCTGGAAACGCATCCAAATCCGCTCGCTCGAAGTATCTTGCAACATAGTAGACACTCCCGTCTGAAAAAGAGGGATACTATTGCGCTTACACAGAAAAAACTGAGTTGTAGAATCAGTAACAAATTTCAGAGAATCAGTAAATATTTTGTCTGGCTGAGGACCTACAACGAAAGTTGTAAATTTAGACAAACAATTTTGCAAGAATTTTAGTTTCTGTTAAAAAATATTGCTGAGCTGGTTAAATATTTTATTTGTCTAGGCGAAAATTTTGTTTGATTTAAAAATCAAATAAAAATATTATTAGAGACTATTAAATAAATTGACTAAAAAAATAAATTATTTTGAACAAGAATTTGTTTGAAAAATTTTTTTTGTAGTTTTTTGTGTGTAGATGAAGATAACTATTTTATTATGAGAACTTAAATTTTAGTCTGGCACTGGCTGGGCTAATATTAATTACTTAGTCTTAAGATTTGAATACTTATTGTTAGTTCGCTTAAGCGAAGATCCAATAATAAAATATATGAAAAAAAAAAAAAAAATATTGTGGTTATGTATACCGTGTGTATGTGTGATAGCAACATTTTTGACAGCCTAACTAGAATTTAGCAACATTTTTGACAACCTAACTAAAATTTTAGCAAATTTTCACAGAAAGTTGTTGTTTTTGTTGTAGGAGCGAGGTAGCCTTATTATTTCACCATGACATACATATATAGGCTGAATTCCAAAACGCAGTTTGCTTTGCATGACAAAATTTCAAGTTTTTCCTGAAAGCAAAGATGAGGTTTTTAATAATATCTTCTACTTCCATATGAGTGTTTACAGATATATTAATATCCTGGAAGCAAAAAACGTTGTCAAAATTGTAAGAAGTGTGTAAGGGAAAAAGTTGAAAATTTGTAATGCAAAGCAAACTGCGTTTTGGAATTCAGCCATAATAAAAGCTTTCAAGCTTTTATACTAAATGAACACAGTTCTTATTAAATTAGCAGGGTTTCACTTCGAGACTAAATCAATTAATGAAGCAATTTACTACTAATTGCTCAAATTATTCATTACGGCCTTAACTGCGTAAATGTGCTAATTACACAATTAGGGTCTATGTGTAAACATGGTATTAAGTGTACATCTCCATTAAATAAAAAAAATCAGGCATGTTTATACTGTTTTTTTATATATTCAGTGTGCCATATTTCAACACATGAATTTGTCTAATGAAAGGTGCCTCTTTCGACGACGCACAGTGGCTAAAAATCGTTTTGCATACGCCAAAAGTCCAATTTTTTGTTATCGCCATATCAAAAATTTTTATTGCCATTCGATAGAATTAGAAAACTGGATAAAAATAATGGTAAATGTGGATGTGAGTGGCATGCTGCTGGAAACAAATATTTTATTCGAATTTAGAAAAAAATAATTTTTTTGCCGATTTTATCAGAGCAAAATTATATTTCTTCTAAACTTTTAGCTATAACTTTTTTCATTTGAATGAAATTTCCCACATCATTTTGTGTTTTTTTATCTGTTTTTATGGCTGAAATATAAGTACGTCAAGCTAAGCTGTGTCAGATATTTCATATTATTTATCGGCCAAGTGTTTGTAACGTTTGAACCGATAAAGATATTTTTACAGTTTTTATTTAGGTAGGGAGAAGAATTTTTAAGCTTTTTTACAGTTTTAATTTTGATACAATCATTTTGGCAGTTGTTGACAAATCTAAGGTATGAAAAAAGGTATTCAGCCACTGTGCGGCGGGTTTTCCTGGGATTTCTTGTTATTCGACTAATTTTAGTAAAGATTTACACACCGAATCCTTATCACAATTTTCGAAGGGGCCGAATTAGTTTCTTGAATAAAACATGATTTTATATGTTTTATGTCATATTAAAGCCTGATAGCGTTTTGTCCCAACAATGTTTGTTGTGGTGTCACGTCATCACACTTTTTTGAGATAATAAATCCAGAAATAAAAAATTAAGAACATTTAACCCATATAAATAGAGGGCAAAAGTCAACTAAATGAAATGGTATTTCTTTAAGTTTCTTAAGAGTCTGAAGATATGATATTAAGGACTTTTGGCCCAGATTGGGGCCGAAAGCCAACTAAGTCGACAAAGGTAAATTTTTCACGGCTTTGGTACTTTTTTTTTCTAATAATGAGTCTAAAGATGTGAAATGAATGACCTTTGCAGAGATAAAAATAAGGGTTATTGACTAAGATTAGAGCCGAAAGTCAACTATGTGATTGACAAGCACTTTTTTTTACCTTTTTGCTCTTTTAGGACTAAGAGTCTAAAAATATAAAATTAAGGACTATTACCCACTTAGAGGTCAGATTTTAACACAGTAAGTACAAAATATTTTCTTAAAAATTTTCTATTTATGAGCTATTTTATTGCCTTTCTAAAGAATATGAAACTAGACGTATAAAGGATTAATGACCCACTTTTGAGGAAGTTAACAATTTCAGGATTAGGATTTTTTTTGGTTGTTTTTATACCCCCACCACGTACGTGGTAGGGGTGTTATGCGTTTGTGCAGATGTTTGTAACGCAACAAAATATTGGCTGAAGACCCACCTTCAAGAACACTGATCGACTCAGAATCACTTCCTGAATCGATTTAAGAATGTCTGTCCATCCTTTTGTCAGGCTGAGTGTCAATAGTCGGTCCATTTTTGGGACACATCCCCCATACAAATTAATCGATATTTTTTAAACAATTTCTCCGATGTAGTGCCTCGTTTTTGTATTGTATGTAAGAAGTTTTTTAGCCGATAAACTTATAGTTGCCCTGTCAAAGACATATTGTATCACAAAAATAGTTTTTCATATCCTATTTCGCAATTCGAAAACTTCTCGCAATTAATAGAAACACGGTTCAGGACCATTTTAAGTTTTACAGCGTGACCATTGGTCGACTAAAGTGTCAGTTTGCAACAATTTTTTCTGGCCTATGACTATTTGTGCGACTTCTTTAAACTGATATTATTTTGTGACTTTTTTTAACTTTTGTTACGTTAACCCTTTTTTATACAACAGCTTTAAAAAAACGTTTTTTACATATACATACCAATTTTTTTTGAACTATGTAGATACTTTCTTTTATCCTCAAAAACAATTTTACTAAGATATTCAATAATCAAAACAGTTTACAACAAAACTCCGGACTTTTTTTATTTATAAAAATTCTCAATAAGTAAATTAAAGTTATTTTATAAAGGCAAAAAAATAAATGAGGTTTTTCAAAAATTTAGTTAAAGTATACTGATGATTTGGTAAAAGAACCAATGAAATGCACATAGACAAACCCAAATCTATGACCAACGTAATTGGGATCAAATCCTAAATAATATTGGAAAATTGCTGTAAGAGTACAAAAATTTTAAATTAAAGCTTTAAAAATTAACGCGACTAGTTTTTTTAAGCGATTTTTTTTGCTTTGAACGATTTTTTGTGTACTCTTTTTTAATTAGCAGCGGTTACCCTGGACATGAACCCGCCTTGTGTGTTGTGCTCTCATTCTGTAGGTTTCAGGTCTCGTTTTATGCAGATATTTTATGCAAATTCAAATTTATGAGATTTTAAAATTTAAAATTTTTTTAAATTTTACCAAATTTTTATATTTTAAATATTTTTTTTAACTTTTTTACCGTTTTTAAATTAAACCAAGTTTGCATCACTGATACATTTATATACATATTTTTTTTATTTTGTGTTTTTTTTCTACAAGGGCGTTACTTGTATGTATGAGTGTTGTGTGTTTATGTGATTGCTGAAAACGCAAACTGGGAATTTCCCTTCTTTTAACTTAATGTGTTTAATTACAGTGCAGTAAATGAAAGACTTGAGTGCTTTAACATTTAAAATAAAATCAATTTTAAACCTCACTTAGGCAAAAAGGAAGTTTAAAACTTAAAAATTTTGTTGCATATTTTTTTTGCTAAATGTTTTTTTTAATAGTTAAGGATATCACGATATCCCTGGAAACAAAAAATTTAATTTTAGATCGCATTTCAAAAGGAGCGAAATATAGGAGATCGACAATTCGAGCTATTAAAAAAAGATTTTAATAAGAAAATTCGTAATTTAGGACAAAACTAAGCACTAAATAATCTTCTTATTCCAGAGACAAGTTAATTGAAACCGTTAAAAAAGCTCTCTTTATATGTTATAAAGACTTAACGAAAAAATTCCTGTTAGCGGATACATGATCACCAGGGCAACCAAAAATATGCACAATTATATTTTTTTCTGTGCGTCGGTTTAACATTTAATATTATGATTTATCCGCTTCAAAACTTTTGCAGGATTTTAGCATCGATTTGTTAGGGCATATTTTGCATATAATAGCATATTTTTCCTTTAAGAGCATATTTTATATTTATCGAATACAAAGAATTCAAATTAAGAAAATTTAAGCGACAGAAATAAAAGCTTTATTTACGGCGAATTGAAGTTTAGGACGATGCTAAATTAGGCAATATAAATAACAGAATTGCACTCGTAGCTAAAAATTGCCAAAAAGCTTTTTAGCGTTAGAGATTTAACTGTAGCGAGTTAGAGAATTAGGCGGCTGAGTGTACTCGTGTTATGTACATTTAAAGCCTGACTAGAATTCGGGTTTTAGGGGATAATTTGGCGTTTGCTATACATACATATGTGGTTAAGTGTGATTGTAGAAGAATTCAGTTTTTAATTTGGTATGTAATATTTAATATAGAAATATTTTTTAAATAAGAAAAAAAAAAAACATTTGAAAAATAAGGGGGTTAATGTATTTTCTTTATTTTGATTAAGAAAAAAATCTTAGGTACTTTTAACTCCCTCCACAAATATGTACCAAGTTAAGAAGAGCACACACACACACACATACACATGCTTTTATGCAACAGATGCTGTGTTGCTTAGGTCGGTCTATTGTACACATTATGGGACATAAAAAAATCAACAAAGGTTGGGAAAATGTTCAATGTAAATAAGGGTGAGTATCGCAGTTTTCCCTATTTTTGCAAAAGGCTTAACAATAAATACAATAACAAAAAAAAGGTCTTGCTCAAGAAAAAAATTATTGGATAAATGTGAAATAATGGCAAAACAGGAGTTATGTAACATGTATAACATATTTGATTTGCATTTGAAAAGTGAAATGTAAAGGAAAAGTTATAGAACAAAAATGTATGTACAAGCTGGGCCAATTAATTGTATAAAATTTTTTTTTTAATAAACGTTAGTGTTTAAACTATTTTTGCTTAAGGAAACCCCATTTATAAAACGTGACGGTTGTGACATTTTTATCAAAGCGTAAAAGAAGAAAGGTTTGTTATTCAGTTATGTATGATCATTTGATGCTTTTGCGAAATAAATATAAATATGAACCAACTTATTTATACTTTAATCATTTTCGTTTTCTTTTCGACGTACGGTCTTTGATTTTTTAAATAAAGAAAAAACAACGATTTCCCCCGATTTAGGCCGTTTTACGTAGAATTGACCATATAGTCTTTCTGTTGACGCATAGCCGACAAATTTAAACAAGAATGCAAAGCGTTGTGTTTTTTACCCCAAAGCTTTAACGCTTAACTTGCACACGGGCGATTTCATTGTGATGGGTGTGACCATTTTGCTTTTGACTAAAACACTTAAAACTTTTTGTTTAAAAAAAGGCTACGACTTCCAAGGATGTTATGTTTTTAAACGATTAATAGTAAGTAGACATTGCAAGAGCATAGTTACTAGTCACAATGATCACTTGAAGGCTGTGACGGGTGTGATCTTACATATTGGAGTTTGAGAGAATTTTGACTTCAAGATCAAGTTGTGTGAAATATTCTTAAAAACGGGCTTAATTTTTTTTATTTTTGCGATAGTTTAGTGTTTTTAAACGTATTTGATTTATTATTTCTTAAAAAAACTATTTTTGCTTAACGGGTTTCTTTTATAAAATGTGATGGGTGTGACATTTTCAACAAAGCCTAAAAGATTATTATTCAGTATGTGACCATTTAAAGCTTTTGCGAAATAAATAAAAATATGAATCTTATTTTTATTTCGATTTTCCCCAATTCAAACCGTTTTACGTAGAATTGACCAAATAATCTTTCTGTTGACGCATAACCTACAAACCTTAACAAGAATGAAAAGCGTTGCGTTTTTTTCCGAAAAAACTTTTGCAGAAATTTATGAAAAACTCCAATTTTTAGCTTAATTAATCTGGCATTCCTATTAATTTTTTGTTTACATATTTTTTTCTCTTTTTGCAGCTAACTTTGCTCCTTAACGCTTCGTCAAAATTGGATAAGCCAATTGCGGCGTTATTTCGGTTTGCTTTATACAAATTGTATGGACATGAGAATTTTTGTTGAGCAAAAAAGTTTATCCGCTTTTGTTTGGGTTTGAATGTAAGAAGCTGGCAGACGCCAACAAAGTCTTATTAATATTTTTTTATTGAAATAGTTAAAAAATTCAACCTATTTTTGATCCACCGATATACCATTTTTTTTTCACCCCTCTCAGCATCGGCATAATTTTTACCGCAAGCTATACTCTCAAATTGTTGCTCATATTGAACATACCTTTTCCGGTGTTGCCAGGAAATTCCAGTTTTGGATGTTTATAATTTTCTATTTTATATAGTTTTGAGTTTTGGGATTTTAAGAATATAAAACTTAAATTGTAGTTGGAAATTAGACAAAAAATATTAAAGATAAAAAAGGGAAATTCCATTTAAAAAAGCAAATTCAAATAAAAAGTATAATTTATTTTTATTAATTTTAAAAGACATCGTGCCAAAAAAACAAGACTGCCCTTTTAAAATAAGGACGGATGGTCACCGTACATATCGCACACTAAACCAAAAACAGTCACAAATCAAAATCAAATATTTTTGCGAGAGAAATTTTCTTTGTGTTTAAAAATATAATTAAAATTCAATCAAGGAATTGATTTCAACTGCAATAAAACTGTCTTAGAGCAAAGTTTATTTAAATACAAACGAAATACATATTAGTGTTTCTTAAGAATTCGATTTAAAAAAAAAGGTTTTTCTAAGAAGTCGTATCTAGTCCCAACATCACCGCTGCGTTATCTGAAAAGATCCTGGGCGCGAAATGACAAAGAAAAATTTGATCTGCCGGCAAGTCATTTATTAAAAGTGATCACTACCAATACATGCATTGACATGAGTGAATTAACACCAGCCCCCCTGTTCTGTAACTTGCGAGAAATTTTCGCAGCGAGAAAATTTTTTTCATTGTCATAGTCTTCCGATTATTAACAGTGTGACTTAGATAATACATAAACTCTCATTATACAACGTTAAAAGTTAAAATAATTAGGTTTATCGTGTTCATCCTGTCTTTTACAAGGCGACTATAAATTTTTCGATGCGAGAAGTTCTCACTAAAGTTACAGAACACAGGCACTGTTGTTGCTAGAAAACCTATAGAAAAACGATCCCAATTTCTAGATGTTGTTATTAATAATTTTCATCATGCATTTTAATAAATAAGTTACAAATTACTTTTAAATCTTGTGCAGCAAAGAGAATAATTCTTTTTATTTTTAACGCCATATATCGGCTTGAATTCTTCCCGCCAATGTGGAATGTTGCCTTAGTATAGATAATTCTTAAGCCTGGAAATGAGCCTTCGAAGTTGGAGTCATTTAAGCCTATAAGTCTTCTACCAACCATGCCAAAGTTGTTCGATTAATTGCTTTAAAAGAAACTGACTCTGATCTTTAGTTTTTAACGACAACTTAGTACCATTGAACAAACCTACAGGTTGGTACAGATTGAGGGTGACATGATGACCTGTTAACTAAACTTAAGTTGAACTTGCCCGTAAATCTTTTTGCCAAAGTGCATAGCCGGAGAAAATTTATGATCAAAGTGGGTGGGGACCACTTTAGTTATCCTCAACCAATTGGCTCGGGCGTACCTCAAGGTAATACTCCAGTATCAATGTTTTTACCTGTCAACCACTAGTCAAAATCACAAATCGACACTTACTGATGCCAATACTTTTTTTGGTACTTAAGAAGATCCTCAAGAGGCCTTGAACCAACTACACTATTGTCCAAGAAGAGAAATGGACCAAGTTTTGGGGAAAAAATATATTAACAAAAAGAGCACCCACGTATCTTTTGCTTTACGAAAAGTACGAAATACCTTGTCATTAACCTGGACTTTCGCCGCACAAAAATAAAACTGCAAGCATCTCAAATGCATCAGATAACTGTTAGAAGCTCTGTGCTTCGTGTCGATTGTAAAGTCTGCTTTACAACTCAGTTTTAAAGCCAATTAGGTATACAATTTTGGGGCACTGCCTCCGCCTCCAAATGCGAAATTTAGCAACGACTACATGGCAAAACTAAGCTTAGTTTGGAATCCAAGTGTTACTTAGAAGGAATATGACTGGTGAGAGGACCTTTGCCCAGGCCAGAAGACCAATAACTTCTTAACGGATCAGTTTAAGTTAGAGAAGGAGTTTGAGCTGCGGTCTAGTGGCCAAGCAATTAAACAGCGATTAAGGGAATTTTCGCAAACCTCACTTGCTTTCTAAAATGGCGAGCATGCAATAAATTATTTTGCAAGCTGTGTGCTCTTAGTGAGGTGCCAATTCTGGGTTTGGGAACAGAGAGGGTAACAAAATGATTGGTGAGTTGGTAAAACAGGGTATATCTGCCTATATAAAGGGTTTCAGAGGTTTGTGCTCCACTTCTTTTTTCAAAATACTGCTGTTAGGGCCAGTGCCACAAAGGTTTGAATAAATATCTTGTCTAAAATTGACAAAGGAGTAGTTGTATACAATAAAGACTTATTATAGGAGTACTAATATGATGAAAAGCAGTCCATTCCAAAAGAAAGCAGGATCACTGGCCAGTTAGGACTGTACATTTTGTGGAGGACAAATATTACTATACTATTGCCCAACACTTGAATTTTCTAGGGCCTCACTCCTTTAATAACCGGAAATAACTATCTGTGATTGGTAAAATGGGATTACTTTGCCAAAGGAGTGTGGCATCGGTAAGGTTATTTTATTAAACTAGTAATCAGCAACGGATTATAGTTACTATTTATCTGATAACACTTTAATCCCAAAGGAACTATATGGAGGCCTTTGGAACAGGCCAGTTCTAACCTAACCTACAATTTAAATTTCAATTTTTTTATGCAAGTTTAAGTTCTTTAGAGGCCCTTATTAAACTTAAGTCAAACTTAGCTCTTAAAGAGATCTTGTATAAAAAGTTATTTATAATGGTAGTTTCAAAGTTATTTCTGATAGTTTATAAAATCAATTCGTCGCTGTATAAACATATCATTATGTAGTAACTGTAATGTAAAGAAATTAGATTATTTTTATTTCTAAGGGGCAGTTACTGATTAGATAACGATTATACGTACTTTATGTTTTGTGATAACTAAGTAATTGATAACGATTACAAATCACCTTGGAGTATGCAGGATAACTTGTAAAGAAAAAGATCATACTCAAGAGGAGTCAAAACGTATCAGATTTCTAATGCAAAAAAAGCTATTTTATGAAAGGGCACTTACTGAACGTCATTGAAAAGAAAAAGCAAATGGTCTATAAGAAATTAAATCATTTGTTGCAACGAAGTTCAAGTGAAATGATGAGGGACATTTGAGGCAAGCGGAATGAAAATAGGACCAGGAAAAACATAAGACTTGGGAAACCTGAATTTAGTAAGGTGATTTGTGGGCTAATGGCTTACAAAAAATTTAGAAGCTCGTCTCCAGCGAATGAAGCTTGCATTGACTGTAGGGCATGCAGGGTGCACCTGTCCACATTGTGAAAGAATTAATTTTTACCTAGTGAAAATTGTAAATCCTTGTGGATGTTGCTGTTTTTAATATATCAAGGAGCAAGCAACACTGTATTTGGTTATAGGTGACTAACCATCACGCCATAACCGTAACCATAACCATAGAAACCAATTAAGTTTTGGATTTGAATTATCTCTATATTGTAGGTGGAAACAGTGCCCCATAATTATATCCCGTTGCACCAAATCGGTTTCAAAATTGACTTGTAGAAGCAGAAGTTTACAATTAGTAGGTAGTATAGTTTCTAGCAATTATCCAACGAATTTAGGCCGTTTTAAGTTTAATTTGTGTTAACTTAGCATCTTAATGTGACTTCCACGTGGAGCGGCGATCCAGATGGATGCAAAGATATTTCGTCTCAAATCGTTGAACCACTAACTTTATGGTTGTTAATAAGGATTGAGAAGCACGTTTTTTTCATAAAGTAAAAGTTACGTGGGTACATTTGTGTTGATTTATTTTTATTCCCCATAACTTTTGCCATTTCTCTACTTGGGTTACATAATTATGCAGTGGGTTCGGTGCCTCTTTTGGGTCTTTATAAATACTGAGAAAAGCGGAATCATCACTAAACGTGGACGTGTGTGTAAGACTGTTGTTTGGCATATCTGCTGTGTAAAGCAGGTACAGAATTGGTCCTAGCCTAACCTTGAGGTACGCCAGTCCCAATGGGTTGAGGAGAACTAAATTGGTCCCCCTCTTTAATTATAATAATCTTTCGGTCGGTTATGCAGTTTTTAAACAGTTTATAGATATTCACAGGCAAGTTCAGTTTTAGTTTGGTTAACAGGCCTTCATGTCATACTTAATGCCAAGCATGAGAGACAGCGATAAAAAGCGCAAAGCAGTACATCTTCTCCTCAAAAGCTGTTTTTATAACTTGTACCAAGCTGTAGGTTCCTTCAGTGGTACTATGTTGACTTCTAAAGTCAAATTAGTGATTTGGAATGCAGTTGTTGTCAATCCAGATCGGGGTCAGTTTGCTTTTAAGCAGCTTCTCGAACAATTTGGACATAGTTAGTAACAGGCTGTAAGACTCCAGGCTTAGGAATCCTCCTTACTAAGGCAACATCCCATGTGGGCGGGATATGTTCAAGCAGTAATATGGCGTTAAAAATGAAAAGAATTATTGTTTTTGCTGTGCAAGACATCGCTAAAAGCATTCTGGTGCTTAAATTTTCAATTCTAGAAGCTTTTTTAGCATTTAAATTAGCGATAGCCACTAAATCTAGAAATGGGAAACGTGTTTCGATAGGACATCCTGCAACAACATTAGGTACTTAACTCACGTCACTACAAGCATTAGAAGTAAACACGTTTCTTTTTTTTTTTTTTTTATAAAGTTTGACAGCGTGATGAAATAGAAAATGTTAGAAGGCCTTATAAAAATAAACGATTTCAGACCCTTTTTGCTGTCAAACTCAATGATCTTCTTAAAACATTTACCTTTATAGGTTCATTTATGTATTTAGAAAGTGGTTCTAGAGGAATCTTACATAATTTAAAATTTAGTCTGGGGGCAAATTAAGGCATTCGATTCGAAATTTAAAAATTCTTTAAGAGTTCATATATTCAAAGCATTGACAACTCGATCGATCGAATAGAACTTCGATTCGAATCGAATGCCGTAATTTGTCCCCTGATTTTTTTTCTTATATCATAACAAGCGCATAATAACCATACTAACAATAATAGGGTACTCTTAAAATCCTTTCTATTAAAAAATGAAAAGACATTCTAATTAGAATATTAAATACGAAAATGAAGTTGCATAACTTATATATGTACATACATTATACTTTATACCTACCTATACTAAATCAAGTAAATAAATTTTCTTAGCTATACATACTCACCATTTCTATTTGTTTTAATTTTCCAAATTTAAAAACTTTATTGTAATCCTAAATAAGGTTGTGAAGCATCATATGTGGCTTATTATTGTTGTTATTGCCGATGTTGTAGTTGTTTTAACTGCTTTTGATTTGAAAAACAAAGGATTTCCCAAAAGAAAAAGTATAAAGCAAAATGGGGGAAACCATCTGATTTGAAGCAGGAATGACAAAACAATTTATACACGTTCTCTGGTTTTTGTTATAAACATTTAATTTTATTCAAAATGATAATATTGTTAACAAATTGCAGTTTGTTTATAAATTTCACTTATTTGTTAATAAATAGCTTTGGGATTTGTTGTTTTATGTTTGTGTTTTTTATTTAAATCATAATTTGCACAACAATTTGCGTTTGGCTTTTTTCATAATCAATAAACAAAATGAAAGTAATTTTATCTAAAAATGCAGTAAATATAAGAGAAAGCGAGGGATGGAGAGAAATACTAAATTAGTAATGCACTTATGTATATTTATTAAAATGATTATAAAAGGCACTTTATTATATTAGCAAAAAAAATTTACTTAAGTAGGTATTATTTTTATATTTGATTTTGTTTGATTGAATTCAGTTTGTTTCTTTTACGTATGGGAGAGCGTTAAATACTAACGAAGATGAGAGTAGAGTAAAGAGATATTATTGTTTATTTTTTTTTAACAGATGACAGCCATTTTTTCAAATAAAACATCTTTTAAATTGATAAATATGCCACAAAAGAAGAATATCAATTTTAAATATGAAAAGGAAACGAAACAAAACGGAAATTAACGATGTCTTTAGTCGTTAACGTAATTGGCAACCGAATGAAAAACCGAGTGGTGTATAATTAAAAAAAAAAAAAAAAACATAAAAACAAAACGTAACCAAAGACACTCTTAATAACACGATTTTGCAGAACCCGATAAATAAACCGATGAAAAAAGTAGGCACACATAGGTACAAAAAAGAAAACTCACTTTCCATTATGCACAAATTTGCTGCTAATTTTCCAGTGCCCAATAATAAATCAACTTTAATTTAGAGAAATCGTTTTGGCTTTATTTTACATAGAATTGTAAAGGAAAGCTAACAAAATTACTAAAATGCTACGAAAAGAAAAACGAATGAAAAAACCAAAGCAATTCAGAAAAAAATATAATTATGCCGTTTTTAATTTTATATTTTGTAAAATTCATACCTATTTTATAATTATATATTCCTGTTTTATTTTGTTGGTTACATTTGCTTAATATTTTTAATTAAATTTTTATAAGAAAAATAAATAAAAACGAAAATAAAAAACTTAATAAATTTATTTCCACTTGCGTTAATAAATGCACGTCGTCTTTTACTACACTCGCGTAATAAAACAAAATCTATCAAAAATTTTAGAAAAAACAGACACAAGAAATTAAAAACTCTTCACTTTACCTCATATTTTTCATAAAACTTGAAAACAGCAGAACTGTTAGCAAATCATATGTTATTATTAACAGTCTCGCATTGTTGATAACAAACTCTTTTAATACTAACATTTCTGTTAAGTTTCTCTTTACATTTTTTTATTGTTCTTTGAATTTGTTTTTATTTATTTTTGTTTGGTTTTGTAAACTATAAACGCGACGTTAGTAAACCCACTTGGTCGGGGTTGGAAACAGAACTAAACTCTTCATTCGCAATGTTGTTAATGCAAAGCGGCGTTTGGCCTCACCAAATCACTATGGTATACAAAAACAAAATACGTTGACTGCGACTTCGTATTTTCTCTTTATGCAACTTCGGGTTTTATTGCGTTTATTTTTACTCTTATTTTCCTTATAATTTCAATAAAACAATACAAAATATAACAAAATGTACGATAAAAGAACAGCTGTTGTTATTTAGCCGCATTTGTTGTTTTTCTATATGCTTTAACTGTAATTAATATAAAAGAAAAAAACACAAGGAAAACTTGAAAATACAAATTTTAAGTTAAAGAAAACATGGTCAACTCCCAAGACCCCAAAACAAAAACAACTAATTTCTAATTGATTATTCGTCTGTTGGTACAAAATAGAAAAAACTTTTCATTTCTTGTAGATGTACGTATGTACATACGTGCATGGATGGGCTTGGAAGTGATGTACATACTACTATGTATGTAGTAAACCTATTTAAAACATTTATTTAAGGCATTATTGTTCAAGGACACATTTGGTTGTTGTTTATTCTTCTGTTTTAACATCCTTCTTGGCTGCGACTAAGCAAACAAACACGGCCATATTTAAATGCAATTGTTTCTTCTTTATATTTAATTTTCGTTGTAGATAGTTGTTGGCCTTTTTTTCTTTTTTGTTCGTTAAGTCTTAGTCGTGACATTTTTTGTTTTAAAAAAAATTTTATTCTTCGTTTATTGTGTGTCCGTCGGTCGGTTCCATTGTATTTGTGTCGTTTGTTTTTACTCGTTTTTTTTTATTTTTATTTAATTTGGCTTAAAACGAGGTCATTTTACATTCGTACTATTTATTTGTCTACATGACGTACACATTTGTATGAATGTTTTATGTATTCTAAGTTATTTATTCGCCATGAAGATGTGTGTACATATTTGATTGTGATCAGTAAATAGAGAAAACTTTCATTTTGTTTTATTACTTTGTTATAATAAAATCTATTATCGTTATTTTCTACAACGTAGTACTTATTGGCTTTGCTTTGTTTAGAAATATGTGTGTATGCATGTACATGTGTATGCATGTAAGTTTGTAGGTAGGTTCATAGATCATATTATAAATTAATTGAAAAAAAACTGTTAAAAAAGAAATGTATGTAGGTACATTTAGAAGTATATTTCTAAAGTTTCCATTAAATAAACTCAGATTTCTTTGAAGGAGTTTAAAGAAAAACTTTTACGCAATAAAATTTCCAAACAATTTTAGCACGTAAAACACGTTTTTATAACTACCACCACCAACACTGTAAATGGGTGGGGGTGTCTTATGTGATAAATGGGGATGATATTTTATTCAAGGGCATTTAAATTAATGTTTATTTTTGTTTTTATGCTTTCGTTGTGCCAAGTAATCATAATTGTACCTATTTGTAGTTTATTTTAAAATGTCAAGTGAAATCTTTATTTGTCTAACATTTCTAGTGTTAGGGAAGTAGCTCCTTTAATGACTTTTGTACCCTTCACCAAGTGGTAAGGGTATATGCATGTAATTATGTATATTATATGTGCAAACTTGTACATTTGTAAATGTTCTATAAGCTTATAGGTACTAGGCAGAAAAGTAAAATTGACAATATCTGTCTGTCGTTCCGTGTTGTGGAATAAACTTTCCGATGCCAAATCTAGCGCTAAAGACCAAGTTAAGTTTCAAACTATCAGAACTATAGCTGAGACAATTAGTAATGCCATTTAGATTGATTGATTTATTAGTTACCAAAGCAAATAGTAAAATGAAATCAACTTTTTGAAACCCCACGGTGTTACATAGACCCGTAGGGGATATCAAAATATCAGAAATATCTGCGAGCAAATCGCTATTGAAATCCAAAAAAATTGCACGATAACTGACCGAGAGAGATATAAGCGAAAAGCCAAGACTACCTCCGTTTATTTCACCAAAATTTGTACATGAAAACCTTTACAGCTGCCTCGGAGCTGCCCGTACACGAGTGTAATATACTCCTACAACATTTTTATACTCTATCTCCCTCCCCTAACAGAGTTGCCATACAAAGTTTCAATTACTTTGATTTTTTTTAAATCGCTGCCACAACTCTTCTTCTCCCAAACATTTTGGTTGAATATACTTACACCCTATCACCAGTCCCTTACAAGGTTGCCATACAAATTTTAAAAAAAATTTGGGCAGAAACTCCTACAACATCCCGGAGTCGCCCCTAGAGGTATAAAATGTATCATAGACTCCATTAGTTTTTCTTCCAAACATATTCCTACAACATACTTACCCCCTATCTCCATCACCTAAAAGGGTTGCCATAAAAAATTTAAAAAAATTATGTAAAAACCTTCATAACTTCTCCAAAGTAGGCCTTAAATAAATAAAAAGTAGGACCGATCCCTGTTAGTTTCCCCTCCCAAACATATTTCTACAAACATACTTGTCTCCTATCTTCATCGCCTAGGGGGGCTCACATACAAAGTTTTGGATATAGTTATTAATCCTCCCTACGACTTCAAGGGTGCCTTTGGATGGGTCATATGTAGGACTGACCCTAACTAGTTTTTCTTTACAAACATTTTCCTAGAACAAACTTACCCCTTGTTCACAACATCTAAGGGCGTTGTCGTACAAAATTTGATTATTAGGGTAAAAACCCCTACACGTTTTGAAGAGTAGTTATATTTGTCGTCATTGTCCATATTGTTAAGAAAATTTCTGTACAACAGTTATAAATAAAAAATTTTCTTTTATCTTGACCTGTACTTAGATAGCAAATGGAGATGTGTTGGATATTCATGCAATCGAAAAACTTTAAATACAATTATGATGTTAATTTTCACAAAAGGTATTTTTATATCAGTATAATTATTTTTATACCCTTCATAGTGGGGGTAGGAAACCACAAATGATACATCGATGTTTTAAAAACATTGATGCATTTATCGTGCATCGATGTTTTGGTAAGTGGTTCCAATGGTTCATTACTTTTGTTACTTTGAAAAATATTTCATGTTTGTCTTACAATTGTCAACGTTTTAATATTGAAGTTGCAGGCAAAAAGAATTATAATTAATTTTAAGTTTAAGCTTAAAAAAACTTTTTAGATATTAATTTTAGAGAAAATTTTTTAATTATTTTAAAAAAACGGAAACTAAAGAAAATGCAGGATTTCAAGTTATTATTTTTAAGGTATTTCGAAATATTGCATTTACAGCATTTGGGAGAAGCAGAAGTTTAAGGCAAGAAGGCCATAATTGTCAGTACAACTAATATTTGTATCAAAATATGTACGTAGAAGCTTAGTAAGCTTGGAAAAAATATTTTCGCAACAAAATTCAATCAAAAAATTTGCCATCACCCAAAAATTGGCTTCGGCGGACTCGACTATCAAAATTTTTGTTAATTTATCCGATATTATAATTAAATTATGCAAACAATATTATGTTGACTAAATAACTAGAATAAATTTTTGTGTTAAAATACTTTTGCCTTCATATTTTACTAATCAGTTATGAAATAATGGAAACATCGATGTATCGTTTCCATTGACGATGTTTTTTGTAGCATCGATATTATTCATAGAAACATCGATACTTTAAAACATCAATGTTTTTAAAACACAAAGTTACATCCCTAGATGAGGGTATATGTATATAAGTTTGTTATTCGGTTTGTAATTTCTACAACATTCACTTGCGACCCAATAAAGTACATATATTCTGGATCCTTATAGATAGGAAAGTCGATATAGCCATGTCCATCTCTCCGTCTGTTGAAATCAAGTTTACGAAGTAAAATAAAGTTGCACGCAAAGCATTTTGTTATCAAACTATCAGTCAATCACAATCGCTTTTTTGAAATCAGCAAGATTGGTTTACCTCGCCTTCAATATAAATCAAAACCTAAAATAACATATAGCCACTGTTACCACAAAACTTCGCACAGGTAATTTAAGGGCGGAAATTTTCAATTTTCGAAAGCTATGAAGCTATAACAGCTATCGACTTAAAATTTTTTTATTTTTATCCTTTTTTTATTTTTTAAATATTTTTTATTTTTAAATAGGGGTTGGTGTAGGGGCTTTTACCCAAATTTTTTTAAATTTTTTATGGCAACCGCCTTAGGGGGAGGGAGAGGGGGTAAGTATGTTCTAGGAATATTTTTGCAAGGAAAAATGAGTTGGGCACCCTGAAAGCTGCAGGGGGGGGGGGGGGGGGTAGTTTATTACAATTTTACCAAACTTTGTATGGGAGCCCCCTTAGACGATGGTGATAGGAGGTAAGTATATTCTAGAAATATATTTGAAAGGGGAAACTAATATGAGTCGGTCATAAACTTTATTTCTCTTAGACCAACTCTGGGAAAGTTATGGGCGTTTTTACATTATGATTGGTAATTTTTTATTGCAACCCCATTAGCTGATGCTGATAGGGGGGTAAGTATGTTTCAGGAAAATGTTTGAGAGGAAAACAAATGGGGGTTTGTTATACATTTTATTCCCTTAAGGGCGACTCCGGGGAAGCTTTAGAGGTGTTTGCAAAATTGTTTTCAAACTTCGTATGACAACCTTGTTAAGGGCTGGAGGGAGGAGGTAAAGGTAATCCACAAAAATGTTCGCGGAGAAAAATTAATTGGAGTCGGCAATACAATATGTACAAATTTAAGAGAAAATAACAGAGCTTCAAAACAGAAAACTTAACATACGATAGTTTCACGCACCGGGGTCGATATATTGTGATATTTGGATAAATTAAAACTTCCCATTCGCCGCCTAGAAAAAAACAAATATTTCATTTCTTTTGATTCCCCTAAATGCCACGAAGGAAAATACTTATTACCTGTATTTGCTGTCGGTCCTTCACAAGAACCAAACTTTAAAGCAGTTTTTCCTTCAACACTAAATTTCCCACTGGCTTTCTGGAACGGAATTTCTGCCAAGCATTCGCTGCCTTTATTCAACTTTTTGAATCCCCCCGATTGCGAGCAAATTGCCATTTAGATTCAGCTAAATCGCCCGATAACTGACCGAGATATAAGCCAAAAACCAAGACTACCTCTGTTTATTTCTCTAAAATTTGTACATAAAAACCTCTAAAACTGCCCCGGAGTTGCCCCTACACGGGTGCCATAAAAGACCTTCTCCCATTGATTTTTTCTCACAATTAGTTTTTTGGGACATACTTATACTCTATCTCCGTCTGCTAACAGGGTTGACATGCAAAGTGTAATCAATGAATTATTTTTATTCGCGATTAATTTTTCCTCCCAAACATTTTTGTGTAACACACTTACCCCCCTATCTCCAGCCCCTGACATGGTTACCATAAAAAATTTGAAAAAATAGGGTTAAAACGGCTACATCTTCGCCGTAGTTGCCTCTAGAGGAACAAAATGTATCACAGACCCTCATTAGTTTCTCCTCCCAAACATATTCCTAGACCATACTACTTATTCCCATAACCTAATAGGGTTGCCACACAAAACTTACAAAAATGATGTAAAAACGCGCATAAATTCCACAGAGTAGGCATTAAAGAAACAAAGTGCACCACCGACCCACATTAGTTTCCCCTCCTAAACATATTCCTAGAATATACTTATCCCCTATCTCCATCGCCTAAGGGGGCTCCCAGACAAAGTTTTTATAATTGCTATAAATCCCCCCTATAGCTCCCAGGATGACCGTGGATAGGACAAATTAAGAACTGTCCCAAATCATTGTTCTAGCAAACATTTTTCTAGAACATACTTACCTCTTATCTCCTCCCCTAAAGGGGTTGCTATAAAAAATTAAAAAAAAATTGGGTAAAAACCCCTATAACTTCCCCGGAGTCGCCCTTCGAGGAATAAAATGTATCACAGGCCACCTTAGGTTTCTCCTTTCAAACATATTCCTAGAATATACTTATCCCCTATCTGCATCGCCTAAAAGGCTCCTATACAAAGTTTGGTAAAATAGTACTGAGTATATAATATAGTAGTAGTACTGACCCCAACTCATTTTTCATTGCAAGCATTTTCCTGAAACCTTACTTCCCCTTTCTCCACCTCCAATAGGGGTCTCCATACAAAATTTCAAAAAATTTGGGTACGACCCCCTATAACTTTTCCCATGTCACCCTTTGAGGCTTAAAATATGACACCGATCCCTATTTAAAAATTAGAAATATTTTATTAATAAGAAAAGTTTTTATTAATAAGATATGATTCTGTACAGCCGAATATAGCGCTTTATTTGTGTTTATTTAAATACAACTTTCGCTGCAGGTTATATCGCCAAAAGGGCACCAAAATACTAGTCGACAAAAGTGGTGGTACTGCGATACTTGACCCCTACGCTTCCTTCAGGGTATATACCATAGGGCGGCATGAAATAAGTCTCCAAAAACAAAATGAAATAAGGCCCCAAAAACATGTTCAGGAAACAATAACAATACTTTTTGGGAATTTATATCTTTTTTTTTTGGGGACTTATTTCATTTTGTTTTTGAGGACTTATTTCATATGAAATTATTCCCCAATTTCGAAATAATCCCTCAAAAATAATTTGGGGACTTATTTCATTTTCAAATTAATTGAAAAATTTTAAAGAGTGCAAACTATGTCCCGTTATATTTACAACATACATAGATTGATCCAGGGCGCACGTATATCAGGTGGCCTTACTTAATCAGCTGAGAAACGGTATTTTGTTATTTAAATGTCAAATTTTGTTTAAGTTTATGTTTTTTTTTTCTTTTTTACAATCAATAACTGTAGTATGGCCCTTGTTGCCGCAAAACCGTTGATGAATCTATGCAAGTTTTTGTTTGAATTTTACATTTATTGCAAATAAAACTAAGTTAATCTGTTAAATTTTTGTAAAGACTTACTGGGGAGTTATTACATTTCACAAGTTAGGTATTTATTACATATAAAATAAGTCCGCAAATATTGGGGCGTTATTACATTTCTTTTTGGGAACTTATTTCAATTTTAAAATTGGGGACTAATTTCATGTGAAATGAAAAATTAGGGCTTTATTTAATTTTGTTTTTTGGGGACTTATTTCGTAGGGACTTATTTCATGCCGCCATACCATAGTTGTAAGTTGTGATTAGAATAAAAAATAGAAATATATTCAAAACTATTTTAATTTTCTTTACTAATTTTAATAACTTTATCGAAAACGTTTATTTGTTGAATAAAAAAAAAACTTTTTTAAACGTAAATAAATTATAAAAAAACAAGTAAGAGCGCTATATTCGGCTGTGCCGAATCTTATATACCCTTCACATTGGTCTTTAAATATACCCAGCCGAGTAATTTTGTACTGCAAATAATATAATAAAAAACCTTGTGCGAGTTTTAAAGTCCATAGAAAACTATACAAAATTTTAACGTTCGTATGAATAATAGAAATAGACGAATAAGGTTTAAAAGTTTTCGACATTATTCATATTTAAAGGTTAATAAAACTTGTTAAATGTTAAGGGATGTTCTAGTACCCCTGCTCTTCTCCAACTTTTTCTCCAAAATGTATGAATTATTTGATTATTACTTTTTGTAGAACATTCGAAGTCGATAGCTGTAATAGTTTTCCAGAAGTAGCGTATCGAAAATTTTATAAAAATTGTTAATTTGTATGGGAGCTACCTCTTCTTCACCCCCCACCAAAAAATTGTTTTTCTTTGAAGCGTAGGCCTTGTTGTCCAATTGCTTTTTGTAGAACATTTGATTCCGATACTTGCTATAGTTTCCAAAATATAGCGTATCGAAAATTTCATACAAATCGTTAATTTGTATGGGAGCTACCCCTCTTTCTGCCCCCACTCAAAAAAATTTTTCTTTAAAGCGTAGTTTTTGTTGTCCAATTACTTTCTGTTGAACATTTGATTTCGATATCTGTTATAGTTTCCGAGATATAGCGTATCGAAAATTTCATAAAAATCGTTAACTTGCTTGGGAGCTAGCCCCTTTTTTTCCCCCACTAAAAAATTTTTTTCTTTAGAGCGTAGCCCTTGATGTCCAATTACTTTCTGTTGAACATTTGATTTCGATATGTTATAGTTTCCGAAATGTAGCGTATCGAAAATTTCATACAAATCGTTAATTTGTATGGGAGCTACCCCTCTTTCTGCCCCCACTCAAAAAATTTTTTCTTTAAAGCGTAGTTTTTGTTGTCCAATTACTTTCTGTTGAACATTTGATTTCGATATCTGTTATAGTTTCCGAGATATAGCGTATCGAAAATTTCATACAAATCGTTAATTTGTATGGGAGCTACCCCTCTTTCTGCCCCCACTCAAAAAATATTTTCTTTAAAGCGTAGTTTTTGTTGTCCAATTACTTTCTGTTGAACATTTGATTTCGATATCTGTTATAGTTTCCGAGATATAGCGTATCGAAAATTTCATACAAATCGTTAACTTGCTTGGGAGCTACCCCCTTTTTTGCCCCCACTGAAAAATTTTTTTCTTTGGAGTGTAGTCTTGATGTCCAATTACTTTCTGTTGAACATTTGATAGCGTATCGAAAATTTCATACAAATCGTTAATTTGTATGGGAGCTACCCCTTTTTCTGCCCCCACTCAAAAAAATTTTTCTTAAAAGAATAGCCCTTGTTGTCCAATTGCTTTTTGTAGAACATTTGATTTCGATATCTGTTATAGTTTCCGAGATATAGCGTATCGAAAATTTCATACAAATCGTTAATTTGTATGGGAGCTACCCCTGTTTTCACCCCCACCCAAAAAATTTTTTCTTAAAGACGTAGCTCTTATTGCCCAATTACTTTATGTAGAACATTTCATTTCGATATCTGTTATAGTTTCCGAAATATAGCGTATCGAAAATTTCATACAAATCATTAATTTGTATGGGGGCTACCCCTTTTTTTGCCCCCACCCAAAAAAAATTTTCTTTGCAGCGTAGCCCATGTTGCCCAATTACTTTTCGTAAAATATTTGATTTCGAGCTACCCCTTTTTTTGCCCCCACCCAAAAAAAATTTTCTTTGCAGCGTAGCCCATGTTGCCCAATTACTTTTCGTAAAATATTTGATTTCGATATCTGTTATAGTTTCCGAGATATAGCGTATCGAATAATTCATAAAAATCGTTAATTTGTATGGGAGCTACCCCTTTTTTTGCCCCCACTCAAAAAATTTTTTCTTTAAAGTATATCCCTTAGCGTACAATTACTTTTTGTAGAACATGTTAAGTCGATAGCTGTTATAGTTTACAAGATATAGCGCATAAAATATTTCACCAAATTTGTGCAATTGTAGGAAAACTACCACTTCCCTTGATTCTATCTGAAAAAAATTGTTCCATTATTTAGGTGCCTACTTTAAGAGTATGCGTTCCAAGTTCTGTGTCAATAGTGACTATACTTACTGAGATATATAGGGATATATGCACGGATTTTTTCCTAAAAAAAATGGGTTGTTTTGGGTTTTCGCTTATATCTCGGTCAATAGTGAACCGATTTCGCTGATTTTAAATAACGATTGTTAGCGGGATATTTGTAATCGTTTGACACCATTAACTGGTCTGTATCTTTTTATTTGACTCCGGAAACTTGATTTCAACAGACGGACAGACAGACACACAGACAGACAGACAGACGGACAGACGGACAGACGGACAGACGGACATGGCTATATCAACTTCCCTATCTATAAGGATCCAGAATATAGATACTTTATGAGGTCGCAAATGGATAATAAAGAAATTACAAACGGAATGACAAACTGATATATACCCTTATCACTATGTGAAGGGTATAATAAAAAAGAATAAAATAAAATTTTTATTTAAGAAACACCTCAGGAAATAAAAATTTATTTAAAAAAAAACTCTAATAGAAAAATACTCAAACAAATGTTAAAAAATATTTTTATTTCGCAAAACTGAAACTAAATATTTGTATTTTCAAAAAAATTTTTTAAATTTTTTAAACAGAAATCATTAGTTTATAGCAGGAGTGGATTCAGAGGGGGGGGGGGGGGGTGAAATAAAATCCCCCCAAACGTTTAAAACTTTATATTTGATTTAAAAAATAAAAATATTGGTGGCCATGAACGTTTCATATATTTTATTAAACAAATGTATTGCTGTTGCTTTTGGAAAAACGTTTTTGAAGACACAAGAAAACGTTCGTATTGAAATGGCAAATCACTGCACTTCAACAAGATATTGAAAAACGAGAACGTTTGTTGTCTATTATAAAAGCTATAATTTTCCTCGGAGGGCATAGTATACCTCTCCGTGCTATCTTCTGAAAATTCAAGCTCTAAAGGTATTTTTCGTTCACTTCTGCGATTTGCTATAGATTCTGGAGATAAAATTTTAGGCCACCATATCCAATTTTTCTATTTAGATGATTCATAGGTATCGAAAACAATTCAAACGGAATTCAACAAAAGTCTCCATAATCTTATTTTAAAAATTGTACTAAAAAATAATTATTTTTGACGAAACCACTAATTTATCAGGAAAAAACCAAATTTCTTTAGCTTTAAGGTATTTTAACGTTAACAAAAAGTTAGCAAAAGAAGAAATCGTCGGCTTTATCGACGCATTTGAAGAGGCTTTAAATCATATTGGCGATGACGTCAAAGTATCTAATAATACGAACGCACTTATCAGTAGTTTTAAGAGATTTGAAAAAAGTTGGCCTTGATTTTAAAAATTGTGTAGGAATTGGAGCTGACAGGTGGCGTTTGATGTTGACAGCAAATGGAGCACTTATTAACTCGATATCGAAAAGCAACAAAGTACCAACAATACAAAAAGTTGTATCGTTTGTTAAAGAGACCAGAAAATGTAAAAAAAAAATCATCCTAAGCGTAATGCAGTTTTTCTAAAATATCTTGGAACCAAGTTGTCTCCATTATGCGAAACACAATGGGTAGGTCATCATGATTAAATTTAACAATTTGCAGTAAGAATAGAGGACATATGTAGTATAGGCATTGAAAAAGATACCCGAGTGGAAATATAGGGATGCGTCTTCAAAAGCCTTATTTTTAAGAACTTTTTAAGCACTCTCGAATTTTTTTGCGGATTGCATATTATAAATGATATACTAACTGTCACAAAGCTGCTTGGTATAATTCTACAAAAGCAAAATATAGATTTACAAAAAGGATTATCTCTTATAAAAACCCAGATAATGTGTCTTAAGACTAAAAGGAATGAAGCCCTCACACGGGTACGCGAATTTTAGTTGAAAAGGCTGGATATAAAATAAAAAATTATTTTCAAGGTGTCAAGGACTACATACCCCTAATTGAATCTCTTTTACAGAACTTAAAAACACGTTTCTCAAAGGACGTCATGTATTTGTTGAACATTCCTCAACTTCTGCCTCAGAATATTACTTTATTTACAAATTTAGAAATAACAATTCCACAACCTACAGATTTATTAAAATTTTAAAAAAATTTATTAAAGAAACTGCTTACCGCAACCAAAGGCTAAAATTTTGCATTTGAAACACAAATGGAAAATTCATAACGACTCCTGAGAAAATATAATAAATGTTTTAGCAAGGTGTGACCCAGATATTTAACCAAATTTGCGAAAAATATTCATCATATTTGTTTTAATGCCACTCAGTAAGGCTACGGCTGAAAGGTTATTTTCCACCCTTCGCCGTATTAAAACATGGCTGCGATCAATCATGACAGAGAACAGGCTTAATGGCTTAGCAATATTGTAAATCTATACTAATAATAAAGAGGAAAAGTTTTTTTGTATGTCTTGATTTTTCTCCGGAACTACCTAACCGATTTGGATGATTTTTTCACCAATGTTATTTTTTTTTTGCTTCCTGAACGGACATAGGCTATAATTTATTTTTTACCTTAAGTGGGCGTAGTACTTCCCATACAAATTAAAAGGATTTGATGGTATATTAAAATTTGCTTAAAATTTTGTGAAAGTTATTTAATTAAACATTTTTCTATTTGAGTAAAATATTTTTATGATCGAAGCTGTGGAAGAGGTATTATATTTTTAACAGAGGGTGATACATTTAGTCTAAAAATTTTGTGCAATAGCCTAAGTACTACCAAATGAAACTTATAATGAGATAAAAACCAAGCAAAAGATCAATTTACAAACATACACACACACGCTGTATGTACATGCTTTTGCTTATAGACAATAAAAAAGGAACTCAGTTAAAAAAACAACAATAACTGTAGTTTTGTGTTTAGCCATTCCTATAATTCCTACGGACTTGCCTATATCATTTAAACGCTTACAGTTCCCAGTGAAAATATTCTATGCGATGACTTTCAACAAGTCTCAAGAACCAACCTTTTCTTTGTTTGGAATTGATTTTCGTAAAGCATGTTTTTCACATGGCCAATTATATGTCGGTTTATCATGAGTTGGAAATCGAAAACCCAGTTCATTTTCATTTTTTTTGCCAAAAAATTACACAACATTAAACATTGTATATAAGGAAGCACTAAGCAACTAAAAATTTAAAATTAAAATTGAAAAATGGTTTTAAGGCTGGCCAAGAGAAAAAAAACGCCTTCTTATAAAGAAATTACGATTTTTCCTTAAATCTTCACTAGAAACAAAAAATTAAAGAAATATTTAATCTTTTACTAACTGTCTTAGGATAAATGATGAAATTCAAACATAACGCTAAGGTCATTGGTAAATTTGCCGAATAAAATATAAAGACAAAATTATAGCACGAACTGGCCAATCCTTTAAATTTTGCTGACATCTATTTTGGTCAAGGGCATGACAAATGTACCTTTTGTGCCATCCAAAAATTTAAAAGGATTGAAAATTAAAGTAAGAAAAATGTTTAAATAAAGTCAACAAATAAGAAAATTAGTACAACAATAGTACAAACATTTTAAAGTAAAACTCAATTTAATTAAAAAAATATTGAAAATAAAAATAATTAAAGCAGCATACAAAATTTCTGGAAAATTAAAAAAAAAATATGTATGTACAAAAATGTTAAAAGAAATTTGTTATTTTTTTATATCCCTTCCTGTACCATCAATTTATCTAAAAGGGGGTGGCGGAGCGCACCGGGTTTGCTAGTACATAATAAAATTGAAATTGACGCAAATGGAGTTTAACAAATTTGCTTCAACAGGAAACAATAAACTATTAATTTAATCAATATCTTTTTTGCCTTTAATGTAATTATGTTTTATTAAAATGAGTTAAACGTTTTTGTTAAAAAAAAACCGCTAAAAGCTAGTTTTTCAATTGTGTGCTTCATTTAGGATTCCCACCGTATAAAGTCGTAAATTTGAGAAAAAGCAATGCTTTTTGAAAGTCAAATGAAAACCCAAAATATTTATCTGGATTTTCAGCTGTTTTTTTCTGATCTTCTTGCAGGCACTTTCTGGCATTTCTGCCGATCTTATATGTAAATCATGTTGAAGGTTTAATTGCTATTTTTCACCTTCACCCTCACAGGCTTGAATCTGTAATTTTAAAAAATTCGAATTTTTGATGAAAGTTCAAATTAAAGTAATTTTTGAAAATTTCCCTGTTTATCTACTTGTTAAAATGTTGTTAATTATTTTTACACTTCTCAAGATAGAGATTGCCAATTTTCCTAATATTTGGATATGGACTTAAATATTTTCTATGGGGATTAAGACACCTTGTGTAATGGCTACTAAAATCAGGGAAGCTTTGAATGTGCTCTTTGACCGCAACTTTAGTAGCTTCTTCAGTTTTTCTTCTGGAATTTTTGGATTTTACACGCAAATCTTCTTCCGTTACATCCTTTTTTAAAAAATAACGAGCCAGACGTCTTTTTGAGATGTTGAAAGTATCCAGAAAGAATGTTTTACAAACTCACACATTTACATTTTCATGTGACAAATAATATTTAAATTGGCATTGCCCTTGTTTTGATTTAGAGTTCCTTGGTTTTCTCTTTTTGAATATTTCTCGTTTAACTTTGCTATGTAAATACAAATTTTGCTTCGTAAAGTTTGCTAACTTTCAAAATTTATCAAAGACAAGTTGTCGATTAAAATAACTTATTTTTTCTTTGCAATTTTGTTAACAACAAGGTTTTATTGCAATTCGTTTGGTAAAAATAATTTTAAAGTTTGCGCATAAAAAGCCACCTAATTCCATAACTAAATTAAGTATGTTTTATATGATTCGCTGTCTAATAACATCGTATAAAAGTTATTTTAATAAAATAGTGCTAACTATGTACATATGTGTAATATATAAGCTGTCACTATCAGTCCAATGATCACAACTTTTTTAAAAATACTGATAATAATTAAAAATGTGACTTCCCACACACCTTTTATATGTTTCTATTTCATTCACACTAGGCCCTATAATAACCTTCCTGAGTACAGCGACTAACGCCACTTTCAAAATAAACACGTTTGTTATACCGTTAATTATGAACACTTCTCTGGAACAAATCTCAATAATTCTCAACTTATTAATTGAAAATTTTTAAAACATGAAAAGATACCGTTCAGTTGTATTTAGTGTTGCCATCAACTAAATTTTTCTGAAACAGTGACTTATGCCACTTTCAAAATAAACGGCTGATTTCCTACTTGTTTTCATTTATTTCTTCTTTTGCAGCTAACTTTGCTCCTTAACGCTTTCTAAAAACTGAATTATACAACCATCGCACATAGGAGTATTTTGCCGTTCTAGCCGGACATTACTTTGTTTTTTTTTACAATAAAGCTTCTTAAAAATTACTGAGTGCTCCTAGATTGATGAAACTTGTCAGAAACATGTATTGTAGTTATAGGCATTTAAGTATTAAAATAATAAAAAACGGGACAAGGGGAAAAAAGTTCCCCTTAGAAGAACTTATACTACCTCTGAAAAATTAAAATTGTTTTTAAGTTTTTAATACTATTGCTAGGCAAATGCAACTTTAAACGTAAGCGAAAGCTAAAAAAAATCTCCACTTGGACAGTGTCGTTCTCCCCCTTTTGGTGAGCGGCGGCATAAAGTAAAATTTGCAAAAATAATGTATAAGATAAAAATAATAAAAAACTTACGCCCAAATACTATAAACGTAAAATTTTTAAGCTTTTATGGGTAGGGGCAGAAATTCCCCCAAACCCCACCCCCCGAAACGGCCCTGTACAAAAAATTTTTTTTTATATATTTTGCTAATTTTCACAAAAAATTTATTTTTAAGCTTGTTTGTCGCTTTTTTTGTAATTTAATGTATTAAATTTATTTGAAAATAAGTAATTTATATATAAAAATAACTTATTAACAGAAGTAACAATTAATTTAAAGTATGAAAACAAAAACTAATTTAATTGAAAAAATATCCTTTTGCACTAAGAACAGGAGTGCTACTGTTCTTCTTCGTCTGTTTCTTCAAAGACCTCTTCTAAATCTGAATTCTCTTCAAAATCAAGTACAGGGGGAAGCAATAAAGAAACAAATTAATTTAAATTTACCTGTAATAATTTAAATTAAAAACATTAAAAACAATTAATTATCACAACGTTTTATGATCAACAAGATGAGAAAAAAACAAAAAAAGTGAAATTTTCAAAAATTCGACAAAAAAAAAATGGTGCAAAAACGTGCAACGTTTTCTTTTTTCGTCTAAAAGTAGAGATTTCAGGTTTTATTGTGATAAAAAAGATTTTTAGGATAATAACTGCCATCACTTTCAAAAACCTTTTGATTTTTTTTTTATACCCTTCACATAGTGATAGGGTATATATCACTTTGTCATTCCGTTTGTAATTTCTTTATTATTTATTTGCGATACAGACCAGTTAATGGTGTCAAACTATTAGAAATATCCTGGAGACAATCGCTATTTAAAATCAGCAAAATCAGTTCACTATTGACCGAGATATAACCGAAAACCCAGAGAAACCTATTTTTTTTAGGACAAAATCCGTGCATATATCCCTATATATCTCAGTAAGTATAGTCACTCTTGCCACAAAACTTGGCACGGATACTCCTAAAGAAGGGACCTAAATAATGAAAAAAGTTTTTTCAAAAAGGACCAGGGGAAGGGGTATTTTTCCTACAATTGCACAAATTTGGTGAAATATTTTATGCGCTATATCTCGGAAACTATAACAGCTATCGACATAAAATGTTCTACAAAAAGTGATTGTACGCAAAGATCTACACTTTAAAGAAAAAATTTTTTGAGTGGGGGCAAAAAATGGGGTAGCTCCCATACAAATCGACAATTGTTATAAAATATTCGATACGCTATATCTCGGAAACTATAACAGCTATCGACATAAAATGTTCTACAAAAAGTGATTGTACGCAAAGATCTACACTTTAAAGAAAAAATTTTTTGAGTGGGGGCAAAAAATGGGGTAGCTCCCATACAAATCGACAATTGTTATAAAATATTCGATACGCTATATCTCGGAAGCTATAACAGATATCGAAATCAAATGTTCTACAAAGAGTAATTGGGCAATAAGGCCTACGCTTTAAAGAAAAATTTTTTTGAGTGGGGGCAAAAAAAGGGGTAGCTCCCATACAAATCAACAATTATTATAAAATATTCGATACGCTATATCTCGGAAGCTATAACAGATATCGAAATCAAATGTTCTACAAAAAGTAATTGGGCAATAAGGCCTACGCTTTAAAGAAAAATTTTTTTGAGTGGGGGCAAAAAAAAGGGGTAGCTCCCATACAAATTAACGATTATTATAAAATATTCGATACGCTATATCTCGGAAGCTATAACAGATATCGACTTAAAATGTTCTACAAAAAGTAATTATGCGCAAAGACCTACACTTTAAAGCAAAAACTTTTTTAATGGGGGCAAAAAAAGGGGTAGCTCCCATACAAATCAACAATTATTATAAAATATTCGATACGCTATATCTCGGAAGCTATAACAGATATCGAAATCAAATGTTCTACAAAGAGTAATTGGGCAATAAGGCCTACGCTTTAAAGAAAAATTTTTTTGAGTGGGGGCAAAAAAAAGGGGTAGCTCCCATACAAATCAACAATTATTATAAAATATTCGATACGCTATATCTCGGAAGCTATAACAGATATCGAAATCAAATGTTCTACAAAAAGTAATTGGGCAATAAGGCCTACGCTTTAAAGAAAAATTTTTTTGAGTGGGGGCAAAAAAAAGGGGTAGCTCCCATACAAATCAACAATTTTTATAAAATATTCGATACGCTATATCTCGGAAGCTATAACAGATATCGAAATCAAATGTTCTACAAAGAGTAATTGGGCAATAAGGCCTACGCTTTAAAGAAAAATTTTTTTGAGTGGGGGCAAAAAAAAGGGGTAGCTCCCATACAAATCAACAATTATTATAAAATATTCGATACGCTATATCTCGGAAGCTATAACAGATATCGAAATCAAATGTTCTACAAAGAGTAATTGGGCAATAAGGCCTACGCTTTAAAGAAAAATTTTTTTCAGTGGGGGCAAAAAAAAGGGGTAGCTCCCATACAAATCAACAATTATTATAAAATATTCGATACGCTATATCTCGGAAGCTATAACAGATATCGAAATCAAATGTTCTACAAAAAGTAATTGGGCAATAAGGCCTACGCTTTAAAGAAAAATTTTTTTGAGTGGGGGCAAAAAAAAGGGGTAGCTCCCATACAAATCAACAATTTTTATAAAATATTCGATACGCTATATCTCGGAAGCTATAACAGATATCGAAATCAAATGTTCTACAAAAAGTAATTATGCGCAAAGACCTACACTTTAAAGCAAAAACTTTTTTAATGGGGGCAAAAAAAGGGGTAGCTCCCATACAAATCAACAATTATTATAAAATATTCGATACGCTATATCTCGGAAGCTATAACAGATATCGAAATCAAATGTTCTACAAAAAGTAATTGGGCAATAAGGCCTACGCTTTAAAGAAAAATTTTTTTCAGTGGGGGCAAAAAAAGGGGTAGCTCCCATACAAATTAACGATTTTTATGAAATTTTCGATACTCTACTTCTGGAAAACTATTACAGCTATCGACTTCGAATATTCTACAAAAAGTAATAATCAAATAATTCATACATTTTGGTGAAAAAGTTGGAGAAGAGCAGGGGGACTAGAACATTTAACAAGTTTTATTAACCTCTAAATATGAATAATGTCGAAAACTTTTAAAACTCTCGACTTTAAATCTTCTTCATCTATTTCTATTATTCATAGGAACGTTAAAATTTTGTTATTTTTTGTATGGGCTTTAAAAAAACTCGCACAAGGTTTTTTATTATATTATTTGCAGTACAAAATAACTCGGCTGGGTATATTTAAAGACCAATGTAAAGGGTATGTAAGATTCGGCACAGCCGAATATAGCGCTCTTACTTGTTATACCCTTCACATAGTGATAAGGGTATATATCACTTTGTCATTCCGTTTGTAATTTCTTTATTATTCATTTGCGACCCCATAAAGTATATATATTCTGGATCCTTATAGATAGGGAAGCCGATTTAGCGATGTCCGTCTGTCCGTCTGTCCGTCTGTTGAAATCAAGTTTCCGGAGTCAAATAAAAAGATACAGACCAGTTAATGGTGTCAAACGATCACAAATATCCCGCTAACAATCGCTATTTAAAATCAGCAAAATCGGTTCACTATTGACCGAGATATAAGCGAAAACCCAGAGTAACCCATTTTTTTTAGGACAAAATCCGTGCATATATCCCTATATATCTCAGTAAGTATAGTCACTCTTGCCACAAAACTTGGCACGGATACTCCTAGAGAAGGGACCTAAATAATGGAAAAAGTTTTTTCAGATAGGACCAGGGGAAGTGGTATTTTTCCTACAATTGCACAAGTTTGGTGAAATATTTTATGCGCTATATCTCGGAAACTATAACAGCTATCGACATAAAATGTTTTACAAAAAGTGATTGTACGTAAAGACCTACACTTTAAAGAAAAAATTTTTTGAGTGGGGGCAAAAAATGGGGTAGCTCCCATACAAATCGACAATTGTTATAAAATATTCGATACGCTATATCTCGGAAACTATAACAGCTATCGACATAAAATGTTCTACAAAAAGTGATTGTACGCAAAGATCTACACTTTAAAGAAAAAATTTTTTGAGTGGGGGCAAAAAATGGGGTAGCTCCCATACAAATCGACAATTGTTATAAAATATTCGATACGCTATATCTCGGAAACTGTAACAGCTATCGACATCAAATGTTCTACAAAAAGTGATTGTACGCAAAGATCTACATTTTAAAGAAAAAATTTTTTGAGTGGGGGCAAAAAATGGGGTAGCTCCCATACAAATCTACAATTGTTATAAAATATTCGATACGCTATATCTCGGAAACTGTAACAGCTATCGACATCAAATGTTCTACAAAAAGTGATTGTACGCAAAGATCTACACTTCAAAGAAAAAGTTTTTTGAGTGGGGGCAAAAAAAGGGGTAGCTCCCATACAAATCGACAATTATTATAAAATATTCGATACGCTATATCTCGGAAACTGTAACAGCTATCGACATAAAATGTTCTACAAAAAGTAATTGTACGCAAAGATCTACATTTTAAAGAAAAAATTTTTTGAGTGGGGGCAAAAAATGGGGTAGCTCCCATACAAATCGACAATTGTTATAAAATGTTCTACAAAAAGTGATTGTACGCAAAGATCTACATTTTAAAGAAAAAATTTTTAGAGTGGGGGCAAAAAATGGGGTAGCTCCCATACAAATCAACAATTATTATAAAATATTCGATACGCTATATCTCGGAAACTTTAACAGCTATCGACATAAAATGTTCTACAAAAAGTGATTGTACGCAAAGATCTACACTTCAAAGAAAAAATTTTTAGAGTGGGGGCAAAAAATGGGGTAGCTCCCATACAAATCGACAATTGTTATAAAATATTCGATACGCTATATCTCGGAAACTTTAACAGCTATCGACATAAAATGTTCTACAAAAAGTGATTGTACGCAAAGATCTACACTTTTAAGAAAAAAATTTTTTGTGGGGGCAAAAAATGGGGTAGCTCCCATACAAAGCGACAATTGTTATAAAATATTTGATACGCTATATCTCGGAAACTATAACAGCTATCGACATCAAATGTTCTACAAAAAGTGATTGTACGCAAAGATCTACACTTCAAAGAAAAAATTTTTAGAGTGGGGGCAAAAAAAGGGGTAGCTCCCATACAAATCAACAATTATTATAAAATATTCGATACGCTATATCTCGGAAACTTTAACAGCTATCGACATAAAATGTTCTACAAAAAGTGATTGTACGCAAAGATCTACACTTTTAAGAAAAAAATTTTTTGTGGGGGCAAAAAATGGGGTAGCTCCCATACAAAGCGACAATTGTTATAAAATATTCGATACGCTATATCTCGGAAACTATAACAGCTATCGACATAAAATGTTCTACAAAAAGTGATTGTACGCAAAGATCTACACTTTTAAGAAAAAAATTTTTTGTGGGGGCAAAAAATGGGGTAGCTCCCATACAAAGCGACAATTGTTATAAAATATTCGATACGCTATATCTCGGAAACTTTAACAGCTATCGACATAAAATGTTCTACAAAAAGTGATTGTACGCAAAGATCTACACTTTTAAGAAAAAAATTTTTTGTGGGGGCAAAAAATGGGGTAGCTCCCATACAAAGCGACAATTGTTATAAAATATTCGATACGCTATATCTCGGAAACTATAACAGCTATCGACATAAAATGTTCTACAAAAAGTGATTGTACGCAAAGATCTACACTTTTAAGAAAAAAATTTTTTGTGGGGGCAAAAAATGGGGTAGCTCCCATACAAATCGACAATTGTTATAAAATATTCGATACGCTATATCTCGGAAACTTTAACAGCTATCGACATAAAATGTTCTACAAAAAGTGATTGTACGCAAAGATCTACACTTTTAAGAAAAAAATTTTTTGTGGGGGCAAAAAATGGGGTAGCTCCCATACAAAGCGACAATTGTTATAAAATATTCGATACGCTATATCTCGGAAACTATAACAGCTATCGACATAAAATGTTCTACAAAAAGTGATTGTACGCAAAGATCTACACTTTTAAGAAAAAAATTTTTTGTGGGGGCAAAAAATGGGGTAGCTCCCATACAAATCAACAATTATTATAAAATATTCGATACGCTATATCTCGGAAACTTTAACAGCTATCGACATAAAATGTTCTACAAAAAGTGATTGTACGCAAAGATCTACATTTTAAAGAAAAAATTTTTAGAGTGGGGGCAAAAAATGGGGTAGCTCCCATACAAATCGACAATTGTTATAAAATATTCGATACGCTATATCTCGGAAACTTTAACAGCTATCGACATAAAATGTTCTACAAAAAGTGATTGTACGCAAAGATCTACACTTTTAAGAAAAAAATTTTTTGTGGGGGCAAAAAATGGGGTAGCTCCCATACAAAGCGACAATTGTTATAAAATATTTGATACGCTATATCTCGGAAACTATAACAGCTATCGACATCAAATGTTCTACAAAAAGTGATTGTACGCAAAGATCTACACTTCAAAGAAAAAATTTTTTGAGTGGGGGCAAAAAAAGGGGTAGCTCCCATACAAATCGACAATTATTATAAAATATTCGATACGCTATATCTCGGAAACTATAACAGCTATCGACATAAAATGTTCTACAAAAAGTGATTGTACGCAAAGATCTACACTTCAAAGAAAAAATTTTTGAGTGGGGGCAAAAAATGGGGTAGCTCCCATACAAATCGACAATTATTATAAAATATTCGATACGCTATATCTCGGAAACTGTAACAGCTATCGACATAAAATGTTCTACAAAAAGTGATTGTACGCAAAGATCTACACTTTTAAGAAAAAAATTTTTGAGTGGGGGCAAAAAATGGGGTAGCTCCCATACAAATCGACAATTATTATAAAATATTCGATACGCTATATCTCGGAAACTGTAACAGCTATCGACATAAAATGTTCTACAAAAAGTAATTGTACGCAAAGATCTACATTTTAAAGAAAAAAATTTTTTGAGTGGGGGCAAAAAATGGGGTAGCTCCCATACAAATCTACAATTGTTATAAAATATTCGATACGCTATATCTCGGAAACTATAACAGCTATCGACATCAAATGTTCTACAAAAAGTGATTGTACGCAAAGATCTACACTTCAAAGAAAAAATTTTTGAGTGGGGGCAAAAAATGGGGTAGCTCCCATACAAATCGACAATTGTTATAAAATATTCGATACGCTATATCTCGGAAACTTTAACAGCTATCGACATAAAATGTTCTACAAAAAGTGATTGTACGCAAAGATCTACACTTTTAAGAAAAAAATTTTTGAGTGGGGGCAAAAAATGGGGTAGCTCCCATACAAATCAACAATTATTATAAAATATTCGATACGCTATATCTCGGAAACTGTAACAGCTATCGACATAAAATGTTCTACAAAAAGTAATTGGGCGAGAATGCCTACGCTTTAAAGAAAAAATTTTTGGAGTGGGGGCAAAAAAAGGGGTAGCTCCCATACAAATCGACAATTATTATAAAATATTCGATAAGCTATATCTCGGAAACTATAACAGATATCAAAATAAAATGTTCTACAAAAAGTAATTGGGCGAGAATGCCTACGCTTTAAAGAAAAATTTTTTGAGTGGGGGCAAAAAAAGGGGTAGCTCCCATACAAATCGACAATTATTATGAAATATTCGATACGCTATATCTCGGAAACTATAACAGATATCGAAATGAAATGTTCTACAAAAAGTAATTGGGCAAGAATGCCTACGCTTTAAAGAAAAATTTTTTCGGATGGGGGGTGAAGAAGGGGTAGCTCCCATACAAACTAACAATTTTTATAAACTTTTCGATACGCTTCTGGAAAACTATTACAGCTATCGACTTCGAATATTCTACAAAAAGTAATAATCAAATAATTTATACATTTTGGAAAAAAAGTTGGAGAAGAGCAGCGGGACTAGAACATTTAATAAGTTTTATTAACCTTTAAATATGGATAATGTCGAAAACTTTTAAAACTTTCGACCTCAAATCTTCTTCATCTATGTATTTCTATTATTCATACGAACGTTAAAATTTTGTAAAGTTTTCTAAGGACAATTTTATTTTCTAAGGACTTTAACACTCGCACAAGGTTTTTTATTATATTATTTGCAGTACAAAATTACTCGGCTGGGTATATTTAAAGACCAATGTGAAGGGTATATAAGATTCGGCACAGCCGAATATAGCGCTCTTACTTGTTTTAAGTCATCATGATAAAAACATAGGATATAATAGGCCGGATTATCTGTCGATACAACAGAAGACATATCTTTCTCTCGAGCCCTACCCTACGCTTTAATATACCCTGATACGCACAGAAAAATCTCTTCGGCCTCTCAAACCGATTGTCAATATGAAGATAAATTTAAAATTCTTATGAAAAGTCACCCCTAAGTACTTCATCCTGTCAGAAATACTTATCACCTCATTTCCTACCATCAAGGAAGGTATATATCTTCTGCAGTTAGGGTAAATAAATTTACGTCTCCCTTTAACCATCATGGCGACGGTCTTCTGCAAGTTCAGATTAAGTCCCCATTTACAAAAGTAGTCCCTTAGCGTACATAAATACTCATTAAGTTTATTATTGACAATGGTGGCCCTAGCACCAGAAGCGGCAATTAGAATGTCATCCGCATAAATTAAAATCAAAATACCATCTGGAGGTTGTAATATGTCAGCCACAATAATATTGTAGAGAACAGGGCCGAGAAGTGAGCCCTGTGATACACCAGCCGAAATAGATATTTCGTCCGATAACACGTTCCCTAACCGAACCATGGAAGACCGATCACTAAGAAAGCTGTTCACCATACGACAGATGTTTAACCCAAATCCCCTGTCCATAAGCTTATAAACTATGCCATCCTGCCAAACTGTATCAAAGACCTTTGCAAAGTATAAGCTCACGGAAATCCTCGGGCATCTCTTGCTGAGACCTCTCGTAGCAAAGTCCGAAAAAATCATCAATGCATTGGAAGTGGATAGTTTATTCCTAAAACCAAACTGAAAGTCCCTTAAACGTCAAGAATCCTGTCATTAATCTCTGCTAGAATAAAATATTTCATCAATTTTTCAAATGCAGACAGTAAAGAAATCGGTCCATAATTTCGACTCTGGTCAGGGTCAGATACAGGCTTAGGAATCGGTATTACAAGACTTTTTTTCCATGATCAAGGAAAGTAACCTATATTCAGGCAATGGTTAATCCAAACTGATAAGAGTTCCCATGCAAGGCTATCTGTTTTCCCTAGTACAAAATCGGGTATTTCATCCACACCACATGACCGTTTATTGGATCTCCTACATAATGCATTTTGGGGGTTTTTTTTTAAATCGGTGAATGTGAAGTTTTTATTCATTTCAAAATTCCATGTTTACGGCGGCAATACGAAGGGTTCTTGAAATTTTGAGAAGCGCATAGAAGGCAGAATTCATTCGGTTCAATAGAAGTTACACTTATTTTTTAGTTTTAACTGTCTTTTTCAAGACAAATAAATAAATATTTATTTCTCGTTTGGTTTTCGTTTTTAAAAAGATTTTATATGGTTTCTGTTGGATAATTTTAATTATTTTTTTGTTTGAAAGAGATTGAAAACTTATGTAAATTAGTTTTGTTTTGCCTTTTGTAGTTGTTATGTTTAACGAATTTCTATTTGCAGCATCTTAGAAAAATGGGTATAGGTATGTATGCATATTTGCCTATGTTCATGAAAATATTTATGCATATTTCTAAATATACATTAATAGTTTTTGTTTCAATCCATTTCAAAAGAGATATAATATTGTTTTTGTGTAACACTACAATGGAACCTGTCCTGTATGAAGAGAGCTCTGTTCACCGTCCGCAAATCTAGCGAGTTATTTGTTTTATTTTATGTTTTGGATTACGAATCAAGCAATATATGCATATATGCGAATAAAGATATATAATTTTTAATAATAAATTCAAATTATTCCTTATAAATTATATAAAAGGTAAATATATAAAAATTAATCCAGTCTTTTAGTCTATATTAAATGTTTCAAATTTTTTCATTTGTTATATCCATCACATAGTGATAAGGATATATATCAATTTGTCATTCCATTTGAAATTTCTTTATTATCAATTTGCGACCCCATAAGGTCTATATAGTCTGGATCCCTTTAGAGATGGAGGTCGATATAGCCATGTCCGTCTGTTGAAATCAAGTTTCCGGAGTCAAATAATGTGGTACAGACCAGTTATTGTTGTCAAACTACTAAAAATATCCTACAATCTGGAGAAAAAATTTTTTGGGTTGAGGCAGGGAAAGGGGTAGCCCCTTTACAAATTAACATTTTTTATGAAATTTTCGATACGATACATATCGGAAACTATAGCAGCTATCGACTTCAAATGTCCTACAAAAAGTAATTGGGCAATAGGGCCTAAACTTTGGAGGGTAGGGGCAGGGAAATGGGTAGCTCCCATAAAAACTAACAATTTTTATGTAATTTTCGAAATGATATATCTCGGAAACTATAAAAGCTGTCGACTTTAAATATTATACAAAACGTAATTGGACTATAAGGCGTACACTTTGGATTTTTTTTTTTTTTTTTGGTAGGGGCAGGTGAAGGGGTAGCTCCCGTACAAATGAACAATTTTTATGAAATTTTCGATACACTACATCTAGGACACTATAATTGCTATCGACAAAAGATGTTCTACAAACATTAGTTTCGCTTCGAATCGAATTCGGCTCACATTTTAGAAAAAAATTATTTGGATTGAAGCAGAAGAAGAGAGCCTCCTATATAAATTAACAATTTTTATAAAATTTCTGATACGCTGTATCTGGAAAATTGTAACTGCTATCGACTTCGAATGTTCCACAAAAAGAAATGATAATTCATACATTTGGAAAAAAAAATAAATGGAGAGGTGCAGGGGGACTAGAACATTCCATAAAAATTAATAACTTTAATTAAACTTTTAATACGAATAATATCGAAAACTTTTAAAACTCCCGACCTTGAACCTTCTTTATCAATTTTTATTATTCATAAGACCGTTTAAATTTTTTAAAGTTTTCTATTTTGATACTAGGATTGCTATCAACTTCAAACCCGCACAAACTATTTTTATTTTTTTATTTGCAGTACAAAATAACTCGCCTAGAAAATATGGCTGGGTATATAAAAAGACCAATTTGAAGGGTATATAAGATTCGGCACAGCCAAATATAGCGCTCTTACTTGCTGTATTTTCTTGATTTTTTTTCAAGTTATGTCTATGATTTTCTTTGAAATTTGGTAATATTGATTTGAATGAAAGAGAAATAAATCTGATGTTGTTGTCTGTTCACTTTTCCTAATTAAAATTTGGCAGGAAGTTCATTAAATGGGGTAGAGAGTACTTAGAAACTAATATTTGTTGGGAATTTTAACAGGTCGTTTTGAGTGTGCATTGATAGGGAGGAAATTGTAGAGTTTAACAACCGCTCGCTGGTTATCTCAACCAAAGGAAGAAGGAAAGTGTAGTTTTATTTTTTCTTCTCGGTATTATTTTTTTTTGTAACTAGGCAAACGGAAAGTGCAGACAGATGAGCTACAGCTGGTGCACCAGAACACCGAACCGTCTGTTTTAGCACCTCACCTTTAAGAGGCCTTATAATATGTAAAAACAGTTTAAGCGTATGAAAAATAACAACTAAGAGCGCTATGTTCGGCTGTGCCGAATCTTAGATACCCTTTACATTGGACTTTTGAAACACCGAACCCTTTTTTTATTTTGATCCGTTTTTTTAATTTTGAAATTTTTATAATTTTTAAATAGGGCTCGGTGTCATATAATAACCATCTTAGGGTGATTAGGGCAACTCTAGGGGTTTTAGCTCTAATGTTTAAAAATTTTGTATGGCAGTCCTCTCATGTTCTAGAAATATGTTTGGGAGGAAAAATAAATGGTGGTTTGTAATGCATTTTATTCTTTTAGGGCGACTCCTGGGAAATTTTAGGGGTTTGTACCTTATTTTATTTTAAATTATGTATGACAACCCCCTTGGGGCGTGGAGAGAGGGGGTAAGTATGTTCAAGAAATATGTTTAAGAGGAGAAATCAAAGGGGGTTTAGTCATACACTTTATTTCTCTAAGGCCGACTCTGAGGAAATTGTGGGCATTTTTACATAATTTTTGCTATATTTGTATGACAACCCCTTTGGGTGATGGTGATATGGCGCAAAAACGTTTCAGGAATATGTTTGGGAGGGAAAACTAATAGGGGTCTGCCATACATGTTATTTGAATATCAAATATTCAAAAAATTTTGTTAAATAAAAAATATTTCATAATAATTTTATTTATTTATAGTTGAACTACATATTTGTTTTTAAGAGAATTTTAATTTCCAATTAGGCCCAAGTTCGATTCTAACTTAATTCTCATTATTCTGTAAATGAAGAAATAAATATTTTAGTTTTTACTCTATTAGCGTTAGCTAAGAAAGGAAATTTTTATTTAAAAAACGTGTTTCTTTACCGATACTAGTCGAATAGAATGCATTTTGATTCAGTTAGTTTTAAATGAAAAAAACCTCGTGCCGAGTTACCACGCCACAATATGTGAGTGGGTTACACGGCTGATGTTTACAACCAAATATAATAACTAACAACCGAACAAAGAGTACTTATGTATGATGAAAATTGTAGCTGTTTTTCGAAAATGAATTCTACTCGACTAGTGGTTGTTAAGTGTTTGAACACAAGTGCTTAAGTCTACCTCCTAGTGGTATCAACCGGCAACTTTTGGAATAGTTACCGAAAGGCTAACAGACATGGCCAAGAGAAAAAAATCTGTCTTGGGCTAAATGTGATCAGTGATTCACTGGTCTGGCTTAAGGCAGGTTGTCCTTGTTGCGCTGTGCCATGTACATCGCCGTCTAGTGGCACAGCAATACAGGGTTTAAAGAGTACCAATACCTTATCTGTGTAAAATAGAAATTGGTAGGAATGAAACGGAGGTAGATTTTCGAGGCTGACCAGAGTTCTATCTGGTACCACGGGAATCAGTTGGCCCCATGTGCTTACCAAGTGCATGAACTGATTGATGATGAGGTCTCCTCCGGGAGTTCACGTGGTGGCTGTGAGTTAAAAAAGATGTTTTTAGGTTGAATATTAATGTTTTAATGAATTGAAGTTTTTTAATTTTTTCAAATACAAAAATCATATATACATTAAAAATATTGTTTACTACAAAAATTTATTATACAAAGTATTTACAGTAAAACAAATAACATTATTATTAACACTGTGGTTATCCCCAAGCGGGGCAACTGTAGAACGAAAGATCGTATACTGGGGTCCGTCCTGTACGGGCCCCAGAGTGACCGTGTAAGCGGTCTGATATGAACTTAAGGTTCAACAAGAAAAAGTTTCTGGTTTTGGCGGATCTACCCAGGCACATGAGCAACTGTGGAAGTAGGCTATTAGCTGAAAAGGTGTAAGTGTGTTTGGAAATAGGTGAATAGGGAAACTGGCTACGGCTGGGGACCCTAGGATCTAAAATAAGATCCCGTCAAAGTAGTAGCAAATAAATGAGAAGGCCGGCATGGCACTTCGAAGCATGTGCGTGATTCGGTCCTGACTGGCGGTGAGAAGATTATGGAGCATTGATGTCGGATATATTTGATCCTTATTGGAGTGAGTAAAGAATGGATCCTTTTAACAGAGCTAGGGGTTGCATTCGTGTTGGGTGCGGCTGAGAATCATAATCTTTCTTGCTTAAGGTTGGGTGCTGTTTCACAAGTGTGTGGAGAGGTGTCTTGTCGGCGCGGATCTGTTTTGATGATAAAGAAGCGAGATCAAAACTAGAAACGCAATTCGGGTTTAGATAGCCCAACTCCTCACCAAGGGGTCTGTTGTGGCTACACAGAGTCATAACAGAGAATTGGTACCTGGGTGGTTTAGCCGAGCCATTCTGGGGGCGTTGGTGGACGCTTTGTATTCACCAGTGTTGAGAGCAACGTGGGTATGCCTACCGGCCGGTACCACGTAAAACCCTTAACGTCTACTCGACTAGTATCGACATTATTCGTATTAAACGTTTGTTGTTGTTTTTTTGTATGGGTGGTTTCCCTCCCGCTGCTCCTAACCAACTATTTTTTTTTCTGACATATTAGAATTATTGTATCTTTATTTTAGATATAGCGTATCGAAAATTTGTAAAAACTTTTCATTTTTATTGGGTAAACCCCTCCCCCTGCTCCTATTCAAAAATGTTTTTTCCCAAAATGTAGGTCTTATTGTCCAATTACTTCTTGTAGAATATTTGTAGTCGATACCTTTTATAGTTTCCGAGATATAGCGTATCGAAAATTTCATAAAAATTGTTAATTTGTATGGGAGCTGCCCCACCCGCTGCTTCTATTCAAAATTTTTTTCCCCAGAATTTAGATCCTATTGTCCAATTACTTCTTATGGAACATTTGAAGTCGATAGCTATTATAGTTTCTCAGATTTAGCGCATGAAACACTTTACAAAATTTGTGCAATTGTAGGGGAAATACCACTTCTTCTGATCCCATCTGAAAACCATTTTCCCCTAGTTCAGGTCCCTATCTTCCAAGTATCCGTTCGAAGCTTTGTGGCAAAGTATTTTATCGGTTTCAAATTGATTGAAATATTTAAAAATTGATTTGAAGCATTCTGAATAATATAAAATCTAATAATATTTTACCCAAAAGCTTCGAAGTTGAATATATTTGTCTTAGACAGAATGAAAGAAAGTAATATTTAAAACTTTTTCTTTTGAATAAACAAATGTAAAACTCATTTCAAAAACACAACTTGAATTATAGAAAAATTATTTTTTTTTGTAAATATTTTGAGGAAAAACATTCACAACTTACAGCTTTGCTACAGGCATTTGTAACGCATTTATTTTATAGCCCTTTGAATAACTTACTAATACATACGTAATAATTATATTTTGTTTATAAAAATAACAAAAACATTTTTTTTCGTCTTGATATGTATATATGTAAGTATGTTGTATATAATTTAGCTGCTAGTTGGTACGTATTAAGTTAATGGTAAATAGAATAAACAAAAACAAAAACCAAATATTTATTTTGAAAAAATGTGTTTAAGCTGTTTGTTAATAATTAATGTACATATTATGTACTTGTTGTGTAGTTAAAAGTTAATACAAATAAGTTTGAGGGAGGGAAAAAACTTAAAAATTATAGAGAAATGGAGAAGGGCAATACAAAGTGGAGCGCCATCTACATACAAACTTAAGATCTTTGGATTGACAATTTCTTTAATTGAGAAATTTCATTTGTTTTAAATTTTATTCAACTAAGAATTAAATCGTAATTAACTCTTTTAAAGGTTAAATCAATAGATTTGCTGTGATGCACATCAAATAGTGGATGTATTCTGTAACGCGGCACGTTGGGTTGAAATGGTTCGAAAGTGACGGTTAATTGAATTTTTAAAATTAAGTTTTTGTATTATTATTTGGTATCGGATAAAATAAGATAAAATTCAACATCACTATGTAAATTTCCAAGCATCTCTCTTGTCAGCTGACTCCGTAGTGACGTGTCAAAGTACAAAATATTTTGCAATTTTTTTAAAAAGCAAAAAAAGTAGAATTTTCCATTAAACTAGTCCGTAATTTCCAAATTTAACGTTAAGAAAGTGTTATTTTAAGAATGGAACCTTCAACCTTAGGTACTGAAGTGTACAAAAATGATGTAGTATTTTTGAAAATATGTCTGAAAATATTTTTGACGATTTTTTTAAAAAAGGTCCAAAATGGGCCTATTTTTGGTGTTTCGTGAACCATAACTTCTAAGTTAGTTAGGGTTGGGTTTTGAATCTTATATTTTCTAAAAGTATGAAATCTTAGCTTGATATTACAAAAAAGAAAATCTGCAGTTTAGTTGCTCCATTTTTAGCTATTAACATTTTTCTGTTTGAAGTCTGGTTTTTCAAAGTCATGTATTTAACAAAACTAACGTGCGTTCAATGATTACTATTGTGGTTGTTGTTGTCGGAGATAGGAGCGTGAACAAGTTTCAGTCATCTTTATTCACGAGAGTGTTAAAATGGTTTTCTATGACTTCTACAATACATAAATTTTTAATTCATGGTCCCGAAATCGATTGGAGAACTTTCAGAAGAAGCTCAGGAAGCCAGAAATAAGGATTTTAAAAATTATAGTAAACATTTTGCTCGCAAATGCAGCCGAGAAAAGTCGCATGAAGATTTTTTTCTTAATTCAGATCCATTCATATCTAGTATTAATAAACAAAATGAGCGGAAAGAAAAGCAAAAATTATCAAATTCCCAACTAATGCTTTTGCTATCGCCTATTATTTTTGCAAGAAATACATGAAAGTGAGAGTTATGATAGCAAAGATTATGATGATGAAGGTGAGGATGAACATAATATGGTTTCTTTTTAAATGTATGACAATTATTGATAAACAAAAAAAAATTTATAAAAATTTATTTCGTTACTCTTTTAAAAAAGTTGTAAAATTCTCGAAATCCTTTAAAACCCAAATTCAGACTTTTAATTAAACTTATATTCATATTTATGCAAAATATATATTTATTTTTGTATTTTTTAGAAAGAAGACAATATAAGCTTTTGTTTGCTTCTCATTTTTTAAAGAAATCACTTTCCATTTAAAAATTACGGCAAAAATTATGAAGCAAACTTTAATTTTCCGAAAAATAAAAATGTCTATAAAATCTTAAAAAATTTTTTTTTCCGAGTATCTTTTTTCAGAATATGCATTTTTATGCATATTTTACGATTTGAAAAAAAAAATTTCAAAAAAATTTAAATTACGGCTTCCATGAATTAATCGACACTTTCGGTGTCATCGAACCCACTGTGCGCGGATTGCTTTGTATTAGGAAATTTCAAAGCTAAAGGTTTTGATAACACCTTCTGCTTTCAAATTTATGTCTATCCCTATATACGTATGTATATTTTAAAATCAAAGTTAAAATTTTTTTTGTCACGCAATCACGCCTAAGCGGTTGCACCCATTTTCATGAAATTTTAAATTTTGCCACGCCCACAACACTTAATACCTAACTGTACTTTTACTGCAAAAATTTGACTTTTTGTACTGATACTTTTGGTACACCGATTCTTTTAAGAATTTGTACACGTATGCATATATTTCTGGGTCGAAATCAGTAGGCTCTTTAGTTTCTATAGCCTTAAAATCTCCTTAAATTTTGGCGATAGAACTAAAACCATGTTCTGAGTCGATTGAAGCATGTCCGTTCGTCCGTCTGGGTGTCTATGTATTCTATAGAACAGGTCACAGTTCGATATTTTATACAAAAACTAAGTTTTCGAAAGAAGTTTTAATTAACTCAAAACTAGATTTTAGAGGTAAAAATAATTTTAGTAAAATTTTTGTTGCCAGAAAAGCACTTAATTATCTAGTTTTTCTCTGATCCAAAAAATTTTTTGAGTTAAACTATTTTAAATATCAAATTATCTTCAGAAAGCAGTACGTTCAGTACTTTTTTTGCAAAATCAGTACATTTCAGTACACAAATTTGTAATCAGTATATCAAATAAAAAATCAGTACGAATGGTCACCCTACATATGCAATGCCTTTAACGGAAAAAATTTTTAAAACAAAAAAGGAGGCGGGACCACGCCCACTAAAACAAAAATTTTATTACAGGTTTTATCAGTAATAACGACTTCTAAAGTAAACATTTTGATGGCAAAAAGGGGGCGGTGCCACGCCCACAAACATTAAACTTTTTATACTGGTACTTTTACTCCGCACCAAATATTTTGAAACTTTGCAGGCATATATATACAAGGCCTCTAATTCCGAAATTTTTCAGCAAAAAATTGGGAGGGGCCAAGCCCATAAAAATCAAACTCTTTACAACGGTTCTTCTACTGTTCCGATTTTTATAAAGCTCAAAAAATTTTCCGATAATGTTTATATTCGGTACAATAGTGGGTGGCATTAAGATAAACAAATGTGCACAGTAATGTAAAGATATAAAAATATTCGAGTCAGTTATAGCTCAAAATGCTTAATTCGGTAGGATACCTATGTATATGGGGCCTATGTCTAAAAATAGGCCGATAAATATTTTGTTTAGTACAATGGTGGGTGGCATAAAGATAAACACACAAAACAAAATTTTGTAAAAATAGAGTAATATTTGATCCAGTAAAAGCACAAAACGCTTAATCCGGGAGGATATTTATAGGGGGTCTACGTAGAAAAATGCGGGTGATCATCGCCACAAACAACAGGCTTTGTTTTTATGCTAGAAAACTTATCTGTTCTAAATTTCATCGAAATATCTGCAAAAATGCGGCATGTACTTTGTTTACAAAAATCTATTAACGCCCAGACGGATGAACATGTTTTAACTGACTCAGGAAGTGATTCTGAGTAGATCCGTATAGTTAATGGTGGGCCCCAGATTTATACTTTTGGGAGTTACAAACATTTGCTTAAACGCATAATAGCCTTACCACGTATGTATGTAAGTATGTATGTGGTGAAGTATTCCAATATAAAATAACTTTGTACTTCTTTTGGAAATATAAACGGATGTATACATAAAAATTTAAACAGTATTTTAAACCTTTATTTAGCAAATTTCAATTAAATTTTATTCATAAAGGAATTTTACCTTTAAAACCCTATTTTTAACCTTGTATAAATACACAAATTTAAACATTGGTTCGACACTATGTTAAGCCCATTTTTAGAAAATTTCCAAGCCCTTTTTTGTATTTTTATTATATTTTACCCAATTTCAAACCCTAATCAAGCAAATTTTCTTACCTTGTTTTTTTGTTTTTTGTTCCGTTTTAGTTTTTATTTTGACAACTTTTACAAACTATTGGCTTTACGGCCCTTTGTTTGAACTTGGAACTGTTGGAATCAATACATCGGCATTATATGGAAAAAGTATGGATGTTTTTATCAATAAACTTTAAAACTTGCATATATTTTCATCATATTTACCATTTTTCAAAATTCAAATTAATTGTTTTAAGTAATTTTAATATTTTAACTTTTAGTGATCAAAGCAAATAAAGAAAAACTTGTTATTTTAACACTATTTCATCTTCAACAAAGTAAAATTTGAAATTTTACTCTCACCTAACATTTTGTTTTTACAGTTATCTTTTTTTTTATAAGATACATGCATGTCGTCATACACTTTTATATTTTTTAAAAACAATATTTTTCTAAAGTACGAAAAAGAAGAATGTGCATACATAGATGCGATTAATGTATGAGCTAATAACCATAGCTTTAATAGAGTTGCCAATATCAGATTTAAACAAGTAAGAGCGCTATATTCGGCTGTGCCGAATCTTTTATACCCTTCACAATGGCCTTTTAATATACCCAGGCATCTTTTCTAGCCGAGTGATTTTGTACTGCAAATATTATAATAAAAATAAATTGTGCAATCCTAGTTTTCGAAATAGAATTTTAACGCTCGTATGTATAATAGAAATGCCATGTTAAAGCTTTGAGGTCGAGAGTTTTAAAAGTTTTCGACATTATTCGTATTCAAAATTTAGTAAAAATTGTTAATTTTCATGGGATGTTCTAGTCCCCCTGCTTCTCTCTAACTATTTTTTTCCCAAAATGTATGAGTTATTTGATCATTTTTTTTTTGTAGAACATTCGAAGTCGATAGCAGTTATGGTTTCCCAAATATAACGTATAAAGAATTTGTTAAAAATTTTTCATTTATATGGGGGTTCCCCTCCCTCTGCCGCTATGCAAATAATTTGTTTCCAATTAATTTTCGTAAAACATTTGAAATCGATAGCTGTTATAGTTTTAGCGATAAAGCGTATTGATAATTCCATAAAAATTGTTCATTTTTATGGGAGCTACCCCTTCCCCTGCCCCTGCCCTTACCCAAAAAAATGTTTTTTCCCCCAATTATTTTTGTAGAGCATTGAATTCGATAGCTGTTATAGTTTCCGAGATGTGGCGTATCAAAAATTTCATAAAAATTTTTTATTTGTATGGGAGCTATCCCTTCTCTGCCCTTAGCCAAAAAGATTTTTTTACAAGGCGTAGGCCTCCATGTCCAATTATTTTTTGTAAAACATTTGAAGTCGATAGCTCTTACAGTTTCCGAGATATAGCGCATGAAATATTTCACCAAAATTTGTGCAGTTGTAGGGGAAATACCCCTACCCCTGATCCTATCTGAAAAAATAATTTCCATTATTTAGGTCCCTATTTTCAGAGTATCCGTGCCAAGTTTTGGTGCAAAAATGACTATATTTACTGAGATATGTATATAGGGAAATATGCACGGATTTTGTCCTCAAAAAATGGGTTATTTTAGGTTTTCGCTTATATCTCGGTCAGTAGTGAACCGATTTCGCTGATTTTAAATAGCGATTGTCTGCGGGATATTTTTAATAGTTTGACATTAATAAGTGGTCCCTATTGCTTTAAATGACTCCGGAAACTTGATTTCAACAGACGGACAGAAGGCTATATCGACTTCCCTATCTATAAGGATCGAGAATATATATACTTTATGGGGTCGCAAATGGATAATAAAAAATTTACAAACGGAATGACAAACTTAGATATACCCTAATCACTTATGTGAAGGGTATAAAAATACGTTTAAATAATTTTAAACTTACCATAAATTTTTGAAGATAACAGCAGGCCGGCCTGTTGCTATAGGCGGGCATACCTAAATCGCGAAATTTTAAAAGCAAAGATTCTTTCTTATTCTATAACAAATTTAACTTGTAAGTACCCAGTAAAAAATATATTTATCCAAAGAGTAATCTTGAAGCGCTCCTTTGCGAGTAATGGATTACTCCATAAAATTCCGGAACTCATTGGATTTTTAACACAGCATGTCCGCAGACACGAGTACTCCTTTTAAGCTCCTTAGGGAGTACTCTCTTTGATCTTGAAAATGACGACAGAGGAAGTAATCGTTTTTGTCTCCTAAAAGAGAAGGGAGAAATCGTTGTCTCCTAAAAGAGCATTGATCCATATGGAGTGTTAGGCGAGGCATAAACAGCAAAACAAAAAAAAATTTCGATAGCTCTCTCATTACTCCAAATGGATGAACAAGTCATTACTCTTTTATTGCTCGATTATGGATTAATCCATATATTTTTTACTGGGTATGAGGATAGAAAATGTGTGTGTGTAAGGGGTTTATACATGAATGTATGTTAGTATTTGTGTGTCTTGAAAAATTTATGTATTAGAGTTAGCCTTAATATGCGGTAGTGTGTAAGTGTGTCTGTGTTAATGAACTATTTGTTTGCTACCGGTGTAAGGAGCTGATATAACATTTTACAAATGCAAAACAAACAAATAATAGTAAAATTAGGAAAACTTTAACAAAATTAACATACCAACAACCTTAAATAAAATAATCTTTATCGCAAAAACCCGGATGTGGTATTAAATGTTGGTTCCAGAAAAGAAATATGGAAAAGGTGTGAAAAAAATTAACCACAATTTCGTTGAAAATTAAGCAAATAGTTTGTCGAGCCAGGAATCACAGATAAACTTGTAAGGTAGAACTTAAAAGCTTATGTCAGGTTGGTCCCCCCATATGTTCGGTAATGATGCTCCGACAACCGTTATGGTTTTCCTCTAATAAAAAACAGAATTGTAACAATGCGCGAAAACTTCTATATTAGAACTTACCCCAAATCCTAATCTTTTTAAAAATGATTTTTCTTTTTTTAAAATTTCAAAACATATTTTTTTTACTTAAAAAAAAAACAAGTAAAATTTTCGATTTAAATTTCAAGGTAAAAAACCCCTTTTATTAGGGCTGTCATGGAAACCGATAGCTGTCAAAATTGGATTTGAAAATGCCTTAAAGATTTTTTAGAGTTATGAATTTTAGTATCGTTTTTATACCTTTCACATAAATGATAATGGTATATATAAGTTTGTCATTCCGTTTGTAATTTCTTAAAATATCCATCTGCGACCCCATAAAGTATATGTTTTTTGTTTCTTATAGATGCAGAAATGCCGATTTAGCGATGTCCGTCTGCCCATGTTATGGTTGAAATGCACTTTCTGAATCCGATGTCGCATAGACCGGTTGATTTTTGTTAAAATAAAATAAAAAATATTTTTTGAATACTTAAGGGATACTAAAAAGCATTATAAATACCCGCTTTTCAGAACCAGGTATTTAAAAAAATTTCGGATATTGCAAAAGCAAAAAAGCCTTTTGCCTTTTGGGCAACACTGGCTAGAAGCTATTGTCCCTTATATACTAAGAATGACGCTGTTTAGTCGCGCTTACGATTGCATAGAAATTTTTTTTTATTTGTCCGAATTTTTAAATTTTCTGGCCTCGTTTTTTTAATTCCTCATCCCATTATAACCTTTTTCGGAATGCTTCTATAATTCCAAAAAAATAAATAAATGAAGTCGGTCCAGCAATTCTTAAGTGATGCGCTTAGCAACACTAAACTGTTCATTTTTATGAAAATACATATGTACATACATATGTATGAACGTATGGTTAGATTATTGTGTCACATATGCATATATTTAAATCACTTGTATGAAAAGCAAAAAAAAAAATTGAACCGGTAAATAAGAATGAGTTCATCTTGTATTAAATACATACAACAACAAAACAAAATACAGTTGTTTTAATAAATATTGACGTTTGATTTTAAACTGGTTTTTAAAGTTAAATTTTAGCAATAGATAAGAATATATTGTATGTTAATAAATAAGTTTTTTCAATAGTAAACTATTTAAAGATAAAACTATTAATATATATTAAAAATTGAATAAAAAAATGTTCTTAGGGGCCACTAAATCAAAAACAGTTACAACTCAAAATAATATTTTTTTTCCTGTCTGATTTTAAAAACATGGTTGTTAGTGTTTAACTAAATTGAGTTCAACAGAAAAAAAAATTATCTTTAAATAATTGTACGTCTGGACAAATGTCAAGATCCAAAACAAGTAAAAGCGCTATATTCGGCTGTGCCAAGTCCTATACACCCTTCACATTGGCCTTTCGAAACTCCACACTTTTTTTAATTTTTTTATTTTTTAAGTATTAAATATTTCCAATTTTTTAATAGGGTCGGTGTCATATTTTAACCCTCTTAGGGTGACTAGAGAATTTGTAGAAGTATTAACCCTAATATTTTTAAAATTTTGTATGGCCACCCCTATTAGTATGTTCTAGGAAAATGTTTGCAAAGAAAAACGACTTGGGGTCAGTCTTGCATTTGACCTTTCCACGGGCACCCTTAAAGCCGTAGGGGAGGATTTATTACAATTTCACCAAACTTTGTATAGGAGCCCCCTTAGGCGATGAAGACAGGAGGTAAGTATAGTTTAGGAATATGTTTGGGAGGGGAAGTAATTGGGGTCGGTTGTACATTTATTTCTCAAAGGCAGACTCTGGGAATGTTATGGGCGTTTTTACATAATATTGTAAATTTTGTGTGGCAACCCCCATGGGTGATGGAGATATGGGATAATGTTTGGGAGGAAAAACTAATGGGGATGTGTGATACATTTTATTCCTCTAGGGGCAACTCCGGAGCAGTTGTATGGATTTTAACCCTTTTTTTAAATTTTGAATGGAAACAATGTTAGAAGCTAGAAGTAGGTATGTTTCACAAAAATGTTTGGTAGATGCACCCTGAAAGCTGTAGAAGCGTTAAAAAAAATTAAGAACAATAAAACTTTGCATGAAAACCCCGTCAGGGTGAGTGGGGGAAAATAATGGGAGTCGGTATTACATTACACATTGTACTGAGTAACTCCCGGGGAGTTTTTATGCACAAATTTTTAAGAAATAAACAGAGGTAGTCTTGGTGTTTGGGTCAGTTATCGTGGGTTTCAATAGCAAAATTCTAGCAAGTATATGTAATGTTTTGATACCACAAACACGAGAAATATTAAGGGGCTTTAGAAACTTGATTTCAACAGATTAACGGACAGACGGACAGTTGGACATCCTTACATTAACTTTCCTATCTATAAGGATCAAGGGAATATATACTTTAAGGGGTCGCAAATGAGTATTAAATAAATTACAAAGGGAATGACAAACTTATATATGGAAAATACTTACCCACTGTTTTCACTGCCTAACAGGGCTGCCATATTATTTTAAAAAAATAATATAAACCCCTAAAACTTCCCCGGAATCGGCCTTAGAGAAATAAAATGTATCACAGATCCCTATTATTTTTCCCTTCCAAACATATTCCTGAAACATACTTATTTCTGTCACCATCATCTAAGGGTGTTGCCATACAACATTTATGTAAAAACGCCAATAACTTCCCTAGAGCTGGCCTAAGAGTAATAAAGTGTAAGACTGACCCCCATTAGTTTTCCCTCCCAAAAATTTTTCTTGAACATACTTACCCCCTAAGGAGATTGCCATAAAAAATTTGAAGAAATTAGGGTAAAAGTCCCTACACATTGTAAAGGGTATATTTGATTCGGAACTGCCGAATATATCGCTCTTACTTGTTGTGTTTTATTAACTTTAAAACCATATGCTTCGAAATAAATTCAGACAGAATGACATCTAGATGCGTGTTCAAAATAAATGTCTTTACTTCTTACGATACAAAAGATCCCAAAGATAGATCTTGTAGTGACTCGGTCATATAAATTAAAATCGAGAAATAAACACCTTTTGATGTGTGGCTTCCCTATGCGTTATATTCAAGCAGCTAATATTCGTATCGAAAAAGTTTTCCAGAACCTTTCAATTTTGTCGCTATATTGTCTGTTTAGATTTTTTATAACAAAATATCAGTTCAACCGTTTTTATAAATTTTAACTTCCCGGTTTATAGCTGATGGCGTTTACAACGCTAAGTATGCGTATTTGGGCTTTTAGCAAGAGAAGTCGCGTTTTGTATGATTATGTGTCTCAAATGGGACTGAATGAAATTTTAACTGGGCAACTAACTAACTTATTGGCCAACAAACCAAAATCATGTATTTCGGCGTAATGAAGGGTACATTCTTGAAGTTTTTTTAAAGTTCAAGACTACTTTGGTCTTTCTTCAGACCACTCGTCCACAAACAGTCAACATTTTCAGTTCTCAACAAATCGTAATTTTCCCTCCTCTAAAAGGGTAAATTAGCTTAAATATAAAAAATGTAACATCACCCTGCTCATATGTATATCAAAGAACCTAATTGTTTTCAAAATCGAGTTGAAGAGCAGAAGTTTGCATCCGAGACGAAGCGCAGAATTTCTGCCAATCAGTCAACGACTTTGGGCTGTTTTCAGTTTAATTTGTATTAACTTTGGATCTAAAGAAGACTTCAATGTGAGACGATAATACAGCTGAATGACAAAGTATTTCATTTTGAGGTGTTGGGGCACCATCTGATTATTAATAAAATTGGGGAGCGCGTTTCTTTACGTAAAGTAAATGTAACGAGGGTGCATTTTTGTTTCGTTCTTTTGCTTCCCCATAACTTTTACCATTTTTCTACATAGGTTACTTGATGCTGTAGTTGCTTCAAGGCCTCTTTGGGATTTTCATGATAACTGAGGAAAACAAATGTCGACGTATTATTAGTTGGCATATCTGATGTGTAGAGAAGGTATAGGATTGGTCCTAGAATACTACCTGGCCTACCTCAACCCCAAGTGGTTGAGGACAACTTAAGTGGTTCCCCTATACAATTTTTTTGCCATACTTTTCGGGCCCTTTTTTTCTCAGAAAAACTATTTTATATCTGTAGAAAAAACTCTGTTGTACTTAGTCTGGCGGTAGGTAGAAGAAGCAGGTTCAGCGGCTTTTTCCATATATTTATTAGGGCTACTTAGAAAGTTTCTTAATATCTTCCGAATAATTTAACAGTACGCTTGGCGATCAGTAAGTGCTGAAACATTTTTTTATATTTAAGCCAATTTAAGCTTTTAGATAAGAAAAAATCATTTGTTGAGACCAGCAAATACTAAATACTGTGGGCTTGAACTTCAAAAAAGTTTTTCGTAAGAGTGATTTAAAATTAGAGCAGAGAATTAAAATAGTTTTTTAAATATTTCTGTTTTTTATTCTGATCACAACCTACAACTATGGTTAAAATAAAATAAATTGTGATGTAGGGTAAAATATTGCCGGACTTGACCGACTATCACTTTTTTACTTGATCTTTTTAATAAAGAAAAAAAAAATACTTTTTCAACCCTGCTTTTTTTGAAGTGACTTTTAAAAGAAGTTGTTAACAATTCAAATTTTTAATTTCACAAAAGGTACATATGTATGTAGGTATGTATTATTAAAATACATACCTACTAATAAACTTTTTTTAATAGATACCTAAGTAGGTACAAAAATTGTGCAAATCTTACAAAATTGATTTATAAGTAATTTCAGTTATAAGAACGAAACATACATACATACATACATAGGTATGTATGTACATATGTATGTATGTGTATACCTATGTACAATGGTACTGATTTTAAAAATTTATAGCTGTAAATTTTTTAAATTTAATTAATGACTAATGGCGTCACTCCAACACCCAGTTTTTGGGAAATTTCCACAATATTAAAATATTCATGGCATTAAGTATACGTATTGGTAGACACACATCAACCCAATGGCAAAAGAAACAAATTAACATTTGTACATACATACATACATATTTACATGCATACAAACAAACATACAAACCGACATATGTACATACAAACAAACTTATATATGCATCTTTATTGATTGCCAAATCAAAAACTTAAAATAAAGGCAGACAACAATTGGCGCTCTTTCTGAGCAATTTTTTATACAAGTTCTTATACCTATGTACTATATGTAATACCTATCTATAACCTTTATATTTTTATTTACGTTTGTCCTTTGCCATCCAAGGACACCTAAGAATGCATTGATTACAATAATAACTATTATATACTTTCTACAAAAAACAAATACGTAATAAAACGTGCAACAAACAAAACATCAATTATTATTCACAGCCAACAAAATGAAGGAGCGTAAGAGAGAGTGTAAAATCAATAAAAACAACATGCATACTTACACGTACATATATCAATAAGCACTTGTACTCGCACATTTCTTCGTTTGTGTTTACAACAAAAGAAAACACAAAAAGCAACAGCTGCTTAAATAATATATGTAGCCATAAATAAAATAAAAGGAATTAAGAAAACGATAAAAAAATCTTAAAAATGGCGTAGTTGTAACAGAATATAAACAAGTAGAATACGCAATAGGTACTTTTTGTGTATGTATACTTAATCATATGTTTTAAATACAATACAAAACATATGAGCTTCCGGCAAAACAATTAATAATAAGTTAAAAAAGAGAGCTCACATAACTAAAAACCTTTTTAAAGAGAAAATATTTGTTTTAACAGAATTGTCAAAACATGTGAAAGATCACTTGGTTATTTGACATTTTGTTTTGAAGCGTCGTTTGTGGGTAGAAGCCATCAAAGCAAATACACAAATAAAAAGAACGACTAAAGCAAAAAAGTTAAAAACGTTGTGTTAAATCTAACAGTGCTGTTACTGCTTCATTCAATAGCTGTAACATAATGACGCTATGTTAGGCTTTTAAGAGTGTTTGTATGTCTTTGCACATTTTTTATTGCATTTCTTGCTCTGCAAAATTACAATGTTCTCTCTTATTTAAATTTGCTTAGTGCATGACTCTCTTAAAAAAAAACGACAATGTGTTTTTATATACGACAGCTGCCGTGGCCATGTTGAAATTCTTTCGATAATTATTAGATTTTAACATTTTTCTTTAATTTTTAAATACATTTTTAAGGACTTTTCCTTCATGGGTTTCAATGTTTTTTACATAAAAAAGAAACTTTAAGTTGTGGCCTTTCGTTTAGTCTTAAGAACAGTTAAAAATCTTAAAGTTTTGCGGATGAAAAATACGTTTGGAAAAACTTCAAAAAAGATCTTTTTTATCATTTCAAGTGTCTGCAAAGTGAAATTTTATTTGTTTTTACTTTTGAGTTTATTTTTTCTTGTTGTGTTTGTTTTATTATATTATTTGCACATTATCGCAGATTCTCTGTACATTCGTACGTATCAAACGGCCATCAGACCAGCGACAGCAATTAGTTTTTAAAGTATTTTCTGCTATGTTTCGTTTTGGCTTTTTATATTATCAAAAGAGGAGAGTGGGAAACACGTTTGATATATTAGTATGTATGTTGTTGTTGTTGATTATCTTTATTTATTTCTTGACTTGATGTCTTTGGGTTTTGCTTGGAGGTTATTATTTGCTGATGTAGTCGTTCGTTTGCATATGTACATAGGTACATACATAGATTTTTAGATACTTATTCTTCTTATTTTAAACTTATGCATGCATTTATGGATGGATGTATGTATGCAGTCTGCTTTTCATGCATGCATTTTCTTTTACAAGTTATTTTCATTAATTATTATGCAGACACAGGCAAATTGAAGCAGCAACAACATTTTTTATAGTTCATATCTTGCTTGCAGATGTATGTACATATGTACATATGTACCTACGAACATACAAACAGACTTTTATTTCATTTTTTTTTTGTCTGGTTAGTTTGTTGTTGTTGCTTTTGATTTTTTTCAACGCAGTGCAGTGCATGCAATGGCTTTTGATTGTTTTATCGCAGAAAAACTAAATAATACGAAGGTTGTTTTTGCTGTGTGTTCGTGTTTAATCGTTTCCTTCGCCTATTAAAAAAAATAAAAGACAAAACGATAAAATAGGTGTAAAAAAGAAATGTTTTAATTTACGTTTTGTTTTTCTCGGAAGGGGGTTAAGATTAAAGCTTAAATTTCAAATTGTTATGGGTACTTATGTACTTATTTTATTTAATTTCGAACAAATAAAAGCTTTATGAATTTAAAGCTTCATCTGATAAATTTTAAAAGTTTTGTTTGTTTTATAACAAACATAAGCATTGATTAGAAAAGGAATTTAGTAATTTCACATTCTTTGTTAGTTTCTCATTTGGGTATTGGCCTTTGTTCCTCTACTTTTGTACATAAAAACATACATTCATACGTATGTACATATATTAAATATTTAATTTTTCTTGTATTTTCTGTTTTTGTTTGACGTCAGCAACAACTATTTTTATTGTCTGTTTAAGTTCGTCGTTTATACACGAACTCTGGGTTTGTGATGTGTTCGTTTGTTCATCGTTACAGCCATTAATGTTGCTGTGTGTTGTTTGGATTTATTTTTAGAAAGTCAGTTATCTGAGTTCTTACACTATTTTGCTTGTTATTAAGCATTTGTACGTAAATAAACATGTTTGTACGTTTACATTTTTAATTGATAATTCAAGGCTTTTTTTTTTATCAAATGTGATAATGAATCTATTAAATCTGCGATTTATGTTATTTTTAAAGAAACAACATACATATGTATGTATGTATATACATACATATGTACCTACATACACCTAGGTACCGTTAATAAATCCTTACATAATAGGTACTTTGTAATACGAAAAATAACTTTTTTAATTAATGTACCTATTATGGTCCGCTAACTATGTATTAAACAGTCAAAATTAAAAATTCTTTTTACGGGTTTTTGAACTTTATTTTAGTATTTGAATCTTTACATTTGATCTTCACATTAGGGCCATATCTGCTTGTAGTGCAGTAAGGCTTAGATCGACTGGATGTTGGAAATCGAGGCCATATGGGCATGCGAAAGTTTTTCAGGGACTGCCCCCATTCGTGGACCGACCTTCTGACTATATTACACGGACATTGATAGGGGTTTTGAAGTTCTTATTCCCTCCAGAGGTGAATGGTGTAGGGGTAACCTTGGGGAATCTTATGAGATTAGGATCTTTACGGACGGCTCTAAGTTGGACTGCGGAGTTGGATCCGGTATCTTCTCAGAGGAGCTGGACGTAAATGCTTCTTTTCGTCTTCCGAATGAATGTAGTGTATTTCAGGCCGAAATATTTGCTATTCGGAAGCTTGTAAGCTAGTACAGGACAGAAATATCCGCGGGAATATTGGTATTTTTGTCGACAGTCGGGCAGGGATTCTGTTACTCATATCATACACTACCACGTCACTATTGGTCAGTCAGTGTAGAATATAATTTTCTAAGCTAAGGCAGCTGTCTGACATTACTCTGGTTTGGGTCCCTGCGCATAGGGGCTACCATGGTAATGAACGGGCAGATGAGCTAGCTAAAAAAGGATCTGCTCTGAATATATCCAATGTGAATACAGTCGCAATTCCGTTGCAGACTATTAAGAGCAGCATCTTAAGATTCTTTCTGCGCAATGCCTAAGATAGTTGGCGGGGGTTGGATACGTGTAGAGTCGCCAGGCAAACGTGGCCCTCTTTCGATGTCGGACGTACTACGCAACTTAAAAACCGGAATTTGGTGGTAATTTCGAAGTTGCTGGCGGTGCTAACGGAGCATTGGATGCTGGGAAGGCATGTAGAACGACTCGGCCTCACGTTTAACGATCACTGTCGCAGCTGCAGGAAAAGGGAAAAGGACGAATCAGTTTTCCATCTTCTCTGCGAATGCCCTGCTCTGGCTGTGAAGAGGCACAAATTCCTAGGCCATCATGTACTGGAGAGCCTAGGGGATGTATCTGCGATTGAGCTGAACGACCTATGGAGATACATCAACGTGACAGGGTGGGTCTATTACTCCATTTTCCCTTGGACCATGGTTTAAGGGGACCTATCACCTATCGAGTGGTGTGGTGCTGTCAAAACGGGGTCACTTAGACCCTTCTTGACAGTTTGCGTGCAGCAAACTACCACGAAAACCAACCAACAATTTGAAATTCTTGGGGAAGCTGTCCCTTTGTTTTGTTATTAAAAAAAAACTCCAAAAAAATTCAAGAAAGGCATAAACTAGGTACCTATTATAAATTTCAGATTATTGCAAAGCGGATCATTTGAGAACGGATGAACCGAGTTTGCTCATTATAACCTTTACATAGGTACCCACATATGTAGGTATGTAATAGGGGTATAAAGGTATAATTTTTCATTCCATTTGCAATTTCTTTAATATCCATCTTCGACCCCATAAGGTATATATTTTCTTTTTTTAAGCCCCCTGATATGGTATAGACCCGTAGGTGGATCAAACTATCGGAAATATCTGCGAGCAAGTTGCTAATAAAATCCAGCAAAATCGCCCGATAACTGACCGAGATATTAGCTAAAACCCATGACTACCTCTATTTATTCTCTAAAATTTGTACATAAAAACCTCTTTAACTGCCCCAGAGTTGCCCCTACACGGGCGCAATGTAATACCTATTCCCATTAATTTTTCCCTTAGGTACTAACAAATCGCTCCCACAGACAGCTTCCAGAGTGCCGACCTCAATTAGTTTTTCCCCGTACTTACGTACTCTCCAGCCTCTTACAGGGCTGCCATATAAAATAAAAAAAAATCGGGTAAAAACCCCTACATTTTTCCCGGACTCGCCCTTAGAGGAATAACATGTTCCGAAACCCCTATTAGTTTCCCCTCCCAAACATATTCGTAGAGCATACTTACCCCCTATCACTATTACTTAAGGGGCTTGCTATACAAAAACTTACAAAAATAATGTAAAAACGCCCATAACGTTCTCAGAATCACTCTTAGAGAAACCAAGTTAACTGCGGACCCCCAATTAATTCTCCTCCCAAACATATTTCCAAAATATACTTACTCCCTATCTCCTAAGGGGGCTCCCATACAAAGATTGGGAAATTGTAATGAATCCTCCGGTACAGCTTCCAGGGTGCTCCTCCGAAGGTCAAATGTAAAACCGACCCCAATTAGTTTTTCCCCAAAACATTTTTGTGGAACAAACTTACCCCGTATCACCAGCACCTAACAGGGCTGCCATACAAAAAAAATTTAAGGGTGAAACCCCTACATTATACCCGGAGTCGCCCTTAGAGGTATAATATGTATCACAGACCCGCATTAGATTTCCCTTCCAAACATATACCTAGAACATACTTACCCCCTATTTATATCACCTAAGTGGGTTGCCATACAATATTTACAAAAATTGGGTAAAAACGCCCCTAGAAAAAAAGTTTACAACCGACTCCTATTAGTTTCCCCTTCCAAACCTTTTCCTAAAACATATTTACCCCCTATCTCCGCCCCCTTAAGGGGGTTGCCATACAAAATTTAAAAAAAGGGGAGGAAACCCTGTTAGCGTCGATCTTACAATTTAAACTTATAAAAGAAAAAACCTTCAGGATGGCGTGATCCTTAAGAAACATTTCTAATATTCAACTAAAAAAATTTTTTATGCATACATACATTAGTAGATGCAATTTGTTTTCCCCCTGATTTTACATTGTTTACGTATTTTTTAAAGCTTTTCCCAAATTTAACAAGCTTTCGAAAACAGATTTTGTAAAATTTTGACAGAACAACGTCAGCTCAGCTGGTAAAAAGAAATTATGTAGTGATCTCTTTTCTCAATTAGTATGAATATATTTTTATTTAATAATCTAATTATGAATGTTTATGTTTTGTCTCTAAAAATTCACTTTATTTCCCTGTAAAAAAAATTTAAGGCATTTTTGATATGTAACAACTTTAATATTGAGAAATTTGTATTAACTGTGTCCATATTGTTACGTTTATACCTTTTACAAACGTTGGTTTATTTCCTTTAAATAAACCGGGGTTCTTTTTATTGCAAAAGTAATAATACACAACACTTGAAATTGTATTTCAACAGTACAAAAACTTTATTTACTTAAACACACTGTCGTATACTTATTACCATTTGTCATTCCGTTTGTAATTTCAATATTCACTTGAGACCCCTGGATCCTTATAGATAGGGAAGTCCACATAGTCATGTCTGTCTGTGTGTCTATTGAAATCAACTTTTTGGAGCTAAACAAACCGGCACAGGCAACGTTTTGTCATCCAACAACCAGAAATATCCCTGAGAAAGTCGCTGTTTTAAACCAGACAAATCGGTTCACTACTGAACGGATATAAGTGAAAATCAACAGAAAAACATACCTTGTAAAAGCTTTCAAGTCAATTGTTTAATCAGTTTCTAAGTTATTTCGTATAAAAAATTTATACAAATTGTTCTTTTGTGGGGGCTGCCGCTCCTCTTAAAACATACTTATTTAATTAATAATTTATAGTTTCCTGTTGAAGCAAATTTGTCAAGCCCGGCAGTTGCGTCAAATTCAATTTTATTTTCTATTTGCAACATTGCTAAGCCGTTAGGCCTGTCCTCTGTCATGGTTAATCTCAACCATGTTTTATTACGGCGAAGGGTGGAAAATTAGCTTTCAGCCGTAGCATTACTGACTGACAAAAAATTATGAATATTTTTCGCAAGTTTTGGTAAACATCTGGGTCACAACTTGCTAAAACAATTTTTTTTTAAACTTTTTTCTTAATTTTAATAAATCTGCAAGTTAAGATATTAAAATTTTTAGATCAGTAAATGTAGTAATATTCTGAGGCAAAAGTTGAGGTATGTTAAACAAATAGGAAAGTCCTTTGAGAAACGTGTTTTAAGTCCTGTAAAACAGATTCAATTAAGGGTATGTAGCCCTCGATGCGATAGTATATTTCTTCGACACCTTGAAAATGATTGTTTTCAAATCTAGGCTTTTCAACTAAAATTCCCATACCAACGCAAATATATTTTTCCTCTTCAAAACTAGTGTTAAATTGTGTGTGGGGTTCATTCCTTTTAGCCTTAAGACACATTATCAGGGTTTTTATAAGAGATGATGCTTTTTGTTAATCTACATATGTTTATCCTGCTTTTTTAAAATTACACTAAGCGGCTGTGTGTATCATTTAGAATATGCAATCCGAAAATAAAATCGAAAGTACTCAGAGAAGCTCTTTATCATATGGCTTTTGCAGACGTATCCCCATTTCAGAAAAACTGCATTACGCTTAGGATAATGTTTTTTTTTTTTTAATTTGTTTGTTTCTTTAACAAACGATACAACTTTTTGTATTATTGGTACCATGTTGCCTTTCGATATTGAGTTGTTAAGTTTATGGGAATAGCAAAGTGTTTGTTTTGCAGTTTTTACGGTTTCTTGAACTTTTTTAACTGCTCCATTTTCTACCAGCATCAATGGACACCCGTCAGTTCCAATACCTACACATTTTTTAAAATCAAGACCAACGTTTTACAAAGCTCTTAAAACTACTGATGATATTGTGTTCGCATTAATTGACACTTCGTTGCCAATATAATTTTAAGCCTCTTCAAATGCGTCAATAAAGCCGAAGAAATTAGGCTAATTTTTTCAAACCTTGTAGGACTTTTACTCTGATTTCTTAAAATTTTGTATGGCAACCCCCTTAGGTGATAGAGATAGAGGGTAAGTATGTACTAGGAATATGTTTAGGAGGGAAAACTATTGGGGGTCTGTGATACATTGTATTTCTCTAGGGGCGATTCCGGAGAAGTTGTTGAGGGTTTTACCCTATTTTCCAAATTTTATATGACAACCATGTTAAGGGCTGGGTATAGAGGGTAAGTATGTTTCACAAAAATGTTTGGGAGGCCAAATTTACTGGGGTTGGTCTTACATTTTACCTTTGAAGAAGAATTCTGGATGCTGTGGGAGCAAATTAAAAAAATGAAATTTTGCATGGCAACCTTGCTAGGAGGCGGAGAAGGGGTGTAAGTATGTTTCAAAAAAACATGTTCATGGAGAAAAATTATTGGAATTCTTTCTTATATTGCACATTGTACGGAGCAAATCCTAGGCAGTTGTAGAGGTTTTTATGTACAAATTTAAGGAAAATAAACAGAGAAAGTTTTGGTTTTGTGCTTATATCTCAGTTAGTTATCTGGCGATTTTGCTGAATTTCAATAGCGACTTTCTGGCAGATATTTATGATAGCTTAATACCAGTTAAGGGTCTATGCGACATCGGGGGGCTTCAGAAGGTTGATTTTAACCAAAACACGGACAGATGGACAGACGGACATGGCTAAATCGACTTCCCTATCTATAAGGATACCGAATATACATATATACTTTCTAGGGTCACAAATGGATAATAGAGAAATGATAAACGGAATGGGAAATCTTGGTTTTATCTTCATTTACTGCCAGACCTATAATGATGATTCATTCTCCCCTCTTTTTTAAAGGTGCAAGCAACTCCTCGCAATGTTCGGCTCATGATGTCGGTATCGTCGGCAAAAGCAAGTAACATGAGCTATTTTGTAAATAGTGTGCCAGCTCTATTTTAATTTGCGTATTTAAAACATCACACAAAAGGCTGTCTCCTTGTCTGAAACCTCGTTTGGTACTAAAAGGCACAAAGATATTACGCCATATCTTATCTGAAGATTGCAGTTAAGGTGGCCCTGCAAAGTCCTACTAGTTTCGCCAGAATACCGAACTCATATACAGCTTAAAACAACTTTGAACGTATTGGGCTCTTGAAAGCAGCCTTATAGTCAACAAGTAGATGGTGTGTGCCGATCTGTCTGTCTTGGATCTTTTCCAGAATTAGGCGTAGTATGCATATCTGTTCGATGGTGGATTTGCCAGGTCTAAAGCCGCATTGATAGGAACCAATTTTCTCGTCGACTTTTAATTTTAATCTTTCCCACAATATGATGGATAGAATTTTGTAACAAATGGGAAGGGGACCTATTCCTCTGTAGTTGCCACATGCTGTGTTGTTTCCCTTCCGATCTTAAGCAGTTTAGCTGGCAACCCAATAGCTCATGCTAGATGGTATGCACTAATAGCGCCTCGGCATACTATCTTTATCAATCACCAGATTACCTTCTTCATCTTTGCAGGAGAATGTGTCCATACTTCCTGCCTAGTGGTAATTACAGCGATATTAAATGTGAAGTAACTGTTACTGGGAGTTTGGGTTTTTTAATTTAGGATGTTATTTAAGGCAGCATAATTGTTTGTTAAAAAAGTTACAAACTGCGATCACCAACGCTGTTTAAAATAGTAGTGTTTTACAAATAACGTTCGATTTTCACCGTGATTGTTACAAGTCACGGGATCGCCTACCTCTAAATAATTTGACATCTCTTTTCTCCAGTAGAGCAAAGCATATCTAAAACGAAATAAAAATACGCAAAAAGATTCAGCATATGTTTCGGGAGTGTCACTTTCTTTAAATTATTTGCAAAAAGATCACATTTATTTTCGACATTTCTTGCCCAGGATCGTCTTCGATTACTCAGTATTTTTTTGCGAAACCAAGTCTTCTAAAACCTTTGGCTGATAAGAGAAAATCACTAGTTACGATTTGTTGAGGACTGAAAGTGGTGACTATTGGGGGAGAGCGGTTAAGAAATAGATACAACAAATCTTGAACCTCAAAAAATTCCGAGAATATACATTTTGCTGCGCCAAAATCAATAATATCTGGAATTTTATTTTGAGCGCTTGACAAATATGTTGGTGGTACAGTTGAAAATACATTTAGGCTTATTTCAGACTCGGAAAAATACAAAATGTATCATCAAGGGCCAATACGTATGCATGGCGTTGTAGCCGCCAGTAACTATGAAGTGGAGACCTAAAGATTTGTCAAAACTGTTGCACTGATCATTTGTTATTAAAAATCTGATTGCGGAATAAACTGCTGAAATCGTAAGGTTTTTGAAAATTTCTTTTACACGTATATTAGTTTCTTAAATATAAAGTTTAGGAATGCAATCCATCAATTGGTTTTTGATTATCGGGTTGATCAACTTAGCCGAGCTACCCCAAGATCTATCTCTAAGACCTCTTGCCTTAAAAAAAATTTATCTATTTTTTAAGACCATTCTAGATATCAAATGGGTTTATTTTTGATTTAATAGAAAACATTTGAGCTCATTTTTTGTTGGCGGATGACATTTGCGCTCCAGAAAGAAATTCTGAGGCAGTTTAAGGTCTCATAAGACTGCATTTTGTGAATCATGTTCGTCAACTTTTTAACCATTTCCTCAATTACACCTTCCAGATGGCTAGCATTCAGACCGGTTGGTTCGTTTGTCGGTCCTACTTTTATTTTTGGGCTGGTTAGACTTAAATGCATTGTTGGCTATGCTAATGCGGCCATATTTGTAGTACTGGCTGGCTAGGAGGGGGTAAAAAATATTTTTTGTTAAGATGCATGTTTTACTAAATCGAAAATAGGGCAACCAACCTCTATAGTTGGCAGTATAGTTACCACATTTAGTCGTAACAGTCAGATTTTCACACTTGACATAAAATGAAAGCAATTTACAATAAGCTTTAGTTTCAGTTCAAGCACCGTACAGGACCAAATTGTTTATGTGACACTTTCACTGTAACTCTACGGTTCAAAAAACTTTTAAATAATATGGTTTGGGGTTTCATATCCTTTTAATTAAACAAGACACCACTCGAAATCAAATAGTTCGTTTTCATCAGATTTCTTTCTCTTTAACGTCCTATAGAAATACGTTTCCGATTTTCAGATGCTATAAGCCGCTAACCTAAATGAAAAAAAAGCTTCTGGCGTTGATAAGATAAGCAACAAAATGCTTTTAGAGCTACCTTTTACAGCTAAAAGAATATTTCTTTTTTTTTAATGCCATAATTCGGCTTGAACGATTTCCGCCAATACGGAAAAAAAATGATTCCTAAGCCTGGTAAGGATCCTTTGAAGATGAAGTGTTATAGGCCTATAAGTTTGTTTCCAACTTTGGCGAAACTGATCCAAAAGCTGCTTAAAAATAAGCTGAGTCCGATCCTGAATGACAACAGCTGCATTCCAGATCACACACACGTCGACATTTGCTGACGACACGGATTTTCTTTGTACTCATAAAACCCTAAAGAAGCTTCGAACTAGCTGCAACTACACGTAACCCAAGTTAAGAAATGTGCAAAGTTTTGGGGAGTAAAAATAAATGAATAAAAATGTACTCACGTAACTTTTACCTTACGCAAAAAAACGTGCCCTCCTATTATTTTAACAACCATTTGGTGCCCCAACGATTCGAAACAAAATGTCTTGGTATTCACCTGGATAGCCGCCTCATATATGTAGATGCAAACCTGACGCAAATGAAACTTAAAGCTGCGCAAATCCACTGGCTAATTGGTAGAAACTCTGTGCTACGTCTGGATTGTAAACTTCTACTCTACAACTCAATTTTAAAATAAATTTGGTGCTACGGTATACAATTATGGGGCACTGCTTCCGCCTCTAACATAGAAAAAATACAACGCCGTCAAAATAAAATTCTAAGAATGATAACTGGTGCTCCTTGGTATGTTAAAAACAGCAAAATCCACAAGGATCTACAAGTTCCACTTGTAAAATGCAAAATCCAGAAATATGTGGACAAGTATTTAAACAAGCTGGAAACACATCCAAACCCGCTCGCTCGAAGTATCTTGCAGCAAAGTGGACACTTCTGTCTGAAAAGGAGGGATACTTTTGTGTTAGATGAAGATAACTATTTATATTATGAGAACTTAAATTTCAGTCTGGCACTGGCTGGACTAATATTATTTACTTAATCTTAAGATTTGAATACTTATTGTTAGTTCCCTTAAGCGAAGATTCAATAATAAAAAAATATGGAAAAAAACTCAAATTAATATTAACAAGTAAGAGCGCTATATTCGGCTGTGCCGAATCTAATATACCCTTCACATTGGTTTTTTAATAAAAAAAATTTAACGTTCGTATGAATAATAGAAATAGGTGAAGAAGGTTTGAGGTCGAGAGTTTTAAAAGTTTTCGACATTACTCATATTAAAAGGTTAATAAAAGTTGTTAATTATACCCTTCACATAGTGATAGGGTATATATCACTTTGTCATTCCGTTTGTAATTTTTTTATTATTCATTTGCGACCCCATAAAGTATATATATTCTGGATCCTTATAGATAGGGAAGCCGATTTAGCGATGTCCGTCTGTCCATCTGTCCGTCTGTTGAAATCAAGTTTCCGGAGTCAAATAAAAAGATACAGACCAGGTAATGGTGTCAAACTATTAGAAATATCCCGCTAACAATTGATATTTAAAATCAGCAAAATCGGTTCACTATTGACCGAGATATAAGCGAAAACCCAGAATAACCCATTTTTTTTAGGAAAAAATCCGTGCATATATCCCTATATATCTCAGTAAGTATAGTCACTCTTGCCACAAAACTTGGCACGGATACTTCTAAAGAAGGAGCCTAAATAATATAAAAAGTTTTTTCAGATTGGACCAGGGGAAGGGGTATTTTTCCCACAATTGCACAAATTTGGTGAAATATTTTATGCGCTATATCTCGTAAACTATAACAGCTATCGACTTAAAATGTTCTACAAAAAATAATTGTACGCAAAGACCTACACCTTAAAGAAAAAATTTTTTGAGTGGGGGCAAAAAAAGGGGTAGCTCCCATACAAATCGACAATTATTATAAAATATTTGATACGCTATATCTCGGACACTATAAAAGATATCGAAATGAAATGTTCTACAAAAAGTAATTGGGCAAGAATGCCTACGCTTCAAAGAAAAAATTTTTTGAGTGGGGACAAAAAAAGGGGTAGCTCCCATACAAATCGACAATTATTATAAAATATTCGATACGCTATATTTCGGAAACTATAAAAGATATCGAAATAAAATGTTCTACAAAAAGTATTTGGGCAATAAGGCCTGCGCTTAAAAGAAACATTTTTTTGAGTGGAGGCAAAAATAAGGGTAGCTCCCATACAAATTAATAATTTTTATGAAATATTCGATACGCTTTATCTCGGAAACTATAACAGATATCCACATCAAATGTTCTACAAAAAGTAATTGGAACACAAGGCCTACGCTTTAAAGAAAAAAATTTTCGGATGCGGGGTGAAGAAGGGGTAGCTCCCATACAAATTAACAATTTTTATAAAATTTTCCATACGCTTCTTCTGGAAAACTATTACAGCTATCGACTTCGAATATTCTACAAAAAGTTATAATCAAATAATTCATACATTTTGGAAAAAAAGTTGGAGAAGAGCAGCGGGACTAGAACATTTGATAAGTTTTATTAACCTTTAAATATGGATAATGTCGAAAACTTTTAAAACTTTCGACCTCAAATCTTCTTTATCTATTTCTATTATTCATACGAACGTTAAAATTTTGTTATTTTTTCTATGGGCTTTAAAACTCGCACAAGGTTTTTTATTATATTATTTGCAGTACAAAATTACTCGGCTGGGTATATTTAAAGACCAATGTGAAGGGTATATAAGATTCGGCACAGCCGAATATAGCGCTCTTACTTGTTTTTATGTGATGTTTTTATCCCCCTGCTCCTCTCCAACTTTTTTTTCCAAAATGTATGAATTAATTGATTATTTCTTTGTGTATAATATTCAAAGTCGATAGCTGGTATAGTTTCCCAGATGTAGCGTATCGAAAATTTACAAAAATTGTGAATTTGTATGGGAGCTACCCCATATTCACCCCCCACCAGAAAAATTTTTACTTCAAAGCCTAGATTTTGCTGTCCAATTACTTTTTGTAGAACATTTCATTTCTATATTTGTTACAGTTTCCGAGATATAGCGTATCGAAAATTTAATAAAAATTGTAAGTTTGTATGGGAGCTACCCCATTTTCTGCCTCCACCCAAAAAATTTTTTTTTAAATGTAGGTCTTATTGTACAATTACTTCTTGTAGAACATTTTAAGTCGATAGCTGTTATAGTTTCCGAGATATAGCGCATAAAATATTTGACCAAATTTGTGCAAGTGTAGGAAAACTACCACTTCCCCTGATCCTATCTGAAAAAAATTTGTCGATTATTTAGGTGCCTACTTTAAGAGTATCCGTGCCAAGTTTTGTGGCAATAGTGACTATACTTACTGAGATATATAGGGATATATGCACGGATTTTGTCCTAAAAAAAATGGGTTGTTTTGGGTTTTCGCTTATATCTCGGTCAATAGTGAACCGATTTTGCTGATTTTAAATAGCGATTGTTAACGGGATATTTCTAATCGTTTGACACCATTAACTGGTCTGTATCTTTATATTTGACTCCGGAAACTTGATTTTAACAGACGGACAGACGGACGGACAGACAGACAGGCAGACAGACAGACAGACAGACAGACAGACAGACGGACAGACGGACATGGCTATATCAACTTCCCTATCTATAAGGATCCAGAATATATATACTTAATGGGGTCGCAAATGGATAATAATGAAATTACAAACGGAATGACAAACTGATATATACCCTTATCACTATGTGAAGGGTATAAAAAATTACAAACGAAATCATAGACATAACTTAAATCAAATTCAAGAAATTAAAACAAAATTGAAAATATAGGAAACACTAATCCTGACTAGAGTAATTGATTCCTTTTCTCTGTATAAACCTATTTTGTAATTGAATCCATTATTAATGAAGATATATATTTATGCGCGTGTATGCATATATTGCTTGATGCATAATTGAAAAACATAAAATTAAATTAAGCGAACAAACAAACTCACCAGATTTACGGACGTATAACAGAGCTCTCTTCAAACAGGACAGGTTCCGTTGTAGTATTCTTTGGGTTTTTCCCGCACTTTTTTGCTTCCCTGGAAACGGGAAATCAAAAGTTAATTTCCCGGTAATCCCGGGAATGCCGCTCTTCAAATAAAGAAAAATTTACGGGTTGTACTAATATAAAAGTGTAAGTTAATACATACATATAAAACACTTACGAATTCAGAAAAGAAAAATAAAAGAGATCAAAGTAAAACTTAACAATTCAGTCCAGCGTACACTTAAACAGGTAATATCAAGGCGAATTCAAAAACATCGCTCTCTGAATTTGCTTTTTGTGTTTGAACGGTGGAATTTTTAAATAATTACACATTTCATACAAAATTATATATTTGAAAAATACGAATGTCAAATTTTATTATAGTTAGCTGGGCTCTTGATATTACCTGTTTGAGTGTACCGTGATTTCAAATATGCATACATTTCAACCACTGTAGAATGACATCAGCGGGAAAGTCTTCGTTAGGAAAAAATCCAATTTGGTTACAAATTAACGCTCGTATTTATAATAATTATAGTGGGTTTATTAAGGGATTATTTGACAATTCGCATAGACATCTCGCAAATAAGCCCTTAATAACCATATTCAGATTTTAAATTTTAGATTTTAGGTTTTGAAAGTCCCGGGATTCATGACAAATTTCGCGGGAATTTTCGGGACGGGAACTCCCGGGCAAAACCCTAAGTGTTACACAAAAACATTATATCTCTTCTTCAATGCATGCTCTCTCTTTTTTCGATATATAAAATAGAAATTAGTTAAACATAACGACTAAAAAAATGAATTAAAACTTATTTACATAAGTTTTTAATCTATTTCAAACAAAATAAAAATTAAGATTATCCAACCGGAGCGATATTAAATACGAGAAGTAAATATTTGTCTTGAGAAAGACAGTTAAAAAAATATTTGTATAACTTCTGTGAACCGAATGAAAGCTACCTTCTATGCGCTTCTCAAAATTTCAAGGACCCTCCGTTTTGCTGTTGCAGACATGGAATTTTGAAATGAATTAAAACTTCACATTCGCCGGCTAGAAAAAAGCCAAATATATGTCGAGATCCGTTATTTTATTATGTTTTTTGTATTTTTTTAATTGAAATTGTTTTATTACTTTTTTTTAAATGTATAAGGGGTTACCTGCGGACTAGTTTTGGTTAACTGTTCTTCCTTCTAATGTAATAAAAACTAATTTATTTTTATTATACAAATTTTACCTAACGTTGAAATTATTTTATATTTCAGTCTTATTATTCTTATTTTATAGTTAAGATATTAGTTATATGTAAGCTATACCTGCACAAAGTAGGAACCTCAATAAATTTTTGAGATCAATAGTTGTTATCCTTGTTTTCCAAATAAAAAACCTTACAAAATTTTAACGTTTGTATGTATGTATAAAAGAAATTCCAAGTAGAGGGTTTTAGGTCCACATTTTTCGACATATTTCGTATTAAAAGATTAAAAAAATATTCATTTGCATGGGGGAGGGTGCTCCTTCCCCTGCTCCCATCCAATAATTTTTTTTTAATGTATTCATTCTTGTACAATTACTCCTTCTAGGACCTTTAATTACTATAGCTATTATAGTTTCCGAGATATAGCGTAACGAAAATTTCATAAAAAATTGTTTATTTGTATGGGGGCTACCCCTCCCCTTACTTCTGTCCAACTAATTTTTCTTTCTGTATTGTACGTATTATGGAGTGTTGATGATGTCGGAAATAAATGATCCTAAGTTGGAATTAATGAAATGGCGTTTCCTATAAACAGAGCTGGGGGTCGCATCCGTATTGGGTGCGGCTGGGAATCATAATCTTTCTTGCCTAAGGTTGGGTGCTGTTTCACAAGTGTGTGGAGAGGTGTCTTGTCGGCGCGGATCTGTTTTGATTATGAATAAGCGAGATCAAAAATAGAAACGCAAAAACCGGGTTTAGATAGCCCAACTCCTCACCAAGGGGTCTGTTGTGGCTGCACGGAGTCATAGCAGAGAATTGGTACTTAGGGTGGTCTGACCAACCATTCTAGGGGCGCTGGTGGGACGCATTGTATTTCACCAGTGTTAGGAGCACCGTGGGTATGCCACACTGGCCGGTACCACGTAAAACCCTTAACGTCTGTACGTATTATAGATGAACTACTTTTCAGCAGGCTTTAAGTCTATAGCTCTTATAGTTTCTCAGATTAAGCGCATGAAATATTTCACAAAATTTGTGAAATTGTAGGGGGAATACCAAACCCCCCCGCTACTATCCGAGAAACATTTTTCTTTAATTTAGGTGGCTATCTTAAAGTATCCGTGCCAATTTTTGTAACAAGAGTGACTATATTTACTGAGAAATATAGGGATATACATATGCACGGGTTTTGCCCTTAAAAATGGGTTATTTTGGGGTCAATAGTAAACCGATTTTGCTGATTTTAAATAGCGATTGTTTTAGGGATATTTTTGATTGTTTAACATTAAAACGTTTTCTGTGAGACTTTGTTTGAGCCTGGAATTTCGATTTCAACAGACACACAGATGGACAGGCAGACGGACATGGCTATATCGACTTTTCCATCTATGGGGATCCAGAATATATACACTTTATGGGGTCTAAAGTGAATATTGTTGAAATTGCAACTAGAATGACCAGCTGATATACGTTTACCCTTATCACTATGTGAAGGGTATGATTAAAAACAACTAAGAGCGCTATATTCAGTTGTGTCGAATCTTATATACTCTTCACAATGACCTTTAGAAACCCCGAAATTTTTTTATTTCTATTAATTTTTCTTATTTATGAAATATTAATAATTTTTAAATAGAGTGCGGTGTCATATTTGAACCCTCTTAGGGTGACAAATTTTTTCAAATTCGTATGACAGCCCCTTGCGGCTGGTGGTAAGAATGTTCTAAGAAAATGTTTTCAAGGAAAAATTAAATAGGGTCAGTCCTGCGTTTGACCTGTCCACGGGCACCTTGGAAGCAGTCGAAGGTGATTTTTTGCAAACTTTGTTTGGGAGCCCCCTTAGGCGATGGAGATAGGGGGTTAGTAGGTTCTAGGAATATATTTGGGAGGTGAAACTAATGGGGGACATTCGTACACCTTATATCTCTAAGGCCGGCTCTGGGGATATTATGGAAGTTTTAACATCATTTTTGTAATTTTTTTGTGGCAACCCCCTTAGGTGATGGAGATAGGGGTAAGTATGTTTTAGAAGTATGTGTGAGAGGGAAAACTAATAGGGGTCTGTGATACATTTTATTCCTCTTCAGGCAACTCCGGAATAGTTGTAAGAATTTTAACCCTATTTTTTTTCAAATTTTGTAGGGCAACCCCTTAAGGGTATGGATATTGGGGGTTAATATATTCTAGGAATATATTTAGAATGAGAAAGTAATAGGGGTCGGTTGTATACTGTATTTCTCCTAGAACGACTCTGGGGAAGCTATGAGCATTTTTATATAATTATTGTAAATTTTGTATGGCAACCTCCTTAAGTGATGGGGATAGGGGGTAAGTATATTCTAGGAATATATTTGGGAGGGGAAACTAAAAGGGGTCGGTCATACGCTTTTTTTCTTTAAGACTGACTCCGGGGAAGTGATGGGCTTTTTTTTTATATCATTTATGAAAATTTTGCATGGCAACCTTTTGGGTGATGGTGATGGGGGGTAAAAATGTTTTAGGAATATGTTTGGCAGGGAAAACTAAAGGGATTCGGTTATACATTTTATTCCTCCACGCGCAACGCCGGAGAAGTTTCATGGATTTTTACTTTTTTTTAAATTTTGTATGGCAACCATGTTAGAAGCTTCAAAAAGGGGGAAAGTATGTTCCACAAAAATGCTTATGAGGAAAAATTAATTGGGTCTTACATTTGACCTTTGTGGAAGCTCCCTGGAAGTTGTGGGAGCGGTTTTAAAAAATTAAACCTTGTCTGGCAACCCTGTAAAAGGACGGTAATATGGTGTAAGTGTGCTCCACGAAAATGTTTGTGAAGAAAAATTAGTGTGAGTTGGTCTTAAGTTGCGCATTATACGGGGTGGCTCGGGGGCAGTTGTAGAGGTTTTTATGTACAAATTTTAGAGAAATAAGCAAAGGTAGTATTGGTTTTTGGCTTATATCTCGTCCAAATATCGGGCGATTTTACTGAATTTCAACAACGATTTGCTCGCAGATATTTCTGATAGTTTGAAACCACTTACGGGTCTACGCGGCATCGGGGGACTTAAAAAGGTTGATTTTAACCATGATACGGACAGACGGACACCGCTGAATCGACTTCCCTATCTTTAAAGGCCGAGAATATTTATTATTACAAACGGAATCACAAACTTTTATATCCCCTAATCACTTATGTATATAAAGGGTATTAAAACTCCTATTTTAATGCAATTTTAATTTGTGTTCAAATTTTTAAGAAGCTTAACTATATTAATTGATTTCAATTTTAAAAGCATTTTATAATAGTTACATTTCATTTATTTTTATAATGAAAAAATTAGTTAAAGATTTAATCTTTTCTGCTTAAATGTTATCGATATTATGCATAAAAACTTAATTAATTTATGAAGGTAAAAAATTTACAAGGACATACGTTTTTAAAAGTTCTATATACATATTGGATATTTATGGAATCATTTTTAATTTGCATAGCTTTCAACTAATGATCGTCTTTCTATCAACTACCGAATTCCATTAACACGTTGTAATAAAGAATGGAACGCAGGGATGCTTCTACAACAATATCGGTTGCCGCTTTCAACTCTCGATATTTGTTCTCGAGTGCCACCTCTTCCTCGTCATCTTTATCTTCCCTTACGGCAAGCTTATCTCTTAGGCTTTGGCGGTAGTTGACTTGAAAACCTTGGTTGGTTTTATCCAAAAAGCCTTTGTTGGTAGCAAGTAAATGGCGCCCAGGCTTAAAATAAAAAGACTCTGACTTTTTTCGTTTATTTTGTTGTGGATTTGGGCATTTCTTCACTCTGCCATTAGTGTCGCAAAACAAACGTCGTTTCACCCTTTCTATTTTTTCTTCTTGAACAAGCTGTTTCGGAGGCTTAATAATATTGTTTATTTCGTTCTTTGCCACCTCTTCATTGTATCTGGTAGAATTGCCCAAAAGACTTCCGTTACGTAGATGTATTAGCCGTATGTATTCACTTAGGATGAATCGTTGATCGCTAAGATTACTGTTTTTATTTAAGATTTGGTTTTCCATTTCTTTGATTGATGTTATCCTGTCAATTTTGGATGTAGGATTAATATTATTGGAAAATCTACCAACACTTTTATACTCACTGGATGTATGTGATGTGAATGTGTGTGTGTGCACGATAACAATACTCTATGTATGTGAGGATTTAGTATACGTTTGTGTGTGTGTGTGTGTCCACAAGTGTGTTGAGGTAGACAAAGTTACCTACCTAATAAGCATTTTATAACTATATAATAGTTAAAATGCCTAAAAGAGTTTGTTGCTTTGCCTTTTGTTTTTTTTTTTTAATTACACTTGAATATTTAGGACGGAAAATAACAAACACACACGATGCAATGTCAATATAATTTTAGGTATGCAAGTGTGTGCGTTTTATGTTTTAGAAAATAAGATTTAAAACCAATTAAAAACCAGTTATTTTTCCTGCAGCTGATTGCAATTCCAGTTTTTCTTTGTAAAATAAAAAATTCAAATAATTAGCAATTAAAAGCAATAAATGCAAGCACATACAGCACAAGCTGGATTTGCGCAAACACCGAAACTGCAACACCCCGATTAGCGCAATAAGCAATTTTTTCACATTAAATTCTTTATAAGTGCAGCTTTTTCAAAAATCCAGTCTCAATAAGTGCAACTTTTGTGTTTTATAAAACTAAAAAAAATTTTCTTTTTAATTTAATTCTTAAGAAACGTAGTTTTAACAACTACTTCTTATTTTAGCACCGACTCCCTTTAATTTTTCCCCACGAACATTTTTTTGAACATACTTACACGCTATCTCCATACCATACTGCCATACAGTGTTTCCCTTTTAAATTTTTTTATTATAATCGCTTCCACTTTACCCGGTTGCCATACAAAATTTTATAAAAACCATAAAACTTCTCCAAAGTCGCCCCTAGGTGAGTAAAATGTATCACAGACCCCCATTAGTTTTTCCTCCCAAACGTATTCCTATTGTATACTAACCCTCCATCGCCATCATCTAAGGGGGTTGACACACAAAATTTACAAATATGAAGTAAAAACACCCATAACTTTCACAGAAACGGCCTTAGAGAAATAAAATGTACGACCGACCCCCAATAGTTTCTCCTTGCAAATATATTCCTGCAACATACTTACCCCTATCTCCACACCCCTAAGGGGTTGCCTTACAAAATTTTAAAAAAAGGGCTAAAAACCCCTACAACATACTTACCCCCTATCTCCACGCCCTAAAGGGGTTGCCTTACAAAATTTTAAAACAATGGATAAAAACCCCTAAAACTTCCCCGGAGTCGCCCTTAGAGGGAAAAATGTATCCCAGCCCTAATTGGTTTTCCCTTCCTAAGATATTCCTAGAACATACTTGTCACCTATCTCCTTCACCTAATGGGGTTGCCATACAAAATCTACAAAAATGATGTTAAAATGCCTACAACTTCCTCAGAGCCGGTCTTAGAGTAATAAAGTGTACGACCGACCCCAATTAAATCCCTTCCAAACATATTCCCACAGCGTACTAACCCCCCATCTCCGCGTCTTAAGGGTTTGCCGTACAAAATTTTAAAATAATGTTAAACGCCTACAACTTTCCCGCAGTTGCCCCTATAGGAATAAAACGTATCACAGACCCCCATTAATTTTCTTTCCCAAACATATTCTAAAAACGTACTTAACCCTTATCTCTATTACCTAAGGGGGTTGCCATAAAAAAATGTTAACAAATAAGAGTAAAAGTCGCTCCAAAATTTAAAAAAAAATTAGCGTAAAACCCTTTACAGCTGCCCTAATCACCCTAAGAGGGTTAAAATATGACACCGACCCCTATTTAAAAATTAGAAATATATCATTAATAAAAAACGGATAAAAATATAAAAAGTTTGGGGTTTGGGAATTCTAATGGAAAGGGTATCTAAAACTCGGCACAACCGAATAAAGCGCTCCTACTTCTTTTTTGTTTTTCTTTTTATTTATGTATGTATAAAACGTTAATTTTATCCCTTTGAGGTCGTGTCTGGTGTAATTCCATGTCAGAAATGAGACTTAACGTTATATCAACTACACTCTAAAACATTTGCATAAATTTACGATCATATATGACCTAATTTATTGTTGAAAAAAGTCTTGTTGCCTAAAATTGGGTCGATTTTTATATTATTAGAAACAAAAAGGCTTAATATATATAATTTTAAACAAAAGTAATATTTTTCTGCAAAAAGTGTTTATTTTTCAACAATATATGCTTAAAAGCTAGCAACATGTGTCTATAAACATCGAAATGTTTAATAATGCTTAATATTTGTCTAAAAACACTATTAAAATGTATGGACTAAACAGTTAAGAAAGAAGAAGCATAAAAGCGTATACGATTTAATATATCACGTGTTCTGATTTTCTACAGAATTAAAAAAATTAATATCTAGTGTGTAAGGATATTATAATTAATAAGAGTAATTTGTTATTTGTGTGTAGTCGGTAACATTTATTACTTAAATTAAAAAAAAAAATTTAATATTACAAGTGAATTTTGTTAAAATAATAAAAAAATGTTCAAACATTAAAAATTTACTAAAATTTCCTTTTTGTTTATTAGGCTAATTGGTTCAATTTTATTGTGATAAGATTTAATTGAAGAATTATTTTTGAAAAAGTTTAGTTTCCCGATACTAGCCGAGTGGAATGCATTTTCAGAGCCCGCTACAACTCCTCATCAGCACTCTTTGTTCGGTACTGAGCATTGGTAGTAAATATCTTCTATTTAACCCAAGTTTTATTGAAATTTGAATACGGAAATACTAATTTGTATTTTACACATACTCTTATTTATAATTGTCAATTCTTGGGTTAGAACGAAATTTACGGCCTGCCATTCATTTTTCCACATCATGGCAACACCTTTTCTTTTATATATTCTTCATCTCACCACTTTATTTTTGCCTTATTCATCTCTATTTAGATGAGTATGAAGGCAGCATGCTTTTGCATGCTTTAGTTTTGTCTCGCTTTTGAGTTATGTTTTTAAATTTAAATTTGCTGATCATTAGTCGTCAGCGAGTTGTTGACATGTTTTAATATTGCGGACGTATTTTCTTACACCATACCTAGTGTCTTATCACAATAAAATTGAACCAATTAGCCTAATAAACAAAAAGGAAATTTTAGAAAATAAAAATTGTTCAAAAATACGCTAAAAATAAATTTGTTAAAAATTTATCACTTGCATTTGTACGCCCATAAAGAAGAAAACAGCAATGTGTTTAAGTGTTTGTACTTAAAATGCGAAAAATTATTTAATAATTATAATTCCTATGCAGTCCACTTTACACGGAGGCATTATTTCAAAAGTCGCGTTCGTAAAAACAATTCGTCCTCTAAAGTTTCGATCAGGTGTTTGGTAAATTTATGCAAATTTTTTGCATTTTTATTTAAAAAAGGGTTGAAAATTAAGTCAAAGGGAAAGAAAAAATTAGGCCCAATATGTGTAAAAAATGTAAACATATTTTGTTTAAAAATCAACAAAAAGTTAAAAAAAATTACATGTCTAATTTTAGGTCGAAAATAGTCTGTAAAGTGTTGCCTACTATTATTGACGTAATTTTCAACAAAAGTGGTTTAGAGTGTAGACAACCTACCAGTGGCCAACGGACCACAATATAATTTCAGGCATAATATATTTAGACGTAGCAAAAGGTTTTTTCCTAGAGCTTTATAAACCTCAAGCCTGGTTGGGTTTATCTTCTGAGCCCTCACGCACAATAATCACTATTTGCAGTCATCACCAATTCGCAACTAGTGATATTTTTTGTTTAAAAGAATTAGTTTGTTAAAATACACAAAAATTTATCAGCACCAACTGCTCGGAAACCCAACCGCTTGAAACTCCCGAAGACATCGATTATTGTCTAAGCAGCCTTAATCAAAACATCGAAAAAGCCATTTACCATGCTTCTTCTACCTACTGTCAGTCTAAATACAGCAGAATTTTTCAGCTTTTATCTGAAAAAAAAGAACCCAACTTAAAACCCAGCTAGAAGAATCTACAAACCAATTGAAAATTTTGTTAGAAATTTACATAATGGCATCTCTTAGGGAACATTTCGAAAGTCTAGACATGACTCCTTAGACGCACTATTCACTATGGCGATCAACTAAATGCCTTATCGCAAAACCACCTTTACGTAATCTGAAAGAATCCTGGGCGAGAAATGATGAAGAAAAATGTAATCAGTTCGCAAGGTAAATGAGTTAAAAGTTCACTCCAAACACATGCACTGACATGAGTAAATTACCGCTAGTTGTTGCTTATGTCATAAGGAATTACATTTTCAACTTCTAGAAGTCGTAGAGGCTATCGATAATTTAAATCCCAAAAAAGCTCATGGCTTTGACGGAATAAGCAACAAAAAGCTTTTAGAGCTGCCTTGCACAGCAAAAAAAATTAAATTTTTTTTAATTTCAACGCCATATTACGGCTTGAACATATCCCGGCAGAATGACAAGTTGCCTTAGTAAAGATGATTCCTAAACTTTAAAAATATCCCTCGAAGGTGGAGTCTTACAGACAAATAAGTCTGTTTCCAACTATGTCCAAATTGTTCGATAAATTGCATTAAAATCCGACCACGAACTTGAATGTCAATAACCGTATTCCAAATCACCAATTCGGCTTTAGAAGTCAACATATTACCATCGAAAAAACCCACAGATTGGTACAGGTTATAAGAAAAGCCTTTGAGGAAAAGAAGTACTACTCCGCGCTTTTTATCGATGTCTCTCAAGCATTCGACAAAGTACGGCATTAAGGCCTGTTAAACAAACTAAAACTCAATCTACCAGCTAATATTTCCAACCTGCTAGAAAAATACTTAACCGGCAGACAATTTATGATCAAAGAGGGAAACCAAATAAGTTGTTCCCAACCAATAGAGGCTGGTGTACCTCAAGGGAGTATACTAGGTCCAATTTTGTACTTGCTTTACACGGCAGATATTCCAATCAATAGATTCACACACACGTCAACATTTGCTGACGACACTGCTTTTCTTAGTATTCACAAAGACCCTAAGAGGCTTCGAACCAGCTGCAACAACCCGTAACCCAAGTTGAAAAATGGCCAAAGTTATGGGGAATAAAGATAAATGAACAAAAATGTACCCACATTACTTTTACGTTACGCAAGGAAACGTGCCCCCTAATTCTTATTAACAACCATACGGTGCCTCAACGAAATGAGACGAAATATCTTGTCATTCACCTAGATCGCCGCCTCACATGGAAGCCTCATATAGATGCGAAGCTGACTCAAATGAAACTTAAAGCTGCTCAAATCCACTGGCTAATTGGTAGAAACTCTGTGCTACGTCTGGATTGTAAACTTCTGCTCTACAACTCGATTTTAAAACCAATTTGGTGCTACGGTATACAATTATGGGGCACTGCTTCCGCCTCTAACATAGAAAAAATACAACGTCGTCAAAATAAAATTCTAATTCTGAAATGGAGGGATAGTATTGCGCTTAGAAGAAGTTAACTAATTCTATTATGAGAACTGTCACTGTCACTGTCACTGTCACTAATAATTATTTAGTCTTAAGATTTGAATACTTATTGTTAGTTCGCATAAGCGAAGATTCAATAATAAAATATGAAAAAAAAACTTACTTTCAAGTAGCTCAATATAAAAAGTCATAATTTCTAAATAAAAAAATCATCTTTTGAGAAAGAAAATCATCAAAGATATGATAAAACCATCATTCTGGCAACGCTGGGTATAGTAATGTGTGTATATTTAACATCTAAAATTTGTATAACATTTATTTTATTATTATTCTTTTTATTAAATACAAAATAAATAACAAATTTGAATATTTGACTCACACGATTCTCGTTCGTCCATTAGTCCGTAGATTTAACAAATTGCTAACAAATTAGAAATATTAAATTATTTCCATGTAAATGGTAGTGTTTGGCCATGTAGAATACCCTGCAAAAAATCTTGGACCACATGGTCCGTTTTAGCGGAAATTGACTAGTTACAACATGGTCCTTGTGTAATGCAGTCATGGACCATGTCATTGTCAAACAAGAACTTGTAGTTACTTAAGTGATATGCGTTCGTGTTTTAACGATTGCGTACAAAAAACACGATCTTTAAAACACGAACGCATATCACTTAAGTAACTACAAGTTCTTGTTTGACAATGACATGGTCCATGACTGCATTACACAAGGACCATGTTGTAACTAGTCCATTTCCAAGTTGTTTGTAGGTAGGATAGAGTAGTTTTGAAACTACTCCGACGTAATGCAAATCTGGGTTAAGTGGTCCGGCCCTAGGACATCATAATGTTAAAAAGACCATGTTTTTTACATGCATTTGGGTTAGTTTTGGAGTAATCCTACTCCTTTATGGACTAGTCCATACACGCATGTATGGACTAGTCCTGTTTTCTGCAGGGTATGTTAAGTGTAAGAGTGTTTGTGTATTCGTGTTTCTAAGGTTTTACATGCGTTTGAGTAATGTTTACATTAAATTAAGATTTTAAAGTTAAAATTAGTTATAAAGTTAAATTATTTTTAAAAAATGTTAACATCCGGGTTATTCAATGTAATTTAAAGAAAGTGTTGTTCGGTTTAGTCCGGTTAGGTTTTAATTAATCTTGTTTAAGCTGATGTAGAGAGTCTTGCTTGAGAAAAGAAATGTATATGGAAGATGCTGGTTATTGATTTTCTAACAACGAACTGGTGGGGAATAGCCAAGCGAAGATCCACTGTTATTAGTGGGGATTTCCCCCGCACGCTACCCTAGATCACCAACTTGTGTGGTGGGGTTTAATGCAGTTTCTTCGCGAAATTTCAGATGTTGCTAATTAAATTTTTGTCAACAGATTAACAGATGTTGCTACCGCTATAGAAGATAGATAGTCTTTCCAACAAAACAAGAATTGTGTGAAAATCTCCCAATTAATTCTGTAAACGAATTACTAACACAATTACCAAAACCAAATTTTGTGTAATTTCTTATATTTACCTTTATAAACTCAGAATTTCCTTTTTACAATGCTGAAAATTATGTAGAAAATTCAAATTTCTGGTTGTTTTAATTCCAGCTTCGTGTTTAGATTAAAAAATTAAAATTTTTAATCTTTGAACATATAAATCAAAACAAACTTGAACCATAAGTTACTTTTAAATTTGAATATTCAAATTGAAACTTAATTAATAGAAAGTAGTTATCAGTTGCGATATAAGAAATAAGAACAGGTCCTCACAATACCACCTACGGGTCTATGCGGCATCGGGGGGCTTCAAAAAATTGATTTCAACCATAACAAGGGCAGACGGGCAGACGGACAAACACTTGGATGGACATCGCTAAATCGACTATCTTTCTATTAGGACCAAGAAAATATATACTTTTAACATCAACATAAAGAAAATTTAACGGCGTTAAAACAAAATCATAAGAATGATAACTGGTGCTCATTGATATTTTAAAAACAGCAACATCCGTAAGGATCTAGAAGTTCCACTAGTAAAATGCGAAATCCTGAACTATGTGGACAAGTATTTAAACAAGCTGGAAACTCACGCAAATCCGCTCGCTCGAAACATCTTGAAGCATAGTAGACACACCCGTCTGAAAAGGAGGAATAATATTGCGCCTATATGATGTTAAATAATTTTATTATGAGAACTTTAATTTAAGTCTGGAACTGGCTGAACTAATATTACTTAGTTTTCAGATTTAAATTCTTATTGTTAGCTCGCATAAGCGAAGATTCAATAATGAAAATATACAAAAAAAAATTATTTTTGGCTTAAGCTGTCTCAAAGATCCTAAATCCTGCTTTCTTTACAGCCCTTTTAATTGATCCTTTTAAAAATATTTTAACTTTTTTTTTGAAATTATATAAAAGTATGTGTGGCCCTCAAAAAAAAAAAGAGATAATAAATTTTCTAACTACTTTATATATTTTTTTGATTGGGTTATTTTTTCCACTATTTTCACTACTTCCCTGGGGAAAATATGTGTCAATTGGTCGGCGTACTCGTCCTGTTACAGGTACAAATCATGAATTGGACAAAAATTACAGGCCGTGATGGGTTAAAAAAGAATACATCAAGTAACTGGTTAAAAGGTGTTAAAGAAGTTAAGAAAAAAATAGAAATACTGGTTCCAACACATTAAAATACATCTGTTTATACATACACACACACACGTTAATACAAACCAAGTAGCTTAAACAGGATCTTAAGCAATTAATGCAAAATTTTCTTATAAAGGATTGGCCAGTAACCCGCTAGGAGGTATTTGTTTTGAACTAATTGTTCGCTTCAATGTTAAAGTGGCAGGTACTCTTCAGGAACTAGAACCAGTCCCTACCCTAAAGAACCGTTCACGCTAATAGTCCTAGACCAGCCCTGTTCCCCTTAGGGTATACTTTGGTTTTTTATTGTGAAACAAATATAAAATTAGAAATTGAAAAGTAAAATAATAATAAGAAAACTTGATAGAGAAGTAAGTGTGGATAAGGACAATAAATTCTTGGCGGAAATTCCGTTCTAGGAAGCAATGTCCGGAAGGAAATACCATTGGTAGATATTGTCTGTAATAGCATTTACGGGAGTGAAAAGGGATGAAATATTTTCTTTTTTTCTAGCCGACGAGTGTGAAGTTCTAATTTTAAAATTCCATATTTGCAACGGCCATAATAAGGGCCGTTAGAATTTTGAGAAGCGCATAGAAGGCAAAATTTATTTGGTTCATATATATTTTTGTTTTAAATGACTTTCTAAAGACAATAATATATTTCTTGTTTGTTTTTTCGTCTTTTTAAAGACGTTATATCGTTCCCGTGGGATAATTTTAATTTTTATTTTGTTTGAAAGAGATTTATAACTCATAAAAATTAGTTTAACTAATTTCTAAAGGTATTTGTAATATCGTAAAAAATGAGAAAAATGTTTATGCATATTTCTACATATATACATAGATTTGTACATATATAATTTTTGCTTCATGCCATTTTAAAAGAGATATAATATTGTTTTTGTGTAGCACTACAACGAAATCTGTCTTTTACGAATAAGCTCTGTTCATCGCCCGGAAATCTGTTGAGTGGTTTGTTTTATTATACCCTTCACATAAGTGATAAGGGTATATAAAAGTTTGTCATTCCATTTATAATTTCTTTACCATCCATTTGCGACCCCATAAAGTAAATATATATTTTGGATCCTTATAGATAGGGAAGCCGATAGCCATGTCCATCTGTCCGTGTTATAATTGAAATTTTCTGAAGCCCCCCAATGTCGCATATGCCCGTATCAGGTATCAAACTATCAGAAATATCTGCTAGAAAATCGGTGCTGAAATTCAGCAAAATCGCCCGATAACTGACCGAGATTTAAGCCAAAAACCAAGACTACCTCCTATTTTTTATTCCAAAAAAAAAACAACAAAGTACATACAAACAAGTAAGAGCGCTATATTCGGCTGTGCCGAATCTTATATACCCTTCACATTGGTCTTTAAATATACCCAGCCGAGTAATTTTGTACTGCAAATAATATAATAAAAAACATTGTGCGAGTTTTAAAGAAAAAATAACAAAATTTTAACGTTCGTATGAATAATAGAAATAGATGAGGAAGATTTGAGGTCGAGAGTTTTAAAAGTTTTCGACATTATTCATATTTGAAGGTTAATAAAACTTGTTAAATGTCTAGTCCCCCTGCTCTTCTCCAACTTTTTCTCCAAAATGTATGAATTATTTGATTATTACTTTTTATAGAATATTCGAAGTCGATAGCTGTTATAGTTTCCGAGATATAGCGTATCGAATATTTGATAATAATTGTCGATTTGTATGGGAGCTACCCCTTTTTTTGCCCCCACCCAAAAAATTTTTTCTTTAAGGCGTAGCCCTTTGCGTGCAATTACTTTTTGTAGAACATTTCATTTCGATATCTGTTACAGTTTCCGAGATATAGCGTATCGAATATTTGATAATAATTGTCGATTTGTATGGGAGCTACCCATTTTTTTGCCCCCACCCAAAAAATTTTTTCTTTAAGGCGTAGCCCTTTGCGTGCAATTACTTTTTGTAGAACATTTCATTTCGATATCTGTTACAGTTTCCGAGATATAGCGTATCGAATATTTGATAATAATTGTCGATTTGTATGGGAGCTACCCCTTTTTTTGCCCCCACCCAAAACATTTTTTCTTTAAGGCGTAGCCCTTTGCGTGCAATTACTTTTTGTAGAACATTTCATTTCGATATCTATTATAGTTTCCGAGATATAGCGTATCGAATATTTGATAATAATTGTCGATTTGTATGGGAGCTACCCCTTTTTTTGCCCCCACCCAAAAAATTTTTTCTTTAAGGCGTAGCCCTTAGCGTGCAATTACTTTTTGTAGAACATTTCATTTCGATATCTCTTATAGTTTCCGAGATATAGCGTATCGAATATTTGATAATAATTGTCGATTTGTATGGGAGCTACCCCTTTTTTTGCCCGCACCCAAAAAATTGTTTCTTTAAGGCGTAGCCCTTTGCGTGCAATTACTCTTTGTAGAACATTTCATTTCGATATCTATTATAGTTTCCGAGATATAGCGTATCGAATATTTGATAATAATTGTCGATTTGTATGGGAGCTACCCCTTTTTTTGCCCCCACCCAAAAAATTTTTTCTTTAAGGCGTAGCCCTTAGCGTGCAATTACTTTTTGTAGAACATTTTATTTCGATATCTCTTATAGTTTCCGAGATATAGCGTATCGAATATTTGATAATAATTGTCGATTTGTATGGGAGCTACCCCTTTTTTTGCCCCCACCCAAAAAATTTTTTCTTTAAGGCGTAGCCCTTAGCGTGCAATTACTTTTTGTAGAACATTTCATTTCGATATCTGTTATAGTTTCCGAGATATAGCGTATCGAATATTTGATAATAATTGTCGATTTGTATGGGAGCTACCCCTTTTTTTGCCCCCACCCAAAAAATTTTTTCTTTAACGCGTAGCCCTTAGCGTGCAATTACTTTTTGTGGAACATTTTAAGTCGATAGCTTTTATAGTTTACGAGATATAGCGCATAAAATATTTCACCAAATTTGTGCAATTGTAGAAAAAATACCCCTTCCCCTGGTCCTATCTGAAAAAATTTTTTCCATTATTTAGGTCCCTTCTTTAGGAGTATCCGTGCCAAGTTTTGTGGCAAGAGTGACTATACTTACTGAGATATATAGGGATATATGCACCGATTTTGTCCTAAAAAAAATGGGTTACTCTGGGTTTTCGCTTATATCTCGGTCAATTGTGAACCGATTTTGCTGATTTTAAATAGCGATTGTTAGCGGGATATTTGTGATCGTTTGACACCATTAACTGGTCTGTATCTTTTTATTTGACTCCGGAAACTTGATTTCAACAGACGGACAGACGGACAGACGGACAGACGGACAGACGGACAACGCTAAATCGGCTTCCCTATGTATAAGGATCCAGAATATATATACTTTATGGGGTCGCAAATGAATAATAAAGAAATTACAAACGGAATGACAAAGTGATATATACCCTATCACTATGTGAAGGGTATAAAAACAACAAAACACACAACAAACAAAGAAAAAAACAGAATCAGTCCTGTTGATATTATTGAAACACACCCAAAACGAAAATTTTATTAATATTAGTATTAATACAAATAACAGAGTTGCCATTTAAATCTTAATTTAAAAATTTTTTAAATCGCTCCTACGGCTTCCAGGGTTCTCCTACCAAGGTAAAATGTAAGATTGACCCTAATTTGTTTATCTATCCAAACATTTTGGTAGAACATACTTACCTTCTATCTCCAGCCCCTAACATGGTTGCCATACAAAATTTAAAAAAAATTAGGTAAAAACTTATAACCTCTCCGGAGTCGCCCCTAGAGGAATAAAATGTATCACAGACCCCCATTAGTTTTTCCTCCCAAACGTAAGAAGATGCCTTACAAAATTTATAAAAATGATGTAAAAATTCCCACAACTTCTTCAGAGTCGGCCTTAGAGCAAAAAAGTCTATGACCGATCCTCATTAGTTTCTTCTCCCAAACATATTCCTGGAAATTTTAACCCCCTACCTCCACGCCTTAAGAGGAATGCCATACAAAATTTACAAAAAAATATATGAAAATGCCCACAACTTCTTCAGAGTCGGCCTTAGAGCAAAAAAGTGTAAGACCGACCCACATTAGTTTCTTCTCCCAAACATATTTCTAGAAAATTTTAACCCCCTATCCCCACCCCCTAAGGGGGTTGCCAAGCAAAATTTACAAAAATGATATGAAAATGCCCACAACTTCTTCAGAGTCGACCTAAGAGCAATACAGTGTACGACCAACCCACATTAATTAAGAAATCTGATGAAGTCAAGTGTAAAAATGCGTTGTTTTCTGTTCGGTTTTCCTAATAAGGATGTGGTAGGAAGTTCATTAAATTGGAGAGAGAACTTACGCACTAAGGTGTTTTGGGAATATCCAGTTTTAACAAGGCCTTTTGGGTATTCATTGGTAGGTATGGAGCTATAGGCTCCTCAGTGAGAATTTAATACCCGCTCGCTGGTTATCTATACCAAAGGAAAAAGGAAAGTGTAGTTTTTTTTTTTACCAGAGTTTTTTTTATTTTTTTTAACTAGGAAAATTTTAGGTGAAGAGAAGATTCCATACATGTGAGCTAAAGCCGGTGCACCAGAACACCGAACCGTCTGTTTGTAACAATCCAAATTTTATTGGGCCTCGATATGTTATAAATGGCGCCCAACGACGTTTGGAAATTTTAGTTTTGTGCCCTCTTATTTTATTTTCGTTTAACTTGATAATCCTGGCGGTTGATAGGTTATTGTCAATTGTTAATTGCCTCAAAATATTAACTATTTGGTTTTATTGTGTTGGAAGATATATTCAGTATGTAGTTTCAAACTGATTACTTATTTGTTGATAGTCCCGATCTTGTAAATTTTAATTCGACACTTCGGTTTCACTTATTTATACTACACCTCTTGTCATTTTAAGGAATTCATTTAATTTCCTAAAAAGCCCAACGTTAGTGCATCGGTGAAGTAAAATATAAGATTTAGTGGCAAAAGTTTTTTGTTTGTAAATTTTGGTTTGTTTGAAATGGTTAATGTTTTTGAATGAGGTTAATCAGATATAAAGTGTTCTTTTCGTTCGATTGTGAATCCCCAGAGAAATTCGAAAAATTTTTGAGGGAATGATAACATGTATTCGCTGAATTAATTTATATATTGTATAAAAAGATTCATATATACCAGGAATATATACAATTTTCTGTTAAGATTGCAGTTAAAGAATTTTTCTACTCCTCCAGTAAGTCGTATCAAGAGCAGAGGTCATCCTTTGATACGATCGTCTAATTAGCAAAATAATTTAACAGTTCATAATAATAGTTATTATAATTTGGATTCGAATTTTCTATGCGAATGTTAGTTCTATAGTTAACATAAGTCCCCAGCTCAAAATATCAATAATGATAGTTGAAATATGTCACAAGTTCAGAGACAGATTTCAGAAAGTATTTTTATGGGCATTCGATCATTAGCTAACCGAATTCCTAGTTCGATAAGTTCCACAGTGAATAATCATTTTTGACAGTTTGAGCAAAATCTACCTTCCTATTCTGTGCCTAGAAAAGAACAGAATGTAACTAACGCTAAAGCAATAGAAGACAATTTCTATGGAGTTAGTCTCCTATGACCTGGTACAATATTCGGTCTATAAATGTAAATGGTTTTGTTTTTAGAGTAGAAGCATTAAACAGAGGAAAAATGTATGTTGGCTTCATGTGTCTGCCAATTTCCACATACTGTTGGTGGATAAAGGTGATAGGTGGTATTGGGTTTATTTAAAACTTCAAGGTTCTTCGGCTTGGGTGGATTCCAAATCGACTATTTTAAAAGAGTTCAGGCACAGAGATTCTAATTTTGAAATTTTGGAAGCTATAATGAGTTGTAAGCAGAAAAATTAAATTTTCGATCATTTTATTTTTCAATATTCTTAAATTGAACGAACAAATGACACAATCCGTTTGAGGATAAAAAATTGTTGAAAATAGTTTAAGGAAACCTCAATTTCTAACTTTGGCAGGTAACGTTTTCGGGTCGCGTTATAACTTTTAAGAATCTAATTGTATAGAAATGCATAGCAACTAGCGTCCCCCTAGTTGCATAAAATAGAGTTCACGAGTAAGGACGATATGGTAGCGGTTGAAGAGGTTGCATCGCCTTTAATTAGTATTAAGAGGCTGGTATGCTGAAATTGTGATCAGTAGGGGTATTCATATTTTTATTGTTTGAATCTACAACCTGGGCTTTGTTGTTACAAATGCAATTAAAACCATGTAACACTTCCTAATTGTAATTGGTGTAAGCAACAATATTCCTGAGGGGTAATTTGGGTCTAGAACAGATTTGTCAAAATCGGAAGTCTGAACATCAACAAATTCTTGAGTAGATTTTACAAAAATAAGACACCGAATTGTGGTCAAGTATAGAAGGTACAATTATGAAAGGGTCAGAGCAAAAATTGTTGGTAATAGATTTAGAGGTATATAGTTCAGGGAAGTACATAAGGAGCGTAGCTCTTTATGAAGACAAGCGTCGGAAGTTGAAGTAATGAATAATATTGAAGAGAAGTATATTAATAGGCCTTTTCGGGATGTTTATATTTTAGGAAAAAACTTAAATGGTCGGGGCTTTTATCAGTTGCTTAGGGAAAAATTGGGATGTTTTTTTTTGAAGTCAATTAATAGGTCTTTCATAATATTTCGATCTTCTTTGAAGTGCGCTAGCGGTAATAAACACGATTTTGTTGGTTTTGGGAATTTGCCGATTACGTTTCTGGGACAAACTAAGGAAGTAAAATTTTTCGTAGCTCCTGGGTTGGTACTATAATTAATGTGTAATTAGCAGTATTGGAGGAAATAGAATTCCGAAATGATTCGGTGATGCACGATTTTACAAATGGACAATGTAATAAGTTAGGCCAAGTCATTCAAAACTTCCTATTATCAGCTATTCTTGAAGAAAACGATTTGTTAGAGCATAATACCAGTAAAAAAAGTACATACTTGGAGTTTGGGGTGATTATAGTTAGTGATATCCCATGGTCTAGTGGAATGAATTTAGTTAGAAGAAGAAAAAAAATCGTCTTTGCTTGATGCTAGAAATGTTAATCGTCTAACAAAAAAGTGGCAATATCCTATTCCCCCAGTAGATAGACTGTTATCTCGTCTTCAAAACAGGGTTTGGATTTCTGGTGTAGATTTAAAAATAGCGTATTGGCAAATGAGGCCCAATTATAAATCAAAAAAAAAAAATTACGGCTTTTGCTGTTGCTGGCGGGCCATTATACCAAGCCTATGCCGTTTGGACTTTGTAACGTCCCAGAAACATTTATAAAACTAATGAATTTGGAAATTCCACAGCAGCACATGGGTTGGTACCCAATTTATATGGATGATATTATAGTAACAGCTCCTGATTTTGACAGCATGTTAGAAATACTTAAAGTTCTCGCTAAGTTATTAAGGAAAACTAGTCTCACCATAAACTTTCAGAAAATGAAGTTCTGTCTAAAACACTTGAGGTATTTAGGTTTTATTATAATTTCTGCGGTAGTCGACTATTCTGTGCCGAGAAATGTTAAGGATGTAAGAAGATTTTTAGGAATGGTTCCGTCATTTTATATCAGGTTTTGCAACTTAAGCTGCCCCGATAACAGATCATTAAAAAAATCTGTTTTTATGGTCGGAGGCTGCACAAAAATCGTTTGAGATAGAGGATCGCAAGGGTTTGGAAAATGTGGTCGCCGATGTTCTTTTTCGATCTTTTGTGAAAGAGATAAGTATAGGGATGAATATGTTATGGGCCTCGGCCTTCGAATCCAAACAGTATAGAAAATTGATTGCAGGATACCGGGTGTTAAATTTCTAAATGGTATAATATATGATCGCAACGTAGAGGTAAATCCAGTATAAGAAGTTAAGATACCTTGGGCTAGGAACAATGGATTCTTTAAGGCCTTAAAACGTCTCCAAAGTTTATATTTTTGGCCCAAAATGGCTCGTCGGGTTCGTAAGTATGTGAATTCATTCATTCAAAAGAGTAAAAGCCCCAAATTATGTGTAAAGACCTCCCATGGGAAAAACTTGGCAATCGCTTTTACCTTTTCAGCGTTTTTTTGCTGATTTTCTCGGTTCATATCCCCAAACTTCAAATTATTTATATTTACTGTAGCAGATCAAATTTTAAAATTTGTATTTTTGAGAGCGATCAGAAATGCCAGAAGCACAAAAATTATTAAAGCGGATATTTTCCACCCTTTTTGTATTCCATAAGCTGTATATTCCGATAACGGTAAGCAGTTTATATGCAAGGATTTTAAAAAGGTTCCTGCAAGGCTAAGGCATGAAATAACAATCAATTGAAGTGCATTCTCCGCAGGCTAATGCATCTGAGCGTGTCAATAGAAATATCTTGTCGAAGATAGCTGCGCACGTAGATAAGAACCAAAAAGATTGGAATAGGTATTTAAGCGCTTTTGCGTGTTCAAAAAATACATCGGGGCATGAAGCGACAGGAATAGTTCCGTATTTTTTGATTTTTGGTCATAAATACACTGGCGATGGAGAAGAATACGAGCTGCATAGGAAACTAGACTCTTTAAATTAGTCTGATGTACAAGTAATTTCGAGCAACACTGGGATATAGCTTTTGCGTGGTGAAGTCAGGACAAGTTCTATGAGAAAAAAGCAACATCATAATATACGCGATATTGCGTTTTCTCCAGGAGAAACAGTGTTTAAGAGAAATTTTTGCAATATTAGTACTGCTAGTGTTTTTAGTTCGAAACTAGCTGACAAACTTTCTAAATACAACGTTTTTAAGAGAGTAGGAAGTGAAATGAGATGAAATATTTGTTTTATTTTCTAGCTGGCGAATGTGAAGTTTTAATTCATTTAAAAATTCCACGCCTACATTGGCAACACAAAGGGTCCTTGGAATTTTGAGAAGCGCATAGAAGTCAGATTTCATTAGGTTCACAGAAGTTATACAAATTTTTTTGTTTAAACTGCCTTCATCAAGACAAATATTTATTTCACGTTTGGTTATTCGCATTTTTAAAGACTTTATATTGTTCCGGTTAGATAATTTTATTTTGTTTGAAAGAGATTAAAAACTCAAGGGTGTTTGTGCCCAATTATAAAAAAAAATGTAATATTTTTTGACCTTTTTAAAAAAGGGCATATGGAATTTAGGCGTATCCTTAGAATCAACAGAAATTTGGACATGTTTTGAAGCATGTTTATACTAACATGTGTAAAATATTTCATTGGGCTTTTAATATTTTTCTCTCCGTTAGGGCATATTTTATATGAAAGATATATGGTAGGACATGGATCCTTCAAATTGAAAAGGTAATATTTAAGGTTTAAAAAATTTTATCAATTTAGGTATGTGTGCTAAATTATAAAAGGAAACTTTTTATATTTTATTTATTTCACTTTATTGAAAAAGGACATTTTTAAAAGGCATATCCTTGAATCAAATCAAAAGAAATATATACAGGTCATGAAGCATCCTATAACTATAAACTATAATTTTTTTTGCTTTTTTTTATGACAATTTTCATGTAAAGGATAAAAGGAAGAGACACAAATCCTGGGAGTTTAAGTGATACAGTCTTTGGCTTTAAAGATAATTTATAGATTTAAGTATTCGTGTGTAATTAAAAAATAATGTATACATATTTTTTGGCAGTTTTTAAAATGAATTAAATTTTTTTGTTAAGATTTTGTTTTAATAAACCGCTAAATGCTAGTTTTTAAATTGTGTGCTACATTCAAAGAAATTTAAATGATTAACCCCTCTATTGTATGATATACAATAATAAAAAGCGTTTCATTCAATCTGAGGGATGGATGATGCTCGACCGTTAGTCAAGTGTTGCCAAAGAGTCCTTTGAGACAAAAAAGCATAGTGTATATGAAAAGTAAACTTCGTCCTAACTTACAAATTAAAAACGAAAGAGAAACAGTCATGCCGTATCCCTTTCCATGTTACATGTAAGTTAAATAGGTGATGTTTACAACCAAAAGACACTACCAACGTTCAAAGAGTACTGATGATGAAATTGCGTAGCTGCTTTCAAAAATGCATTCTACTCGGCTAGTATCGGTAGAAAAATCAGCTTTTTTTCAAAATTAAAGTTTCTTTCAACATTAACGGAAAATAATAATTTCTTCTAAAAAAACAGAAATTATATGAACTTTTGGGTTAAATTTGGGTTAAAATAAACATAACCAAAAAACAGAATCGAAGTTTTTCATTTAGAGAAAATGAGAGCATCGCCTTTTAAGATCAGCAGAACCGATTTCAGTACAATCAAAACACATCGCTTTTACTTGTTTTTGTCCCAATATTAATTAATTATACCCTTCACATAGTGATAGGGTATATATCACTTTGTCGTTCCGTTTGCAATTTCTTTATTATTCATTTACGACCCCACAAAGTATATATATTCTGGATCCTTATAGATAGGGAAGCCGATTTAGCGAAGTCCGTCTGTCCGTCTGTTGAAATCAAGTTTCCGGAGTCAAATAAAAAGATACAGACCAGGTAATGGTGTCAAACTATTAGAAATATCCTGGAGACAATCGCTATTTAAAATCAACAAAATCGGTTCACTATTGACCGAGATATAAGCGAAAACCCAGAGTAACCCATTTTTTTTAGGACAAAATCCGTGCATATATCCCTATATATCTCAGTAAGTATAGTCACTCTTGCCACAAAACTTGGCACGGATACTCCTAAAGAAGGAGCCTAAATAATATAAAAAGTTTTTTCAGATTGGACCAGGGGAAGGGTTATTTTTCCTGCAATTGCACAAATTTGGCGAAATATTTTATGAGCTATATCTCGTAAACTATAACAGCTATCGACTTAAAATGTTCTACAAAAAATAATTGTACGCAAAGACCTACGCTTTAAAGCAAACATTTTTTGAGTGGGGGCAAATCGACAATTATCATAAAATATTCGATACGCTATATCTCGGAAACTATAAAAGATATCGAAATGAAATGTTCTATAAAAATTAATTGGGCAAGAATGCCTACGCTTTAAAGAAAAAATTTTTTGAGTGGGGGCAAAAAAAGGGGTAGCTCCCATACAAATCGACAATTATTATAAAATATTCGATACGCTATATCTCGGAAACTATAAAAGATATCGAAATGAAATAATCTACAAAAATTAATTGGGCAAGAATGCCTACGCTTTAAAGAAAAAAATTTTTTGAGTGGGGGCAAAAAAAGGGGTAGCTCCCATACAAATAGACAATTATTATAAAATATTCGATACGCTATATCTCGGAAACTATAACAGATATCGAAATCAAATGCTCTACAAAAAGTAATTGGGCAAAAATGCCTACGCTTCAAAGAAAAAATTTTTTGAGTGGGGGCAAAAAAAGGGGTAGCTCCCATACAAATCGACAATTATCATAAAATATTCGATACGCTATATCTCGGAAACTGTAAAAGATATCGAAATGAAATAATCTACAAAAATTAATTGGGCAAGAATGCCTACGCTTTAAAGAAAAAAGTTTTTGAGTGGGGGCAAAAAAAGGGGTAGCTCCCATACAAATCGACAATTATCATAAAATATTCGATACGCTATATCTCGGAAACTATAAAAGATATCGAAATGAAATGTTCTACAAAAATTAATTGGGAAAGAATGCCTACGCTTTAAAGCAATAATTTTTTGAGTGGGGGCAAAAAAAGGGGTAGCTCCCATACAAATCGACAATTATCATAAAATATTCGATACGCTATATCTCGGAAACTGTAAAAGATATCGAAATGAAATAATCTACAAAAATTAATTGGGCAAGAATGCCTACGCTTTAAAGCAAAAATTTTTTGAGTGGGGGCAAAAAAAGGGGTAGCTCCCATACAAATCGACAATTATCATAAAATATTCGATACGCTATATCTCGGAAACTATAAAAGATATCGAAATGAAATGTTCTACAAAAATTAATTGGGAAAGAATGCCTACGCTTTAAAGCAAAAATTTTTTGAGTGGGGGCAAAAAAAGGGGTAGCTCCCATACAAATCGACAATTATCATAAAATATTCGATACGCTATATCTCGGAAACTGTAAAAGATATCGAAATGAAATAATCTACAAAAATTAATTGGGCAAGAATGCCTACGCTTTAAAGCAAAAATTTTTTGAGTGGGGGCAAAAAAAGGGGTAGCTCCCATACAAATCGACAATTATCATAAAATATTCGATACGCTATATCTCGGAAACTGTAAAAGATATCGAAATGAAATAATCTACAAAAATTAATTGGGCAAGAATGCCTACGCTTTAAAGAAAAAAATTTTTGAGTGGGGGCAAAAAAAGGGGTAGCTCCCATACAAATCGACAATTATTATAAAATATTTGATACGCTATATCTCGGAAACTAAAAAAGATATCGAAATAAAATGACCTACAAAAAGTAATTGGGCAAGAATGCCTACGCTTTAAAGAAAAAAATTTTTGAGTGGGGGCAAAAATAAGGGTAGCTCCCATACAAATTAACAATTTTTATGAAATATTCGATACGCTATATCTCGGAAACTGTAAAAGATATCGAAATGAAATAATCTACAAAAATTAATTGGGCAAGAATGCCTACGCTTTAAAGCAAAAATTTTTTGAGTGGGGGCAAAAAAAGGGGTAGCTCCCATACAAATCGACAATTATCATAAAATATTCGATACGCTATATCTCGGAAACTGTAAAAGATATCGAAATGAAATAATCTACAAAAATTAATTGGGCAAGAATGCCTACGCTTTAAAGCAAAAATTTTTTGAGTGGGGGCAAAAAAAGGGGTAGCTCCCATACAAATCGACAATTATCATAAAATATTCGATACGCTATATCTCGGAAACTGTAAAAGATATCGAAATGAAATAATCTACAAAAATTAATTGGGCAAGAATGCCTACGCTTTAAAGAAAAAAATTTTTTGAGTGGGGGCAAAAAAAGGGGTAGCTCCCATACAAATAGACAATTATTATAAAATATTCGATACGCTATATCTCGGAAACTATAAAAGATATCGAAATGAAATGTTCTACAAAAATTAATTGGGAAAGAATGCCTACGCTTTAAAGCAAAAATTTTTTGAGTGGGGGCAAAAAAAGGGGTAGCTTCCATACAAATCGACAATTATCATAAAATATTCGATACGCTATATCTCGGAAACTGTAAAAGATATCGAAATGAAATAATCTACAAAAATTAATTGGGCAAGAATGCCTACGCTTTAAAGCAAAAATTTTTTGAGTGGGGGCAAAAAAAGGGGTAGCTCCCATACAAATCGACAATTATCATAAAATATTCGATACGCTATATCTCGGAAACTGTAAAAGATATCGAAATGAAATAATCTACAAAAATTAATTGGGCAAGAATGCCTACGCTTTAAAGCAAAAATTTTTTGAGTGGGGGCAAAAAAAGGGGTAGCTCCCATACAAATCGACAATTATCATAAAATATTCGATACGCTATATCTCGGAAACTGTAAAAGATATCGAAATGAAATAATCTACAAAAATTAATTGGGCAAGAATGCCTACGCTTTAAAGAAAAAAATTTTTGAGTGGGGGCAAAAATAAGGGTAGCTCCCATACAAATTAACAATTTTTATGAAATATTCGATACGCTATATCTCGGAAACTATAACAGATATCCACATCAAATGTTCTACAAAAAGTAATTGGAACACAAGGCCTACGCTTTAAAGAAAAAAAAAATTCGGATGCGGGGTGAAAAAGGGGTAGCTCCCATACAAATTAACAATTTTTATAAAATTTTCCATACGCTTCTTCTGGAAAACTATTACAGCTATCGACTTCGAATATTCTACAAAAAGTAATAATCAAATAATTCATACATTTTGGAAAAAAAGTTGGAGAAGAGCAGCGGGACTAGAACATTTAATAAGTTTTATTAACCTTTAAATATGGATAATGTCGAAAACTTTTAAAACTTTCGACCTCAAATCTTCTTCGTCTATTTCTATTATTCATACGAACGTTAAAATTTTGTTATTTTTTCTATGGGCTTTAAAACTCGCACAAGGTTTTTTATTATATTATTTGCAGTACAAAATAACTCGGCTGGGTATATTTAAAGACCAATGTGAAGGGTATATAAGATTCGGCACAGCCGAATAAAGCGCTCTTACTTGTTATAATTTAAATTTGGAGATTTATCAAAAAAATGCTGTTTTTGAGTTAAATTGTTTAATATAACTTTTTTATTTTATGTTCAATTCGCTTTTCTTTACATTTTCTTTAGAAAAATTTTTAATTTTGTTTCCTTACCTCTTATGCAAAATTATATGTATTTTTATTTATATATGTAAAAAGCTTATTTAACTTGGGTTTATTTTAATAAAAGTTTGTTGTATAATTTCTTTATGCAAATGTGTGTTAAAAACTAAGCCTGAGTGTCAGTTTTTTCTCACACTTTTTATGCCAGCTAAAGTTCGGGAAAAAATGCCTACGGGTTTTTGAAGTTATTTTTTTACCATTAAAAAAATTTTAGTTCAATTTCGTCACTAATTAGGACTTGCATTTTTAAAAATTTATTATTCAAAAAAGGAAATACATATATATAAAAAATACAATATAATGAGTTTAAAGTTTGATATATTTAATATTTGAAGAAAAATTATTTTATTTTGCCAAAATATTTAAATCCAGAATAAAAAAATAAATATTTTTTAATATAAATTATTACGATTATTATTAATGTTATTATTATGTCGAACTAAACTTACTAGAACTTTAACATATAATATGATACGTAAGATGGCTTTCATAAACTTATCATTGGCCACATGCCTTTCCCCATATTGTTGCAGGAGAATTAGTTCTTCCATCATGGATGCTTCCTCTGGTGTTAACTGCCACCTTGCCATATTGCCATGATAAAAAATCCGTTTAGGAATTGATACCAAACCTTCAGTTGTACTTATGTGTACATAACTTTCTCGGATTTCATCATTGTCTTCCTCTTGTAAAGCTTCCTTCCGTTTCAATTTAAGGCGAAAATCAATTTTATAACTTTCCTTGGCTTTGTCCAAAAATCGTTTGCGCAGTTTTCTCATCCCATAGATGTGGCGCATTGGTTTGTAGTAAAATGATCTGGTATGTTGAGATTTTATTTGTTTTGGTTTTGTATCTTTTCGTGGCCTTGGTTTGGTTTCCCAAAACAGACGTCGTTTTACTCTTTCTATCTTGTTTGCTTTGGAAAGCATATTTGGAGCTCTTATCACATCATTTAGCTTTTTCCACGTGGCCTGTCCATTGGATTTTATAAGATTTATATAATTTTTATCATTTCTTATATAAATGTTTCGTATGCATTCGTCAAGAAATGACTGTTTTGTTGGACATTTGTCGTTTACTACTTGATGAGCACTAAAGCTGTCATCCACAGTTTTTATATGTGGATTTTGGCTTTCCATTAAAGAACCAAAAACCAATTACGGGCACATCAATTGCTTATGAGTTCCAGGCCAAAGATTAATAACATTTTATAATTGTACCAGCCTTTTATACGTTCAATAACTCACATCCTTTGCACAAAGCCACTTACACATACACACACTGTTTATTAAAAATATTTGTAAGTAAATACTATATAGGTACCTTTTCCCTAAATTCTTTAGGGTTAAAACATCCCTAAGTAATTCATAGAATTATTTAATTACTTACCTTTTAATAAGCGTTGCCCAGCGAGAGAGGATAATTTATGAGAATGTATAGGTGCTTTTTTACTGTTTTTTTATAAAAAAACTTAAACAATGTGTTGCTGTTGCTGTTACTTTTCTTTTGTTTTGCTCTCTTTGTTACTCGTGTTGTGTTCATGTAAAACCCGATTAGTGTTCGTCCCCGGAGACAGTTTTGGCTTACACTGCTTTTAATAACTCATTTAACGTACAACTTGCCAAATTAAAAATGAAAAGAACTATTTATTTGTCCCTTAGAAAAACGGTAAATATGACTGTGTGTGCGTGAATTTGAATTTCAAAAATTTATATTAAAAAGCAATTAGGAGCAAAAAATTTTTCCTGAGATTGTTTGCAGCCATTTTTTGATTTTTAAGAAAAAAAGTGAAGATAATTAAGCATAAGCAATGGCTTAGCACTTGATAGATATTTAAAGAAATAAATTTAAAATTCAATAAAAATTATATGGTATTCAATTAGCCTAAAACAATATTGATTCAAAGATTATCAAAGGTTTAGCTAAGGTGAATCAGATTTGCACAGTAGAAAAACTCTCTAAATTTTCAGAAGAATTTCTAATTAAATATTTATATTTTTCGATATTGCTTAAAAGGAATCGCTATAAATAAAAAATTCTCGAATAGTTTTTTCATATAAAAGTTATTTCAAAATAATTAAGAGCGCTTTATTCTGCTGTGCTTATGTACCCTTCACAACGTGTGGGGGTTTCTACCCTAATTTTTTCCTAATTTTTTCAAATTTTGTATGGCAACCCCCTCAGAGTGTGGTGATAGGGGATCAGAATATTCTAGGAAAATGTTCGCAAGGAAAAATGAATTGGGGTCTGTCCTACATGTGACCCATGCACGGCCACTCAGGAAGTTGTAGGGGGGGGATCTATTACAATCCGGGGGCTTAAAAAAGTTGATTTTCACCATAGCACGGGCAGACTGGCAAGCAGTCAGACGGACATCGCTAAATCGACTTTCCTATCCATAAGGACCAAGAAAATATATACCTTATGGGGTTGAAGATGGATATTAAGAAATTACAAACGGAAAGACAAACTTAGACATGAGCCGTTTATTATGAAAGTGGCATAAGTCACTTTTTTTTAAGTCGAGATATATAAAGATGTGAAAAACCCCGTGCAATTGTATTAAGTGTTGCCATTGACTAGATTTTTTAAAGTGACTAATGCCATTTTCAAAATAAACGGCTCATATACCCTTATTACTTATGTAAAGGGTTTAAATTATAAATTGAGATTTTCAGCAAAAAAAAAAAGTTTTATTTTTATATATAAGACTGATTATACTGATTTACAAGTTTGTTTTAATAAATATTTGGTGGAAAACTTAGAAATAAATCATCAAAAATTAAAACACAAAATCATACCCACTGAACTTTATTTAAATTATATGCCAAATACCACTTATTTTTAGTTTTACGTAAACTTTTATCTAATTTAAAAAATTTTCTTTGTAGAAAGGCAAGAAAACCTTTTCGTTTTACTCATAGAGTTGTTGTTGAAGCGCCATATAAGCGGTCTGGGTTCGTACAGTGTTTAAACTGCTATATGGCCACACCAAATCTAAATGCAGGTTGGCTTCTGTTTTTGTTGTGTGTGGAGACCTGTATGCTACGACCAAGTGCGACAAACCAAAAGATGATCATAGGGTGAAGAACTGCAGTAATTGCGGTGGAAACTACACGGCCAACTGTAGAGGTTGTCCTGTTTTCGACTCAGTTGGGCGCTCATCTAAGCCGAAAGTAGTTTCTGCCCCTCCCCAGTAAGTAAATACACCAACTTCTACTATGCTCTCTTTAGCACAGCCGACAACAAGTTAAGTTGTTTATGCTAAAGCAAAAAAGTCTTACCAGCCCAACACAAGTAAGCCTAACCAGCCAACAACATAACAAGAGGTGCCAACAAATAAACCAACCGGTCCCCATTTTAGACACCTGAAGAGCGTTATTGAGAAAATGGTTGAGCAATTTACGCCGTCCATGGCGCAAATGGCCGCCATGATGTAAGAAATGCAAAAAGTGTAGTCTGCTCTTCTGCAGGTCATGCTTAAAAGGCCACGAACTGCCTCATGGTATGTTTTTAAACGCAAACGGCGTCTTCCAACACAAAAACGAACTCGAGTTTTTTTTAATAGTTCAGAAAATTGATGTAATATTGATTTCCGAGACTCCAGAAGCACTTTCGAAATAAGTGGCTACACTTTACGTTTCAAACGATCCCAGAGACAGATCATATGGTGGCTCGGCTATAAAAATTAAATCAAAAATCAAGCACCAATGGACATCAAACGTCTGTGTTGATGAATTTTTCAGTGGCCTAGTTATTTCGCCAGTTTGTTGGCCACCCAGGTTCTATATTACAAAGGATCAGTACAACAGTTTTACAAATCTTTAGTTCCCCTCTTCATAGCTTCTGGAGACTGTAACGCTACGCATACCTAATGGGGCTCCCATCTATTTAGTCCCAGAGGTCGTGTTTTGTATGATTCCGTATCTGAAATGGGACTTAACGTTATTTCATCTGGACAACCAACCTTTTTGGCCAATTGATCACAATAAAATTCCAGACATTATCGATTTCGGCGTTACAAAATTTTATCCCCGAAGCTTTTACGAAAATCTAGCCCCGTTTGATTTATCTTTATAATCTGAGAGGATCCTGGGCAAGATAGAGAAAAATGTGATCTGTAAGCAAGTCATTTAAGAAAGCGGTAGAAGTGACCAAATACATGCACTGGCATGATAAGCAAACTACCGCCAGTTTTTGCTAGATGTCCTTCAGAAAAACGTTCCCAACTTCTAGATGCCGGAAAAGCTATTGATCATTTGAATGCAAAAAAAGCTACTGGGTTTGAAAAGATAAGCAACAAAATGAATTTAGAGCTGCCTTGCACAGCAGAAAGAATAATTCTTTTTGTTTTTAACGCCATAATACGTCTTGAATATTTCTCCCCATACGCAAAAATGCCGTGGTAAAGATGATTCCTAAGCCGCGAAAATATCCTTCGAAAGTGATGTCTTTACAAACTTTGTCTAAATCGTTCAAGGAATTGCTTCAAAACAAGCTGACCCCGATCTTTAATGACAACAACTGCATTCCAAGTCACCACAAACGAACAAACTTACAGACTGGTGCAGGTTATTAGAAAAACCTTTGAGGAAAAGAAGCATTGCTGCGCGTTCTTCGTCTATGTCTCTCAAGCCTTTGATAAAGTTTGGCATGAAAGCCTGCTAAACAAGCCAAAGCTGAACTTACCAGTGAACATCTTTAACGTTATGAAAAAGTATATAACTGGTCCACAATTTATGATCAAAGACGGAAACCAAATTAGTTGTGCTCAACCAATAGGGAATGGTATACACTTAAGGTAGTATATAAGGTCAATTTGATACATACTTGCTTTACACAGCAGATATGTCAACCTACAGTTTCACACAAACATCGACTTTTGCTGATGATCCCGTTTTTTTCAGTGTTCATATAGACCCCAAAGGGGCATCGAACCAACTGCAACATCACGTAACCCAAGTAAAGAAATGTGCAAAGTTATGAGGAATAAAAATAAATAAACAAAAATATACCCACGTAAGTTTCATTTATCTTGGCGAAATATCTTGCCATTCACCTGAATCGCCACCTGCCGTGGTGCGAAGTTAACACAAATTAAACTTAAAACTGCCCAAATTTATTGGCTAGTTGCTAAAAACTCTGTGCTATGTCCTGATTGTAAACAGCTCAATTTTGAAACCAATTTGGTTCTACGGGATAGAATTATGGGGCACTGCTTCCACCTCCAACAAAAAAAATCCATCGGCGTCAACACAAAATTCTAAGAATGATAACTGGTGCTCCTTGGTATATTAAAAATAGAACATCCACAAGGATCTACAAGTTCTACTAGTTAAATGCGAAATCCTGGAAATACGTCCAAATCCGCTCGCTCGACACATCTTATAACAATGAGCGATCAGTAGTTTGAAGAGGAAGGATACTGTTGCTCTTAGATATGAACTTGAGTTTTAATCTGGCACTGGCTGGACTAATTGTAAATATTTAGCATACAAATTTTAATACTTATTGTTAGTTTGCCAAAGGCGAAGATTCAATAACAACATACATATGAAAAAATAAAAAAATTTCTTTAAAAAGTAAAGTTCGTTTTTCTCTTTTGCTAATTACAATTAGTTGCGAATAAGAGCCAGGAGCTGCCCTAATTAGAATTTATATTTTGAGGTGCTTTAAGTAAAGATAACCTGCCCAGTTGGGCATAAGTTAACCGCAGTGTTCTTTATAGTTAGGGAGCAGCGATGCCAACTTTTCGGAATCAAAAAGCACCTTAAATACAAAAAAGCGCAATTCAGAAGTAAAAAGCGTAAATGGTCACTTAGCTGGTTTAAAGCCCAATATAATTGCGAAATTCGGTTCTTATTATACTGAGCAAAACATTCTTTCGGCTTCATCTGAGCTATGTTGCAAATATAATAAATTTTGGACGAAATAAAAAAATTATTCAAAATTTTTCCATTCATTTTTATACTTCAATACTTTATTCCAGAATTTAATTTTTTTTATCGCCCATAATATTCATATTCAATAATTTCCATTGAGGTAAACTTTACTCTACGCCTATTGAATTCAGAAAGAACAAAAATAGAGATTCTAAAGAAAGTTGTGAAACACTTAAGACTTTTTCTGGGATAAATCAAAACGATTAGTAATTTATTTTAAAAATTCTATTTAAAAAGATTGTATATCACTTTATTTTGTAAACTTTTATCCTATTACGGAAGAGTGCCCTGGTAGAGAAGTGAATAAGCGCCCAAGTCTACCAGTCAGGGGGTCGCGGGTCTTCTTCATCCTATTTCGTAACCTTCTAAGACTTCTCTACACTTCAGTATCACGTCTATTTGCACTTTTTTAACTTTTTTTAAGGGCATCACTTTGGGACCGAATAAGAGGACCAATGTGAGCTGTATCCTTTCCTTTTACAGCTGCCTATTCTACCTTACCCAACCTACGACTGACAAGTTACTTTCTTGTATATATATGTAGCTTGGGTTTTCGGGCAATAAAAATCATTTAACATTTAAATCATGATACAAGGAACCAGGTAGTCTCGTCGGTCCAGCTGATTAGTGCCAAAATGTCAAAATTATGTTTTCCCTGTGAAAATAAAACAACAAAAATTATTACTAATCGTTTTTTTCTTTCTATGAGCTTTTGTTTGACACTTTGGTACTAATTTGTAGTTGTTGCAGGGACGAGATTACCTGATTAGTTGTATCATGATTTAAATAATAACATTCATTTTATAAATACATATAAATATTCTAATGACTTTAAGCTTTTTAATACATAATTTAAAATTTGTTTGAAATAGGAGGCTGTAAACATATGGAAGGCGTTATTTTTCGGACTGAAGCGCCTTACTTAAATTATCTATTATTAGGAATAAAAAAAAAGAGTATATGTAATTTTAAACCTGAATAGCCCAAAGCTTTTTGTATTAACAAGCTTTAATGCCGTTTACTTTCAAGTACATATATGCACGGCATAACTGCAAAGCAGAACAATGCTCAAGCAAACGACTTATTACATTTTCTAGTGACAGGCAAGGCATATTCAACAAGGTAAACCCAAGGCGAATTCAAAAGATTCGCCCTATGCTTTCCCTTTTTGTGTTTGAACGGTAGGATGTCAGAAAAATTGAAAATTTCATATAAAATTAAATTTTTATAACGTAAAATTGTCAAATTAAATTTAATCAGCTGGGCTCTTAATATTACCTGGTTGAATTTGCCTTGGTGGCAGGGTTGTATAACAAACGGAATAGAAGCAGGTAAAGAGGCGATGTTGACAATTTAAAAATGAGATTTGAATGTTTAACAAGTTATATAAATAGGTAGAAGTTACCCAACCCGCAAAAATAATAAAATACGATGAAAAGCCAAGTATAACGCACAATCATTTTGCCCTACTCCAGGAAGAATGTAAGAATATATAAAAAAAATTAACGATGTTATGTATTCAGGTCTTAATCAAATTACTTGAAGAAAAAAACGTGTCCAATCTTTTAACATGGTAAGTCCTTCAGGTCGTTAATTAAAAGCAAAATTTTTTCTGCCGGTGTGACACAGCTTTTACTTCACAAAAGAAGATCCCAAATAGGGTGGCAAAAGCATAAATCGATCCAAATAATGTAAATACAGAGAGAGTATCATAAGAAACACTTGGAAGGTCTCGACTTGCTTCCTCAGGCGAATTATTCTCTATGGGAATAAAACAATCGTCTAAGACGACTACTATTTCACCAAATAACTGACTTTACCCCCTAAAATATTTACGTATTTTGTTTTTCTTTTAATGGCGTTTACAACAACAGTGCAATTTTGAGGCTAGCCAAAATAATCTTTAAACTAAAACAACAACAAACATACTTGTTGTGTAAACACATACATATGTATGTAGGTATAAAAAAACAAATATGTATATTAATAGCAAAAACCCCATAAAATAATTATTAATTCAACACCGAAGCTAAACGAAGTGTGGCCCGGTGATAATTTTCTACGACATCGGCTGTTTGCGAAAGTTCATTCGGCTTAAATACAACAAACCCAATAACAAAAAATGTTTGCGCAAAATACCAGTGTTGCCACCTTAGGTGTAATTACACATTTCATGTGTAATTTTTCGTTTCATGTGTAGCCCATGTGTAATTGGTTGCATGTGTAATTCATGTGTAATTTAAAATTTTATAATTTTTGATAATTAATTATTATTATTTTTATATATATTAAAAGTTTTTTACACTTGTATTTAAAAAAAAGTGAGACCTAATATACCCTTCACATTGATCTTTTTATGGTCATCTGATCTGACCGAGTTATTTCGTAATAGAAATATGTACTATAATAAAAATACTTTGTACCGGGTTTGAAGTCGATAGCTATTTTAGTTTTAAATATAGAAAACTTTAGAAAATAATGTTTGTACCTATGTATAATAGAAATACCATGTAGAAGGTTTAAGGCCAACAGTTTTTAACTTATTTCGTATTAAAATTTAATTAAATTTGTTCCTTGGTATTTTTTCCAAAGAGTATGCATTATTGTCCAATAACTTATTGTGGAACATTTAAAGTCGATATATGTTATAGTTTGAGAAATATAGCGTATCAAAAATTTTACAAAAACAGTTTATTTGAATAGGGGTTGCTCCTCTCCCTGCTCTTATTCAAAAAATTTGCTTTCCAAAATGTAGGTATTATTGTAAAATTACTTGTTGTAGAACATTTGACTTCTATAGATGTGATTGGATAAAATTCTTCCCAAAATTTGTGCTTCTACATGAAAAATTTTTTCCCTAATTTAGGTCCCTATCTTCAAAGTATCTGTGCTAAGCTTTGTGGTTATTTTAGAGTTTTGCTTGCATCTCGGTCAATAATAAACCTATTTTGCTGATTTTAAATAGCGATTAAATCAGGTATATTTCTGTTTATTTTCTGAGCGACTTTTTTAAGGTTTGGAAACTTGATATCAAAAGACACACAGATGGACAAACATGGCTTTAACGACTTACCTATCTTTAAGAATCCAAAATATTTATACTTAATGGGGTGTAAAATAAATATTGTAAAAATTAAAAATAGAATAACAATTTCATATACACCCTTATTACTATATGAAGGGTATAAAATTTAAAAATATGTAAAACATCACAGAAAAACATTTTTAATGCAATAGTGAATAACTGGGGGACAGAAAAAGATTATTATAATGCCAATAAAGTAATAGCTTATTTAAGTCCCTCCTTGTAATCGAGGATGGTAAGTACTTCTTTAACTCCCTCTTTGGAAGCGAGCATGGTAAGTACTTGCCTCCAATGTCATCGCCATGTTAAAATAATGTGTTAAAATGCTAATGAGTAAGAGTTTTTGGGATTTTAACTAATTTTAGAGCAAGTTTTTGCTGGGTTATTAATTTTAGGACAAAAAAGGCCTTTTTTTAAAAAAGGCATGTGTAATTCGTAATTTCATGTGTAATTTTGAGTTGATCCATGTGTAATTTAGCATTTCGTTGGCTGCAACACTGCAAAATACTTAACATTGATTGAGGCAAAAAATAATAAAGAAACGATTAGATTTGCAGAAGGGTTGCCGATTTCTATGTTTATAAAAATTATTACAAAACTCTTTCCCTCAGGTTTTAATTCGACAGCTTTTACACTTTCCAAGACATAGGTTAAATACTTTTATAAAATTGGTAAGTTTTTATGATTTCTACGGACTGACAATGCTAAATCAACTTTCCTAGGTATAAAAAGCTAAAATATTAAGTACTTTTTTGGGTTAAAAATGAATATTAAAGAAATTACAAATGGAATAATAGACTTATGCAAAGTGGGCCAAAAGAAGCCATTCGATGTTGTTTGGCTCCCATTTTTTCTCTAAACAAAAAACTTCGATTCTAATTTTTGAAATTGTTTACTTAAACCTTTAGAATTATATTGGTCAACTCGAGAAGATGATATCGGCCAAATGGGCGCCGTCACAAATGATTGTTGCTATACGGGACTGTTTTATGACATTTTTCATCACTTCGGCAAGAATTTAGGGCTACGGCGGATTCTAGCACTCGTGTAGAATGTTGTCCTTGAGGGCTTCCAGTGCTTGTTCACATAAACACGGGACTTAAAAAAACCCCATAAAAAGGTTTGCAACGGTTAGTTTGGGTGATCTGGCGGAGGAATTTGAATCGCTAAAACGAGAAATGAGGTGACCCGGGAACGCCGCCTTCAGATTATCGGTTGCGGCTTGCGCAGTGTGTACGTTTGCTCCGTTCTGTTGGAACCACATGCCCTCTAGTCCTAATTCGTTCAATTGCGGCAGAAAAAAACTCGGCTAACATGGCCCTATAGAGCTCACCGTCTACTGTTATCGTTTGACCAACGGCGTTCTCGAAAAAAATGACCCGATGACTCCTCAAGCGTGAACAGTGCACCATGCAGTCATTTTGAACCGGTGTAATGGCTTCTCATGCATTACTCGTGGATTTGCGGAGCCACAGAAGCGATTGTTTTGCTTGTTCACGTACCCGCTGAGATGGCAATGAAGCTCATCGCTCATAATGATTTTGATTCTCGGCAGAAAAGCGCTCCAAGGCCGGTTACTCTTGCAGCGTCTCATGTGGTCCCATACTTTTTAAGGTTAATGGCCAAACGGCGCAGTGTTTGCGCAGTGGGTGCCAGACGACCGGGGAACCGATGACGGAGTTCACACCACAGACGAATTGTTATGTAAAAAAATAGACACGATTATTCCGCATTCTTTGGGAATGTATCGCTCCATGGCTTGTTTACTTGTATTCTAGTTTACAAACGTCAAAACAGATTTGACATTGGTTGCCGTTTGCATCTTCCTGTATATTAATAATTTCTTCATGTATATTGATAATTCCTCGTAAAACGGTCCGAAAAGGGGACAAATAATGTTTTCAATGAATTGATGTACATACATGTATGTATGTCTAAAAATGAGGATGAAAAATTTGGAAATATAAATAAATTGGAATATATGTATGTATTTTATTTATATTATGTATTAATTTAAAAATTTCACGTAAGCTTCTTTACGTTTTGATAAAAGTGTCGCACCCGTCATATTTTCTGGAAAGGTTTTTTAACAAAAAAATTAAAAAAAAAAGAATTACAAACGATTAAAAATACTTTAAACCATTAAATAAATAAAAATAACTAAGCCCTTTATGGAAAATATTTTATACAACGCAATCTTTAAGTCAAAAGTCGGGTCACACCTGGCACGGTCTTCTAGTGGTCATTATACAAAGAATCATTTAGTTTTAGTGTCAACCTGCTGTTAAACGCTTAAAAAATTTCTTCTTAAAATATTATAAATTAAGTTTTAAAATGTTTATTAGAAAAAATGTGAGCAAAATGGTCAAACTATGTCAAGGGTAAAAAAGTAAAAATTGTGCTTTTGTCCCACTTATTGCCCGGAATGGACATACATATATAATTATTTCCCGAATTTTTAAATAATTTGCAATTTAAAGAGACCTGTCAAAACATCTATCAGATATACATACTTATGTACTTTTAAGCTTCACTATCATATTGTGTATGTACACATGTTTTTTTGCCAGACCTTAGGACTGGGTAGGGCGGTTAATCTTACCCTTTAGAACAAATTTGGTTTTAAAGGCGGTGGCACATAGAATCTGTCGTACGTCATACTTCGCCTTTTTTAACTGACAGCTAAGTTGAAAAACATGTTAAATTATGAACAATGTCATATTCAGTACGTCTCCTTCAACGCAATGTACTAAAGTTGGGCAACTTTTAACGTACGTCAGGTACTTTGACAACTACCAGCTGGTTCATAACCTTAATTTTGATTAGTTGTTTTTGTACGCGGCCATATAAAATATAAAAATCAGCTGATTTAACATCCATTTATAAAGGATTCTATGTGCTAACCTCTTGCGTTGTTACGTTAATGTTAGTTAAAAAAGGCAACGCTTGAAGTTCGACGGATTCTATGTGCCACCGACTTAAAAATAATTGTCAAAGCGTTGGAAAATACTGTGGTCAATTTGTGCTATTTCAAATATATATGTTAGTTGTAATTTCCCAATGTTTTCATCTTCATAATAGTATGATAAAAGCGTATTTTGCGCATTCTGTGCATACATATTTACAGGGTGTCTGGTGGCAGATTTTCTACCTTAATAAAAAACGTAGTGATTGACACAAAGTTTTATTAAGAGTATTGAACTTAAGAACGGAAATTCGAATTTTATTTTTTAAAGAGTATGCCATCCAGATGCCTTCCGTCAAGTTGAACACAACGTTAAAAACGGAGCCTTGTGTTCTACGCCACACGCTGCAATAAACTTGGCTCAATTGAGGTGATTTCTGAATGAATATTTTTCTTTAAAACCAGAAGATTTTGGGGATTGTCATTATAAACTCTCTCTTTGAGGTAGCCCCATAAAAACCCCCACGAGAGTTAGATAGGTCGACTTCGGTGGCCATGGGATGTCCCAAAAGCGGCTGATCAGTTTTTGGGGGAAATTTACTCAAAGCAAATTCATTGAAGCTCTGGCTGTGTGCGCAGTCGCCCCATCCTGTTGAAACCACGTGTGTAAAGAGTACTATGAATGAGCTCGCAGGTTTGGCAAAAAGAGTTTCGTAATCATGCGTCGATAATTTTCACCGTTGACATTCGTCGCCTGGCCTCGAGAATTTTCGAAAAAAATGGTCCAACTATCTTATATGTGGATAAGGCACACCAAACAGTTATTCTGGGACAATGCAATGGTTTTTGATGTTTCAATCGAGGATTGCGATTTCTTGGAGACCAGTAACAGCATTTTTGCTTGTTGACATGGACGTTTAAGTGAAAATGAGCTTCATCCCTCCAAAAAAATGGGATTTGCAGTGCGAAAACGCTCCAACATCGTTTCACAAAAATTTTTGCGTAAATCAAAGTCACTTTCTTTTAGCTCTTGAACAATTTTAATTTTAAAAGGATGGAACTTCAAATCCTTTCTTAAAATTTTAGGAATAATCGCTCAGGGAAGTCCCAGTGAGGCTACTGTTTTCCGTATTGCATGTCGTGGATTTTCACGTAAGCTGCTTTTAATTAGTTCAATGTTTTCGGGAGCTCTTAAAGAACAAATGGGCCCTGTCCGTGAGACATTCATAGCCTAAGCAGGTTCGCGGAATCTCTGTACCCACGAATGAATTAAATTTACACTCGGTCTATTGCGTAGTCGCATTACACCGAACTGTAAACAAAATTGCCGACGAGCTGTTACGTAGGAATCATTACTCTTAAAAAAATGGGTCCACAGCAAACGCACGATGGCCTCTCGACCACTGTGACATTGTGACTGAAAAATCCTCATAATCAATTATTCCAACGGCGCCACTTTTCCTCCGCACCGTTTATTACTTTTTAAAATAATCGTATTTAAAATAATACATAAATTTGCCACCAGACACTTTGTACGTTAAGAGAAGTTAAATTGTCATTCCGGCAACACTGCAGCATGATAATATTTTTGTTGCTGGTTTTTTGTGGTTATACCTATTCCTCGTAAATTTTATTCCGATGATCATCGTTCACATCTTCGTTTCGTGAATATTAAGTTTTTCACGGTTTTGTTGTGTATTTGTTGGTATTAGAAACAAACGAAAATGATTAACCTTTTGCGATCAGAGTAAACAATAGTACACCAACAACTTTCTTAGTAATAATTAATGCTAAATGTAGACATTTTAAATTCCAACAAGAAGAAGAACAAACAAACAGACTGATTTTATATTTGCTTTCCTACTATCGTTGTTGTCGCCTATTTTTGCTTGATTGTACAAGTGCTTGTACATATGTATGTGAACATACGTTTTTGCCTTTAAACATGTTCGTTCAAAAGTTTAGTGGTTTTTTTTTCTGTTTTGCCTGTTCACGTTCTCTGCTCGTGTTATTTAAGGTAAATTAGTGAACAAAAACCACAAAGTAAATAATATAAAAATATTAAATTTTAATACGTTTATGTAGGTATGTACATATCTATATACTTACATACATATGTAAGTACATATGTATAAAACGATAATTTATTGTTTTTCCCACTTACATAATTTCTTTTTAAAATTAAATTTTAGCATTTTTTAACCTGCATAAAAAAGAGAAATTACAGAGATTTAAATTTATTTCTTAAAAATAAAAAAAAATTTGTTAAGAGAACGTATGTACATGCATACGTATACATGTTAAAGAAATTGTAAATTGAAAGACAAAATGAGAAAAGTTGTAGGTATTTAGAAAGCTTTGCAGTTAGTGCAACTAGAAGATTGGGGCTTTAACATATAAAAAATTTGCGCTTACATACATATGTACATAGTGATGCAGAAAAATACATACTTATTTGTAGGTACATATACATACGTATGTACATGCCTATAAGTAAACATAAAAACTTGTCATATGATTTATTTACATACATATTTAAACATTAATTTATTCTTTCCAATTTCCCTACAACAAGATATAACCCTTATCAATGTAAATATACATACATATGTACATGCATACATAGGAATGTACATATTTATTAAGGAATAGCGTTGGCGACTGACTGACTGACTCATTCATACAGCCCAAATGCATGGAGCTAGAGACTTGACTTTTGAGATGTGGGTACCTCTTTCTACATAAGTTCGTGTGCATGTATAGATCCGCTAGGGTGGGAATTCGAGAAATTCCTGCCCAAAGGGGGTAAAAGTAGACAAAATATGGAAAACCCAGAATGTTTAAATGTAAGCATGTACACAGAAAGAAAACTCGCTTTCTAAAATCAAGAATTTTATTCTTGAATTTATCCAAAATCTTTTTAAGTACGATCCTTATGTATTTACATTTTCTTAAATCAAGCCTATTCGGATTGTTTCAACAAATCAAGCAGAAAAAAGCTTGTTGATTTAATATATTATTTTACATTTGAAAACAAAGTGTCTCGGTGGCCTAGAGGTAACGCGCTCGTACTGCAGTGCAGAAATCTTTGGTTCGAATCAGCTCCGGTAAAAACAAAAAATTAAATTTTTTTATTATAAATTTTTAAGTATCTATAAAATAAAAATAAACTATAAAATTCTTCTTCTTTAATAAAGCTCCATAAGTCAAAAAAAATGACATTTTATTTTCGAATTAACCCCGTTTCTGGCTTAAATCAATCTTTTTTTTGGCTTACATCAATTACGGTTCCGAACTTAAATTAATCCTTTTTTGGCTTAATTGTGGCTAAAAGTAAGAAATTCGTACTTGAAAAATTTTACTTGGAGTAAGAAATTTCGTACTTGATTTAAGAAAAACCGTACTCACCGTACTTTTGACACCGCTATGGTTTGATTTAAGTAAAGTTTTCTTAGATAATTTTTTGTGTGTACGTACCAGAGAATAGCAAATTCACATTTTCTCTTGATTTAATCTGATGCTAAAATTTTAAGTGATTAGAATGAGTTGAATAAAAATCTGCCTTGAATAAAATCAGCTTCGTTTGGTCAACGCATGAATTTATTCATTGTGAATTTATTCATTGTGTGAGTTTTACTCACATGATTGAATTTAACAAATAAACGGTTGCTAGTGAATAAATCAGAGTAAACAAAACTGTGAAAGAAGCAGAGTTGCCGTTGTATAAGTTTTGAACGACACATATATTTAGCAAATTTTTAAGGATACTTTTTTATACAAATAACAGCTAAAATAAGTAGTTATAATTTTTTTACTCATTTTGAATTGAAAACTATAAGTTCAGAAAGGAGAAATTATAAACTTTTTTTTAACTATTTCCAGAATTACATAATGAATTTTTTTATTTAATTATTATTAATTCTCTTTTAAAGTTTCTACGTATTTTATGATTTTTTAAAATTTTTAAAGTCGTCGACGTAAACGCTTTCTGTTTATTTTAAAAACAAACCAAAGCTATGCATATAAAATAAAAATTAACCTTTTAAAAAGTTTGTTAATACAAGCAGTGACAACTCGATCGATCGAGTAGAATTTCGAATCGAGTTGAATGCCGTAATTTGCCCGCTGGTGTTTTTTGTACTTTTGTCAAAGCTTTATCAGTGTTGCTCTAAGTTGATATTACAAAATGTTTAATTGTTTAAAAACATATTTGGAAAACAAATCACATTACATCAGCTAATTAAAATTTTACACATAAAAATAAGTGTTTTTATATGCATAAACGTTTAAAATACTATTAACTTGACGTTAATTATGCATAATGGTGAATCAATTTAATATTAAAAAGTATAAACATTTAATTTTTGACAATTTTAACACAATTATTCAATCATTTTTAGCCAAAAGAGAAGTTTTTACTAACACTTAGCACTGTTTTTGAAACCTTTAGTGCCAAACAAGAAATATGACAAGAACTATGGCAAGCCGTCGTTATACACTGCTGGCAATGTTAAAGAGAAACGACTACGTGACCTAACGTTAAACCATGAGCATGGCGCCATTTTTTTGTCTGTTATTCTCATTAAAAGCAACATCCCTTAAATGCTAGAATTTTTTGTTCAGTTTTATTCACTGATGCTGATACGATTGAATTTATGTTGATTTTTTTGAACGTTGAATAAAATCAAAAATCCAACAACAACAGATTGAATGAAATGATTTCAAATCATGCATTGGTTTGTGTCATGTGATACGTTTGAACAAAATAGCCAAACTGAATAGGTTTTCGTATCATGATTAAATCATGACCAAATTTTATTCTGAGTAAAGGGCTAACTATAATGTGCTTTAGCTTACTTAAGCAAAAGTGCGAATACACATGTTTAAATGTGTATAACTATAATGTTCTTAAGTAACTTTTCGTTAAGTTTCGTCAAGACACATTTGATTAAGCAAAAAGCGAACCTGGTCGTACTTTGACTAATGGATCAGCTGTGTATACATGAGTTGGGCGCACAGTTGCACTTTTAAGTACACTTTTATTTATGAAAAAAACATTTTTTATTTATTAACTTTTATAATAAAATTTTATTATTTATTTGCTAATGGTTTAATATTTTTAAATTGTAGATGTTACTTAAATAACATTTTGCGAAAAAAAATCCATATATTTGGAATATGAAAGTAAAACAGTTTTTGCAAAAGTACAAATATTTGCAACTGAGTTCTGTAAATATTTAAGTTCAAAAAGTACAATATAGCCACTCAAAAGTCTCCAATAAATTGCTTAAGCATTTGACAGGCTTTTCGTTGATTTTTGACATAAGATTAAGTTTGTTTAAGCATAATATAGTTAGCCCTTAAGCCAGTCTCTGGTACGTACATAATAAAATGTGCATCGACAACGTCGACTGCGCTGTAAGCAACAGCAGCATTAAAAAATTTGTTGTTTTCTATAAATTGTTAGATGTTTTTAGAAGTAAAATTTTGAATTCAGTTAAGAGAGTAGACTTATGACATCTGATCACTGTTGCCAACTTTTTTCGCAAAAATATAGCTAAATTATAGTAAAAAAACGCTAAAAAATAGCTAAAATTAAAAACTATTACAAATTTTAGCTATAAATAGCCAAAAGGTCGTTTTTTAACTTTCTGGCCACACTATTGCAAAGTGTATCTTGTTATTTTGCAATAGTTTTAACAATGGAAACAGTTTAAATGTTTTTTTAATATTAAAAAAACCAAAGTAGTGTGGCATCTGAAAGAATTTTATTTATTAGAAAATAATAATTTTTAAGAAATTCAGGCCACGAAAGAAATAAAACACTTTAAAAAAATAATGTATGTATATAATTTATCCCACGTATTCAAAATTATTATTGAAGGTTTATTAAGGGCTTATTTGACATATTTCTATGGAATAATTGTCAAATAAGCCATAAAAAAATCTATCACAATTATTATGAATACAGGCGTCAGTGTTTTAAACAAATAATAAAAATTAAATTAAAAGACTCTAGTCCTTGGCAGGAAAAATTTAGTTAAATTTGTTAACTAGGTATCTGTAATATAATTCATAATAAAAAGGAAAAACAATGTTAGATATAATAGTTTGTTTGATTAAATATCTGAAATCAATCTTCTACATCTGAATTTTCATAGGTCAAATTGGTACCCACTTTAAGTAGTATTGGTATTGGTACTTCGTAGTTCCAGCAGTTATTAATTTTTACTTGTAAAATACACTTACACCACTTAACTGATTTGCATATACATGCATAGATACATAATAGAGGTCTGCTTGACTACACCCAAATGCCGTTTAAATACATTCGTTTGTTTTTCAACAACATAGTGTTTTTCATTCAATGCTAAACAAACTAAATGAATGAACCCACAAGCGAAAGCAAATAAAAAACAACTTCAACCGAAAACAAAATATTACCCATACATTCATATAAATAAATACTGAATAGAATGTGTGAATATTGCTGTATGATTGGTGTAAAAAATTATTATTCATTTGTGTTTGCAAATTTGTCGTTATTGTTGTTGTTAAACATTCATTAACTCGAAAAAACACCTGAATGTTTTTATAAAAACTCTAACTGTAATGAGACTTTGCTATGTTTTTGTATTTTCAAGTGTGTTTTATACACATTCAAAACGAAAACTGTAAAATGAATGTGTTCTTCTTGTATCATTGAGTGTAACACACAATACATTCTTTCTTGTGTTGTTACTGGCTTAACTTTATTTATCTCCCATAGAATGAAAAATGTTTGAATGAATATTGTTTTTGTTGTGTATAGGCAATTAAATGAATATAGTCATGCAGATGTCTAATACATAATTAGTTATAAGAATACGTACATATGTAAGTGTATGTTTAAAAATACCGTTATTCGAGTTTTACTTTGCAAAATTTATTTCAAAGATGTACTCAGGGTACACTTATCAGGTAGGAGCGGTTCTACAAAAACAACTAAAACCGTCATAAGAATGTCAGAGACAAATAACAAAAACTCACAAAATCTTTCTTCTTCCTTTTGAGCTTTTCTTACGATACTACAGTTGTTTTTAGTATAAAAGGAAGAAAATACATAAACATAAACAAAATTTGACATTAATATAACGAAATACCGTTACTCAGCTGTTTATCTGAGGCTACCTGATAAGTGTACCCTGGATGTACTTGTAATACCGCTTATTTGCTATGAAAACTTTTAGTATTCCTAGTGTCAAACTCAGTAGATCAAAAAAGCAAGACACAAAAACACTTTGTCTGTGAATTAACCTTTCTTTGGATAAAGCTATAACAATGTTGACAAGTAATAACATTTAAGTAAAATTGAAACTGATCTTTAAAAAATCGCTAGATTTTCCGCTAATAGCTAAATCAGATATTTTATAGCAATGTGTTTAGAAAAAACGCTAGATTTGACGAGAAAATAGCTAAATTGGCAACAGTGCATCTGATCATCTCTTTCTATAAAATATGATTTTATTCTTCCCAAATAATGATTATCTGCTCAAAGCTTCTGCTGGGAGGGGTGATAAAGACTTCTTACTATAGACTTACATATGTTTTCTGTTTGAAGAAAAATTTTATTCAAGAAATTTTTTGGAAAATGCAAATATGTACATACCTATTTTGATTCAATTTTGTGAAACAGAAATATTTTTGAGCACTTGTTTGAATATTTTTTTATTCATGGGACAAAGCGTTGCATTCGATTTGAATCAAAATTTCACTCGATCGATGCAATTGTCAATGCCAAGGCACATTCAACAAGCTAAACTCAAGGCGAATTCAAAAAATTCGCCCTCTGCATTTCCTTTTTGTGTTTGAACGGTAGAATGTCAGAAAAATTAAAAATTTCATATAAAATTAAATTTTAATAACGTATAAATGTCAAATTCATTTTAATCATCTGGACTCTTAATATTACCTGATTGAATGTGCCTTGGTCAATGCTTTAAAAGTATAAAAATTCTAATTAGAATTTTCAAATTTCGCTTCGAATGTGGCGATTCAGCCCCAAGTGTTTGCAATTGAATAATTTTATTTTTTCAAAAACTGTCTAGAAAAAAATTTAAAAATTTGTATTTGAACCAGGAGAAAGGGTAGCTCTCATACAAATTAACAATTTTTATGAAATTTTCTATTCGCTACATCTAGGGAACTATAACAGACATCGAAATCAAATGTTTTACAAAAAGTAATTGGACAACAAAGACTACGCTTTGAAAATTTTTTTTTGTTATTTCATATGAAATAACTCCCAATGATGAAAATGAAATAGCCCCCAATGAAATAAACCCCATCAGCAACAAAAATGAAATTATGCCCAAAATTCATAAGAGTTAGTTTTACCAAGGATTTCATGAAGTCAATATTTTCTTTGAGAAGGTTCCTGCTGCGGTTCAGAAATATTTATATAATAATCTTTAACCTTAATATAGTCTATGGTTTCGAATAAATCTTCATCCGGTTCCATGCCAGTACATATATTATTCTTGGGAAATGCTATTCGATTCAAAAATATTGCTGCAGTTGTTTTACCCGCCCGTAAATCGTTGTAGCGCTGCTCAATTTTGCAGTTCGGAAAAAAATTTGCCTTTTACGTTTGGCCTTTACACAACTACCTCCACTGTTCACACGCTAATCTAGGGCCAAATCGTCGCATTCGATTCGAATCGAAATTTTAAAATTCTTATTAGAATTCCTATACTTAAAGCATTGACAACTCGATCGATCGAGTGAAATTTCGTTTCGAATCGAATGCGACGATTTGGCCCCTAAAGATATTGTAATATATTCACAGGCTAAAAGTTTTCTTGTAAAAGACCTTTTTTATATAATTTATTACAAGTAAATACATAACTTTGCTGAAAACGTTATATGGACCATTATTAATTGTTTAAAACATCCAAACGGAACTACTGCAAATGCTTGGTATGCTTTTTTCAATTAATAATACAGTTTTGGCAGAAATGAAATAACCCCCAAAAACCAACAGCTTTAAAAATGAAACAACACCCAAATTATACACGCTATGAAACAAGCCTCGAATTTTAAAAATTGGTTGGGTGTTATTTCATTGAAGATAATACCATAATTTGAAAACCAAAATGAGAAATGAAATAATTCCCAAAAAAATGAAAAACGGCCCAAAAAAATTGGAAGTTATTTCATATGAAAAAGCACCCAAAAATGTATGAAAAAAATTTGGGGAATATTTAATTTCCCGTTTGGGCGTTTCGTGGAGCCATGAAGAAGGGGTACCTCCCATACAAATTAACAATTTTTATGAAATTTTTGATACGCTATATCTCGGAAACTATAACAGCTATCGTCTTCTATGGTCTACGAAAAGTAATTTGGATGATAAGACCTACACTTTGGAAAAAGTTTTTTGGGTAAGGCAGGGGAAGGGGTAGCTCTAATACAAACTGACGATTTTTATGAAATTTTCGATACTCTATATCTCGAAAACTATAACAGAAATCGACTTCAAATGTTCTGCAAAAAGTAATTGGACAATAAAGTCCAAAGAAAGAACAAATTTTTTTGGTGGGGCCAGGAGAAGGAGTAGCTTTCATAAAAATTAACGATTTTTATGAAATTTTCGTTTCGCTACATCTGGAAAACTATAACAGCTATCGACTTCGAATATTCTACACAAAGTAATAATCAAATAATTCATATATTTTTGAAAAAATAATTGGAGAGGAGCAGGGGGACTAGAACATCCCATAAAAATTTACAACTTTTATTACCCTTTTAATATGAATAATATCGAAAACTTTTATAACTCTCGACCTCAAACCTTCTACATGGTATTTCTATTATTCATACGAACGTTAAAATTGTGTAGAGTTTTCTATTTTGAAAACTAGGATTTCTATGGACTTCAAGCCCGTATTTTTATTATAATATTTGCAGTACAAAATAACTCGGCTAGAAAAGATGGCTGGGTATATTAAAAGACCACTGTGAAAGGTATATAAGAAAATATTTTTATTTTTTGTTCGTTTTCACTTTTTTGGAAAAGGACCTTTTTGGGGTAGGCAGATGCTTACTCGGAATTGAAAGAAATTTGGGCAAATCATTAAAACCCTAACCGTGTGTGTGGGATCGTTAAAGTACTACAATCCAGGTTTCTAAGGGAGAGTTTATCTCTCTCACTTACCAACCTACCTACGGAAGGCATGATTTTTGTTTGCAATGTTCCACTTGGCAGCACTTAGTGGGAATCTTTTTTCAAGGCTTAAAATACGCGCATACTTCATATCTCTTTTATTGACGAAATAAATATCATCTTAAATCTCTGCTTTCCATTAACAGTATCCTCGTAAGCGAGAGATTTTTCTTTATTTTTAACTAACATATCTCTGCCTTACGCCGTCGCATCCTCAGGAGCGCATCAAAACTGCGCATTTAGAAAACATGATAATATTCTACTGCTTCCAAAAACTAAATTATTTTTTGCCGGGATATCCGTGAAATGAGCATTTCCAATTCAGCATTACTGAGTTAAGAAGACTTCTTTAGATTGTGACAGTCATTGAACCAGATATACGGTGAATTAAACCTATTCCATATCCGGAGAAATATCCCCACACCATGATATTTCCACAACCGTGCTTTACTGTTGCAGTTGTTTACCTAGAAATGAACTTTTGACCTGGAGGTCGTCTAACATTGAGTCTTCCATCTGATCCCCGAAGGTTGAATTTAGACTCTTCAGACATTTTCCATTACTGTTGAGTCCAATTCAAATTGGTTTGGGTAAAGTTGAGGCTAGCTCTTCGGGGTTTTTCCGACACAAATGGCTTTTTGGTACATCTGTAGCTTTTGAGACCATATTTTCGAGTTATTCTTTTTTAATAGTGGAAAGACTGGCAAACTTAAGTTCTAGCTTCTCTGAGAACTGCTTTCGGAAATTTCGTAAACATTTTTTAATTTTTCGATCTTTACGTGCAGTTGTCATGCGGGGTCGTCGTTTGGGAATTGAATATTTTATGGAACTTTCTTTTTGAGAAAGTCCGTTTTGTTAATGATTTATATAAGAGCGTATTTGTTTCCAGCAATTTTTTTAATAAAAAGTAGTGTGCTGTTAACTATTATAATTATAATAACATTATAATAACATAAGAGGCAAAAAATATTTTTAAATTAATAATTAATGGTTTCCTGTTCAAGCAAATTTGTTAAGCACGACAATTTATTATGTCTATGCAACATTGCTAAGCCGTTAAGCCTGTCCTCTGTCGCGGTTGATTTCAGCCATGTTTTATTACGGCGAAGGGTGCAAAATGACCTTTCAGCCGTAGCATTACTGAGAGGCATTAAAACATATATGACGAATATTTTTCGAAAGTTTTGGTAATTATCTGGGTCCAGCCTTGCTAAAACATCAATTATATATTCTGGGCGGTTTTTATAAACTTTCCATTTTTGTTTCCAATGCAAAATTTCAGCCTTTAAGTTTCGATATAAGAAGTTTTTTTAAGTTGTGGAATTAAAATTTCTAAATGAGTAAATGTAGTAATATTCTGAGGCAAAAGTTAAGGAATGTTTAACAAATGAAAGACGTCCTTTTAGAACGTGTTTTTAAGTCTTGTAAAACAGATTTAATAAGGGGGCATAGCCCTCGATGCGGTAGTAAATTTCAACAACTTTTTTTTTTTTTCATATATTTATTATTGAATCTTCGCCTGTGGCGAACTAACAATAAGTGTTCAAATCTTAAAAATAGGTAGTTAATATTAGTCCAGCCAGTGCCAGACTAAAGTTTGAGTTCTCATAATAATTATCAAGCTTCATATAAGCGCAATAGTATCCCTCCTTTTCAGGCGGGTTGCCCACTATGCTGAAGGATGTTTCGGGCGAGCGGATTTGGGTGAGTTTCCAGCTTATTTAAATACTTGTCCACATAGTTCAGGATTTCGCATTTAACTAGTGGAAATTGTAGACCCTTGTGGATGTTGCTGTTTTTAACATACAAAGGAGCACCAGTTATCATTCTTAGGATTTTGTTTTGCCTGCGTTGAATTTTTTCTATGTTAGAGGCGGAAGCAGTACCCCATAATTGTATACCGTAGCACCAAATTGATTTCAAAATCGATTTGTAGAGTAGAAGTTTACAATCAAGACGAAACACAGAGTTTCTGCCGATTAGCCAATGGATTTGTGTAGCTTTAAGTTTCATTTGCGTCAACTTCGCATCTATATGAGGCTTCCATGTGAGGCGGCGGTCCAGGTGAATGCCAAGGTATTTCGCCTCAAATCGTTGAGACACCATATGGTTGTTAATAAGGATTGGAGAGCACGTTTCTTTGCGTAAAGTAAAAGTTACGTGAGTACATTTTTGCTCATTAATTTTTATTCCCCATAATTTTGCCCATTTCTCTACTTGGGTTACGTGTTGTTGCAATTGGCACGAAGCCTCTTTAGGATCTTTATGAATACTGAGAAAAGCGGTATCATCAGCAAATGTAGACGTATGCGTAAAACAGTTGATTGGCATATCTGCCGTGTAAAGCAAGTACAAAATTGGACCTAATATACTCCCTTGAGGTACACCAGCCCCAATTGGTTGAGAAAAACTTATTTGGCCTTCGTGCCATACTTTATCGAAAGCTTGAGAGACATCAATAAAAAGCGCGGAGCAGTACTTCTTTTCCTCAAATGTTTTTCTTATAACCTGTACCAGTCTGTGAGTTTGTTCGATTGTGCTATGTTGACTTCTTAAGAAAAATTGGTGATCTGGAATGCAATTGTTTCCATTCATGATCGGAGTCAGCTTGTTTTTAAAGAACTTTTCGAACAATTTTGACAATGTTGGTAACAGACTTATAGGCCGACAACTTCGAAACAATTTTTTCTTTCAAATATAGGCTTTTCAACTAAAATTTAAATACCACTGCAAATATTTTTTGCCTCTTCAAAAGAAGTTTAAAATTCTGATTAGGCTTCATTACTTTCAGTCTCTAGACACATTGCCAGGGTTTTTATAGGAGACGATTCTTTTTTTAAATCTATATCCTGGTTTTGTAGAACTACGCTAAGCGGCAGTGTGACAGTAGGTATGTATATCATTTAGAAAATGTAATCCGCAAATACATTCGAAAGCGCTCAGAGAAGTTCATAATAATAAGGCTTTTGAAGACGGATCCTAATCTTTCCACTCGGATATCTTTTTCAATGCCTCTTTTATGTGCTTTATTTTTTCTATGAATTGTAAAATTGAATCATGACGATCCACCTATCGTGTTTTGCATAATGGAGGTAACTTTGTATCTAGATATTTAAGAAAATCTGCATTTTCTTAGGATGATGCTTTCTTAAAAAATTTGCTGTATTCTTTAACAAACGATACAACTTTTTGATGATCGTGTGTTCGCATTGATTAAAGCCTCTTCAAATGCGTCAACAAAGCCAATAAATTCTTCTTTTACTAATTTTTTGTTTATGTTGAAATATCTTAAAGCTAAAGAAATGTGGCTTTTACCAAATAAGTTAGTGGTTTCATCAAAAATAATCGAATAATATTTAGTGTCATATACATATATGTTTTAGTATAATTTCTAAAACAAAATATTGGAAACATTAAGTTATTTCATTTTAAATTGTTTTCGATATACATACATACATACTTATATGAATCATCTAAAGGGAAAACTTTGAAATGGTCGCCTAAAATTTTATCTCCAGCATCTAAACGAAATCGCAGAAGTGAACGAAAAATACCTTCCGAGATTGTATTTTCGGTAGTTAGCAAAGGACCATCATCTCGATGTCCATGGAGAGGTATATTATGCCTTGCGAGGGAAGTAATAGTTTTATGATAAACAACAAACGTTCTCGACTTTTAATTTCTTGTTAAAGTGCAGATATTTGTATTTGATTTCCCACCTCAAGACGAAAGTTTTCTTGTGTCTTCAAAAATATTTTTCCCAAAGCATCTTTGAATATTAGTGTTGTCGATTTCGGTTAACCGAAAAACCGGTTTTGGGCTATATTTTCGGTTTTTAAGAAACCGGTTTTCTCCTCCCGCTTAATCAATTTTTTATATCTGTGGAAATCGTCAATTTTTTTTTATTTTATTTTTGTGTTTACCGCACTGTTTTCAGCTAGTGCTATTATTTCGCTGTGAATTATTGTTAAGTAAATAGAATTTGTAAGAAATTTGGAGAAAACAAGAAAAATATGCGAGGGTTGCCTTTTATGTTTCGGGATTTGGCAAAACTAGTATTGCAATCTGACAACTGACAGCTCTATCGTAAAATTTGACATTTTCTAGGTTATACGTTCTTAGAAGGTTTGACATACGAGCGCTATTTGTGTTGTTTACAGTAAATTAAAAAGATTCAACTCGACCCAAAAATGAAATAAAATCGTGAACCTTTTCGTGCGATTATTTTTTACAACTTTCGACGTGGGTTAACTCAGCAACAGTGCATGAACTCAATTCTATTTTTGGCGATAAAGCACCATCAAGGACCAGTGTTTATCGATAGTATAGTGAGTTCCATCGTGGTCGTAGTTCACTCCAAGACAAATTTCGTAAAGGTCGTCCAACATCAGTTGTTGTTCCGAAAACCATTGATGCTGTGCGTGAACTGACATTGCAAGATCGTCATGTAACCTATCGTGAAATTGAGACAACCATAGGCTTTAAAGGGACCAGCATGCATTCAATATTGCATAAACATTTGACTGTCGAAAAAATTTTTTCGCGATGGATTCCACACAATTTGTCAATTGCTCAAAAAAAAGGCTCGTGTGGATTGGTCAAATGAAATGCTCAGAAAATACGATCGCGGTGCTTCGAAACAAGTCTATGATATTGTGACAGGTGATGAATCCCAGATTTACGCGTATGAGCCCGAAAGTAAGAAGCAGTCAACTGTATGGGTGTTTCAAGATGAGCCAAATCCAAAAGTTGTTCGCGCACGAAGCACTTCTAAGCAAATCATCAGAAGTTTTTTCGGGAAAACTGGACATGTTACAACCGTATCACTAGAACAACGTAGGACAGTCAATTCTGAGTGATACACAATCATTTGTTTGCCAGTTGTCTTCTAAGAAATAGGAAAACCAACTGCCGAAGATGGATTACTCTTCACCACGACATTGCGAGCTCTTACACATCGGCTCAAACAACTGCATTTGTAAGCACCCAAAATATTGATTTGATGAGTCATCCGCCGTATAGTCCTGACTTGGCACCGAATGACTTCTTTTTATTCCCGTACGTAAAAAAACAAACTTAGAGGTCAACGTTTTTCGACACCTAAAGAAGCGGTTGCTGTATTCAGAATGCATGTTTTGGAGATACCTCAATCAGAGTGGCAAAAGTGCTTCGCCAATTGGTTCAAACGTATGCAAAAGTAAATAGATCTTTATTGGGAGTATTTTGAAAAACAATAAAGTGATTTTCAAAGATTAATATTTGTTTTTCTTCTCTAATTCCGAAATATAAAATGCAACCATCGTAATATACATTAATATATTAGCTGTTTTTCTAAAAGTATGTATAATATATAATGTCAAATTGCATTTTATCTATTTTGATAAAATTCACATTTGGTCCTCAGACATTGAATCTGCGCCTGCCCTTATCACTATGTAAAAGGTTTAGCCCTTAATACCAACAGTTTCTGAAAAATTTTCAAACGCCATTTGGTGCCAGTCTGAACACTTAAATGTTTGTTTGTAATTTCAAATTGAAATTACATAACACTGTGGCATCCTGAATGGGCTATAAGGGATTTCCACGTACCTTTTATGTAAAACACATACTAATTGTCACAAACATGCAAAGATTACAAAATAAACTTTAAATAAAAATATTTTAAAAAATGTCATTGGAATTTACTTAAAATTAATTAAACAAATAAAATAAATAAACATATTCCCACTAAATAAACGAAAAATTAAGTGAATAAACACTTTCAAGGTTTCGCTGCTTTAACAGCAATCATTAAAACACAAACAAAACACGTCAGCGAGCTAAACGCTAAAATAAAAATAACGACCAAAACGTAAAAAACACTAAAGAAAAAAAAACAACAAATACATACATACACTTTTACATATAATAAAAAAAATAATAATAACAACAAAAAATAGAAAATAATAAATAAGAAATAGCCAACTAAGGTTATATGACTAATGAAAAATATATTTAATTAAAACTTATATACAGTATACACACACACACACATACATACTTATTATTTGTATATGATTATAAACTTAAAAGCTAAGATATCCAAAGTCCATAAAAAGCTCTGTATGACCTTTATATACCCCAATAGCAGGTTATACTTACTAATACTGTTAAAAAGTGTACATACATATGTAACACAAAAACAAACTCGAATATTTTTTAATAAACCTAAAAAATTTATGTAATGTTGATCTCAGAGATTCATATGACATCTAAAAGCACTTTTAAAATAAGTGGCTACTCTTTTTACGATTCAAAGGATCCTAGGGATAGATCATGTGGAGGCTCGGCAGAGTTGGGCAAAATACATGCTTTGCTGTATTTAAAATAGAAACTACTTGTTTCGCTTGTATTTCAAATACAAATACCAAATACTTTCAAGTCGAGTATTTAAAATACAAAATACATTAAAAACCATCAATCAATCGGTAAAACATGAGTTTCCTTTCATTAACACTAGGTTTTTAAAAGTTTAATCAGATAAGCAGCCTCTTGTTGGAGAATATATAAATCCTGGCAAAGAAAACAATCTTCCTACAGGTCCTGATGAACACAAGCTGGTGTTAAATTTTATGAAAACAGTTCTCTGTATGTGAAAAACAATTAAATTAAAAGTAAAGTAATATCAGGGCAAATTCAAAAATTCGCCCTCTGCATTTCCTTTGTATACCCAAGGCACATTCAACAAGATAAACTCAAGGCGAATTAAAAAAATTCGCCCTTTACATTTCCTTTTTGTGTTTGAACGGTAGAATGTCAGAAAACTTAAAAATTTCATATAAAATTTATTTTTATTTCGTATAAATGTCAAATTGATTTTAATCAGCTGGGTTCTTAATATTACCTGGTTGAATGTGCCTTGTGTTTACCCTTCAAATAGTGAGAAGGGTATATATCAGTTTGTCATTCCGTTTGCAATTTCTTTACTATCCATTAGCGATCCCATAAAGGAGAGTTATATATTCTGGATCCTTATAGATAGGGAAGTTGATATACCCATGTCCGTCAGTCCGTCTGTTGAAATCAAGTTTTCGGAGTCAAATGAGGTGATACGGACCAGTAATTGGTGTGAAACTATTGGAAATATCCTGGAGACAATAACTACTTAAAATTAGCAAAATCGGTTGACTATTGACTTGCCACAAAACTTGGCACGGATACTCTGAAAATAGGGACCTCAATCAGGGAAATTTTTTTTCAGATAGGATCAGGGGAAGTGGTTTTTCTCTACAATTGCACAAGTTTTGTGAAATATTTAATATTTAATCTTAGAAACTATAACAGCTATTGACTTCAAATGATTTAAAAATTGTACAACAAGGTGAGGCGGGAGATGATGTAGCTCCCATACAAATCAACAATTATTGTAAAATATTCGATACGCTATATCTCGGAAACTATAACAGATATCGAAATGAAATGTTTTACAAAAAGTAATTGGGCAAGAAGACCTACTCTTTAAAGAAAATTTTTTTTGAGTGGGGACAAAAAAAAGGGGTAGCTCCCATACAAATTAACGATTTTTATGAAATTTTCGATACGCTACATCTCGGAAACTATAACAGATATCGAAATGAAATGTTCTACAAAAAGTAATTGGGCAAGAAGCCCTACGCTTTAAAGAAAAAATTTTTTGAGTGGGGACAAAAAAAGGGGTAGCTCCCATACAAATTAACGATTTTTATGAAATATTTGATGCGCTATATCTCAGAAACTATAACAGATATCGAAATGAAATGTTGTACAAAAAGTAATTGGGCAAGAAGGCCTACGCTTTAAAGAAAATTTTTTTTGAGTGGGGGCAAAAATAGGGGTAGCTCCCATACAAATTAACGATTTTTATGAAATATTTGATGCGCTATATCTCGGAAACTATAACAGATATCGAAATGAAATGTTGTACCAAAAATTAATTGGGCAAGAAGGCCTACGCTTTAAAGAAAAAATTTTTTGAGTGGGGACAAAAAAAGGGGTAGCTCCCATACAAATTACCAATTATTTTAAAATATTCGATATGCTATATCTCGGAAACTATAGCAGATATCAAAATTAAATGTTCCACAAAAAGTAATTGGACAACAAGGTCAACAAGTAAAAAAAAAATTTTTGAGTGGGAGCAAAAAAAGGGGTAGCTCCCATACAAATTAACGATTTTAATGAAATTTTCGATACACTATATCTCGGAAACTATAACAGAAACCGACTTCATATATTCTACAAAAAGTAATTGGACAATAAGACCTACATTTTGGGGAAAAAAATTTGGAGAGGAGCAGGGGGACTAGAAAATCCCATTAAAATGAATAACTTTTAGTAACCTTTTAATACGAATAATGTCGAAAGATTTTATAGCTCTCGACCTCAAACCTTCTTCATCTATTTCTGTTATTCATACGAACGTTAAAATTTTGTAAAGATTTTTATGGACGAAGATAAAGTTTCCATTCTGTTTTTCTTTTTTGGAAATTGTAACATTTTTCAATTTTGCTAAAGACAACTTTTTGTATAAAAAAATGTATTTTGGCATCATAAGTATTTGAAATACAAAATAAAAAAGAAAGAAAATACGAATTTGTATTTCAAATACGTTTCTCAAATACAAGTATTTGAAATACTGCCCAGCCCTGAGGCTCGGCTATACTAATCAAATTAAGAATTAAACACCAGTGGTTAGGAAACATCTCCGAATGCTAAATTCAAGCAACAAACGTCTGCATTAATGCATTTTACCATAACCTAGTTATTTTGTCAGTATATTCTCCACCCAGATATTCCATATCGAAGGATAACTACAACAGTTTTTACAAATCTTTGGGTCCCCGCTTTATAGCTACTAGAGACTATAACGCTAAGCACACGTACTGGGGCTCTCGCCTAATTAGTCCCAGAGGTCGTGTCTTGTATGATTCCGTGTCTGAAATGGGACTTTGTGTTATTTCTACTATACAACCAAACTATTGGCCAACCGACCACAATAAAATTTCAGACGTAATAGATTTTGGCGTATCAAACGGTATGTCCCCGAAACTTTTTGAAACTCAAGCCTCCTTGTATTTATCTTCTGACCACTCATCCACTATAATTACTATTTGCAGTCCTTATAAAAGTGCAACTAAGGATTTGTTGAAACAAAAAAATATATCAGCACTCAGTGCTCGGAAGACCTACCACTAAAAACTCCCGAAGAAATCTGTGATTGCCTTAGTATCTTAAATAAAAACATTGAAGAAGCCGTTGAACATGCTTCTACTACCTACCGCCAGGCCAAATACAACAAAATTTTCTTTGCCGATGTTAAAGAGCTTTCATCCAAAAAAAGGAGAGCCTAAAGAGAATGGCAACAGCATAGATCGCCCCAAATTAAAACTAAGCTAAAAGAGTGTACAAATCGATTAAAATTGCATCAGTTAAGGACTATTTGAAAGGTGTAGACGCGACTTCTCAAACAAATTATTCTCTATGTCGATCAGCCAGACGTCTTTGATTCGATTTATTAATTAAAAGTAATCCCAATACAACAAGAATTCATCTCATATTATAGTACTGGTTAGTAATTAGGCATGTACATATGTATATTAAACAGTGTACAAATAAAAAGAAAATAAATAAATAAATAAACAAATAAAAATAAAATATATAATTAAAAGAAACAATAAAAAACACATAAATATAAGTAAAAGTATGTATTAATAATAGTATGTAATTATAAAATTACAAATTAAAATAATTGGAAAAATAACACACTTAATTTTGTTACGAAAAGTGATTATATATAGCAGATTAAAAACGATTTGCATTGCATATGACTTGTATTTAAGAGGGCGGCTGGCTCCAAAGTCGAATTGAATTAACGAAAAAATGTTGCGTAGAAATCGCCCTTGTATATATTATGCTGTTTATCCTGTTTCCTCTATTCGATAATGAGAAGTTTATTCTATGAACCAGATAGGGTGGTTGCTGGTTATATATAATTTTGTGTAAAAGCATTAAGGTTCGGCACCTTAGTAAGTTGTCAAACGTAACGTTGCAGATCTGTTTTGCTAATTGTGATATCCTTCTGTTTCTTTTTATACCAAAAACATATCGAGCAACTGTGTTGTAAGCAACATTAAGCCTTCGCTTACTTGCGGCGTCACAACTTGCATATAGCTCACAACCATACATAAGAGTAGGCAGTAAATACGTTTTGGCCAAAAGCATACGAATATGGATAGGCGTGTAGTTCTGCGACATCCAAAGATTTCGAAAGATAGCAAAAGTTTTGCCACAGTTCTCTTTTATATGATTAGACCAACTAAGTTCACTGTTAAAGATAACACCGAGATTTTTGGCAGATTCCACGTATTTTATGACCGTATTATTTAAACGTATTGGTGGAAGACACATAGCAAGGCTTTTTTGGCATCCCACAACTAAAGCAGCCGGTTTTGTAGGATTTAGACTTAGTCCATTAGCAGTTGCCCACAAGCAAATTAACATCTTCAACCCTACAACTTATGTACAAATGTACATTATCAGCATACATTTGGATCTGGCAATGCTTCGCATTTATCGGTAGGTCATTAGCGTAAATAGAGTACAATAATGGGCCAAGTGTAGAGCTCTGAGGAACACCTCATTGCATCGAGCAGCTTTTAGATACCCTGGAACCATAGTAGACACTTTGACTTTTATCACGTAAATATTATGACAACAGCCTTATCGCTGTTAGTGAAAAATTACACATTTGGTCTATCTTATGGCAGAGAATACTGTGATGTACCGTGTCAAATGCCTTAGAATGGTCAAGTAGTATTAGAAATCCCATCATTTGACGTTTGTCAATTTGACACCTTATTTCCTCAGACACATCTACCAAAGTACTAATGCAACTATGCTTGGGCCTAAACCCTGATTGTCTTTCACCTAACAGAGAGTAGAAATGCAGATGACGACTTATTTTCGCTTCTTAAAGACCTTTGATAAATATGGCAGGATTGCAATAGGCCGAAAGCTCTTATCTGACTTTAATACCGGCACGATTTTACCATGTTTCCACAGTGATGGGATTGGGGACGGAGTGATTATTGTATTGAACAAGTAGGTAATATGGGCCAGTGTATATGGTAAAGCAAGTTTAATGAATTTTGGATGCACTTCATCATGACCAACAGCATTAGATTTTATCTTCAAGAATGATTCTCATACATCTTCCTGTCTTACGTGGACATAATAGAATTTAGGTGATTGTTGCTGATTAAAGACAACGTTATCATAAAAACTAGGATTAATATGTGGCATAGCTATATTAGCAAATTGATTGTTTAACACATTTACATCAATTTATTGCGTATCAGCACAACTACGAGGGATCAAACCCATATTATAGATTTCACGCCATTTTTTGCCCGAATCGACACATGATTGAAATTTATTTTGATAAAACAGTGATTTAGTCTCACTTATTTTCCTGTTAACCGTCGTTCTTCAACGTTTGAAGTCCCAAAAAAGCTCCGGAGTTCTAAATCTCTTCCATCTGGTATATGCGCTGTTTCTTAGGTAGATTAGCAACTTCACCTCAGATGAAAACCAAGGTTTCTTATTTTTCAGGATTCTGGTTTTTACCGTTATGTATTTATTATAAAGATAGCTAAGGTTGCAATGTAAAAAATTAATTTGTTCATCAACAGTACAATAAGAATATATGTAAGTATATAATTCCAGTTTATGGACGCTAGATCATCTGCAAGAGCCTGATAGTCAATGTTTTTGAAGTCTCTATACTGAAAAATTTGATTCTGCGCAGTTTTCACAATTTTAAAATCGTACGCACAGAAAAAACTACAAAGAATTTTTTCAAACAAATTCTTGTTCAAAATAATTTATTTTTTAGTAAATTTATTTAAAAGTCTCTAATAATGTTTTAATTTGATTTTTAAATCAAACAAAATTATCGCTTAGACAATTCAAATATTTAACCAGCTCAACAAATTTTTTAACAGAAACTAAAACTATTATTTTTTCAATTAAATTATTGCAAAATTGTTTGTCTAAATTTAGAATTTCAGTTGTATGTCCTCAGCCAGACAAAATATTTACGTATTCTCTGAAATTCGTCACTGATTCAACAATTCAGTTTTTTCTGTGCGCAATAAACAGCAAGTCATGCCGAGAAAACATGGGTGCAGATATAACTGATCAAAATGTATTACATGTGAGTCATTGTTAACAAAACAAAGATCAAGTAAAGTGATTGATGTGATCGTAAAATGTGTTGGAAAAATATTATTGACCAAATTAAGTCCAATGCAATGCATTTCTTCAGCAAAACTTTTGTCAACAAGCATATTCGCATTAAAATCACCGTTTAAAACTATATGGTCATATCCCAGTGTGAAGGTGCTCAATTTTTCCAGCATAGAGCTCATCCTAATTACTTTGTTAGGTCTATATATGCTACCAACTAGTAAGGTCTCGTTGGCATTATTAATTTCGACCAGAATGTACTCTACATATCTTAAAAAACATAAAATCGCAAAACCACAACTGCGTAATCTGAGAGGATCCTGGGCTAGAAATGACAAGGAAAAATGCGATCTGCTCGCAAGCCATTTAAGGAACGTGTTCACTCCCAATACATGTACTGACGTGAGGAAATTACCGCCTGTTGTTGCTAGACGTCCTTTAGAAATACGTTTCCGATTTACAGATGCCGTAGAGGCTATTGCTAACCTAAATGATAAAAAAGCTCCTGGCGTTGATAAGACAAGTAGCAAAATGCTTTTAGAGCTACCTTTTACAGCTAAAAGAGTTATTATTTTTAACGCGATAACTCGGCTAGAATATTTTCCGCGTATATGGAAAGTTGCCTTAGCAAAGTTGATTCTCAAGCCTGGCAAAGATCCCTCGAAGGTGGAGTCTTATAGGTCCATAAGTTTGTTACCCACAACGTCAAAAATGTTCGAAAAACTGCTTAAAAACAAGCTGACTCCGATCCTAAATGACAACAACTGCATTCCAAATCACCAATTTGGCTTTAGAAATCAACATGGTACTATCGAACAAACCCACAGTATGGTACAGGTTATAAGAAAAGCCTTTGAGGAAATGAAGTACTGCTCCGCGCATTTTATCGATGTCTTTCTCAAGCAATCGACAAAGTATGGCAATAAGGCCTGTTAAACAAACTAAAACTCAATCTACCAGCTAATATTTTCAACCTATTAGAAAAATACTTAACCGGTCGACAATTAATGATCAAAGAGGGAAACCAAATAAATTTTTCTCAACCAATAGGGGCTGGTGTACCCCAAGGGAGTATATTAGGTCCAATTATGTACTTGCTTTTCACAGCAGATATGCCAATCAATAGTTTTACATACACGTCGATATTTGCTGACGACACTGCTTTTCTTAGTACTCAAAAAGGCCCTAAAGAGGTTTCGAACCAACTGCAGCAACACGTAACACAAGTTGAGAAATGGGCAAAGTTATGGGGAATAAAAAGAAAAGAACAAAAATGTACCCACGTAACTTTTACTTTACGCAAAGAAACGTGCCCTCCAATCAGTATTAACAACCATATGGTGCCTCAACGAATTGAGACGAAATATCTTGGTGTTCACCTAGATGGACGCCTCACATGGAAGCCTCATATAGATGCGAAGCTGACTCAAATGAAACTTAAGGCTGCTCAAATCCACTGGCTAATGGGAAGAAACTCTGTGCTACGTCTGGATTGTAAACTTCTACTCTACAAATCGATTTTAAAACCAAATTGGTACTACTGTATACAATTATGAGGCACTGCTTCCGCCTCTGACATAGAAAAAATACAACATCGTCAAAACAAAATTCTGAGAATGATAACTGGTGCTCCTTGGTATACAGCAACATCCACAAAGATCTGCAAGTTCCACTAGTTAAATGCGAAATTTTTAATTATGTGGACAAGTATTTAAACAAGCTGGAAACGCATCCAAATCCGCTCGCTCGAAACATCTTGCAACATAGTGGACACACTCGTCTGAAAAGAAGGGGCACTATTGAACTTAGATGAAACTGTTTAAATTAATTTACTTTATTATGAGAACTTAACTGGACTAATATTGAAAACAGTAAGTTGTGAGATTTGAATACTTATTGTTAGCTCACTTAAGCGAAGATTCAACAATAAAAATATGACAAAAATATTTTAAATTTTAATAAGTTGTGGAAATAAAATTTCTAAATCAGTAAATGTAGGCAGAAGATGAGGGATGTTGAACAAATAAAGGACGTCCCTTGAGAAACGTATTTTTAGGTCTTGTTAAACAGATTCAACTAAGAGTATGCATCCATCTTCAAAATAATTTTTTTCTTTCAAATCTAGGTTTTCAACTAAAATTCCCATACCAATTAATTAGCCTGATAAACTATAAGGAAATTTGAGCAAGGCAAATATTTTTTGCCTCTTCAAAAATATTTTTAAATTGTTTGTTGACTTCATTCCTTTTAGTCGCAAGACTTACTGTCAGATTTTTATAAAAAATGATCATTTTCGTAAATCTATATTCTGCTTTTGTAGAATTACACTAAGCGGTTGTGTGACAGTAAGTGCAGCATTAAGGAATATGCAATCCGCAAATAAATTCGAAAGTGCTCAGAAAAGTTCTTAATAATAATAATAATAATAATGCTTTTAAACACGTATCCCTATTTTTTCATTTGGGTATCTGTTTCAATGCCATTATAATGTGCTTTGTTTTTACTGTGAATTGTAAAATTGAATCATGACGTTCCACCCATCGTGTTATGCATAATAAAAATAACTTTCTACTTAAATATTACAGAAAACCTGCATTACGCTTAGGATGATGTTTTTTTTTTTTAAATTGCTGGTTTCTTTAACAAACGATACAACTTTTTGTATTATTAAACACCCCTCAGTTTCAATCCCCAAACAATTTTCCAAATCAAGACCAACGTCTTTCAAAGCTCTTGGAATACTGATGATAATCTGTTCGCATAATTTGATACTTCGACGTCATAGCCAAAATCATTAAAAGCCTCTCAGATGCGTTGATAAAGCCGATTACCCTTTATTTTACTTACTTTTCGTTTACGTTAAGATACCTCAAAGTTAAAGATACCTCAGGGGCAGGGTTGGGCAGTATGTGATATACTTGCATTTGAAATACGTATTTGAAATACAAATACGTATTTTGTATTTGTATTTGAAATACCACCTTCTAATGTATTTTGTATTTGAAATACCCAACACTGAAGTATTTTGTATTTTGTATTTCAAATACTTATGATGGCAAAATACATTTTTGCAAAATACATTTTTTTGTTATACAAAAAGTTGTCATTAGAAAAATTAAAAAATTTTACAATTTAAAAAAAAAGAATGGAAACTTTGTCTTCGTATTCATTCACGTCTTCGCTTTAGCAAGGCACGTTCTTTTCCAGGGCTCACTCATTCAGGTAATATCAAGAGCTTAGTGGATATTTGGAAATGTGAATGTCAAAAAAATTAAATTTTGTATAAAAATTAGAATTTTTTTCACATTCACACTTTTAAACACAACAAGTAAGATCGCTATATTTGGCTGTGACGAATCTTATATATCCTTCACATTGGTCTTTTAATATACCCAGCGGAGTTATTTTGTACTGCAAATAATATAATAAAAATACCTTGTGCCAGTTTTAAAGTCCATAGAAAACTTTACAAAGACTTAACGTTCGTATGAATATAAGAAATAGATGAAGAAGATTTGAGGTCGAGAGTTATAAAAGCTTTCGGCATTATTCGTATTAAAAGGTTAATAAAAGTTGTTAATTTTTATGGGATTTTCTAGTCCCCCTGCTTCTCTTCAACCTTTTTTTCCAAAATGTAGATCTTATCATCGAATTTCTTTTTGTAAAACACTAGAAGCCGATAGCTGTTATAGTTTCCGAGATATAGTGTTTCGAAAATTTCATAAAAATTGTTCATTTGTATGGAAGCTACCCCTTCTTCACCCCCCAGCAAAAAAAAATGTTTTTTTTAAAGCGTAAGCCTTGTTGTCGAATTACTCTTTGTAGAGCATTCCCCTACCCCTACCCAAAAAATGTTTTTTTTTTCAAAGTGTAGACCTTATCATACAATTACTTTTCGTAGAACACTTAAAGTCGATAGCTCAAAAAATTTTTTCTCCAAAGTGTAGGTCGATAGCTGTTATAATCTCTAAAATTTAGCGCATGAAATATTTCACAAAATTTGTGCAATTGCTGGAAAAAAACCACTTCCCCTGATCCTGATTTAGGTCCCTGTTTTCAGAGTATCCGTGCCAAGTTTTGTGGCAAGAATGACTATATTGCACGGATTTTGTCCTAAAAAATGGGTTATATTGATTTATCGTTTATATCTCGGTCAATAGTCAACCGATTTTGCTTTTTTAAATAGCGATTGTCTCCAGGATATTTCCAAAAGTTTGACACCAATAACTGGTCCGTATCACCTTATTTGACTCGGAAAACTTGATTTCAACAGACTGACAGATGGACATGGCTATATCAACTTTAACTATAAAGATCCAGAATATTAATACTTTATGGGGTTGCAAATGAAAAATAAAGAAATTACAAACGGAATGACAAACTGATATATACCCTTATCACTATGTGAAGGGTATACAAAAGAAATGCAGAGAGCGAATTTTTGAATTCGCTTGATATTTTTTTACTTTTAATTTATTTTGTTTTTCATATACAATGCACATACAGAGAACCAAGGCACATTCAACCAGGTAAAAATATTAAGAGCCTAGCTGATTAAAATCAATTTGACATTTTCACGTTATAAAAATTTAATTTTATGTGAAATTTTTAATTTTTCTGACATTCTACCGTTCAAACACAAAAATGAAATGCAGAGGGCGAATTTTTTGAATCCGCCTTGGGTTTACCTTGTTAAATGTGCCTTGCAGAGAACTGTTTTCATAAAATTTAACACCAGTCTGTTTTCATCAGGACCTGTAGAAAGATTGTTTTTTTTAGCAGTTTTTATAAATTCTCCAACAAGAGGCTGCTTATCTGATTAAACTTTTAAAAATCTAGTGTTCATGAAAGGAAACTCATGTTTTACCGAATGATTAATGGTTATTAATGTATTTTGTATTTTAAACAAAAGATACTAAAATACTGTATTTTGTATTTGAAATACCCGACTTGAAAGTATTGGGTGTTTTGTATTTGAAATACAAGCGAAACAAGTATTTTGTATTTCAAATACAGCAAAGCATGTATTTTGCCCAACTCTGATCAGGGGTTTCATCGAAACCAATCGAATAGAATTTAGCGTCATAAATATTTTTTTAGTATAATTTCTAAAATAAGTTTATGAATTTTTTTGTATATGAATCATCTAAAGGGCAAACTTGAAAATGGTTGCCTAAAATTTTATCTCCAGCATCTGTACAAAATCGCAGAAGTGAACGAAAAATACCTTTTGAGCTTGTGTTTTCAGAAGATAGCAAAGGACCATCATCTCGATGTCCACGGAGAAGTATAATTTAGGATTTATAATTATAGGATTTATAACAGACAAAAGACGTTCTCTATTTTCAATATCTTGTATAAGTGCAGTTTTTTGTATTTGATTTCCCACCTCAAGACAAAAGTTTTCTTCTGCCTTCAAAAACATTTTTCCAAAAGCATCTTTGATTATGCAATACATTTGTTTAATAAAATATATGAAATAATTTTTTCATGGCTCCCAATATTTTTATTTATTAAATCAAATACAAAGGTTCATATGTTTTGGGGGGGAATTTGCTTTTGTCCCTCCCCGTGAATCCGCGCGTGGATAAAGGTATACCTTTATTTTCCGTTTTGTTTGTAATTTTCACATATTTCGTCTCCAACAACAACAGTAGGGTGTTTTTGACACCTGAGCTGGCAAAGCTTGCACAAACGGTAATTGCCCCTTCCTCTGCTTAATAGCTTGGCTAAGTAAGTTGCTTTTAACAAGAGCTTGCTATTTACGTCAACGACTGCTAGGAGCGCAGTACTAAAGAAATCTTTGTAGTTGTACAAATTGGATCCTTTACACATATGTACATACACATATCGCTCATTTGCCATAACAACGTCATAATTCAAATGCATTTTTGGAGTTAACGATGTAAAATTTTAGGTTATGTTTTGTTTTATACTGTGAAAAAATTTAATCATTAATTGTTTTTCCTTTTTACATTTAAATAGAAAATCTCGGTTGACTTTTCTAGTAAATGTAAGCAAATTAAAAAAATTTCAAATGCGTTTTTCTTGAATTGGCTTTTTTATAACCTTTGCATAAGTGATAAGGGTATATATAAGATTGTCATACCGTTTGTAATTTCTTGAATATCAATTTGCGACCCTATAAAGCATTTATGTATTTTCTTGGTCCTTACAGATAGGAAAGTCGATTTAGGGATGTCTGTCCGCCCGTTTTTTCTTATTTTTAAAGCCCCCCGATGTCGCATGGTCCCATAAGCTATCAGAAATATTATAATTTGCAAAAAAATCGCTATTAAAAACCAGCAAAATCGCCCTATAACTGACTGAGGTATAAGTCAAAAAGCAAGACTACTTAGGTTTATTTCTTTGTAAGACCCTCCCCCCAAATAATTTTTTCTTCCTAACATTTTTGTGAAACATACTTACCCCTACTACCAGCCCCTAACAGAGTTGCCATGTAAAATTTGAAAAAATTGGGATAAAAACTCTTACAACTTCCCCCTTGTCACCCTAAGAAAGATAAAAAATATTTCATATATAAAAAATGGGTAAAAACAACTATCCACTATCTAGAATAGATGATACACTGACACAAAACCTGCAAAGTGTGTATCACTAAATTTACTATGATGTTATTTGGATTCTATAACGATCCAGATATCTTTGCGCTTTTATTTGAAGTGAGTTAAATGGGCTCTTTAGGGATGCGTCTCTGGTATACCTTGACGAGATAAATGCTATTTTTGCTTTTTTCGCTATTTTGTCCTTATTTTGCTGTTCTTCCTTTTTTATCTATTTTTATTTTTGCAACTTTCTAATACTTTTGAACTTCATTTGGGATTTTAAAAAATATATTTTTATAAATAAATAACACAGTTTTGAAATTTTTAACAATATTTTAAACGATATTTACACAAAATGACAACTAAGTACATTGCTTTTGCAAATATTTTTTTCTAATGCATGGCTGTTATTAAAGTTTTATTACTAGAATGTGTAGCAAGGAAAAAAATGCCAATTAGTTCGCTTTAAATAAAAAACGAGGAAAATTAACATTTGAATACATAAAATCTCATACGATTGCTTATTGTAATAAGTGAAGATACATTAAAATATTTTAAAAAAATTTTACAAACCCAGAAGCTTTTGCTTATTTTTTGGTATTTTTCAAGCTTATTTTGCTTGAAACAAATTTTTTGCTTTTATCTATCTTCTATGGTTATAACAATGAAGGACTGGCCACGCCGAAACAAACTGGAAGTGGTTTGTAGCTTTTCAGGCCTCTGTCCATATAACAGACGGCATAGTCGCTTGCCTACTTGCTAAAGGTGGCTATTACAGAGCGTTAATTGCATTAGCCGAATGTAGAATCGATTTCCAGGTGCCATAAAGTTTCGAGATGTCTCCCTCCACTTAATCCCTTCACCGGAGTTTTGGTATTCACTTTCTGTGTGGTTCCCTACCAGGTTCGCATTTAAATTATTTTCTAGCTAAAGCATCTTCACCAAATCTCAGAACAAGACCTAGTAAACGTGAACGTTGAATTTTTTTTTCAATGTTGGCAACAAGCTCATACACCTTGTGGCTCATGTGACAACAGCGGGGGTCTGGTGATCTTGAGAAGTTAAAGCAACAAATTTTTTAAATAAACTGTCAACAAGTTTAAGTCAAATACAATGCATCTCAGACAAAGTTCCGCTAGCAAGAGGTCGCAGCCATTTTAATCAGTATAAATGCTCCATTCACACTAATAGCAACTGATAGAAATATATTTATAAACAAATTGTTATTTTATAAAAGATTTAAAAAACTGATTTCGATGAAATTTTTCTTTTGTAAACGTTTTATAAAGTTATTGCTAGTTTATAAATAGGGGGTTTTTAGTCAATTTATTTTTTTCAAAGAAGCTTTCGCTGATAAGAAAATATCTTTAATATCGTCTGCGGTTAAGTTGTGATAAGAAAATTTAAAGCAAAAATTGTTATCAATAAGAACGAGGTTTGCCACACTTGTTGTTAAAGAAACACTAGAGACATTTAAAGCGAAAACAAATATTTATCTAAATGTCGTATTTTGTAAATATTTTAAAATAAGTTAAAGTACGCATCAAAGGATGTCTGTACAAACGATAGTTGCGAGTTGAATAGAAAAGAAATATAACTATTTTTGAAATTTTTTTTAATTTTGTTTACAAATTTCAAATAACTACTAGGGGGGTTGCATTTTATAAATCGGGATTAGAGAAGAAAAACAAATATTAATCATTGAAAATCACTTTATTGTTTTTTTAAAATACTCCCCATGAAGATTTATACACTTTTGCATGCGTTTGAACCAATTGTCGAAGCACTTTTGCCACTCTGATTGTGGGATATCCAAAACATGCATTCTGAATACAGCAACCGCTTCTTCAGGTGTCGAAAAACGTTGACCTCTAAGTTTGTTTTTTTACGTACGGGAATAAAAAGAAGTCATTCGGTGGCAAGTCAGGACTAAACGGCGGGTGACTTATCAAATCGATATTTTGGGTGCAGTTGTTTGAGCCGATGTGTAAGAGCTCGCAATGTCGTGGTGAAGAGTGATCCATCTTTGGCGGTTGGTTTTCCTTATTTCAAATGGTTGTGTACCACTCAGAATTGACTGTTCTGCGTTTGCCTAGTGATACGGTTGCGACATGTCCAGTTTTTCCGAAAAAACTTGCGATCATTTGCTTAGAAGTGCTTCGTTCGCGAACAACTGGATTTGACTCACCTTAAAACACCAATACAGTCGACTGCTTTTTACTTTCGGGCTCATACGCGTAAATCTGGGATTCATCACCTGTCACAATATCATAGACGTGTTTCAAAGCACCGCGATCGTATTTTCGGAGCATTTCTTTCGACCAATCGACACGAGCCTTTTCGTGAGCGATTGACAAATTGTGTGGGATCCAACGGGAAAAACTTTTTTTGACAGTTAAATGTTAATGCAATATTGAATGTATGCTGGTCCCACTAATGCCTAAGGCTATCTCAATCTCACGATAGGTCACATGACGATCTTTTAATATCAGTGCATGCACAGCATCAATGGTTTTCGGAACAACAACTGATTTTGGACGACCTTCACGAAATTCGTCATGGAGTAAACTACGACCACGGTTGAGTTCATCATACCATCAATTAAAACTGGTCCTTGATGGAGCTTCATCGCCAAGAACAGAATCTACACACAAAAAATTATCTAAGAAAACTTTACTTAAATCAAGCCATAGCGGTGTCAAAAGTACGGTGAGTACGGTTTTTCTTAAATCAAGTACGAAATTTCTTACTCCAAGTAAAATTTTTCAAGTACGAATTTCTTACTTTTAGCCACAATTAAGCCAGAAAAGGATTGATTTAAGTTCGGAGCCGTACTTGATGTAAGCATGAAAAAAGATTGATTTAAGCCGTAAACGGGATTAATTCGAAAATTAAATGTCATTTTTTGACTTATGGAGCTTTATTAAAGAAGAAGAATTTTATATTTTATTTTTATTTTATAATTAATTTATATTTTAAAAATTTCATTTTTTTTACTTACCGAAGCTGAATTCGAACCAGGGATTTCTGCACTGCAGTACAAGCGCGTTACCTCTAGGCCACCGAGACACTTTGTTTTCAAATGTAAAATAATATATTAAAACAACAAGTTTTTTTTCTGCTTGATTTGTTGAAGCAATCGGAATAGGCTTGATTTAAGAAAATGCAAGTATGGATCGTACTTAAAAATTTCAAGAAAGATTTTGGATAAATGCAAGAATAAAATTCTTGATTTTAGAAAGCGAGTTTTCTTTCTGTGTAGTTCATCCATGCACTGGTGCTGAGTTAATCCACGTTGAAAGTTGTAAAAAATAATCGCACGAAAACGTTTACGATTTAATTCCAATTTTTGGGCCGAGTTGAATCTTTTAAGTTACTGTAAACAACACAAATAGCGCTCGTATGTCAAAATGTTCTGAGTACATATTACTTAGAAAATGCCAAACTTTACGATAAAGTTGTTAGTTTTCAGATTGAAACACTAGTGTTGCCAAATCCCGAAACATAAAAGGCAACCCTCGTATCAAAATGTTTATTTGTTGAATAAAATATTTACGCAATTTATTTAAAAAAAATTCATATTAATTTTGGTTTATTTGTTTCCTTTGAACTGAAATAAATTATCAACAATTGTACTTGATATGAATTTCTTTGCTAATTATAAACAGAACCAAGGCACGTTCAACAAGGTACATTTAACCAGGTAAGATTAAGAACCCAGCTGATTAAAATCAATTTGACATTTTTACGTTATAAAAATGTAATTTTATATGAAATTTTTAATTTTTCTGACATTCTACCGTTCAAACACAAAAAGGAAATGCAAAGGGCGAATTTTTTGATTCTAAAAAATCTTAACCACTGCCTTCAAAATGTTTCTACAGGGTTGAAATGTATGACATATTACCATTATTTTTTTGCTCCCAAAATTTCTTCGCAACAAACCTACCCCCTAACTTCATTTCCTACGGCAGCTCCCATACAAAATAACATTTCCTATGATATCAAAAATTTTTACTACCGCTTCCAAAGCGCTGCAATTGGATTGAAATGTATGACTGACTAACATTAATTTCTTATTTTTTAAAATTTTTTCAAAACAATTCTGTCGTTACCCCAAATGGGGGCTCCCATAGAAACAAAATTTTTTATAAAAACAAAAGTCTTTACCACTGCTTCCAACATTTCCAAAATTTCTTCGGAACAAACCTACCCCCTACCTTCATTTCCTATGACAGCTTCCATTCAAAATTACATTTCCTATGATATCAAATATCTTAACCACTGCTTTCGAAATGCTTCTGGAGGGTTCAAATATATGACCGACTACCATTATTATACCCTTCACATAGTGACAAGGGTATATATCAGTTTGTCATTTCATTTGTAATTGCTACAATATTCACTTTTGACCCAATAAAGTATGCATATTATGGATTTTATATAAGATAAAAGGAAAGTCAATATAGCCATGTATGTCTATTCCTCTGTGTGTCTGTGGAAATCAAGTTTACTGACTCAAATAAAGTCGCACAGAAAAGGTTTTGATATCGTGAAGAGCGTAGTGTGTGCCGTTGCTCCATTCTGTTAGAACCACATGTCCTCCAGTTATAATTCCTTTAATTGCAGCAGAAAGAACTTGTTTAATATGGCCCTATAGCGCGCACCATCCCCTGTTGTTGTTTGACCAGCGGCATCCTCAACAACAAAATAGCCCGATGACTCCTCCAGCGTGAACAGTGCACCATGCAGTCCCTTTAAGCCGGTGTAATGGATCGTTGTGCATCACTCATGGATTTCTGGTGGCCCAGAAGCGATAGTTTTGCTTGTTTAAGAACTAGCTGAGGTGGAAATGAGCCTCATCGCTCATTATGATTTTGGTCGAAAAAACGTTCATTTCGGCCTCAAGATTGAGGATGGCAGCAGCTGATGCACGGCCTGGACTTGTACGGAAACATAGGCAGGTATATGACTAAAATTCGCCATAGGGACGACCGGCTGATGGGTAAATGCGAGGCATGGCGCCTGGTGGATGTTTTTGGCGACAGCTCGACATTCTAGCCAGCAGCGGCGATATTCTCGGCAGAACAGGCGCTCCGGGGCCAGCTACTCTTGGCAGAGTTTCGTGTAAATCCATACTTTTTAAGGTTGGTGGCCAAACGGCGCAGTATTTGCGAAATCGGTGACGGACGACCGGGGAATCGGCGACGGAATTTGCGCTGCGCCAACCAACACCACAGACGAATTTTTACTAAAAAAATAGACACGATTATTCCACGCTCTTGGGGAGTGTATCGCTTCATAGCTTGTTCATTTGTATTCTACATCTGTCTAGTTTACAAATATCAAAACAGATTTGACATTCGCTGCCATTTGTCCCATGTATGTCATTGTATGTCTAATTAAATCCATAGTCTAACAAAAACGCTATTTATTTCTTGTTTAAAAATCGTTAAAATTAAAGGTACTTATTTTTACACATTTTTCAATAAGTCGCTAAAATATTATTGATTTTGTATGCAAATCTTAGAAAAAAAATCTCTGTTGACCGATATAAAGGCATTCTTATAACATTAGCAGAGTGAAAATACTCGCTCTCGCCTGTCTGGAGATAATAATCGGCATTTTCGCTACCAGACTTCAAAACAGCAATCAACCATCACAATCTTAAAAATGAAATGATAGCTGATACCGAAAAATTAAATTGTCAGCCCTATGCTTTACTCTAGAACGACCGGTATCGTTACATCTATGACAGTAAAGGCAATTTTTTAATGTTTTAGGAAAAAATTACAAATAGAAAAAAGGTTTTTGAATGCAATCGAAGTATTGAATCATGCAAATAATGGTTTTCTATGTGGTAAACATATTCCTGCTACAATTCTGAATACGTATAGGATCTTAAATTATTTTCCTTGTGTACGTTTAATATTGCAAGGATACTACAATAACATTTTTAAAAGCAAAAAGTGCTAAAAACAGAAAGATGGCATTAGAGTTTTAACCCAGCTTTATTCCATTTGATATTCTAGTTGTTCAAAACAACAACCCAAAAGTTCAAAACAATTTAAAATTTGAAAGCTAGTAGGGAAGAAATGTAGGACAACGCCAGACGGTTGCGGAAAAAGCATAACGACTACCCCAGATGACCCAGTAAACAAGACAGTGTCCGGGAAAAAAAGGACGGATAGCAAATCTATAATATTGAAGCAGCAACAAAACTGCCTTATCGGCAAGGAAATTCAAAGCCTTGAAATCGAAAAAGTTAATTTAAAAATTTTAAATATTATATTTTATTAATTAAATTTTAAAGCTTTTCCAGAATACACATTTGTATCATTGCTTCAAGATAAGGTATTCACTTGAATACCAAAGACAATTAAGCCTAATTATACCCTTCACATAAGGATAAGGGTATATGCAGAGTTGGGCAAAATACATGCTTTGCTGTATTTGAAATACAAAATGCAAAATACTTTTAAGTCGAGTATTTAAAATACAAAATATAAATGTAAAACATGAGTTTCCCTCATGAAGACTAGATTTTTAAAAGTTTAATCAGATAAGCAGCCTCTTTGTGGATAATATAAAAATCCTGCTAAAGAAAACAATCTTCCTACAGGTCCTGATGAGCACAACCTGGTGTTAAATTTTATGAAAACAGTTCTCTGTATGTGAAAAACAATTAAATTAAAAGTAAAGTAATATCAAGGCGAGTTCAAAAATTCGCCCTCTGCATTTCCTTTGTATACCCTTCACATAGTGAGAAGGGTATATATCAGTTTGTCATACCGTTTGCAATTTCTTTATTATCCATTTGCGATCCCATAAAGTATAGTTATATATTCTGAATCCTTATAGATAGGAAAGTTGATATAGCCATGTCCGTCTGTGGAAATCAAGTTTCCGGAGTCAAAAAATGTGTTACGGACCAGTTATTGGTGTCAAACTGTTGGAAATATCCTGGAGACAATCGCTATTTAAAATTAGCAAAATCGGTTGACTATTGACCGAGATATAAACAAAAATTCAAAATAACCAATTTTTTTAGGACAAAATCCGTGATATACCCCTATATATATCTCAGTAAATATAGTCATTCTTGCCACAAAACTTGGCTGGGATATTCTTAAGATAGGGACCTAAATAAGGGAAAAACATTTTTTAGATAGGATCAGAGGAAGTGGTATTTCCCCTACAATTTCACTAATTTTGTGAAATATTTCATGCGCTAAATCTTAGAAACCGTAACAGCTATAGACTTTAAAGGTTATACAAAAAGTAATTGGACAATAAGACCTACATTTTGGAAAAAAAAATTTGGGTAGGGGCAGGGGAATGCGTAGCTCCCATACAAATTAATAATTTTTATAAAATTTTCGGAACGCTATATCTCGAAAACTATAGCAGCTATCGACTTCAAATGTTCTACAAGAAGTAATTGGAAAAAAAGGCTTACATTGTGGAAAAAAATTATTTGGAAAAAAGTAGAGGGAGGAAAGCTCTCCAAATAAATGAAAAATTTTTATAAAATTTTTGATATACATATATCTGGAAAACTATAACTGCTATCGACTTCGAATGCTCTGCAAAAAGTAATGATCAAATAATTCATACATTTTGGAGAAAAAAAGTTGAAAAGGAGCAGGGGGACTGGAGCCCCCATACAAATTAATTACTTCTATTAAACTTTTGATACGAATAATGTCGAAAACTTTTAAAACTCTCGTCCTAAAACCTTTTACATGGTATTTCTATTATACATACAGAACACTGAACTATAAAGGCTTTGGCATAGACAAGATATGACGAAAATAGTGGAAAAGGGTCTGCTACATGGGGCCAAAAAACATTTATGTTTTAAACGTGTTCTAATGGAGAAAATCTAATAGTTTCTTTACAAAAGTTAAATATGTAGCTTTTTGAGGGTTTTAATTTTCTAGAATTAGGGTAATAGTATTCCTTAGATAAACAGTGATGTACTGCACTTAAAGATTCGACAGTAAATGTTGAAGATATAACAAAAAACCAAAATGGCGACCCAATTTCCTTTCAACAACGTTTCATATTCTTTGATATATGGCGCACTTTTTTCTTGTTAAGCATTACGTTGTATGTATAGGTATATATGAATCTACATGTGATATTTAATGTGATATTACTTCATTATGATCATACATACGTACATCTGAAAGCAATTAAAAAAACATTTACTAATCAATTATGTATAAAAAACATCTTGAACGGAAATGGAGCTCTTATTTGCAGATAGTATTTTAAAAATATTAAATGAAACTAAAGAAACAAGTGCTTCATTCGTTACCAGTAAAATTAAAATAACTCAGTTATGTACTAACATACGTATGTATGTATGTAAGTACGTATGTATGCATGTGTGTTGCCCTCACAATTGTACACGCATGCGTGCGTACATATGTATGAACATACATGCATACATACATATGTATGTTAGTATAAAAGCATGTACATAGGTATGTACATACCCCCATCCAGCAATTTTTTCATTTTTTAATCAAATTTGAGTCTTTTTTGACTCCACTGCGCGATTAAAAAGGCAAAATATGCGCGCATTTTCTGAGCATAAAAGATACTTTTGTCGGTAGAAAAAGTTAACTTCCCATGACTCTTCTTGATAAGTATTTTATGAGTCTTTTTTGATATCAGTTCAAAGTCATTTTCGACTCCTTTTTAAGTTGTATTTGAAGTGTTGTCTGATCATATATAAGTCTAATTTTAGTTCGTTTGTGACTCTCTTTTGAGTCGTCTTTAAGTCATAACTATAGTCGCTTTCGAGTCTTTTGTAAGTCACTTTATTGTCATTTATCACACATATTTCTATTTTATTATTTATTATTATTGACATTTTCAAAATACATATGTATATACCATAAAAAAACAAAAAAAGAAGGTAATTAAAATTGCTCCGTGTTCTTATTTTGTCCCATATGGCTGCTTAAGTTCTTCTTCCTCTTCCAAGTTTTCTACCTGTCTTCTGCATATTTGAGCTGCAACGTTTTTCCCCTTTCTTGCTTTGCATTTCACTGTTTGATTAAAACATCTTACTTTAAGGATTTTTGGATAATTACTTAATTTAGTTACACGGTTTTATTATTAGTCCTTTAATTTCACTTTTACAGCAAAACGAATTTTATACCACGATGTTACTTTTTAAATGAACAAAAATTTAAGTGTTTAACATTTACTTACAAGCAGTGTTCAATCCTCTATCTGCGCAACATATGATCATAAAATACATAATTTTAATCACTTCTTAAGCGCCTGCATGATCTGTTTTTGATTAAGCATTTTTCAATCGTAAAGGTGAGCGAAAAATGATAATAAATGACGAAAAAATTAGTCACATTTTAAACGTCTGGATGGTTAATTTGCGATTGCTTTACAATTTGTTATTGTATTTAAAATTAAACTCATTTCACTCAGTAGCGCGAATCATTTTCTAGTCCTTTTTTGATCGTGTAAGTGATTAATCAGTTTTTGATCACCAAAAGTACTCTTAAAAGACTCAGCAAGGTGATTTTTCAAAAAACAATCTTCCAAATGCTATCTGGGTATGTACGTATAAATATCTATTGCTTACCGGCTGCAATACATATGTAAATATACATATGTGTACATATATAAGTACATACATACATAAACATCCCTGCAACCATCAATTTTTTTGGTCTTCTAATTGTGCCAGATAACAACTTTCATTATTACAAAATGGCGGCACATTGATAAATTTATGTCAATTTTGCAACATATGTATGTACATGTGTATGTATGTATTTTTATTTATTTTATTTTATTTATGTATGTATGTATGTATGTATGTATGTATGTATGTATGTATGTATGTATGTATGTACATGATGGATGGATGACAAGGAAACAATAACTAAAGCTGTAAGAAACTATAGCTATTTCTTTTAAAACCCCTTTATTACCAAATAAGAACATATCCATGCTTATGTACATAGGTACTACTTGAATAAATACCTATAGTACTTGTGAACGTAAATATATATAAGTATGTACATATATGTATACAAACCTAAATACATACATGCATACCTACATACATAGATGTGTACATACATCAACTTTTTGGTCGTCTAATTGTCCCACAAAACAAATATGTATCATTATTACAAAATGGCGGCAAATTGATAAATTAATGTGAACTTAAGCTAAAACATGAATAATGTATGTAAGAAGTTGTGATACCCACGCACACACACGTGCTAGATTTTTTAAAAAGCAGCGGAAAAGTTAATGGAAAATAATGCCATCATGCACACCAGCAAGTTTTTTTCTTGCTTTTGGCTAAAATGGTAAAAGAAAGGAAAAAGTTAAAGTTTGATCTTGTTGTTACAAACATACATACATACATACTTACTTACACAAAATTTGTATTTACATGTGTATTTTAACAACAAAGCAGGAGAGCTGTTGAAAATTTTAATTTCCAAAGGTTTTTTTATTTGCTCACCAACTCTATCTGTTCTCTTACTTTTTTTAACTTATTTCGTTTTAAATCTCTTAAATAAAATACTCTTACACTGTTAACAATAGAATGTTTCTTTTTAAGAACATATACGAAGAGTGTGAAAAAAGATAAGAAATGAAAAATAAACAAAATATAAAAGATTATAATAGTTTTGTTGTGCAGTCCAGTCAGTGTTGCCAAGCTCAGGTAGCTGTAAAGCATAAGTAACAATAATTTTTATTACCTAGTGATCGATCTTATTTAAAACATTAATTTTAATATACTTAAGTTATTATGTATATATATTTTCAGAAATAATGTGACATAACCGTAGCATATTTTAAATTTAAAGAAGCCTTTTTAAATAAAATGTTTATACAAATTCAGTATTTATATATACTTTAATTTTAAAACTTGTTTATAATTATTCCCCAATGAGTTGTAACTTTTTTGCAGTAGTAACGAACATATTGTATTATGCAGTAGATACAAGAAATAATTGCATCGGTAAGGCTCCACATTGTAAAAATGTTCTTGACGTTCTGACTTCAGCGCCAAATATTATAAGATTCTATGCTCAAACCCTAGAACATAAGGCAACCACCACAAATTTTAGTTAATGCTTAACAAGTTGTATTACAAATGTGTATAACCAGAAGCACTTTTCTGAGACAATGTGATTATATCAAATTTTTTCAAAGACAACTTATTTGGCAAATTTATGTAAATATACTTTGTGTAGGTAGGTATATCATCAATTTATTGGATATGCATACATACATATGTACAAATTTACCAAAGCTAAATACTAGCAGTAACTCAACACAGCTGTTCACACCATTAAATCATACGATTAAGCATCGAAGTAGCGACATTGATTTTTTTTCTATTTCTTTGACAATTTGAAAGCTTTTGACTCGGCGCTATATTTAATGTTATGTTTGAAATATTAAAAAAATTAAATTTTTTCCATAATTTTGACGCTCATTAGGATGCCCCGGTAGATCAGTGGTAAGTGCACGAGTCTACGGTTTGGGGGTAGTGGATTCGATTCCCACCAGAGACCCTGGTAAGTCTGCTTCATTTTTTTGTGCTTTCTTCTTATCCTTCTTTAAATTTGTTCTTTCCTTCCATCTCAACCTATTCTATTTGCCTCTCCAGGTAACACAAATGGACCGAATCAAGCAGACCCAAGTGTGCTGCATCCTTTCCTTCAACGGCTGCCTATTCTACCTACCCACCTACCTTGACGATAATTAATGCCAACACACTTTGAATATAGAAGGTAATATAAAATATCAGGCTCAAACAGGTATTCCAAAAGGCTTTATATTTATCCCACTTTGCATACAATGTGCAATATACCAACATTTTTAAGATCTTGCCCAGATGTTTCACTGAGGGAAAAAAGACGTTGCAAAATCGACCACGGCTGTGGTCAACTTGACACCCTTACGTTGTCAATTTTTTTTAACAACGTCCGTTGTCAAATTGTACACGAACGTGTTCAAATTGACCACATACGTTGTCAGTTCAAACTCGAGAGGCAAAATTTTTAGTTATTGACAACGTCCGTTGCTACATTGTACACGAACGTGTTCAAATTGACAACGTATCGGTGTCAAATTCTCTGCTAACGCCGTAGTATTTAGTTTTTGACAACGCCCGTTGTCAACTTGAGCACGTTTGTATACAATTTGACAACGTATCGTTGCCGATTTCTCTGCTAACGCTAAAATATTGGAAAATCTTCATTATTTTGGTTTCAGTCAAAAGTGTTTTACGAAAATTTTTCAAAATGGAACAAAACCACGAAATTCAGTTATCTGAGAACATAAATCTTCTTGGCGAGTTACTAGAATTAAATGGTGATGTGGCAGTGGTCAGTGATTCATGATTTGCAAGCAACAATATTGCTGAAGACAGTGACGATGCTTAACTCATGGAATTTTTAAAAACTATTAATATGGAATCAATTTTTAAGTATTTAAAATGTAAGTAAATTAAAGTTAAATTAACATTTTAATATTAACGATAATAAACATATATTTTGGGTTTTTTAGCTTCACAAGTAACATTAAGAAGCTTGTCTTATTTAAAGAAAGAAGATTTGAAGGGAGCAGTGCCACCATTGGGGCTGCGTGTAGAATTGAGGGAAAAGCTTTTTTGCTGGAAAAAAAATGAGGTAATATTTATGATTTTGATAAACACAGTTCATTTATACCCTATGAACAATGGAAAATTGTATTTTAGAATTAAGTTTATTTAAGTTTTTGTACTTTTATTTAAAACAATATTTTCGTTTAATAAAAACAATGTATTATTATTTTAAACGGTTTTTTCATTAAAAAGAAACGGAATGGGAACGGAACAAGGGTTTATAAATCAACAACGAACGGTGTCAATTTGACACCGGTTGGTTGTCAATTTGACAACGGTTGGGTGTCAATTTGACAACGGTTGGTTGTCAATTCGACACCGGCTGGGTGTCAATTCTACACCGGCTGGGTGTTAATTCGACACCGCGATGGTGTCAAATTGTACACGTATGGTGTCAGTTTAACAACAATATCGTTGCAAATACTGCGTTGTCGAATTGACACCATACGTGTACAATTTGACCACAAACGTGGTTGATACACTTTCGACAACGGATGTGGTCATTTTGACACCGTATGGTGTCAATTTTTTTCTGGGTGTTGCTGATGACATTTAACCTAATCATAGTAACACCGTTGCTTTCCTTAACTATTAAACTGCAGAATTTAGTTCTAACACTAAGAAAGTTTTACTTTGGGCGTCAGCAAATGAACTAAGTGTTACCCATAAAAGTCAAAATGTATTAAAATTTATAAAACAAACTATTTAAACAGACATAAACGTTTTTTAGGTTTTAAAAAAATTGTCATTGTTACCTGTATAAAAAATCTTAGCATTGCTTTTAACAGTAAAAAAATTTGGTGAAATCATATAAACCAAGCAGTAGAAGGATGGAGCTGGGCAGCTTTGGATATTAACATATACTAGCAACCATTTTTGTTTAACAAGCGCAGAGTAAACATGAAGTTTATTTCCAACACACTTGCCCAACACTAGCTAACGAGCTGCTAAACTTTCAAAACAGTTTTCAGGGGTCAAAAACCATATTGAAAAAGGAAAAATTTTCGCTTGCACAAAATTTTAAATAAAAAAAGTTAACCCTTCGTCAGATTGCAGCATTAGAGAACTTCTTGTCGATCTACAAAATTGTACAAAAAATCCTTTTTTTTTTAACAAACCAAAAAGAAATTTCGTATGTAAAGCTGGTAGGGGCTAACCATTAGGGCAATAAATGAAAGCAACGTTGGCAGCATACTTTTTATATACATACAAGTGTAAGCAGCATCAAGGTGCTGGGACCGACAACAAGTTTAGAATGATTGTGCAAAGTACCATGAATTTTCTCAACCCTAATTGGGTTTTGTGCACAGGTAGGCCCTAATCGTTTTTAAAAAAAATCTGCCATTATAATGCCGACATGAACAATTTTTGACAGTAGATAAGCTAAAACAAATTGTGGGATTTTAAAGCATATGTAGCGCTTCTAGTTAAGCTGTAGGGGGTGACTATACCCAGTTAAAATTTATGTATCTTTAATCTTTGAGTTTAATAATCAAGTGTGTGTGATGACTTCGAAATACTAAACGAAGGGTCTATTAAAAAAAGATTTGAGGGGACAGTAAGTACAACTGTGCTAATTACTTATTCTTTTTTTGCTATAAAAATAAATACCCAGCAAAAGTGCACATAAAAGCAAAAAAGTTTTTAATAAGTTTTTTTTCGAAATTTGAAAAAGCAGCCTCTGTATACTTTTGGAAAAAATTAGAATTTTAAGGGCACATGCAGGAGCTCTTATTATTGCGATAGTAATCCTTTTAACGTAGTGTGTTAAAAAATCTTAAAGTAGTAATTTTGCCTTAAACTCCTGGAAAATCTTACAATATTATTAAAGATTTGTCGATAGGTTCTCCTTATTGGATACTCAAAACTATTTTTATATTAATTTAAGTCGGCTTAATGTATACTAGTACCAAACTTACACCATGATCTTTTTTTTAATTTAGCGTTTCTAGACAAGAGGTGTAAAAAGTGAGCTTTTCTCCACCCTTTTTGGCTACAAAAAAATTTCATGGAAGTAATTTCATGAACAATTTCATCGTGTAAGTCAAGCATAAAGGCTTCGTTAGTCTTTACTTTCTGTTGCCGTTCTTTAACGTGCCATTCAGTTGTTTTATTTTAGTAGTTACTTTTTCTGTTAAAACGTATCAAAATTTGTATGGTTTTAAAGCGGGAAAAAGCAGCTGATTCTTGCTGTCACTTAACAACGTTGCAAAAATTTTGTTTTTAACAGGTTGATCCGCAACGAAACGCAACGAAACGAAAAAACTAACTACTTACACACATTTTTTATTAACAAAAAACAATCAGCTGATTCATCACGGAACAGAAAGTAAAGACTAACGAAGCCTTAAATTGTGAACAGTTGCAACTAAAAACCATTATTGTGCATGCAATGTATGTTTTCTACATTTGAAATGATTTAGTGCAAACAAAATTTTCGTATCTTTTTAAGATATTATTTGGGAAACTCACTTAAGAAAAAAAGGACTGAACTGAAGGAATATTAAGTGTGCGCTATGCGGTTCTCTATAGAATAACAAAGCTTTTTATTTTCAATTATTTTTGCCAACAGTGTAGTAAAACTTTATTGCCTTTCGGCAACACTGTTTTTATATCGGCATCTCTTATTCGGTCTTTTCTGTTCACAGCTTACGAACAAAAACGAAGATGCTTTTGATTTTTCCCTGTTTATTAGTTTTGTTTTTTTTAGTTGTTTGTTCTGTTTAATTTTACAGTTTATATATTTGTAAGTACTTTTAACGATAGTAAAGCAACATCATTAGATACATAAACAGTTCTTGTTGTTGGTGTTAATCTATATAACATTTGCCTTGTCATCGTTTTTTTACGTTTTTCATTACTCTTCTGGTTTTTGTTGTTGTTTTTTATCTGCCATTACATAAATCGCTTTAATATACATATTTACATACATACTTATGTATGTACATATTTCTGTTTTGTTTGTTCGTTTGTGTATGAACAAAAACTAAAGATAAAAAATTGCTCATACAAGCTGATGATTTTATTTAAGGATACTAACATGTTCAATAAAGGTTTTAGGTTACTTTTATTAAAAACTTTTGTTTTTTACCAAGTTTAATATTTACCTTTATATTTAGCTTATTAATAAAAAATGTAAAAAGCAAACGTTAAAGTTAATTGAAAAAAATTTGAAACTTGCTAGAAACCAAACGTTGCACTGGCATGCATGCTCATACTTACATACATACATACATATGTATTTGTAAATACATGTGTATGTATGTATGTATGCAGACAAGTGCGGCGACATTGAAATATAAAAATATTTCATCCACAATTTTATGCGCTTGAAAAGCCACTGATTTTACTGATGCACTTAACTGAAATTTGTATACCAACCTAAGTATGTACATATGTATATCAATGATAGTTCTAAGCAAGGTACACACAAATGTATGTATGTACATACATAGATACTTACATATGTACATATGCAATTACGTTCACAGAACTAAAAGACTTAAAAATTACATATAAAGTTTTTCCTTTCGGTTTAATACCTACATAGGTTTGTACTACTTATGCACCGAACCGAACGCAGTAAAACCTATTCCGCTTAATTGTATTAGATTAATGAAGTGCTGGTCAGCAAAGGAGGTACAGCCCTTCTCCAAAAGAAAATGATACCTAGGTTAGGTTAGGTAGAACAGGCGGCTGCGGAAGTGATGAAGTGATAGTTGTGCAGCGGTCCCTTTGTGATACTTGGGGGAAGAGAAAAGAAGAAGAAAAAGATAAATTAGATTTGATCAATAGAAATAAAGATAGAGAGTTAGAAGGAAGGAAAGTTAACATGTATGGTCAGCGGTAGTCGCCCCATACTGGCCGCTGTCTCCGAACCAACCGCTAGCCCTGATGAAGGACGCCAGGTTGGTTATGCCAAAGTTGGCCACGTCCGACAGGCCATTCAGTCTGCCGATACCAAAGGGCCTGATCCGAGTGTCCTCCAGTGCCGGACAAAAGCACAAGAGGTGCTGTATACTTTCAGTCTCCTCTTCGTCTTGACAGCTTCTACAGAAGTCGTTCCAAGGCAATCCCAGTCTTTCAGCACGGGTGCCAAATCGGCAGTGGCGTGTCCCCTTACCCACGCCAAGGTGATGTCAGAATGCATCGCCATCCAGTTCAAGGATGCCCGGCATTTACTGACCAGTTGTGATGTTGAATATACATCAGTGATGGAACTAATGGCAGCACGGCTATCAGTGAAGATCCCGATATTCCTGCCGAATATCCTGTAATACCGTAGCCAGTTATCCGCCTTTCATATCGTCGACAATTCAGCCTGCAGAACACTGCATTTGTTCGGAAGTCTGAATGAAATCCGGACTCCTGCCTGAACAATGTTTATACCTTCACCAACACCAGTTCTCCCCTTAGACCCATCCGTGTATACTTCCAGATCGATGGGTCCCGAGGAGATCAATTCATCCGCCCCTCCCTCTGAAACAACGAAGGAGAATTTCCTGCAGATAAAAGGTTTCGGTGTGCAGTAGTCAATTAAATCGGGAACAATATCGACCGTCTCGATAATACTCGCGTGGCCGCTTGTCCTGTGTTTAAAAAGTCGTAAAAATTTGCACAAATGGAATACCTGGGGATATTTTCTACTTGTGTAGTTCGAAATTAGGAGCAACTTGTAAACCTAATTACGACAAAGTCCAAATAAACTATTTTGTTTTAGCATTCTGTATAGAATTATGATTTTTAGAAGTTTTGCAAATATGTAGGTCATCACCGTGTTTCATGAGGGAAATATTGAGCCGAAAAGAAAATTTAATGTAAACTATTTAAGATACAATAATAATATCCAAGTGCCAAAGGCATATTTCTGGCCTTTGGCACTTGAATGCCTGTGATTTATTGATGGTAGGAGACTAAGGGTTTATGTCATTTGAAAAGGTTTAAGATCCATCGTGTACATTGCCAACTAGGTAAGTGTATTTTAACTAAAAAGCTTATAGAATCCGAATACGAAAGTAGGGCTTAAACACTACTTAATGGACACTTAACTCTAAGTTTCTTGCATGCTTTGAAATGTTTAAGGATCACACAGCAGGGAATCAAAAAAATTAAAGTTTTTTGTGTGGTTAGGACAACGCAGCTTATATTGTAGCAGCTATTAAAACTGCAGGTATAGCTTAGCATGATTTGCTCATACTCTTTATTTGACCGTTAGAAATGGATTAAAAAAAACAAAATAAATAGACTCGTTGCAAAATGTAAGGCTGCAGCTAATTTTGTTCTGCGATTTATCAGATCCTTGAACAAATTAACGGAAACATAAGAGCAAATGGAAAAGAAAAAGGTAAAATTATCAACTCTACTTCAAATAGAAGGAATTCTATATTAAATATGATAGAGAGAATAATTAAGAACCAAGAAGTTTTAGAAGCTATCGTACAGGGTGCCTGGTGGCAGATTTGTATTTTCAAACTTAAATAAAAGACGTAGTAATTGACACAAAGTTTTACTAAGAGCATTGGGCACGATAGAATGAAAATGCGGATTTTATTTCTTAAAATGTATTTAATCTAGATGTTTACCATCGAGTTGAGCACACTGTTCAAAACGGAGCCTTGCCTTCTGCTCTATACGCTGCAGTAAACTTGGTTCAATTAAGCTGATTTCTCGACAAATATTTTTCTTTAAAGCCACAAGAGATTGGGGATGGTCATTATAAACCCTCTCTTTGAGGTAGCATCACAAAAAAATCCACGTGAGTTAGATCGGGTGACCTCGGTAGAGTGCACCCAAAGCGACTAATCAGTTTTTGGGGGAAGTTTCCCCAAAGAAAATTTATCGAAGCTCTGGCTGTGTGTGTTGAAACCAAGATTAATAAATAACAAGGTTACGACATAACAAATTGAAAACTTGCATTTTCTGCGCATGTGGTCAAATGACGTCACGAAACAGTCTCTCATTTAAAAATAATGTAAACATAACAGTGGGACAATTTCCTAACTTTTGGAGAAAATGTTTTCTAATTTGTTTTTTTTTAATCGTGTTATAAAAAAATTAAATGTTCAAATAATTTATAATATTAAATAACATTTAGAAAAAAAAAAATTAAAACATTTAAAATTAGTTTATTGTTTTACTAAATTTTCGTTTTTGGTTATTTGTGTTTTGCTTGATTTCCGCATTAAGCGATCTTATTCTAAGGTTTATCCACACAAACCAAAATACTTCTAGCTTACCCATTTCATATTTTAAATTTTATTTCAAAACCTTCCTGTTTTAAATGTAATAAGCAAATTCTCTCCCTATATATTTTATTCGGTGTGACCAGATTTTCAAGTAAAGTTAACAAACAAAAACTTAAGGCCAAAAAATAAATCTAATTTTTTAATGCGTTTTTAAAAAATTTCTTCGTTATTAAGATATTTTTCATAATATGGACGAAACGTTTGTGTGCTAAAAATATTTAAAAAGAAAGTTTGTTTTAAAAATTTTGATTTTATTTACAAAAACTTGGTAACCCATACCTTAGGTAAGAAAAAAAATTAATATGTGTTCATATACAAGAGATTTTTAAAAAAGTTTTTAGCAGCAGGTGTTAATTTGCTGCCTGTTTTGGTAAAAAAAATTTGTAAGATCCCTGCAGGAAATGTCAATAGAGAATCACTAGAAACTCACTACTGACATTGTCACCAGTACTACTGTTAAGCTATACCTCAGACAATGCTCTTTGCTATTAACAAAAAATCCACTACTGACATTGGTACTATTGACAAGGTAGTTCTTTTAGGGTCATATGTACACATTGGAACCAGTGAATAACTAGTACCTTTTAGCAATTTGAGTATACAGCACTACTGATAAGCTAAAGCACTGGCAATGTGTTTTTGCAATAGACATTTAACATGCGTCTGTCATTGAAAATAAGTATGATTTGTGTATATAAATCACTTTTATAGCACAACAGAAAAAATAAAAGAAAAAAGACCATTATGTTGCTGATACATTTTTGCATTTGACGGCGAACTGAAGCATTAATTTGCCGCTGACGCTTCTCTTTTCTTCTTATCAAAGCTAAATATAAAACTGTAGACGTATTGTTGACATGGGGACACTTGTCCCCAAGTTTCCTTCAAGGATATATATTAAAAAAAAAAATAAAAATTTGTTTTTGTTTTAAACATAAATACTCACACACAATTCATTCATTTTTTTGCAAAAACACGTAAAATTTAGTAGTTTATTTGTAAACTTTTTTCATATAGACAAACACTTGAAACCAATAAAAAATCGAAACTATAAGATTACATTTACATGATGCAATTTTTTTAATATTCCTTCAATAAAATTTTTGTTTGTTGACAAAACGAGTTGAAGTGACTACTTTTCTACACAGTTCGTAAAAAACCGAAAATTTTCATTCAAGTTCATACTTACATGTATATATCATGAAAAATGCCTTCATGTACATTTTGTTCAAGAAAAGAAAAAAAGATAATCTTTAATGTAAAAAGTTACATTGTAAGAAAGCATTTATAAAGGTATTTTTATTTTTACATGTGTGCCTCAATAAGTATTTAAAACCAATGACTGTTAAAATGAAAAAATGAAAATCAAAAAATAAAAAATATTATTTTTTTAAACTTATCTATAAAAATAATAATTATCGTTGTTACCCGTTTTTATCAAAATTAAGAAAATGACCGTCCTACTAAAAAAAAAAATTTACAGAGAACATGATATTCAACAAATATAGTTTAATACTATCAAAATGGTGAGCTTTACTTGATCCTACGATGTTTCATTGTGCCTGCTTTTTTCTTGAAAAATTATTTCGGTCCTGTTGGATTTGATTTTTTGACAAAAATACACTTTAAAATTCTTATTAAATAAAAATATAAACATAATAATTTGTTTCAACGAAAGACATAGTGTTTTTACATTTTTGAGCAATATATTAAAATATTTTTTAATTTAACCAAAAAAATTTTTTATTACTGTCAGGCCGATTGCAAAATTTTATCCGAAGCTTTTTTTGTTTTTCATGGTTTTTTGGGAAAGAGTAAAAGGACACAGCTAAAATAAGATTTGTTAAGAACACGCTCACAATTAGTTTTAGCACAATTTCTCACTTGAATTTTTCTGATCGTTTTGCATGCATTGCCCCACTGCACACTTCGTGTTTACGATTTGCTTCGAAATTTTAAATAAGTTTTTTTTGCTCTTATAGCTTTTAAATACACTTCGCACACAATTTTTATAATAACTATTATTTTTTTGCACTATATTTAATAAATTTAAATTAAAAATTCTTTTTAATTAACGAAATTCGACAAATTAATTTTTGGGAGAAATGTCAAAGTGATTTTAGTGCAGGGTTGTCAAATCTCACATAACATATAAATCTTTTCCGGCAAAATTAGGAATTAATCTAGAATAATAATAATTTTAATTTTAGTGTCAAACTCCATACAAAAAAGCAAAGAGTAAGAGAATGACTGTCTTAATTTTTTAGGGATGTTGCACCTAATGAGAATAACAGACAAAAATTGGCGCCATGCTCATGGTTTAACGTTAGGTGACGTAGTTGTTTCTCTTTAACTTTGCCAGCCGTGTATAACAAAGGCTTGCTATAGTTCTTGTCATATTTCTTGTTTAGCACTAAAGGTTTCAAAAACAGTGCTAAGTGCTGGTTTTCTTGTGGCTATAAATGCTTAAATAATTGTGTTAAAATTGATTCAGCATTATGCATAATTAACAGAAAGTTAATATTATTTTAAACGTTTATGGATACAAAAAAACAAAATTTTTTTGGGTAAAATTCAAATTAGATGATGTAGTGTGATTTAGTTGTTTTTCAAATATCTAGCGCTTTGTTTTTAAGCAATTAGAAACTTTGTATTATCAACTTATGACAACACTGATATAGCTTTGACAAAAGTATTCACACACTGAATAAATTCACAATGTATAAATTCATGCATTGATCAAACGAAGATAATTTTATTCGAGGCAGATTTTTGTTCAACTCATTAAAATCGCTTAAGAGTTTAACACCAGATAAAATCAAGATAAAACCTAATTATGCTATTCTCTGGTACGTAAACATACTACTGCGCCATTTTTCATTGTTAATGAGAAAATTTCAAACGAAATTGGGAATTTTCATTTGAAATTCAGAATTTTTATTTGTAATTGAGAAAATTCCAATAAAAATGAGAAAATTTTACATGATATTGAGAAAAAAAACCAAAAAAAATTAAAAATTTGAAATTAAAAATATTTTATATTAAATCAAGATTTGTTTTTAGAAAATGCCTTCTACCACTATCGTATTCAACTAATTTTTAAAACGCTTCATCGACGCGTTAAAAATAAAGCGCATTTTTGCAGTGCTTAATTTAATAAAATTATATGGTTGGAGAAAAAAACAATGTTTAGGCAAATATAAATGTACCACACGTCAATCTTCTCCAATGTCGGAGATCAAAGGCTCGCTTTTAAGAAGAAATTAAAAACGTGTGTTATTACCACAGATTGCATATCACAACATTAAATTAGTTTAGTTTGGATCTGGAAGATAGGCCAGAATATATCTCTGCTACTTATTTAATAAAATTGCCTGCATAGATTTGTATTTACCTTTCCATATTTTTATTTATGTTGCGTTATGAATGCATTTATGTTGTACGTATTGTATGTACGTTCATACTAATTTTAAATAAAATTTTATTTGGAATTTTCTTATTTCCAATTAAAATATATTCACAATTTCAAATGCAAATTCTCAAGTTCAATAAAAATTTTCTCATTTACAGCAAAAAATGAACAAAACTATTATATCGAACATTTGTTCTTGGCTTCCAAAAGGGCTTTTTATAAATTCAATATTGAGTAAGTAGCCAGGTTGACACCGGCTTCGGGAATGTGTTATCTTAATTTCTGGGGTATCTTCAGCTTAATATATTGTTAATTGGTTCCAAATATATTATATCCATTATACCTATATAGACATGCATGCATACATCCTTAGTTCATTAAAATTAACGCATTTAAACTTATTACGCTCATATTCATATTTGAAATTTAAAATATTCTCATTTGGACCATTAATATTAGTCATGCAAATTAAAGTTTTCAATACAAATAAAGCCCTAAATGATTTAAAAATACAAAGAATAGGCAACCCTTGCATGGGTTAAGCTACGTCATCAGAGAGGCAAACATGCGCAAGTCGCAATCTCTAATAGTCTATCATTCTTGTGTTGAAACCAAGTGTGTAAAGAGTACGACGGATGGGCTCGCAGTTTTGGCAAAAAGAATGCATCGAATTTTGAAAAAAACTGTCCAGTTATCTCATGCGTGGATAAAACTCACCAAACAGTTACCGTGGGGCAATGCAATGGGTTTTGATGTTTTAATCGAGGGTTGCGGGTTCTTGGAGAGCAACAAGGACAACTTTGCTTTTTAACGTGGCTGTTTAAGCGAAAATCAGCCTCGTCACTCCAAAAAATGGAATTACAGTGCGAAAACGCTCCAACATCGTTTCACAAAAATTTTTGGTAAATCAGTTCTTCAACGATTTCAATTTAAAAAAGAAGGGAACTTAAGATTCTTTTTTAAAGTTTTGTAAAAAAATAATCGCTTTTAAAAGTCCCATTGAGGCTGCTCTTTTCCGTATCAAAAATCTCTGATTTTCACGTAAACAGCTTTAACCAGTTGAATGTTTTGGGGAGTCCTTGAAGATCGACTAGGCCCTGGCCGTGGGACAGTCGTAGCCGAGGCATTTGCGCGGAATATTTGCACCCATGAAGACATTAAATTAACACTCGGTCCATTACGTATTTGCAGAAAACCAAACTTTAAACCAAATTGTTGACAAGCTATTACGTAAGAATCATTACTCTTACAAACGCGCGATGCTCACTTAACCACTGCGACAGCGTGACTGGCAAATCCGCACAATCGATAATTCCAACCGCACTACCCTCCCTCCGTCTTTTAATAAAAATAACTTTTTTAATGAGCGTTGAAAGATTTACAACATATTTAACAGATTTAATTGTACCCTAATTTAGTTTAGGTTACGAAAGGTTGTGACGAGTGCAACTCTCTTTACCTACATCCAGAGGCCCTCAGGCAATAATCGAACCCTTCAGAAGAGTTGGAAAAAAAGTAGAAAAGGCAAAAAAATTTATAGAAAGAGCAATGCAAAAATAACTTAACGGCCACATGTTAAAATTTTTGCCTTTCAAGCTGCAATACACTCAAACTTGTTTACTAACCCATTCCAACTTTTCGAACTTGAAAGCGTCTTGGTTATCAATTTTTTAATTCAAGTCGCGTTTCAGCTTGAGGATCAAGTAAACAGCTGATTTTAGTTATTTTTCATATATTTTCCTTTTTTTGCGTTACTTGTTATACAAATATTCTGCCGTAAATATTTTTAACCACATTTTCGTGTATTTTTCGTATATTATCCTAAATAAAATGTAAATAATATTCTGCCGCAAAGCGAGCATTTCAAGTTTATTCCTTGACGACGGCATCTTAAGAAATCACATAAATTTTTAAATTGCGTTTAGCCTACGTCACAACCGTCAATTCGAACGAATTTTTCTAGCACTATGTGGGATCAACTTAAAAGCGAAACCTTAAACGTCTGGTCGCAGCGTGAGAAAGAGAGTAAGAATGCGATCCGCAAGAAATCTGCATTCGTAGACTCTGAAACATCTTTCTACCCAGCCGCCCCACCACTCTTATATACCCAATGATGTTACCCAGCCCACAGAGGCCTCACCAAGACCATCTAAGAAGCGCCATCCCAACCACCTTGCTCGGCGAATCTGCAGCCTGGCAGTGACAGACAAGGTGTTTTACAGTACCTGTCCAATTTGCTCAAAGTGCCCTGTGAGAGTCCCAATAATGTACCTTAGAACCCCCCTGCTCTCCCTAAACAGAAGGTTAGCGCCCATCCTATCCAGCCTGCGCCACAGAAGTCTGGAGATACGGCAATCAGCTCTACCCCTCTAGGTTTTGCCCCCCTGTCCAATGCCCAAGTCCCAATTAGTTCATAATAGAAACCGCTTCATAACCAATCCCAATATCCTGGACCGATCCCCTCCTCGCCAATTCTTTGGCAGTCTCATTGCCGGCAACGTCACAGTGACCCCAAATCCAACAGATCCAAATCTTGTCGTCATGATCATCCCGAGATGATGTCAAAAGTCGTCCACAAGCTTAAACCTGACAAAATGTCCCTTTAGAGCCTTGAACGCCCCTGACTGCCAACGTAGATTGTCACGTTTCATCTTTTATACGCGTCCTCCCCAATCGATTTTGCGGCCCTCGTTACCATCAAAATTTTGCGCTGAAAAACACTCATGCCGAAGTCTGCATGACATCCCTACTTCCGTATCTGTTATACAAACAGCAGCCCCGATGCCCACCTCCATCTTCGATCTATCAATTAAGGCTGCACACCCCTCATACAGCCTCTCGAATCCCTTCCATGCCTCCCTGTCCGGCAAACCCTATCTGAGACGAGATCCGACCGCACCCTAAGCATAAGTAGAGTTTAAATAGATTTTGGCAGTGGTTACAGTAAGCCAGAGCCACTGTGCCACACTTAACTAAAGACTGGGTGCTGATTGCTAACCCTTGACCGAACCCAAACACTTGTTTCTTTGTAAAAGTTATTGCTCTAAATCGAATCGCCCGAATGTGTGCAACTGTAGCTACTTGTCGATAATTAAACATTTAATATTAATTCTAAATAAAGCACACAATTTTAAAACTAGCTTTTAGCGGTTTATTAAAACAAAAACTCAACAAAAAAGTTTAATTCATTTGAAACAATTATAATTACATTAAAAGCAAAAAAAAACATATTTATTAAACTAATAATTTATGGATTCCTGTTGAAGCAAATTTGTTAAGTACGACATTTGCGTCAATTTCAATTTTATTATGTCTATGCAACATTGCTAATCCCTTAAGCCTGTTCTTTGTCATGGTTGATCTCAGCAATGTTTTAATATGGCGAAGGGTGGAAAATGAGATTTCAGCCGCAGCATTACTGACCGGCATTAAAATAAAAATTATAAATATTTTTCGCAAGGTTTGGTAAACATCTAGGTCACAACTTGCTAAAACATCTTTTATATTTTCTGGGCGGTCTTATAAATTTTCCATTTGTGTTTCCAATGCAAAATTTCAGCCTTTAAGTTTCGATATAAAAAATTTTTTTTAAATTATTTTTTTTTTAAATTTAAATAAATCTGCAAGTTTTGGAATTAAAATGAGTAAATGAGTAAATGTAATAATATTCTAAGGCAGAAGTTGAGGAATGTTAAACAAATAAAGGACGTCCTTTGAGAAACGTGTTTCTAAGTCCTGTAAAACAAATTCAATTAGAGGAATGTAGCCCCCGATGCGGTAGTATACTTCGAATTCTTCAAAATGAGTTTTTCTTTCAAATCTAGGACTTTCAACTAAAATTCCTATACCAACGCAAATATTTTTTGCCTCTTCCAAAATGGTTTTAAATTGTGTTTGGGCTTCATTCCTTTTAGTCTCAAGACACATTATCAGGGTTTTTATATGAGATGATCCTTTTGGTAAATCTATATCCTGCTTTTGCAGAATTACACTAAGCGGCTGTGTAAGTATGCGTAAGTATGTATATCATTTAGAATATGTAATCTGCAAATAAATTCGAAAGTGCTCGGAAAGTTCTAAAAAGAAGGCTTTTAAAGACGTATTCCTCCCTGTCTTTTATAGATTTTAGAATTTTTTTTTTTATTTTGAATAGTTTTCGATATATACGAATCATCTTAAGGGAAAATTTGGAAAGGGTTGCCCAAAATTTTATCTCCAGCGTTTATACAAAATCGCAGAAGTGAACGAAAAATACCTTTCGAGCTTGTATTTTCAGAAGATAGCAAAGGACCATCATCTCGATGTCCACGGAGAGGTATATTATGCCTTCCGAGGAAAATTATAGTTTTTAGAGACAAAAGATTTTCTCGATTTTCAATTTCTTGTTGAAGAGCAGATATTTGAATTTGATTTGCCACCTCAAGTGAAAAGTTTTCTTGTGTCTTCCAAAAGATTTTTCCAAAAGAAACAGCATCTTTGAATATGCAACACATTTGTTTAATAAAATATATGAAACGTTTGTTTAATGGCTACCAATATTTTTATTTATTAAATCAAAAATAAAATTTTTTGGTTTTGGGGGAGGGTTTCCATATGCCCCCCCCCCCCCCTGAAGCTACACCTGTTTATAACCCACAGTTTCATATTTAATAAAATTTAAAGATCTCATTTAACACTTTTGTAATAAAATACCTTTTTTTATTGTGATTGCATTTGGAAGTCAGCTAAAAAGTTCAACAAATAACAAAAGAAAAATAGTTGCATTGTATTAAAGGCAAGTGTGGGTGTTTGTGTGTATTTAAAATTGAGAAAGTTAATGTGTATATGTACATTAAAAAAAGATTGCTGAAAAGAAAATAAGAAACGAAATACATAGAGAAGACCCTCAGTCGGCATTGTCCAGTACAGCATCGATTAGGGCCACCACCTTTTGGCGAAAGCGTCTATTTTGTTTTCCAGACATTTCCCTCAAATAAGGATGCAAGCTATTGAGAAATGATTGATCAGCATCAGGTGAAGTTGTCACTAAACAATGGCGTTGATGTTCATTTTTACTTTTTATCCACTCAGCGAATTCCGTTAGGTCCACCGCACTGGCACTGCGCGTTTCCGTTGCATGTGAAAATGGTCCACTGTGAGAATAGTGTGTGTTAATATTGTTGTTGTTATTGCCGGTTATATTGTTGCTGCTGTTGTTGCAAATTTTTTGGCTAGAGGCATTTTGTACTGACGTGCAATTGCTGTTTGAATTTGGATTATTTTTAATGCCAGGATGATGTGAAATGTTGCCAACATTATTATTAATGCTACTGTTATTGTTGCCGTTATTGTTAACAGACACAGATGTTGTATTGTTTATTAAAAGCCTTTGATGATCTAAAGTCTGTAATAATTGTTCCATTGGTGGCATAATTGTGCTAACATTGCCACTCTGAATATCTTTTTCTTGTTTTATGGCTTGAAGATTTAATGGCTGCGGTAATGGCAGCGGTGTGCGCTGCGTCACGGGAACACCACCGACAATACCACCCTCATGCAAAGATACCACAACATCCCCCTCCGCTATGGCTGCTACATCTGCTGAATTACTTGAATCTTTGGTTTCGTCGCTACTGACAATTGGCATATTACTAATATGCGTCATGGGTAATATATTTCCAGCTGCAGCTGCTTTTCTTTGCGCAATTATTGTAGTACTGTTCTTTAGGCGCGTTTTAGTGTAGGGTATTAGAAATTGCAAGTATTTGGAGAGATAATATTTACGTTTGCCTCGACCTGTGCTGGTGCGTAATAATTTCAGGGAACGTAGAAAACTGCTGCGTATTGTCCGCCATCGCTCTCGACAATTTCGTACTAAAAATTTAGAGAAAAATTGTATATTGTAGTATGTGATTTAAGAAATTGTTTATTCGAAAATAATACACATTATATTCATTAAAGGACTTTACTGCTATTATTTTCCAACCATAAAATATTATAATTTAATCACCAAATAGATTTATACTTATAAAACAATTTTGAATTATTATTTAGGATTTCATCCCAATTAAATGTTTTTTTGTATAGGGCTTGTTGTTGATTAAGTTAGTTTATATGCATTTAAAAGGTTCTTGCACCAATTTATCAGTAGATTTCAACCAATTTCAAATAAAACTTCATGAATTACTTCTGTCTTTATATTACAGCTTTAACTAACTTATTGAGAATTACTATAAGCAAACAAAAACTTTCGAAAGTTCTTCCTTAAACCCACCATACCATTTATTGCTTTTAGCTGTTAGATTTTTTTTCCTCTACTTTTAAACTTTCAACTTTAAGATGTCGTTGAGGCTATTAAAAATTTAAATGGTAAACTAGCGCCTGCTTTTAAAGCAGCCTTGCATATCTCAAACATCCTGTCAGTAAAGATGATTTCTAAGCCTTGAAAAGATCCTTCGAAGGTGGAGCCCCTAATATTGAATGACAATCCTTTTGTTTCAAATCACCAATTTGGCTTTCGGAGTCATCAAAGTACCATCGAACAAACTCACAGATTGGTACAGGTAATAGAAAAAGCTTTTGAGGAAAAAAGTACTGCTCCGCGCTCTTTATTAATGTCTCTCAAGCCTTCGATAAAGTTTGGCATGAAGGCCTGTTAAACAAGCTAAAGCTGAACTTACCGGTGAATATAGTCATCCTTTAAGAAGGTTACATTACTGCCAGACAATTTATGATCAAAGAGGAAAACCACTTAAGTTGCTATTAACCAATAGGGGCTGGTGTACCTCAAACGAGTATATTAGGTCCAGTTCTGTACTTGATTTACACAGCAGAAATGGGTACCAACAATTTTACAAACACGTCGACATTTGCTGATGATACCGCATTTCCCAATATTCATAAATACCCTAAAGAGGCCTCGAAACAACTGCAACATTACGTAACCCAAATAGAGAAGGGGGAAAAGTTATGGGGTATTAAAATAAATGAAGAAAAATGCGCCCACGTTACTTTTACTTGATGCAAGAAAACGTGCCCTCCAGTTATTATAAGCAACCAAACGGTGCCTCAACGAATTGAGACGAAATATCTTAGCATTCACCTGAATTGCCACCTCACGTGAAAGTCACATATACATAAATGCGAATTGAAATTACTTTTAATAATTTAGTCAAAGTTTAAAATCATCAGGTTCTAAAGTATCTGCTTCTCCTTTATTTTAAATGTGAAAGATAAATTTCACACTTGTCACAAATTTTAAAAACTATTTTAAGAAAAAAATTGTTTATGTAGGGATTGATTAAATTTTAAAATTTACAAAATTAAAAACCAAACACTTTATGAAATGAATAGTTATTGAATAAATTTAAATATTTTTCAGAATATAATCATAATAGTGTTGTGATTATAAAAAGTACCTTAAGTGCATAAAGTCACACCCGTCACATTCTTCTAGTGTTATTCTGAGTGTAAGCCATGTCGTTTCAGGTTTAACGGCTAAAGTCTTATCCAATTTTCATAAATAATTTTTTTATACATACATACATATGTATGTACAAACAAATATGTGCAATTGTTTATTGTTAAACATGCATTTACACTATCTTGCACATGGCGATGATATGTAAAATTGCAAAAAGATTATTAAACAGCTGTTGGCTAGCTGGGTTGCACTAAAAAAAGCTTTTCTCTTGTTATGGTTCTTTCTAACTAAAGTTATGCAAAATATGTTGCTAAACTGGCAGCAGTCAATAAGTCTCATTTTCTCAACAACAACAAACTGAAAACAATAAAATACTTTAAACAACGTCATCGCGAATAATCGTCGACAACACTGTAGGCAAAAATTATAAAAGTTAACAAAGCAATAAACAAAACTAAAGCAAAAAAAAAAGAGCTTTTTCGATGCTTTGCAACAAATGCCAATTGAAAAGCTTTGATTTAATATGAGAAAATACGAATTGCAGCAAAGAAAATGCATCCATACATACATACGTACACACATGCATGTATTTTGTTATTTTTGTATGTTCATACCCATCCAGCAATTTTTTCATTTTTTAATAAAATTTGAGTCTTTTTCGACTCCACTGCGCGATTAAAAAGGCAAAATATGCGCGCATTTTCTGAGCATAAAAGATACTTTTGTCGGGAGAAAAACGTAACTACCCGCGACTCTTTTTGGTAAATCATTTATGAGTCTTTTTTAAAATAATTTAAAAGTCATTTTCGACCCCTTTTCTAGTAATATTTAAAGTGTTTTCTGATCATAAATAAACCTTATTTAATTCGTTTGTGACTCTTTTCCGAGTCGTTTTTCAGTCAAATTTATAACCGCTTTCGAGTCTTTTGTGAGTAATTTATCAGTCCTTTTATTGCCATTTATCACACATATTTCTAATCATTATGGAGTTTTATTATTTATCTTATTATATATTATTATTTTTATTTACAAAATACATAACTTAAATATAAAAAAATAACAAAAAAAGAAGGTAATTTAAGTTAAGTTGAAGAAGATTTCTGGAAGTGTCGTTGGTTCTTACCGCACACTCGCTTTCCGTAAAGAAAATAAGACGGTGCTTGACTATTTGTCCTCTCCGTATGCAGCGAGTACAGGAATAGTATCCACTATGCCCTTTAGTTCCCAAAGTAAAAGACTTTGCTGGTGCATCCATACCAACTTTAATATTAAAAACCAATCCTTCTTCCATCAGAGCATTAAGTTCTTTTAAAAGATTGTTTCCGCAATTGAACTTTGAAATTCCTTTAAACACGCGAATAAGGAACACATAGCTTGATCCAACAATACTTCCTAAAATCGCCCAACTTGCTAAGAGCTGCTTTAAAATAGTGGCAGACCGTCAATGCCAATATCTAGAACAAAATCCAGCGAATTTTAAGCCCCGATGTTCCATTTTTAAATAATCAAAAATTTAACTGTTTGACATTTACTTAACAAGCAGTGTTCAATCATCTATCTGCGCAAAATATGATTATAAAATACATAATTTTAATCACTTCTTAAACACCTGCATGATCTGTTTTTGATTAAGCACTTTTCAATCTACTAAGTGAGTAGAAAATGATAATAAATAACGGAAATAATAGTCACATTTTAAACGTCTGTATGGTTAATTTGCGATTGCTATACAATTTGTTATTTGGCGAATTCACAAGGTACGATACGATAGCATATTGTATTATTGTCATATAATTTCACAATAGCATAAAAATTTTGTTGTTGCTTTTCATACGAAACTTGTTGTGAAACAATACAACTTTGTTTGATATGTTTTTTGTGATGTCATATTATATACAAAGTCATGCGCCAAGCGCCTAAAACGAAACGGCGAGTTTTTTAATTTAATTTTAAGAGCCGCTAGCACTTGCATCCGTTAAAAATGTCTATACTAAAAACTTAGGCAAAACCCCCAAAGAAGATTCCTTAAGCCGCCTCCGTCGGCAAAAATAGCCGGCACTGCTCTTTGACACATCAGCTGTTTTTTGTTTACGTAAAAAATAACAAAATTCTTGTGATTTTTTATTAAAACTTTGCTTATTTTAATGGATTTTAGAGATTCTAACCAGATTAGATATAGACCCATTGCATGGGTCTAATTTCTACAAATTATTAAGTTAAGCCAAGAGCAGCACCAGATTTATGTACATACATATGTGTTTGTTTTTTTATCGTTTGGTCGTATCAGCTGATTTAGATTTTAAATACGACACCTACAAATATACGAAGAGTTGTTCACAACGGTCATATTTTTTGGTTCTATTATTTTACAATATATGATTTCACAAGACCTTGTGAATTCACCAATTGTATTTAAAATCAAACTCTTTTCAGTCACTAGCGCGAATCATTTTCTAGTCCTTTTTTGATCGTGTAAGTGATTAATCAGTTTTTGATCACCAAAAGTACTCTTAAAAGACTCAGCAAGGTGATTTTTAAAAAAACAATCTTCCAAATGCTATCTGGGTATGTACGTATTTTTTTACGAAAGTGTTGTAAGTGTCAATACATACAGAAATACATTGTTTTGGTCAATCAAGAATTTACTTGTTTATATATGAACAAGATTACCATATTAAACTAATTTTTGGAAAACTAAATCAAAAAACAATTTAAAATCATTATTTTCATAAAATCCTTTTTTCCGCTTTTTAAACCATTGTTCTAATTGTATAAAAAGATTGAATTTCAACAGTAAAAAGCTGTCTAAGAATTGAGTTTGCTAAAGGCAAATTAAAGTTTCGATTTCGTTAAAAATTTTATCTGGAATTAACCTTAAGATAAAATAAATGATTCTGATAAATTTTGAGTTGTAACTAGACAATGCCATTGTGACAGGTGTGCCCATTTTACTCAGATTTCGTTTACAACTCAAATTTCAAAATTTTTTTAGAAACCAGCGATAGTATCCAAGTTTTTAAAGGTTTAGTTGTAGGTGGGTTGAAGACTGTGACTTACAAATTCTAATTTTAAAAAATTTTGACTATAAGATCGTGATGCGTAAAATGTTCTGGAATCGGACTAAATTTTTTAATCAACGTAGTATTTTTAGTCGTATTTTAAAGGTGTGACATTTTTTATCAAAACCAGGGTACACTTATACAGGTAGTGTTAGGAACCCAGCTGCTTATAAATTCGTCTTGGAATTTTGTGAAAGTGATTGTCAGATTTAATTACTTTATTTGAAATTTAAATTTTTTTTGACATTCACTTTCTCAAACACAAAAAGAAAATGCAGAGGGCGAATTTTTTGAACTCTCCTTGATACTACCTGTAATAGTCGGCCAAGGCACATTCAACCACGTCATATTAAGAACCCAGCTGATTAAAATCAATTTTACATTTATACGAAATAAAAATTAATTTTATATGGAATTTTTAATTTTTCTGACATTATACCGTTCAAACACAAAAAGGAAATGTAAAGGGCGATTTTTTTAAATTCGCCTTGAGTTTACCTTGTTGAATGTGCCTTGGTTTGAAACAAGGCACATTCAACCAGGTAATATTAAGAACCCAGCTGTTTAAAATCAATTTTACATTTATACGAAATAAAAATTAATTTTATATGGAATTTTTAATTTTTCTGACATTCTACCGTTCAAACACAAAAAGGAAATGCAGAGGGAGAATTTTTTGAATTCGCCTTGAGTTTATCTTGTTGAATGTGCCTTGTAGTCGGCCTTAGAGTAATAAAGTGTACGACCAACCCGCATTAGTTTCTTCTTCCAAACATATTCTTAGAACATAAGTACTTACCCTCTATTTTCACACCCTAAAGGGGTTGCCGTACAAAATTTACAAAAATGATATGGAAATGCCCAAAACTTCCTCAGAGTCGGCCTTAGAGCAATAAAGTGTACGACCGACCCCCATTAGTTTCCCCTTCCAAACACATTCCTAAAATATACTTACCATTTATTTCCATTCCCTAAGAGGGATGCGTTAAAATATGACACCGACCCCTAAAGTGGATAAAAATAAACAAAGGTTCGGGGTTTCGAAAGACCAATATAAGATTCGACCCAACCGAATATATGTAGCGCTCTTACTTGTTTTAATATAGATCTATTGGTTCTTTTTAAGAAGAAAATTATTTTTTGTCGTTTTACGTGGAAATCACCAATTGTTTTAGCTTAACACAATCGTATCTCTGCCGCTGACCAGTTCGTTTTCGCCTAAGGTATGTCAAACAAAGAAACCCTAATACTGCATACTAAGGACAGTTTTGATTTGACTTTCACTGTTCTTCTGAAAATATAATAAAACTTTCTTCTCTAGCGATTACGACCTGTAACCCCAGGTCCACAAGTAGGTACCTTTGACGCCAATGGTAACTTCAAGAATAACAACTTTTAATGTCTTGGCTGATTTGGGAAAGTTGAATGCGTTCTAGGGGTTAGATATTAAAATCGAATAGGGGATAGCTTATCTCTGACTTGTAAGTTATAAGCAGGAAGAAGTTAAAAATGAGGTGACTGCAGTAGAAAGGTATTTTCAACCATTTCCACATTTCGTAAACTTCTTTACAAAAGGATTTTAACAGTAAGTTTAACACTAAGGGATGAACTTATATCTTGACCTTTTTGGCGAAATAAATTTGTGGTTATACTATTAAGCTGGAGGTCATCCGTGCAGTATGCGTCACTTACTTAACCAAGTTCGGTAATAGTTCTTTAGAGAATGATTTATTCCTATGTAGGTTAGGTTGCAAAGGGTGTTGAAAACTTTTACACTCGAAGAAGTACTTTATCAAGTGAAAGAGGTTAGCAAGAGATAGTCTAAGACCAGGAAGGAAGAACAACTCAAGTATCCGTGTGAAACCTGGTTTACAAACCTGCTTGAATGAAGCAAATCGATTATTTTAAAAAACACCATTTCATATAAAACTGACTCGGCTAACAGAGCAGGAAGAAAGTTAAAGAAGTCCATTATCCCACCCATTATCCATTATCCCTTCAAGGTTTAAGGGCTACGTGATTGTCCACATTGTTAGTGACCTTCTTACCTCTAGGAAAGTGTTCCACTATATTATTTCCATATTACTCCTTCATGATAAAGATGCTAGCCACAATCCATCTTAGATTCATCAGTAAAAACTACACATCCCTCATACAAACTATCGGATCCCAGTCAACAATTCCCTTTTGGGATTATTAGCGGTGGTGTTTTTAAAAATCTGACCTCTGAGACTATGTAGCTTGTCTTCGATCTTTGGTTAGACTCTTTTTAAGAACTGGTGGGGCCAATATTATCCTACTTCCAATAGACCGACTTAGCTTCTTGCCACCATACCTACCACCTCCCATTGCCATGCTCAATAGGTACGGTGTGGAGAATGACGTCTACTGCCGCTTAAGGGCGCTTCTTATGGCATCAGGAATACCAAGTGCAATACATCTCTAGACTTAGTAAAAAGCTTCCTATAACAGCCCTTTCCTACCGCTTTTGGATCGTGTGTTTTAAAAAAATGTAATTTCAAAGTAACGTTAACTAAAATTTTTTTAGCAAGCTCACACACACAATGTTGCTTTTCATCTTAATGCACGAAACAACGACAAAGCTTAGTACTGAGTGTGTTAACTAAACAAAAAAACCACAACTATGAAATGCATCAGAATGTAAAAATATACTGTAAAAGCAATAGAGAAAAAAGCTTTTGACTAAAGCGAAGACCAGCAATAAAATACACTTAAAGCAACTACATTGACGTATGTACATGTACATATGTGTGTAAAAACATGAATGTATAAACGAATATTTTCTTTCAATGTCGCGAGTAATGCACACGCAAAAACTTTTGTGTAAATATTAAGTGAAACAATTACAAAACAAAGTACCAATAAGCCGAAGCGAAAACGTTGACAGAGAGTAAATGCATATGGGCAGGGCACACTCAACCAGGTAAAATCAAGAGTCCAGCCAGGGCACACTCAACCAGGTAATATTAAGAGCCCAGCTCAAGGCACATTCAGCGCGGTAAACTCAAGGCGAATTAAAAAATTTCTCACTCTGCATTTCCTTTTTGTGTTTGAACGGTAGAATGTCAGAAAAATTAAAAATTTAATATAAAAATAAATTTTTATAACGTATTGATTTTAGTCAGCTTGGCTCTTAATATTACCTGGTTGAATGTGCCTTGGCCCAGCTGATTATAATCAATTTGACATTTTTAGTTATAAAAATTTAATTTTATATAAATTTTTTAATTTATCTGGCATTCTACCGTTCAAACACAAAAAAGAAATGCAGAGGGCGCAATTTTTGAATTCGCCTTGGGTTGTTAAATGTGCCTTGAGTCCAGCTTGCAAATATTCAATATTGTTTGAAATTTTTAATTTTTCTGACACTTCACCGTTCAAACACAAAAAGGAAATGCAGGGGACGAATTTTTTGAATTCGCCTTGCTGTTACCTTGCTTAGTGTACCCTGCATATACATATGTAGGTAATGGTATTTCTTTGTGTTGCCTGCTGTCAATTTCAAACCTGCTACAGAATAATTCTGGTATGATATTTATATTTTGAAAACAAAAACTAGTTGGGTAGAAGCAAGGGGAGCCGTAGCCCCCATTATAACGAATTATTTTAATAAAATTTTTGATACGCTATGTCTCGGAAGCTATTACAGCTATTTTCTTGAAATTTACTAAAAAGTAGTTGTGTAACAAAATACATACATACATGCATACACAAAGGAGGTAGTTCCCCGTATTAAGTGAAACAATTTCAAGACATTTTTAATACGAAATATTTTGGAAACTGTTAGAGCTATTTACCTATATTTCTATATTTATCTCTATTTATAAAGAAAAATTTGTTGAATTGAAACACACAAAGTAGCCCCACCTATACAAGCGGGAAAATTTGGAAAGTTTTTTAATTTTAAAGTTAAAGTAGCTACCGACTTTAAACCCACTACAAAGCAATAAGATTATAATATTTACCGTTAAAAAATTACTTGACTGGATCAGTTAAATGGGTATACGAAAAGGGTGGTAAATAAGATTTGCAACAGTCGAATATAGTGCTCCTACTTATTTATGTCATGAGTGGAATATTTTAATCTCAATACGTTGCAAAAACACTGTGTTTGCTGTGGCAAAGTTCTTGTAAAATCTCTTGATATCTTTATTGATCCAAAGTTTCACGTTTTTCTAATCTGTAATCAAGGCGCATGCATCAGGTGGGATCAGTTCTACAAAAACAACTAAACTGTCATAAGAATGTCAGACAGATAACAAAAACTCACAAATTCTTTCTTCTTCTTTTTGAACTTTTCTTAGAACCTTGCAGTTGTTGTCTGCAGAAAAAGTACATAAACATAACCAAAATTTGACATATAAATATTAAAATACCGTTACTCAGTTGAGTAACTAAGGCCACCTGATATACGTGAGCCCTGCCTGTAATTGCAGGTATTGTGCCTCAGCTTCATTAAAAAGATATTACAAAAGCTTAATTTTTACGATAATTATCAGTCTAATGTAAACAGCGCTGCTAGAATGATGATTTTATCATATTTTTGAATAATTTTTTTGTCAAAACTATGATTTGACAGTTTTTTTTATCTCAAATGATGATTATTTAATTTTGAAAATGACGATTTTTTGCATTTAGCTTTTTGAAAATTGTTAAAATACAAAACTTTTGTAAAGCTTTTATCAGTAGTATATTATTAATACAACGAAAGCTGAAAGAATAGCTTGATTGTTTTTTATACACTTGACATTTGAACCTTGTGTCCTGCACGCAGAAAGATGCATAAAAAATTGATTTTGGATATAAAAAAATAATAAAAAAACCATCCTTGAATAACGTTTATTTTATTTTTAGAAGTATTAATAATTTGTCAAAAACAATAAACACATTTGTGTTAAAAGTAAAAACAATGTAAACACAATTTTTCAAAGCACATCCTTTTAAGTACAAAGAATATATGATTAAATTAAGCCCTTAACTGTTAAAATTTTCAAAAATTTTATAAAACCAACCTACATACATACATACATATGGGCATTTCCATGAATATGTCAACCACGGCTGGAAAAATAAAAGTCATCGCAACTTTTTTTTAAATATACCAAAGAGCAATAAAACACTTAAATTTTATTATGTAAAAGTATTTATAGCTAATAATAATTTTTAAAGAGCAAAAATAGCAGATTAAACTGGTAATCTCTTTGATCAATTTCCAGAAATTGAAATTAACTATTTTGTCTTAACTAGTGGCTAAATTTAGGTAATTGTATTGAAATATTACTATACTTTAAAAATAATGTTACAACATCAGTGGCCAAGTTCCATTATGAAATTAAAAATTTAGAGTTCGAATAGCGGTATTTTTTATAGATTGCTTTGAATGATATTCTAATGTCACGTACGTAATGTAAAAACGTTATTTGTCGTCATCATTTGAATTCGACCGGTCGCAAGTATTTAAAAATAAAAGTTCAAAGCAAGATAAATCTCGCAAACAAATATTGATCGATTTTTTTTTAAATTTGATGCAATAAAAATTTTATAGTCTTTCAAAGTTTGTAGCATACGATATTGTAAGTAACACAATTCAATTTAATACTTTCAAATTCCTTTATAATTATAAATATTTTATTAAGATGGGTAAAAATAGCTATGAGACTACAAAGAAATGGGGGGAGGACTTGAAGAAAAACGAAGAACAAATAAAGAAATACCGGAAAAAGGAGGCTGAAAGACAGCATATCTATCGAAAAAAGTTCGCAGATGCAGCTAAAAAAGACAAAAAAAAAAAAAAATAATTAACGACGAATTAACACACAATAAGTTTGCTGTTTACTATTTTATTACAAAAACTATGCTTAAAATAAGCGAACAATATGAAGATATATCGTCTATATACATATTTTCTGATTGGAGTAGCGCTCAATTTAAAAACAAATTAATTTTAAAAAGTATTCCCTCTTTTGTAAACAAATTTAGCTGCCAACATTTAGAATGGAACTTCTTTGCCACATCACATGGTAAAGGTGCAGTTGATGGAGTAGGTGGTACTGTTAAAAGAAAGGTCTGGCAAATTGTAAATGCAAATAAATTAATCTTGCCAGATGCTTTCTCATTTTATGAATGTGCTCATAAATATGTGGAAGGAGTTAATTTGCTTTATGTTGCTACCGAAAAGATTGAAGGGTTTTCTGCTCATCTCCATGAAAAATGGCAAAATGTCCAGCCCATCCCAAAAATAAGAAAACTTCATTCGTTTACTTATCATGATAGTCAGTATATAAATGTGTCTCGAACTGCGTATTCAGTAAGAGAAAAAATTAAAATTTAATAATTAAGTGCCAGCGCCCAAGTACATAGTGTATAGTAAGAAATGAAATTAACCTTTTATTGTTTTTATTGCTATTATCACCGAATAAACATTTTTTAATTCTTTTTAAATTTGTTATGTATACATATATTAAAAAAACCTATTTTTTTAGACAAATACTATAAGAGAAAAATCTGTCACATACGGTATGTCACGAACGATATTAAGATTTGTTCGTAACAAAATCATCTAAAAATCTTTTTGTATTTAAAAATTATGGATTATCAAGGAAAAATATTTGGCTTGGTGTAAGAACTTAAAGAAAGGAAAAAAACTTTTACAATTCGCAGATTTTCGTATATATGTGCATGCACCTCGACATCACTTCCGTTTTTTGTCACGTACGATATGCGCCTTTTTCGCCCGATATTTTGGCCGGCAAGGTTTTCAAAGTCATGATTTTTTTTAAAGATTATAGTACCCTCTAAATGTAACATATGAACGAAACAATTTTTCAGTTACCGCTTTTTTTGCAAAATCTACACCACTTTGTAGACGTACAAATGTCACGTACGATGACATGGAAATGCCCATATGTAAATAAGAATTTCAATAATTGACTTGACTTATAATATAAAGAAATTTGCTGTAATGGATTTTTTTAGAAATTGTATTAAATTTAATATAAAGTGGTGTAAGCAAATATTTTAACGACTCGATTTTAACGATAGTTTTTTAGAAAAGCTTTCATGGCTTTTGACCCTTTAATACTATTAATCAAAGAATTATTTCCTTCACTGGTTTAATACAAACTTAATTGACGAAAATGAGTTTATAGAAAAAAAAGCAAGTAAGATCGCTATATTCGGCTGTGCGAATCTTAGATACCCTTCACATTGGCGTTTCGAAACCCCGAACTTTTTTTTTATTTTTTTATTTATGAACTATTTCTAATTTTTAAATTCGGGTCGGTGTCACATTTTAACCTTCTTCGGGTAACTACGGGGAAGTTTTAGGGGTTTTTACCGTAATTTTTTAAAATTTTGTATGGCAACCCCCTTAGGGGTTGGCGATGGGAGGTAAGTATGTTCTAGGAAAATGTTTGCATGTAAAAATAAGTTGGGTTCAGCCCTACATTTGACGGGCACCCTGAAAGCTTTAGGGGGGAATTATTACAATTTTCCAAACTTTTTTATGGCAGCCCCTTTAGGCGATTGAGGTAGGTGGTAAGTATATTTAGAAACACGTTTGGGAGGGGAAACATATGGAGGTCGGTTGTACAATTTATTTCTCTAATGCCGACTCTGGGGAAGTTATATTTTGGCGTTATTACATAATTTTTGTAAATTTTGTATGAAAAGCACCTTAGCTGATGGAGTTAGGAGGTAAGTATTTTCTAGAAATATGTTTGGGAGGGAAAACCAATAGGGGTCTTTGATACAGTTTGTTTCTCTTAAGGCGACTCTGGAGACGTTGTAGGGGTTTTTACACTATTTTTTCAAATTTTGTATGTCAGTCCTGTTAAAAGCTGGAAATAGGGAATAAGTATGATCCACAAAAATATTTGGGAGGAATAATTAGTTTGGGTCAGCCTCACATTTGACCTTTGTAGGAGCACCCTGGAGGATGTGGGAGCGATTTAAAAAAATAAAAAAAAATTAAACTTTGTATGGCAACCCTGCTAGGGGGGCGGAGATAGGGTGTAAGTTTGTTCCAGAAAAATTTAAAAAAAAAAATTAGTGCGAGCCAGTCTTACATTGCTCCCCGCAGATATTTCTGATAGTTTGATACCATATAGGAACCTATGCAACATTAGGGGGCTTCAAAAAGTTGATTTCAACCATAACATGGACATAAGGCCATCGCTAAATCGACTTCCCTACCTAAAAGGACCAAGAAAATATATTCTTTATGGGGCCGCAGATGGATATTAAAAATATTACAAACGGAGTGGCAAACTAATATATATCCTTATCACTTATGTGAAGGGTAAAAAAAAAGAGTTTAGAGAACTTTGCCTTATCAATTTTAGGAGCCATTATGTAACCCCAGATACTTTTTGTCGGGAAGAATTTTGGTCAAAAGTGACAAAAAAAGAAATTTGTTTTAAACATACAATGGTTATAACTTCTTTTCTTTTTAAAATAAAGTTGGGTTTTTCCTATAAATTCCGATTTTCTTCACTAAGCTTTTGACAACGTTGGATGTTAATAACCAGTTTTATAAAATCTGGAAATACTTGATCAAGGTTTTTTGGACACATTTTTAAGAACGCTGCCAATGGCAAATTTCAAGGGACATAATTTCATTAAAGGATTCATGAAAGGGATTCAAATCTTGGTGCGTGTGTCAGAGCGGGGTACACTACAGGGTACACTAATACATTTCCTTTTTGTGTTTTAAAGAGAAAATGTCAAAAAAATTTTCACTTTCAAATAAAATTAATAAACCTGATTAAGGCACATTCAACAAGGTAAACTCAAGACGAATTCAAAAAATTCGCCCTCTGTATTTCCTTTTTGTGTTTGAACGGTAGAATGTCAGAAATATTAAAAATTCCATATAAAATTAATTTTTATTTCGTATAAATGTCAAATTGATTTTAATCAGCTGGGTTCTTAGCATTACCTGGTTGAATGTGCCTTGAATCTGACAATCACTTTTACAAAATTTTAAGACGAATTTATAATCAGCTGGGTTATTAACACTACCTGTACCGTGTGTCAGAGTTACACTCGTAAAAGTACATGTTGTTGGTTCTACCGAGGCTGTGGTTTTCAAGTAGCATACACCTCTGCGAATTTTTTTTACAAACTTGAACTTAATTCATATTCCTTAATAACTAAGCGGATTAAAAATTTTTATTCGAAATGTCTGTGCAGCTGGCTTGAAGTCAATATTATGCGTGTTTAAATGCATCCATACATACCACATATAGGTACACAGGCCGCAGCAACACTTTTTTTTAAACTGGAGCACGAAAAGCTGACATTTACTGTTAAAATTACTACAAGACACAACAGGTACATGATACCCATACGAACGAACGGTTCTTTTACAACCTGACCAAAACCACCCAATGTTAACACAAAATAAGTCAATTTATCCAAGTAAGTAATTGCTTTGAAAAATTGCAGAACTTCTACCCACACAAATAGCGCAAACATACATACCTATGCATGAAGTATAAACATAAGTGCATTCCTATGCACAATATACATACAAATGTACAAAAATGTTGGAGATGTTCTTGATGTGTTTACTTACCCGTATCTTTTGTTTCATTGGCTACCTCTTGCCAAGCCTTTTGTATTTCATCTTTTTTGCTATACTCAGGTAAAGTTGAATTCCATAGACAAGGTTTCGATTCGACCAGTTGCACAAATTTCACATTAAAAACGGGATCATCTTTACGACTGCTCATTGTCACAGTATTACTGGAATGGGGGATGGTCGTCGTGTTGCTAATGGTGGTGGGGGTGAATGTGGTAGTGGTATCACTACCACTAGCTGTTGCAGTACAAGTAGTATATTTGCCAAATGCTGCAATTGCAGCAGTGGTTGCCAAGTCTGACGTGGTAATGATTACGATTTTATATCTAACTAAGTGCAAAATTGAATTGATTTGTAACACTGTCAATGTTGCAGTGTGCTCTCAATTGGCGCCGTTTATTTGTTTCTTCGTTAACGTTGTAATATCTCTATACACACACGCACACTTTTAATGCACATGAATGTTTTTCTTTGGTTGTTAAAGCGGGTAGTGGGGAAAAGAGTTGTGTAGATTTTGAAATCTAGGTTGCTGCAATTTAAAAAACTGTTTGTTCTAAGTATAATGGGTTTAGTAATTCTCGCGCGCGCTTAATACGATAATATGTGCTGCTTAGAAAATTTGCCAATGAAAAAGCCCAACCTAACTCAACGGCTGTTGAGTACAAACTGAGAGCACAGAAAAAGCGCGCAAAAACATTGACACACATTAACACAAATACAGCGAATAAAAAACACAAAAGCTGTTAATGCAGTTGCCGTGCTTACTGCAGATTTGCATGCAAAAGTATCGCCAATGCCCAAAGCTAACCTAAAATTAAATAAACTAACTATAATAATTTAATAAACGATTTAATGACAAATTTTCAACAAAACTTGCGTTTTTTTTTTGTTGTATAATTTACTAAAAAGATTTGCAGTAAATGTTATTTCCGGCCACAAGAAAATAAGGCAGAAAAAAACGTTAAAGAACAACATTCCACTAATCTACTTTGTAAGTAACTTTATTAGAAAAAGCTTTTTGCTTGATGACGTCACCACCACCTATTAAAAATTTGCATATGAGTATTTATTGGAAATGCAGGCAGCATTTGCTGTTTTATTATTTTCATTACTATTAACATTTGCATGTACATATTTATGTTTAAATGTATATATGTATGTATGTATGTGTGTACATATGTATGTATATGCATTTGAATGCATAAACCAATGCATGCAAATTTATTAACATTTGCATGCCTGTATGTCATTCATACACTTTATTTAATTTATTCCTTCTCTAGCGGTTCTTTTTCTTTAGTAATTTTGCAAAACAATGCTTTTACACTTCAAAGCTTATCTAAGGTTGCAACGTTGTTGTCATTTGTGTTTTTTTGTTTAATTAACAAAAGCTTTCGCTCTTACACTCGCTGTTTGCCAAAACTTTTGCATTTTTAAATTTAATGCTCACTAGTGCATTATTTTCTAACACAATTTGATGTCTTAAATGCATGCATGCATATATGCATGTATGTTCATATGTATGTACGTATGCAAGTGTATTATTCTAACATCTAACATTTTCTGTTTGTAGGTACGTGTCGTACTTTGCTCTGTTAAAGTGGTTGTGGACTTACAAAAAATTTTTTTGATTATTAGGAAATTATGTCGTGCTCAAATATGTTTATACGTATGTAGGTATGTGCATATATGTATGTATGTACATACATACATACCCAGTAAAGAATTAGACACTGCAATTGAACCAAGCTAACCAGTTATTTAAGTAGTTTTAAGACTCACAGAAACAAAATATATGTACATATGTATGTATGTATATTAGATTACTTTACATCATGCTTTTAGAACGCGCTTAATGTAAATTGTAACCGAGCGAATACGTAATATTTTTCCTTGTGCAGTGCATTTCTTTTTGTTGTGTGGCATAAATATTAACGTTGTGTTAAACAACAGTATTTGAAATCGGTTAATATTAGTTTTTACTTACTCTTTTGTATGCAACTATGTATTTGTTTTTCGTCATAGAAAATATTATTCCTACTGCTAAAAAAAACATTTTAAGAGTCATATAAACCAGGGTACACGTATATCAGGTAGGAGCGATTCCACAAAAACAACTAAAACCGTCATAAGAATGTCAAAGACAAATAACAAAAACTCACAAAATCTTTCTTCTTCTTTTTGAGCTTTTCTTACGATACTACAGTTGTTGTTTGTAAAAAAGGAAGAAAATACATAAACATAAATAAAATTTGACATTAATATAACGAAATACCGTTACTCAGCTGTTTATCTGAGGCTACCTGATATCCGTGTACCCCGATATAAACATATAATTAAATAAGTATTTAAGAAGTAAGAGCGCTATATTCGTCTGTGCCGAATCTTATATACCCTTCACATTGGTCTTTTTATATACCCAGCCATCTTTTCTAACCGAGTAATTTCGTACTGAAAATATTGAAATAAAATTACTTTGTGCCGGGTTTAAAGTCAATAGCTTTCTTAGTTTTTGAAAAAGACAACTTTACAAAATTTTGACGTTCGTATGTATAATAGAAATACAATGTAAAAGGTTTGAGGTTGAGAGTTTTAACAGTTTTCGCAATTATTCGTATTAAATGTTTAATAAAAGTTGTTTATTTGTATGGGGGGTTCCCCTCACCCTGCTCTTATCCAACTACTTTTTTCAAATATATAAAAATGATTGTATCATTACTTTTTGTAGAACATTCGAAATCGATAGCTGTATAAGGGTTATCCCTTCCCCTGCTCCTAACCAAATATATATTTTTTTTAAATGTAGGCTTTATTGTCTAATTAATTCTTGTAGAACGATTAAAGTCGACAGTTTCCGAGATAAAGCGAATCGAAAATTTCATAAAAATTGTTTATTTGTATGGGAGCTGCCCCTTACCCTGCTCCTGCTTAAAGTTGTTTTCCAAAATGTAGGTCTTAGTGTTAAATAAATTTTTGTAAAATATTTGAAGTCAATAGCTGTTATACAGGATGTCCGGAGGCAGATTTATATTTTCAAACTAAAATAAAAAACGCAATAATGGACACACAGTTTTTTTAAGAGCGTTGAACAAGAGAATGGAATTGCAGATTTTATTTTTTAAAGAGTATGTCTCTAATGTTGACGTAGCCGTTTAAGTAAAAATGAGCCTCGTGGCTCTAAAAAAATGGGACTTACAGTGTGAAAATGCTGCAACATCGTTTCCCAAAAATTTTTGCGTAAATCAAAGTCACCTTCTTTCAGTTCTTTAGCGCTTTGAATTTAAAAGGGATGGAACTTCAGATCCCTTTTTAAAGTTTCATGAATAATAGCTCATGGAAGTCCCAGTGAGGCTGCTCTTTTTCGTATTGATAGTCGTGGATTTTCACGTAAACTGTTTCAAGCTAGTTCAATGTTTTCGAGAGTCATTGAAGATCGACTGGGCCCGGCCGTGGGATATTCATAGCCAAAGCAGCTGCGCGGAATCTCTGCACCCACGGGAAAATTAAATTTACACTCGATCCATCACGTATTTGTCGAATACCGAACTTTGAACAAAATTGTTGACAAGCAATTACGTAAGAATCATTACTCTTAAAAATGTCTTCACAGCGAACGCGCGAAGCTCCCTCGGCCATTGAGACATCGTGAGTGACAAATCCGCACAATCGATAATTCCAACGGCGCCACCCTTCCTCCGCACTGTTTTTACTTTTTAAAATAATTGTGTTCAAAAATATAAATTTGCCACTATGTTAAATTTTACTTTATTCAGAGAATTTGTTAATTGTTAACAAATAACTATTTGACTGTGGCAATTAAATTATTAATTACAAACGGTAAGTATTTAATTAATGCGATAAATAAACAATTATATGAGAATAATTTTTTCTGGGAATTAAAGATATAGATACCGTTTGAATGCCGTTAGATACGGCATTCGATAGCAACCGAAATTCTAATAGATCAAACAAGCTGTCTTTGTTTTTATTATAGGAATTCTAACAGGACTTTTGACTACAATCGAATGCCATAATTCGCCCCCTGGCTTAAAAATAAACACTGAGAAATCTCTTAAAATGCGGAATGCCGTAATTTCTATTTTAATTTAATAATCTTTTTACAAGTTTTGCCTTATTTAATAAAAAAAGTTGAACCATAATGCAAAATAAATATTTAAAATCAGCAACAAATATTATTCTTTTTTTATTTATTAAAAAAATTTTTTATAATTAAAATCGTTGTATATTCATGCCCTTATAAGTATGTTATATGAAACGTTATTATCCCTCCGGTGGTGTGAAAATGCACAGTTTCCGTTTTCATCTCTATCTTTCGAAATGATTTTTTTTTATTCAATCGCCTTATTGTATCCAAGTAATATCGTGAGATTTTTCTCTTTTCCAATATGTTGCGAAAGGACTTGAAAAGAAATGATTCAAACATTTTTGAACGATTCGATTGAGGTCTTCGACATTTGCGTGCGCGTTTTCTTGTTTCCCAAAATAAACGTCGTTTAACGCTCTCCCTTTTCTCTTCATGGCTATTAGGTATCTTGGGCAGCCTTAATAGGTTATTTAACCTTTTCAATGCCAAATAATTATTACTTTCCAAAGATGAATTACTCATTATATATCCATTTCTGAAGTGAATTTGTTGTAAGCACTTGTTAAGATAATATCTCTTCCTTAGATAGATAATTTGAGGATGCGTGCCATTAGCTATAGACTTTTGTAGTTTTTGCATTTTTTTGATTTAAAATTAAGGTATAGAAACATCTAACAGCTCTGAATTTTTAATTGAAAATAATAAATGTTAAAGGATCGAGCGATCCTTTTACGCAATTTTACATGTAAATATGTATGTATGGGTAAAAATACATGAATCACTGCGCATTCAACTTTTCTAGGTAACTAACTCATCATGTTTTGTCCTTAAAAACTTTTCTATTTTTATTTCTTATAATCAATTAACAAACAATTTGCTGTTTTGTAATAAAAAAGAAGGCATACCTGCATTTATGCACTTTATTGGCATCTTATGTTGTTGCAAAATTTTAAAAACAAAACGGCAAACATTTAGAAAGTAAATGGGATCATAAAACACAATTTGCTAATGACTCGCAAATTGGGTTCGGTACAAAACCGTTTGAAAATTATGAAATCCTTTATAACATCAAATGTATGTGTTAACACGTCTTTATATGAGCTGTTACATATGTATATGTATGTATGTGTATTAGAAAGTGGTATAAGTCCATTTTTTCTTGCATTAAGATATTAGCAAACGTCAAGCAATTCAAATAATAATTTTATTTTACTCTTAAAATCTTTGAAATCTTGTCACTAAAAAACAAGTAAGAGCGCTATATTCGGCCATGCCAAATCTTATATACCCTTCACATTGGCCTTTCGAAACCCCGAACGTTTTTTTATCCATTCTTTTTTATTTATAAAAAATTTCTAATTTTAAAACAGGGGTCAGTTTCATATTTTAAACCTCTAAGGGTGACTACGGGGAAGTGTTAGGAGTTTTTACCCTACTTTTTTTTAAATTTTGTATGGCAACTCCCTTAGGCGGTATGTTCTAGGCTTGGGAGGAGAAACTAATAGGCGTTGGTTGTACACTTTAATTTTCTAAGGCCGACTCTGGGGAAGTAATGGGCATTTTTGCATAATTTTTGTAAATATTCTATGGCAGCCCCTATAGGTGATGGTGATAGGGGAAATTATGTTCCAGGAATATGTTTGAAAGGGAAAACTAATGGGGGTCTGTGATACATTTTATTGCTCTTAGGGCGACTCCGGGAAAAATGTAGAGGTTTTCGCCATAATATTTTTTTTGTGTGGCAGCCCTTTCAGGGGCTGGAGATACGGGGTAAGTTCGTTCCATAAAAATGTTTTTGGGGAAAAACTAATTGGGGTCGGTCTTACATTTGACCTTTGGAGAAGCTCCCTGGAAGCTGTACAAGGAGATTTATTACAATTTCCCAATCTTTGTATGGGAGTCTTCTTAGGCGATAGAGATACGGAATATGCTCTAGGAATATGTTTGGAAGATGAATTTAAGGGGGGTCGGTAGTATACTCATTATCTTTAAGGCCGACTCTGGGGAAGTTATGGGCGCTTTTACATCATTTTTGTCAAATTTTTGTGGCAACCCCCTCTAAGGTGATGGAGATAGGGGAAAGTAAGTTCTAGGAACATGTTTGGGAGGGAAAACTAATGGGGGTCTGTGATATATTTTATTCCTCTAAGGGCGACTTCGGGAAAGTGTTAGGGGCTTTTACCCTAATTTTTTAAATTTACGTTCGTAAATAAATGTTTGAAAATCGTACTACGTAACCCAATTTGTATGAATTCAAAAGATTTTCGATTCGAGTAATATATCCTTTAGGAAATTATCTTTACACCCACCCAGATAGTTTTAAAGGTTTTTGTATTCACTAAAAACGACTAAAGTATAACGTTCTTGCCTCTTTTCATTTTAATTCATTTTCTGAACCACCCTATGCTCTTTCCAATTAACTAAACAGCTGGTTTTCATTTTCTAAGAAAAAGTAATACCTAAAAATTAAAAATTTGTAGAAAAGTTGTAAAATTTTAACTTTAAAATGGCTTTAACACAAAAGCTACTAAGAGAACTTACATCTAAAGTTATAAAGGTACGAAAGTAAGCAATTCTTTGACGAAACTTTATATGATCTTTTGAAACTTTTAGCTGCCGGTATCTGCACGCTTTTCAAGTTTTTTGACGTCAGAAAAAGTTCGTCCCATAGAAGAATATCCTGAAGTGGAAATTGTACAAAATCCCCCAGAATGGAAATACGTGGAACGTTTAATACGTAAGAAAGTAGTGCCTAAAGTGGAACCAAAAGCAGAATACCCCTCAGGATGGAAACCACCTTCTGTGGGCTTGCATAATGTGGATAAATTAGAATATTATGTTGCACGTTCCCGAAATCACATGATACCCGTGTATCTGGAAGTTACTTTTCGTGGTCAACGTAGAGTAACAGCGGTTAAACACGTGCAAGGTAATATATGGCAGTTGGAAAAGGAATTACGTCAGTTGGTGGAAAAAGCACGTAATGGCAGACTATGTGCCACACGCGTGAATGAGATGAGTGGACAAGTTCGTATACACGGTGATTATGTTGATATTGTGCGAGAGTATTTGAAATCAAAAGGTTATTAGGCAATAAAGTGTTGAAAAAATGTAATTTTTCTTTGCATTTGTGTTTATTTCATAAAAATAAGTTTGTAAATTAAAAACAAGTAAGACCGCTGTGTCGAAGAATTTATCGCCCATGTTCTGACAATCGCATTTCGCAAAATATTGGCGATGCGATTTGAAATCGCATAACAGGTGTTCTGAAGTTCACAATCGCAAGAAAGTTTGCGACTTCAAATCGCAAGAGGTAGATGAGGTGAACCGATGTTTTTTGCCCAAACTAGGTTAAAAACAGCCAATCAAACTATGCATAATTATAATATATGGGGTTTTTGTTATAATTTTCACAATTTGTTTTATTTTTTGTAAACAGTCTCAATAAAAATTAAATTTTAAAAAACTGTTAGTTATATACATCTTCATTTTTCAGTTGCTTACTTTTTTTATGTATGAACTTTATTGGAAAACAAGAAAGAAAAAATGTTGTTGCAGAAAAAGGTACAATTTGTTATATATTCCTTGGTTTTTTGTTTTGTATTTTTAAAAGAAACATGTTTTTGTCATCGAAAAAAAAAACAAAACGCAAAAAAAAACGCGTGAACTACAGAACATGCAAAAAAATTTTTTGCGATTTACAAATCGCATGTGATTTGACAATCGCGTTAGAGTCAGAACATGGGCGTATATACCCTTCACAACGTGTGGGTGTTTAAACTAATTTCTTAAAATTTTGTATGGCAATATGTTCTAGGAATATGTTTTGGTGGGAAAATTAATTGGGATCTGTAACATCATATAAAGTACTCAATACTTTTCATTAACTGTTTTGACTAAAAAACATACTAAGATTTGTTTGCTCATTTCAAAATACTTAAAGACGATTTTCAATTTTATTTCTTTCTATTAAGAAGACATACGATTACCAAGTTTTTTTTTTGTTTTTACCATCTTAATTTAAATTTTGAAAAAACCCCATTTTAACACTTTGTAAAAGGAACCTACAGTCCGAATTTTATGTCCTTAGCTCTAGCTTAAACTGTGCGATAAGTTAGAAGTCGGTCGGTCAGTCAGATGTTTTTTTTACATATGTATAAATAAATTAATGAAAATGCTTTGCAGCCACACAATGTTCACAGTAACAAAACGTATTTCTGTCAAATATATTAACAAAAATTTTTTGTGTTACGATAGTAGGATTTAAATATTTTCCTAAAGTGAACTTAACTTGATGGATACAGATTTAAGTTTAAGTGACTTAAAAAATTAAACAATAAAATATTAAAACGACTCAAAAAGAGTCTTTAAGCCAACAAAACAGCGTTTAAAAGTTTGAGGAAAGAAACATTTGCTTTGATGGCATTTATAGTCATGTGGCCGTTGTTCCTACAGAACTCACAACAGTTGAACGTTTAAGTGCTTTACGTATGGTTGCCCAGTCTTCTAAGATATCTTCCTCATGGAGCATATACACAATAAAGGGGCCGTTAACAGTAACTGCTTTCTTTCGGGCAGGACCTCTGACTTTACTGTGACGTTTGTCGTTGCCCCAGTCATCCCACGATATATCGACATTATGGCGATCCTCTTCTAGTCGTCTTATTTTCTCCATTAGTTCATCATACATTTGATCCAGAGCTAGTTGTTTTTCGCTCTAAAAATAGAAAAGCAGAATATATAAAAATTAATTAGAAAAGTGAATTATACCACTTACTTCGAAATTTTGTAGGGCCGCTTGATCTTCGCTTAAAAATTTATGCTCTATATTATCTAATCTAAAACGTTTAAGAATTTCTGCCACATCGATGCGGTCCTTATAGACTTTGTCCAGTTCTTTTAAGGGTTGTAAATATTCCTCTGAACGCCCATTTCGAACTTCGGCTGACTGTTGTTCTATTTGACTAATGCGTACCGTATAGTATTGTTCGCGCAGGTGACAAAACTGTTTTTCCAAGTTATCTAAAGACAAAATATATATATAAAATCGTTTTTCCAATGATTGGCATAAAAAGGTCATTTACCTAAAGTTTCCAAAAAATCACTTCGCCGTTTCTCTACTTCAATAGAATCCATTTCGGAAGAGTCATCGGAATCAATTTCATTAGCCTCTTCATCACTGGACTCATGACCCTGACTAGAGTTGGAATGCTCTGATTCGGCTGCTGAAACGTCACCTTCTGCATCAGATTCGCCACCATTTTTGACAGGCATTACGCAGCTTTTTTTTTGTAGTTTTCTATTTTAAAATTAGTAAACACACAGGATTCTGCTTTATTTTATGTAAAATAACTTTAAGCGCCTTTTTTATTTACGATTAAATAAATATTTTGTAAAACAAACAATAATTTTCCTCCGTTTTACGCCTTCTTTCTGCAAATGTCAAAACTTTATATGATAATCATGTTGTTTATGTAAACATCTATAAGAATAAATAGTGGAAAACAGGGTGAGCGATAAATTTATTTTTTGTTTTTACTTGAAACATAGATGGCGCTGAAACTAGTAATGGGAACTAGTAGCAGCGTTTTTCCTGGAATATCATTAAACGAAAAAAACTGAAAATTAATAATAGGAACCACGGCGGAATAAGAAGATGACATCGTCCCCAAAAACAACAACTTCCTGTAAAATTTAAACTTTTATTTTGTTGTTGCTTATTTCCAGCTTAGTTGTCAAAAATGTTGCGATCACACCTACACACAGTAAGCACAGCCATTATATAACATAAAAAATTTGCCAAGCTAAGTTGGAAAACATGTGGCGGCTATAAAAGTCAGCTGATCAGTTACTCTTACCTTGTTTAATATATGTTACTTGATTGGATATGAGAGTCCCGGTGTATTAAAAAACTTTTCACTTGACCTCGTCTCTACAGCAACAACATTTTGACATATGCAGCATACATGCAGCTCTAGCTATTTTGTTTTTGTAGTATTGTTTTCGTTATATACTTAATACTATCTTGTAAAATTTGTGGAATTTCGACTCGAATCGAATGCGACGATTTGGCCCCAGTTTTGTTGCTCACAGTATAGTTCTTTTTAACACACTATTAAAACTGCGCCTACGAAGTAGCGGGTTAATTGTTAGTAAAGTATATTTTTGTAGTACAATTAGGGGATTCACAAGGTGTTCTATTTGTCCTATTGTCATATTGTCATAAAATTTCCACAATGGTTTAAAAACAAATGCCAACTATTGGACACTGGGCGCAGGTGTATTTGGAGTTGTTGTGACAGTTTAATAAGCATATTAGACGACCTAGTTTTTTTTAAGAACTATTTTTGTGTTAAAGACAAAAAAAAACCATTGTGAAATTTTATAACAATATGACAATAGGATATAATAGGACACTTTGTGAATCCCCTAAATGTAAAAACATACTTATGTATGTGTTTTAACTATTCATGTAATATATTACTATGTAAATATACAATCATCTCAATACCTTTAACCAACAATCATTCATACATATACATAATTTAAAAACGTATAAATTGCCTATAAAACAGTTGTCTTTCTATTACTTTAATTTAAACAGATTTTTAAACTTCTTTCAATTTGATCTCGAACGTTTCTTAAAAAATATATTAAATTTAAAAAAATATTACAATTGATTAGTTGCAATACAACATGATTAAAAAACAAAATCTTTTTTATATAATTTGTCTCGCTGTTTGCTCTTGCCAAGTAACGGAAATTTTCGGAGCTGTAAGTTTCAAATTGTTCAAGTGTGAAAACAGATTTAAGTGAAAGTGTAAATTGTATTTAAATCGAATTAAATGTTTGTTGTTCACACTTGACAAATATTTCAAATATAACGATAAAATTGCATTAAAAACCAAAAATTTGTGTTAGATGAAGTTAATTTGTATAAAATTATATTTTTTAAATGATCATTTTCATTGATACGGGTACAACCCAATACTTTTGGGCTTTAAGAGAGCTTGAAATTAAAATTATATTTTATAAAACTTTTTAAAGGCGCGCACAATAATTTTTATTGGTTTTTATAAGCATTTTTTAAATTATTTTTAGCCAAATATTAAAAAAAAAATTGGTATAAAAATTTCATGGATGTGGCATTCAGACAGAATATGTATTCAGTAAGTGATCGCTTTGAACTGTTGAAAGTCTGTTCTACACAGAAAAAACTGAGTTGTAGAATCAGTAACAAATTTCAGAGAATCAGTAAATATTTTGTCTGGCTGAGGACCTACAACGAAAGTTTTAAATTTAGACAAACAATTTTGCAAGGATTTTAGTTTCTGTTAAAAAATTTTGCTGAGCTGGTTAAATATTTTATTTGTCTAGGCGAAAATTTTGTTTGATTTAAAAATCAAATAAAAATAATATTAGAGACTATTAAATAAATTGACTAAAAAAATAAATTATTTTGAACAAGAATTTGTTTGAAAAATTTTTTTGTAGTTTTTTGTGTGTAATAAAAACGTTTTTTTCTATTTTTTTTAAATAATTATTGTTTTTAAACTTCTACAAAAATCATTACATTAATCAACTAAAAACAGTTATTAATTGTTACCATTTTTTGTAAAAATATATAGTTAGATCGAAAAAGATAATAATTTTTTGAAAAAAAAAAATGAAATAAAAAAATTAAAAAACTATATTAAAAAAAAATAACGTAAAAATTAAATAGACATTGATTTAAAAAAATCCTTTAACCCGTTTTCATTTGTGTTTCAAAATTTCTAATTTAATTTAGGTTTAAAAGGCCAAAGGCATGTTCAATATATTACATGCGGTGTTCAGCTGTTGAAAACAAAAAACATTTGCCCTAACGAAGTGTATTAAACACTTAGCTTTTTTCAAATACAAACTAAAGGTTTTGTTTACTCTTTCTTTAATTTTTTATTATTTTTGGCTGAATTTTCATTTAAATAAACATAATGTCACAGTTAGCAATTTTCTTCAAGAGAAACATAAAATTTCTCGTTTAGTTTAACACATTACCAAACACCTTGTTTAAGATTTCTGAACAAGTGTTTACTCTAAATTTGTTCTTAAAAAATGGTTAACTTCATTCTGCCTTACAAAGAATAAGCAATCCCGTTTGTGTTTTTTTAAAGGCATGTGAGTTAAAAATACGTTGTTTACAGCCAAGCACTACTGCCGTGCAAGGAGTACTGTGAGAAAACCTGTAGCTGGTTTCGAGAATGCATTCTATTAGGTTGGTGTTGGTTAAAAGCTTTCAAATAAGTTTATTATTTCAATTACAAGTATTAAAATTATTATTTAATGATAAATCCTCAGTAAAAAGAATTTCGATAAAGATAAACTTAAGTTAAAAATAATGAAGCGAAACTTGTCTGAAAAACAATGAGTTTAATAATTAACAAAGAATTATAATATAAATAAATAAATAAGCAGCAGTTTTTTTTATTTTCCCAAAAATAAATAAGTCATGTAATAAACATATATATAAAATTTTTTTTTATTTCTCTAAACGCATATAATAAAAAGCTAACTTACCTTTAGTCATGAAGAAGCTAAATGCGTTAAGATAGCTACCAGGGCATCCAAAAATATGCAAAATCATAATTGTGCCACATTAACCTTTAATGCTGTTATTCATCCGTTTCAGAACATTTGCAAAGTTTTGGCATCAGTTTTTTTAGGGCATATTTATGCATATTTTGGTTACAATAGCATATTTTTGCATATTTTTTCTTTAAAACGAGTTTGTAAGCATTTATTGAATTTTTTATATATAATTAAAAAAAAAAAACCGAACAAAAAGTTTGCTCATTGGCACCTTTTAAAAGTCTTGGTTTTTTTTTTAATTTTTTCTTAGGGCATTCTTTTGCCTATTTTGCATTTAACATCATATTTTGGCATAGTTTTGCCTTAAATGCATATATATTTGTATAACCCATTTTTTAGGAATTTTTTTAAAACTGAAAAAATCTTTAGTCTTCATTGTCATCCATCCTTGTTTAGCTCTTGTTTGCTTTTTATTTAATTTTTTATTTTAAAGCGAAACGCATTCTGGTTGGTTTCGATATAGCAAAAATCGATACCTGATTAGTTTTAAAACCGTTTAATTAAACATTATTTAACATCATTTTGCTTACCCCATTTTAATTTTTAACCGCATTTTTTAGCAATGTTAATTTGTTATTTCGTTAACGCAAATTGATTTTAAATGCTGCATGTTCGCTTTCTTTAGTCAAAGTTTCCATCATTCTTATCTTTAAAGTTAATTTGTTGCAACATATTTTATGCGCATAAAACCCTTTCTTAAGGCCATATTTTTGGTTTCCCTGGTAATTACTTAACACACATTTACTATTGCCCAAACTGAACTCTATATAGTCCCAGCAAAATTTTTTTGAATTTGAGTAATGAGCTGTCAATACTTCATAGGTTACAAGGTAATGAGTTCGTTTCGGAAGAAAAACTACCTTTTAGTAAGGGCGTTAATAAATAATTTTGTATGTGTATATGCAAAAAAGGATTAGGATACAGGATTTATATCAGGTTTTTTTTTAAATCCTCAAATTTTTAAGCAAAAGTACAGTTAATCGTTGGCAACTAGCTACTCCATTGATTTTTGCAAGCACATTTGTATGCAGGGGTCGTGAATTCCGGTACAAATCAAAACAAAATAGCTAGTTATTCGGCCAAAAGGTAACTAGTGCTTGTTCATCTCAAATATTACTTGCTAACTTACCAGATAAGCAAAGGTATTGTTGGGGTAGAGCAGAAATCCAGGGTTCCGTATAGATATAAGCGCCATGTTTAGTTTTTACCTACAAGCATTTTGGGTGCCAAAAGCCTAATAAATAATTAGAAAAATTGCACGTTTGTTTTTTACTACTTATTTTTTTTTTCTGTGTAGTTGTATTTTACAATTTTCTGTTTGTGTTTCATGATTTCATAATTGTATTTAAAAGCTTTCCTTCAGGAATACTTTTGACAGCTTGTAGGGCGCCAGGGGACTTGGTATAACATGTTTAAAAATACATAATTGGGTAAACCCACTTCGCTATCTAGAGAAATGAGTATAAGTATGCTCTATAGTAAAGCAAATGATAATAAAAAACTGCTAAGTTAAACTAAATAAAATTTAAGAAAATTAAAAAAATCAATTCCTCAACTTTAAATTAAATTTAAGAAAAATTTTAACTACTTTTAAAAACTTTTAAAAATTATATAATTTTAGGTCACGGAGGAGCAAATGTATGCCGCCGGCAATTTAATGAGAGATGTTTGTTTGCAAAAATTTCCAAAAGTTACTAAGGAAGTTGCCGATGGTATTAGAGAAGGAGATCTGCCCAATGAGAAGGATGCAAAATGCTATGTTAATTGTATACTGGAAATGATGCAAACGGTAATTCAACAATATATATTTTTTTATAGCATTTCAACTGCAACAAATTTTTTAATTAAACTATAGATGAAAAAAGGTAAATTTCTTTACGAGGGCTCCCTTAAGCAAGTTGATATGCTATTGCCGGATAATTTTAAGGACGAATATAGGGCAGGTTTAGCCAAATGCAAGGATGCAGCAAATGGCATTAAAAACAATTGTGATGCTTCTTATGCCATGTTTGTTTGCCTAAGAGCAGAAATAACAAAATTTCTTTTTCCCTAAACTCTGACGAATAAAACAAATAGATCGATGATCTCTATAGAATAATTAATTTTAGGAAATTTCCTTGGGCACACAAGTTTCGTTACTTCAGTTAAAGTCATTATGTAGATTTTTTTTAGAATTTCAGCAAACAAATTATTATTAAACTTTAAAAACAAAAAAGGAAGAAAAATAATTATGTACCTAAATAAATTGTAAATCAACGTAGTAGAAGAAATATAGTTATTAAACAAAATTACAGTATTTTCAGTAAGTAGTTGACAGTTGTTAATAATTATTTAATTTGTATGTATGTGTGTATGTTTATTCTTACATGTGCATGAATTAGAGAGCTGCACGAATATACTTGAACTTGTTGTATACTTGAGTATTTCAAACGATGAAGTACGTTTTTCTATTAAGGTAATAATGATCAACTATGTTTTTGCTGTTACTTGACAAAAATGTTTATTTGTGATTTCTTGTTCTCTTTTCCTTTTTGCCAAAAAAATCAAGTTGATGATGGAAGTACATATATATCAACTAAGGCTAAAGGTTTAAATAAACGTGATTTAACATAGCGTCATAACCATAATCGTTGCCATAAAAACCAAAACTCAATTGGTTTTTATGGTTATGGCGTAATTGTAAGTCACCTGTAATCAATTACAGTGTTGCTTATAAGTTTGGTTTGAACAGCTGTTTACTGTGGTATGGTTATGTCACATATAAATGAACTTTATATTCGTTCTTGCAAAAGTAGTTGATCAGAAACAAACACAATTTATATATAGTGTTTGGTTCTGCTGGTTTTTTAATTTATTTTTGATATGTATGAATGTGAATGTAAACAAAAATGACAATAACAAAACAGGCACAATATTTCTTAAAGAAATTAAAATGACAACATAACCTGCTATTACTTTTTTAAATAACAAGACATACACAAAACTTCAACCATTGTCACACCCAAATGTATAAGTAGTATATTATTTCATTGCAGAAACAAAAAAGTGCCGCAAACGTGTGACAGCAAGTATTGGCACAGGGACTTGTTTCAGTTTTTATTTGTAGTATTTCCTTGTTTACGTTTACCTTTTAAGGCATTTCGTTTTGTACCAGATTTTTAAATGTTTGTATTTAATACACTACGGTTAAGCTATCTTCCGTACTTTTACATTGCGAGTGAACACTAGTGCATACTCTATCCCAAATTTCTAAAGTTATTTGAAAACTTATCCGCTGCAGACCTGGGTAGTGACGAATTGAAAGAGTCTTAAGTAAAATTAAGTGATGTGGACTCCAATAGACCATAAAAAACAACTGGGAAATTCAAAACAAGTAAACTCCGAACATATTTAACCATACACCATCATATACAAATGTTATTTTGTTTTGAAACCACGTAAATTATATAAAGGGGCTAATATGATTTCCGTGTACAAACCGAAAAAGAGACTTATACTTCTATGTAAAATTTATTTTCGAAATCTATTATTTGTCTTCGCAGTTTAATAATAGTGCCGGGACCAATTGCAAGCTAAAGATCGATTGTCAAAGAAGTTTTAAGCGATTATTTATGTGAAAATCAAAATTTGGTTCCAATGCTAAATATACATACTTAAGTTATTTATAGGGTTAACATGTCTTCGAGTTTACATGAGAGATGAGATAATAACAAAATTTGGAACAATTGTTTTTTTGTTTTAGGTAAAGCGTTCGGCTGTGCCAAATCTCAAAACCCGTTACATTTGTCATTTTGTGTACCCAGTCACCTCATAGAGGAAGTTGTTTTCGAACCGCAAATCGTCTTGCGATTTTTTATTTGCTGCATAGCTATGCATTTTCTTATGTTTATGCGGCAAACAAGAACTCAACCGATGAAATTACTTTGTGGAGAGTTTAAAGTAGATAACTATCCTAGTTTTGAAATAGAAAACTCTCAAAATTTAAACTGTTTTATGGCCGATGCTACTTTTTGGGACTTCTAGTCAACAAAAAATTTGACTGCTGGTTACTTTGCGTTGAACTTATTGTTTTTAAGGAAAAATTTTTGCTTCTATTATTAAGGCTTAAATCTTTTTTTTAATTTTTTTACTTAGAATAATAATAATTAATTTAATTAAATAATTAATAAATAAATAAATAAATTAATTAATTAATTAATAGTTATATATGTTGAAACAAACTTAATTTAAAATTAAGGCATTACTTGAAAAATTTCCCAACTTTGATTAAACAATTAACTGTCCCAATTAAAGACTTAATTGTATTTGAAAATTAATTGCCAACAATGATTCTTATTTATAAATTCTGTACATTTTTAAATTTAAGAACTATAATTGTAGTCTGACGACTGCGGACTAAAATAAGGATGCGACAGTTAAAACTTCATAAAATCAGTGTTTATATGGGAACTACCACTCTTTGTCAACTTTGTCAAATATTAGACATTATACTTAATTGCTTTGCAGCAGGGTCGATAGATGTAACAAATTCCGAAATGTAGCACATTTAAAAGTTGCTTGTAAGAGGACTACCACTACCTGTGCCCCTCTTACATTTTTTTTTCGAAATTGAAACACTGTAATAGAATTCAACTGTGGTTTAGTATAATAGTTTCTGAAATTAAGCGTTTTCGATAATATTTTATTTGTACAAAGGCTTCCACACCCCGTGCTTCTATCCTACCGCTTTTTGCTGATGTGTTGTAGGTTATATAAGCGCAGATTTCAAGTCAAAATTTTTTTTTAGTTTTGAGATATAATATACAAAAGACTCATGAAATACGGCCCTTTACACGGGGGGTTATCACTTCCAATGCTCCTATCTTACCAAACCTTTTTTAAACCTTGTAAGTAGTAGGTTTTAGGACGATTGCTGCTAGAGTTTCCGATGGATATCTTATATGAAAGTTTATAACATTGGTCCGCTTTTGCGGTGGCTACCTCTTCCCTGTGCTCTTATCCTTCCAATATTTTTTCCGAAATGCATAAATAATATTAGGAACGGAGTCTTACGTAGCTACGCGTAGGTACAATGTTGTTGAATATAGTTGGGCATTATAATCAAATCAGAATTAATTTTAGAGCGAAAACTAGAGACATAGTTTTTGTTATGGGTCGGTCCATTAGGGTTTCTACATGTTATTTAAACAAAATGAAAAAAAAATAAATTTTGTGTCAATATGTTAAAATGAAAAAAAAATATTTTTTTATAAAATGTAAATATATTTATTAAGAGAAATATTAGGTTCAATATTGCTGAACAGTTTGGCGTTATAACCAAATCTAAATGAGTCTCTAAACAAAAAATTATGACACAACTTTTTGGACAATCCCTTGATTTTCCGAAACTTTTGAGGCTCGTAAAAGAAAACGGCTACCAACCTCGCCAAGCTAAGTATAGGGTCTTACTACCCTTTGATGGTAAAATCGAACCTGAAGATTTACTAATCTGTAATAAGTATGCGTTAAAAACGTTAACCTGTTTCAACTCAAAATTTTGCAAACCGATAGACAGACATTGTGAATCTACTCAGGCGTTAATTCTTATTTAAACGGTATTATATGTTAGTATGTTTTGAATCTAATTCTTTCCCTACAACATCTCGGTGCTTCTCATGGACCAATTAATTTTTGTTAGAGCCCATAAGGAGAGAAAAACACTTTCGCTTTACTATATACCTTAGAAAAGCGATTTTATGACAGTTAATGTAGTAAAATAATAGGTTTTTATCAGCTTTTCAGCTTTTAAGAGTCATAGCTAACTAATCTTATGACTTTAGTAATCGTTAAAGTAGGGGACTAAAAAACGCATTGTCATGCAGGTGTAAGTACTTAAATTTATATATATACATATGCAAATTATTAAAAAAAAAACTATCTGCCCATAACTGCTTATTTGATAAATGTTTATTAAAATGACATTGTTACGGTTGATTTATTTGGTTAAAAGTTGTACAATTGTACGTTATTATTTTTCTACAGCTACAGATTGCCATTTTAAACCATTTCAAAGAAACTTTTTTAAATGAAAATATATTTAAAAACAATACCTAAAGAAGGTTTGTTAAAGGCTTATTTGACAAATATATATTAAACAATTTTTAAAAAAGCGTTCAATAAGCCTTTAATAAGTATCATGGTTATGGGCATATGTACAGTTTTAAGATAGAATAGAAATTAATTGTTATATTACACATTGGGTTGGGGCGACTGCATACCAGGCAAAATTTTTGAAAACAATACCGTTTGCTATTTGCGTTAGAACTGTTAATATATATGATTGGAAAATAGGTTAAATACCTACGTTCTTATTATACCCTTCACATACATACATAAGTGATAAGGGTATATATAAGTTTGTCATTCCGTTTTTAATTTTTTATTATCCATTTGCGACCGCATAAAGTATATACATATCCTTATAGATAGGGAAGTCGTTTTCTGAGAAAAAATCGCTATTGCAATCCAGTAAAATCGCCCTATAGCTGACCAAAATATAAGCCAAAAACCAAGACTACCTCTGTTTATTTCTCTAAAGTTTGTACACACATAAAAACCCCTACAACTGCCCCGCAGTCGCACTGTACAATAAGCAATGATAGACCGATTCCGATTAATTTTTCCCCACGAACATTTTTTTGAAACATATACATACACCCTATCTCCGCCCCCTAGCAGTGTTGCCATACAAAGTTTAATTTTTGTTAAATCGCTCCCACAGCTTCTAGGGTTCTCCTACAAAGGTACAATGTAAGACCGACCCCATTTAATTTGTCCTCCCAAACATTTTTGTTAAACATACTTACCCTCTATCTCCAGCCCCTAACATGGTTGCCATTCAAAATTCGAAAAAACAGGGTCAAACCGCTCTTACTTTTTCGGAGTCGCCCCTAGAGGAATAAAATGTATCACAAACCTCCCTTATTTTTTTCACCCAAACGTATTCCTAGAGTATACTTATCCCCTATCTCCATCACCTAAGGGGGTTTTCATACAAAATTTACAAAAATGATGTAAAATAACTTCCCCAGAGCCGGTCTTAGGGAAAAAGTGTACGACTGACCCCCATTAGTTTCCCCTCCCAAATATATTCCTCGAAAATGCTTATCCCCTATCCACGTCCCAAAGGGGCTGCCATACAAAATTTGAAAAAAGGGTAAACACCCGTACGAAATGTATCACAGCCTTCTTTAGTTTAAAAAAATGATTTAAAAATGCCCACAGCTTCCTCAGAGTCGGCTTTAGAGAAATAACGTGTACGACCAACCCCCCATTAATTTTCCCTGCTAAACATATTCCTAGAATATACTTATCCTCTGTCTTCATCACCTAAGGGGGTTGCCATACAAAATTTTAAAAAAATAGAGTCCCTATGAAATTTGAAAAACCTTAGGGTAAAACCCCCTACAGCTGCCTTATCACCATGAGAGGGTTAAAATATGACACCGGCCCCTATTAATTCATTACAAATATTTTATAAATAAAAAAACGGATAAAAATAAAAAAAGGTTCGGGGTTTCGAAAGTCCAATGGTATCTTAAATTCAGTACAGCCGAATACAGCGATCTTGCTAGTTTTTTAAATGCCACTGATCATTTGTATACCCTTCACATAAGGGTATATAAGGATCATTTTAATTTTAAATTATACAACACTTATTTTGACCCCATATACACATATTCTGAATCCTTATAGATAAGATATTCAATTAAGTTCAGTCCGATTGACAGTCTCTTTATCTGTCTGGCTGTTGAAATCAAGTTTTCGGATCTAAGTCAAGCTTCAAGAAGACGAATTTAATTTCAAATTCTCACAAAATATTTCAGAGACAATTTCTCTTTAAATCAGCAATATCGCATAACTACGGGCAGAGATAACTTAAGATAACTAATTTTAAGGATATATATACCTCAGTTACTACAGTCACCGTCAGGACAAGTTAATTTGGGTAATTTTTTTAGGATCTTTCGTAGAATACAATACAATCCTGACTGTTTCGTAAGCCGAGTCGATTTGTTGTATTTAAACAGATCTTTGAAGTAGATTAAAATTTGTGAATTCAGTGTGAAATATAAAAATTTGCTCAGATTCGGTTTCCAGAACAGGGCCAAATATTTAAATTAGGATAGGAGCATGGGAAGTGGTAGCTCAAACACAAATAGACCACTTTTATGAAAATTTCGAAATACATTTGAAAAATATAAAAGCTGTGAACAAACCAGAATTAAAATAATTCTATTACAATATCTTTATTTTGAAAAAATATAGGTTAAATAAGATGATGAATGGCAGGCAGTACCTCTCATATAAACGGACAAAGTTACGGACAAAGTTCTGGAAATTCTTAATACGACAAAGTTCTGGAACTTCCTAATACGCTACATCTAGGAAACTTTAATAGCAAACCACTTCAAATCTGCCACAAAGTAATTGCACCCTTCATATAGTCAAAAGGGTATATATCAGATTGTCGTTCCGTTTGAATTTCTACAATATTCACTTGCGGCCTATAACGTATATATAATTTAAAACCTTATAGATAAGGAAGTTGATACAGTCATGCCCTTTTGTGTGTCTGCTGAAATCAAGTTTCCGAAGTCAAGTAAAATACTATGGATCAGTTGTTGATGTAAATATATCTTTGAAACAATCGATATTTAAAATCAGCAAGATCGGTTAACTACTGACCGAGATATGGGCAAAAAATGCGATTGTTTACAATTTTGATACAACCTATCTCGAAAACTATGACAGCGATGGACTTCAAAGTACCAACATTTAATTGTGGTAACTATGCCAAATTTAACATAGGCGAAAAAAGGCACTTCAACTTGTGTTAATTAAATATTTTGTTAAGACAATTATAAGACTTGCATTATTTTCAGAAGACTTTAATTACTTCACTTTGACACATGAGTTACACATGAGTTATATCAAAGAATATAAATAGTAACTAGACATTTTTTATGTCAACATATTGATATACTCCCTTGTTAGTCCCGAAAACATTTTAAAAAAATACAAAATTTTGTTTTACCACACCAAAATTTATGTACATTTATTTTGTAAAAACCTTAAACTTAGACTTAAACTAAATTCTATCTGGAGGTACCGTATGCTTTTTTACAATGCTGCTTATATTAAGTATAATAAAGTTTTTAACGAAAGTGTTTAAAATTTAACTGAAAATCTGTCAAAGTTATACAAGTATTACATGCTGTCATCCTTCACACTGATATTGGATTAGTTTAGTTTCATACGCTTATTCGTCTTTTGGTTCAGGTATATCAAAACCACGTTCTTTCATTAGCTGATATATGCACATGCCACCAGCATGAGCATTTTCACAACTGGTTTTTTAGGAATAAATAAAAATTATTTATTAAAAAAAATTATTAATTAAATATCATGTTCTGTTAACCGAATCGGAATATAATTCTCAACCATAATTTTTCCCGATTTTAAATCGAGTTAAAAATATCGTCTAAATTACTTACTCTTCCGTTATGCCCTGGATTCTGGTGTTGCATTCATCAATAATATCTGACAATTCATCTTTGCGATCTGAATAAACGGAACCTATTAAATCTACTACTTTTTCCTTTTCAATGAGTTGCGAACCTTCATTTTTCTATTATAAGTTGAAGTTAAAATAAAACGTATTTTTTTTAATGCATTTAAGTTGTAAATAGGAACTTACCATACCGAATTGTACCATAAGGCAATGCCTGAAGCATTTCGAGATGTATTGAGCATCTTCTTTACTTTTTATTACCTCAATAATGTGTTCTATTTAATGTTAAAAAGCCTTTTTTTAATTTTTGATTTTTTTTTTAGCAGAACAATAACAAACCTTCTTCCAGCTCGGGATCGCATTCTTGAGCAAAGGGCAATAGGACCTCAGTAATATCTCTTACAGTCATGCTATCATCGTCATCTGTCTGTATTTAAATAACATTTATAAGCGATTTCTTGCCTAAATTTATAATACTTAAGTATATAAAACTTACATATGCCAATGCAATAATGCTACAACAAACTAAAAATTTCGTCAAAAACTTCATTTTGATCGTAACACTTTCTTTGAAAGTGTTTCTATAATTTGATGCCTCCTCTAGTTCACTCTAGTTTTATAATTAACTTAACACCCGTACTTTATATGTTCGGCAGTAGATTTTTTAATTTATATACAGTTTTATACGACACTTATGTATTAATTTTATAAATAAATTATTCGTGTTTTTAATCAGAAAATATGTGCTATATCAGATTAATATATTTGAAAACATTTTTTGTTATAATTTTACATACGATCAAAAATGACTTACATACATAAATAAAAAATGTAAACTACACATGCATTAGTTTTTTTTCCCAAAGTAGATTTACATCAAATTGGGTCATTTAATTGGTTTAAAGTTTTTACTAATAGAATTGCAATGTTTACACTACAGCTTGAATTGTTTTACTACTTCTCAATATTAACATTATTTTGCATGTTTATTTTTAGGGTGACTGACTATTTACAATAAAACAACCCTCAAGTTAAGCGATCGAGTACAAAACGCTTCCTAAACCGATTAAAGTATGTCTGCCCGGCCGTGTGGATGTTTTTGTGTTTTTGTTATTAAAGAACAGTTCCATGTATTAAAATATTCAATTCAGAATATATCAGGGTACATTAATGCAGGTAGTATCAAGGCGAATTAAAAAAATTCGCCCTCTGCAGTTCTTTTTTCTGTTTGAGTAGGCGAATGCCAAAAAAACTTTTAATTTCAAACAAAATTAATAAATTTGACAATTACTTTCACAAAATTTCAAGACAAGTTCAAGGCACATTCAACCAGGTAATATTAAGAACCCAGCTGATTGAAATCAATTTGACATTTATACGAAATAAAAATTAATTTTATATGGAATTTTTAATTTTTCTGAAATTCTACCGTTCAAACACAAAAAGGAAATGCAGAGGGCGAATTTTTTGAATTCGCCTTGAGCTTACCTTGTTGAATGTGCCTTGGACGAGTTCATAATCAGCTGGGTTCTTAGCACTACCTGCATAAGTGTACCTTGTTAAATACATTTTCAAAAAAAATTCTGATAATTTTGGAAAGCTGTCAGTTAATTCTTGCTGCTAAAAAAATATTTAGCTATCTAGTTTTGCTTTAATTTAACAAATTGTTTTAGGGAAAAATATTTAAAGTATTAAACTATTTTATAAATTCAGTACAATAAGTCCTTTTTATCAAAAATCAGTACATTTTAGTATACAAATTTTTAATCAGTACACCGAATGTACTGATAAAATCAGTACGAATGGTCACCCTATTTATATTACTCACTCTTAATTGGGTTCGGAAGATGTTTATGCTGCCTAGAAAATATTTACATACACACACACTGTCTCCACAGCGAAAACAATTAGATATCTATACGTTGAAACGATTTCGATGATTAAAGTATTCTTACACTCACATAAGCAGATATTCTAAGAAAAGGTACATTGAGGATAATATAGCACCTAGCCCAGATTGAGCGCTCAACAAGGCCATTAAAACCGCAACACGCCGATGCACAGTGGCTGAAAATCGTTTTTCATAGGCCAAAAATCTGTACCTTTTGAGTTAATAGAGATATTCTTACAACTTTTTTTTGCTAGAGAGAAGATTTTTTAACTTTCCTACAGTTTTAATTTTTCTATACGGGTATATTTAAGTTAGTCATTCCGTTTATAATTTTTTTATTGTCCATCTGCGACCCCATAAAGTATATTTTTTCTTGGTCCTTAAAGATAGGGAAGTCGATTAGGGATGTCCGTCTGCTCGTCTGTACATGTTATGGTTGAAATTAACTTTTTGAGGCCCCCCGATGTCGCGAAGACCCGTAGACTATCAGAATTATCGGCAATCAAATTGCTATTGAAATCCAGCAAAATCGCCAGATAACTGACTGAGATATAAGCTAAAAACCAAGACTACCTCTGTTTATTTCTCTAAAACTTGTACATAAAAACCTCTACAACTGCACCGGGTGCTACTACAGGTTAAATGCAACACTGGCTCCAATTAATTTTTCTAGCCAAACATTTTTGTAGAACATTCTTACTCCTTATCACCAGCTCCTAACAGGGTTGCCATAAAATAAAAAAAATGAGTAAAAACGCTAAAACTTTCCCGGCATCCCCCTTAGAGGAATAAAATGTATCACAGACCTCCACTAGATTTTTCTCACAAAAATGTTCCTAGAACATATTTAGCTCCAATCTCTATCACCTTAGGAGGTTGCCATACAAAATTCACACATATTATGTAAAAATGCTCATAACTTCCCTAGAGTCAGCCTTAGAGAAACAAAATGTACGACTAACCCCCATTAGTTTTCCCGCCCAAACATTTTCCTGGAATATACTTACCCCCTATCTCCATTGTCAAGGAGAGCTCCGATACAAATATTAGAAAATTGTAATCAATCCCCCCTACAGCTTCTTGTGCCCGTGGGTTGGTCAAATGCAGGACAGACCCCAACTCTATTTTCCTTGCAAACGTTTTCCAAGAACATACTTACCCCTTATGACCAACCCCTAAAGGGGTTGTCATACAAAATTTAAAAAAAATTTGAGTAAAAACCCCTACAACTTCCCAAAAGTCACCCTAAGAGGGTTAAAATATGATATCGACCCTTATATAAAAATTAGAAAAATTTCATAAATAAGAGAAAAAGTTGATAAAAATAAAAAAAAGTTCGGGGTTTTGAAAGGCTAAGGTGAAGGGTATATAAGATTCGCCCCATTATAACGACCTCACAGAAATTATCTGGTGAAAATAATAAAAATTTATTTTTTAAATAGAAAGCTTATCTACGCAAAAGGCGAAGAGTCCCGAACGCTTGATGGCAGTACAGGTGTCTAACAAGGATCTGTCCTTGACCCCATATTATAGATAATACTGCATGATGGTTTCTTAAGAACACAATTACCGAGTAAGGTAAAGCTTACGCGTCAATGAAGTAGAATCGTCTGTAAATGGGGCATCTTTAAAAATCCGAAGATGGTTAAAGTCGGCCAAGCTCGACCTGGTTAAACAGAAATTAGAAATTGCTTTAACTACAAACACAAAGAAAGTGGTGCTGGAGTTATTTGTGGTATATAACACACTAAAATTTAAGCCACATATCAAAAACGCATGCGCAAGGGTATCAATTACTGAAAGGATTATTGATAGCATACTACCTAATATTAAAGGACCAATTGGTCCTGGCTACGTTTACTTGTTCTACAATGATGGTCACAGACTTTAAAGAATAAAGAGTATAAAATGAAAATGCCCTCGATTCAAAGGCTATGCGCTGAGCAGCAGAGATGCAAAGAATCTGCAATAGGCAAGCGACGCACCAGTTAAAACTAACACTGCTGCTGCTAAAACGGAAGAGTGTTAAGCGGTGAATGGCAAAGGGGATGGGATAAGTTCACCAAAGAGTAACGGATATAGAAAGTCTTCGCGGATATTAAGCTATGGATGAATAGAAAAGTGGGGAATGTAAACTATTACTTGACACAGTATAGGCTGGACCATGGCAGATTTAGGCAATACCTGCACAGGATTGGTCATGAAGATTGTCCAGCTTACGCGGAGTGCCCAGTTGCGACAGAGAACGCAGACGACGTCGTATTCCGATGTATAAAATACATGGGGCGCAGTGAAAACGTGAAGGATTCATCGGTCTGCGTGACACATGGTGTGAAATGACAGTCGTTATTTAACGTAATCCAAAGTCAACAAGCTGAAAAGTTCATGATCCGCTTCAAAAATTTGCATGGAAAACATTGTTTTTGTTGTTGATTCGGAGTCAAATCACAAATGAGAAAGCGAAACACTTAATTTGGCTATAGTTTAAGCACGGCATTAGAGTTAATTGCAGCTTAAAGTATTTTGAACTTCCTGTTTATAAAAAAACTGCATTCCCAATTAATCTCGATTGTAATGTGAAAAATTTGTTTAAAAAAATGTTTTTATTTTGACAAATAAAAAAATTTATTTGTAAGCACGCTGCTTTTAGGGCACTGCTACACGTTTAATATACATATATTGTGATATTTGGATCGCGATCCATTTAAGTGGATTGATGGATCACGCTCGTATGCTACATGTTCAATATTTATCACGTCAGTATTTACGTTATTTTTGTGCTGTGCGGGTTAATTCCGATTCCACAGGCAGAACACACTCGCTTTCACTGTCTTCTGCCATTACCCTTTATTACAATAAACTTTATACAAATTTTGTCAATTGCTTTACTTTTCAATAGTTTAATTTTTTCCACTGCGAATTTTACTTTATTTATTTTATTTGACACTTTTTACTGAAATATCATGATTTAATATCATGAAAATGCTACACGTTCAATATTTATCACGCGATCCGCGATCCGGATTTTGGATTTCATATTTTAGGCCATTCTGCGATATGGATCGCGATCCATCAATATTGCATGCTACATGTTTTTTTTTTTTTTTTCGCCTGTGGCGAACTAACAATAAGTGTTCAAATCTTAAAACTAGGTAGTTAATATAAGTCCAGCCAGTGCCAGACTAAAATTTAAGTTCTCATATTAATTTTCAAGCTTCATATGAGCGCAACAGTATCCCTCCTTTTCAGGCGGGTGTGCCCACTATGCTGCAGGATGTTTCGGGCGAGCGGATTTGGGTGAATTTCCAGCTTATTTAAATACTCGTCCACATAGTTCAGGATTTCGCATTTAACTAGTGGAACTTGTAGATCCTTGTGGATGTTGCTGTTTTTAACATACCAAGGAGCGCCAGTTATCATACTTAGGATTTTGTTTTGCCTGCGTTGAATTTTTCCTATGTTGGATGCGGAAGCAGTGCCCCATAATTGTATACCGTAGCACCAAATTGGTTTCAAAATCGATTTGTAGAGTAGAAGTTTACAATCAAGACGAAGCACAGAGTTTCTGCCGATTAGCCAATGGATTTGTGTAGCTTTAAGTTTCATTTGCGTCAACTTCGCATCTATATGAGGCTTCCAGGTGAATACCAAGATATTTTGTCTCGGTTCGTTGAGGCACCAAATGGTTGTTAATAGTGATTGGAGAGCACGTTTCTTTGCGCAAAGTAAAAGTTACATGAGTACATTTTTGCTCATTAATTTTTATTCCCCATAATTTTGCCCATTTCTCTACTTGGGTTACGTGTTGTTGCAGTTGGCACCAAGCCTCTTTAGGGTCTTTATGAATGCTGAAAAAAGCGGTGTCATCAGCAAATGTAGACGTATGCGTAAAACAGTTGGTTGGCATATCTGCCGTGTAAAGCAAGTACAAAATTGGACCTAGTATACTCCCTTGAGGTACACCAGCCCCAATTGGTTGAGAAAAACTTATTTGATTTCCCTCTTTGATCATAAATTGTCGACCGGTTATGTATTTTTCTAAAAGGTTGAAAATATTAACTGGAAGGTTAAGCTTAAGTTTGTTTAACAGGCCTTCGTGCCATACTTTATCGAAAGCTTGAGAGACATCAATAAAAAGCGCGGAGCAGTACTTCTTTTCCTCAAAAGTTTTTCTTATAACCTGTACCAGTCTGTGAGTTTGTTCGATTGTGCTATGTTGACTTCTAAAGCCAAATTGGTGATCTGGAATGCAATTAGAATAGAATAGACAAATTTTTGTAAAGAGTTCTTCATTTTTGGTAATTCTTCTTATTGCATGTCAACCTGTCATGGGAACTGCCCTGCTGCTCAAGAAGAGCGAGGCACTGCGATATGAGATATATGACGAGCAAATGGACAGAAACTCTCCGGATTTCCGCAGGTTGTGCGGACTGTAGAACACCTTGTCTGACACTGTCCTAGTCTGCAGATCAGCCGGCAGACGTGGTTGGGAGGGGGCTTTTTAGATGGACTTGGTGAAGTCTCTGGCTGGGCTGTGGGCATCATAAAATTCATTAAAGGGATAGGGTGGCTGAGTGTATAGGTGGTCCTGCGCGTGCGATTACTGACTTCTTGCGGACGGCATTCTTGCTCTCTTTTCTCACTCCTGTATCGCTCTACCTATAAGATTTTTGTCTTTTCCATTTCTTTCATTAAATCACTATAATAAGTTTTTTTAAAATTTTTAGATCCCCGCCTAATAGCTGTAAGGCCATACATACTTACTGACGCTTTCGGCTCATTAGGTCTTGTTTTATATGATTATATTTCTGAAATGAAACAGAATGTAACTGAAGTGGACAACCAACTTATTGGCAAATTGACTTAAGTAAATTCCAGACATTATTGATTTTGGCGTAACGTAAGATACATTCCGGAAAGTTTTTGTTTAGAAACATTTTGAGGTTTAAGCTTCGTTGCATTTACCTTTAGACCGTTTGCCCACAAATATCATTATTTGCATTCACCCCAAATCGTAACTAGTGATTTTCTCTTGTCTTAATATGATTTTTTTGTATATTGACAAATAAGATACAATAGATTTTTTTCTACTTATGTAAAACTGCTTTTGTTGAAGGAAAAAAGAGCCCGTAGAGAAGAAATGCAGAAAGTCCTTTCAGAAATTAGTTGGAGGCAAGTAGATCGGCATCACTTAGGGCGCACTTAGAAAGTCTAGATTCGGCTTCTCAGAAAATTGTTGTCAATATTCGTAAATAATTAAAAAACGCATTTACTCTTACGCCATGTACTGAGCTATAGAATGGCTATTGCAATCACTGGATGTTAAAAAAGGCAATTGATAATTTAAATGCTAAAAAAGCAAGGCGACATTACGGTGAATTAAACCATTTATAACAAATCTACTCAAATTTCCAGACAGATTTTGGCAATACTGCCGTATGTCTCTGAAATCATTTGATTTGCTGTTGCAAAAAGCTAACACCAGATTGACAAAACAAAGAAAAGCAATTTCTGCAGAGCAAAGGCTTGTTTTAACTTTTTGCCATGTTTATACTTTGCTGCTCAGAAATAAACCAAAAATTATAACAAGTTCTATTCCTGAGCGGCTCCGCTTAGCCCCTTACAAATTCCGCTCATTGCGTGGCCACTTCAGTAGTATTCCATATGTTTTAATTTTTTGCCGCTCACCGCTTCACCGCTTTGGCCTCGGCCTAAGTCTGAAAAGGACTCCTAAAAGGCGAAAATTGTTTGAGAAATTGCTTAAAACCAAACTGACTCCCATTTTAAATGACAGCAATACAGATTTCGGCCTCATTCGACGGCAAATACATACCATCAAATAAAGCTCACATATTGGTAAAGGAAATAAACAAACCCTTTGAGGAAAATAAATTTTGCTCTGCGCTTTTCATCGATATCTCTTAAAGCCGTACTTGGTACTTAATCTCTTTATTCTTTTGGGAAAACTATAACCGATCGGCAGTTTGTTTTCACATATGGGGACCAGTTAAGTCGTACTTAACCAATAGTTGCTGCCGTACCTCAAGGAATTATTCTTAGATTAAGTCTGTATTTGATTTACACACCAGAACTGCCAGGAGTTAAAAAGTTAACACAAATTAAACTAAAAACAGCCCCAATTTGCTGGCTAATTGGTAAAAACTTTTTCCTTTTTTATTGCAAATTTTTCTTAACCTCCTGCTGTTGAAACCATTTTGGTGCTTTGGGGTACAATTATGGGGCACTACTTCCGCTTTCAATAAAGAGAAAGTTCAACGTCGGCAAAGCAAGGTATATTAAAAGCAGCAACTTCCAAAAAGATCTTCAAGTTTCAATAAATAGGTAAATGCGAAATCCTGTTTAAATAAGTTAAAAACAAATTCAAATCCGCTCTCTTAAAAAATCTTACATCGCTGACACACTCCCGTTTGAAGGAAGGGACCCTGTTGCCCTTAAATGAAACCATGGGAGTTGCATCATGGTTTAAATTTAATTGGTGAACCAAAATCTTAATCTACCATTGGCTGGACTAAAAAGTTGATATGAATTTTCTATAGAGTTGAATATTTTTTGTTGTTCATAGAAATTAAGGTTCAATAATAAAATATATGTTAAAGAAAAATAATTATTTGCCAAATATTTAAATTTATAAAAAATGGTTTTATTCATTTTCTTTATTATTTTTTATATAAACTAATAGAACAACTTTAACTTATGAGCCTTTAATTCACCGCCAATACATCTGTTAATTTGATAAGCGGCTTCACAAGGCTCGTTTGCTCTTATAAGGTTATTGCAGTTATTGGCCTTGGCCACGGCAACAGACACTACCAAAGGATTATTTTCAGAAATGTTACTGGCAATGCGGCCAATTGTTTTTACTGATAACTTATTGCCATTTTCCATCTAAATAAATATAATAGATTTTGTAACAAAAAAATCTGACATTTTGTAAATGGGCGCTACTTACAAGTTTAGTTTTAATTAACATGCACATCATTAAACATTTCTCTTGATCCGTTGGAGATTCCTCATACATAAGGGATTTTTCCATAATTTGTGGATCCATATTCATTTCACGCAAACAGTCTGCTTTGGCATTGTTTAATACTTCCTGAAAGTCTTGTATGCCTTGAGCTACTTCACGTTTGGCACGTTTGTAGTTTTCATGTATGCCATTCCCCAAGGAACTGACCAAAGGTTTGCGTTGGCCCTTAAAATGATCTATTGAATTGCCATAAAAACTTTTAAACTGTAATTAAATATTAAAATTATTATTAATTAAAAAAAAACAAGACATTATTAAAAATTTTTTTTATTTTAACATTTCACTTACACTTTTACTGTTGACGGCATTAAAAGAAATGCATATTGAAAACAAAATTATTGTGGCTAAAATTTTCATTTTACTTGATTTTATTTATTCTTCAAATGAACACTAATATCTGAGTCGCTAAACGTGATTGCTTTTATATTTAAATTAACACTTGAGAATTCTGCTGATTTTGAAAATTTTTAGTCAACAGAAATTAAAGAAAATTTTAGTAGACCTTGTCGGAAGTCGCAAAAGCATAAACAACAATGACCGTGAATTTGAAATAAAAAAGAAATTTTGCATTTTTCTTGTTTTGCTTCCGAAACTTTAGTTTGTTTATCGCATAAGTAAGTATGTTTTAGAGTTGCTTTAAATAACAAAAAAATATAATAAAAACTTAAAAGATTTCTTTTAATATAAACTACTTATTTATATACATATGTGTATGTATGTATTTATGTATGTTAATATAAATATATGAAAAATATCAAAAACGTTTAAAGACCCCCTTTAATAAAGCTCTTAAACTGAATGTAAAAACTGTTTAACTACACCAGAGTTAAGTCCCCTGCTTTGTTAACACAGCTTTAATATTTATTACCGAAAACTAATCTTTATCCTTTTTGATTTGGAATGTGTGAACATTACTTGCTTAACATATTGTTACCAAAATACAGAGAGGACTCGTATTTTTTAAGTCGACATTTGTTTTTTTTTTGCTATTTGTGATAAATAAACAGAAATTTTGGGGATTGTTAAAAAATATGAGTTAGGGCCTTTCTACATTAAGGTAACGATAATATCTAAAGCTGTGGTTCCCATCGAGAGAAGATAATTTATCAGAATGTATGGGCATTTTCACTGTATTTATTATTTAAAAAAAAATCAATGTAAACATGTTTTGTTGTTGTTATTTATTTTGTTTTACTTCTTTGTTATAGTTTTTGTAGGTACGCGTTAAACCCGATTAGTGCTCGGCTCCCCGAGACAGTCTTGGCTAGCATTGATCTGAAGCATTTGTAACTCACAGGAACTCTCTACAGTTGAACCATATTTTGTAACAATTTTTTTTTGGACACTGCGGCCGTCAAGATAACAATTCTTATATAAAAATCTTATCACAATAAAATTTAACCAATAAGTCTAATAAACTATAAGAAATATTTGTTTATTGTTTTATCATTGTTTTGTTAAAAAAGTTTTTGTTATTGTAAACTTATAAAAATTTAAAATTGATAAATTAGTTATTATTTTTGACCTGGGTAGTTTATATGTAGGGGTGGTTTGTTACGGCTTAAAATTTAAAATTTTTTTCAAAGCATAATGACAGAAAGACTGTTTGAATAATTTCTGATAGTAAAATTTTTACTAGTAGAAACTAGCAGAAACATTTTTGTTTCTTAACATATTACGCTCTTTTTTGGGCTCTCTAGTTGCTAATTTTTTGTGTACGTGAATACTTACTTGCAATAATTATAGAAAAATATTAATAATTTTCTGTAAGTGAACACACCTATTATAATATTATTAAGAGAACATTGATTTAATACAAAAGTACAACTATATTTTTTTAACAAAAAAAAAAAATAAAGATGTAAATAGTTCAAATATAAGTTACACCCCAGGTATCACAAAGGGAACGAGGAAACGGACCCAAGTGCGTTGCACAACTATCACTTCATCACTTCCGCAGCCGCCTGTTCTACCTAACCTAACCTAGGTAATTACAGAAAATTATTTGACCATTAACTAAAATTATCAACAATTTTTAGTTAAGCCACATAAGTATGTACATGTGTTTTAACAATTTTCAAAAAGCAATTTACGATGGCTGGTAACAAAAATTTTAATTGTATTTACAGGCTTAGTTGTTATTGCCAATTCAACAATAAAATGACTGTATTTACAATTTGATTGTTAATATGACAACTAGTTTGTTTTAAAGCAAATTTAAATCTATTTACTAATTAGTTTTTTATTTGTGTTAATTTTGTAAATATGGTTCCGCAGAAGCACTGCTTTGTGGAAATGTAAAAACATATATAGAAAATAAATTTATATATATAAATTATAATTTAAACAATTTTAAAAATTTCCGATTTCGAATCAAAAGTTTTCTTTATCAACTATTTAAAAAATATTCTCATAAAATATGTCTTTTATTTTGCTACAATTAAAATTAATTTATAAAACCTCTGGGTGAGTTATTATATAACTAAATTGAACAACCAAGTCAAAAAATTTCAATATCTTCTACGTTCGTTCCTTTTTTAAAATAATTTTAAAAATTTATAATAAAATTTCGTTCCTCGATTAAAATTATATATAAATATGTATATATATATATGAGCTATTCATAACACAGAAAAAACTGAGTTGTAGAATCAGTAACAAATTTCAGAGAATCAGTAAATATTTTGTCTGGCTGAGGACCTACAACGAAAGTTGTAAATTTAGACAAACAATTTTGCAAGAATTTTAGTTTGTGTTAAAAAATTTTGCTGAACGGGTTAAATATTTTATTTGTCTAATAAAAATATTATTAGAGACTATTAAATAAATTGACTAAAAAAATAAATTATTTTGAACAAGAATTTGTTTGAAAAATTTTTTTTGTAGTTTTTTGTGTGTAAGGTATGTTATTTAAAGTACTGCCCAATTGTCTTTATTTTGAAAACAATATTTGTTTAATTAACGAAAAATGGATTTTAAGCCAAATCACATTATTTGAAAAATTAGAAAATATAAAAATTAGGCCTTATAACAAACCTTGTGAATTATCCAATAACTTATGAAGATCAGCTTGAAAAATTCTAACTTAATTTTTTATAATTTGAAGAATATAGGCTTAAAATTTTAAACAAGTTTAATTATTTATTTTTTATTTTTTCAATTGAGCACACTTCTCTCCGAATTGCGGTGGTATTAAAGATGATCATTGCTTGCAGTGTTCTTCTAGTTTAAAAAAATTTCTGTTTCTCAAAAAGAGGCAAAAAGTCGCACAAATTAGCACAATATGATACAAAAGGGAAATTTCATGAAGGGGTCACGAAAGGGGGAAAATTCCTGCTTTAGTCGCTCAACGGTGAAGCTGCTGAGAATGTACCTGTGAAGTGTTATCCATGGTATCCAATTTATTCATTAGTAGTTCGCTCATGGTGAAATTAATTATCAGTGAACTCATTCGGGAGAGAATTTTTGAATCTCTTACTGTTTTATTTTTTATATATGGAGTTTTAAAATATGGTTCAAATTGTTCCCCCACCCTGTTGTCAAACTCCATATAAAAAAAGAAAAAAGTAGGGGAGTCAAAATTTTTTTCCGGATGAGTTCAACCATAGGGAAATTAATTATCAGGTGAAAAATTTCACCATTAATTCACCTGATAATTCATTTCACCATGAGTTCGCATTATCAACTTATAACAACAGAGCAGTGCTGCCAAGTCATATTCATCAAGTCACTTACCTAAATCCTAAAATATTAACGCCAAATTTTCACTAAAAACAAAAAAATCCTTAAAACGCGGGTTTTCAAGTTTTTTTACAACTTTGGATTCATTTTTACTTTACCATTCCCTTGAAAATTTCTAAAGCACAAAGCTTCCTTACTTCTTCCACTTTTTAAGCTGTACTTAGCTTTTAAAATAAATTATATTAAGCTTTTACAAAAGAAAAATTGAAAACAGAGTTGAAAATTTCGGGCAAGACAGAGAAAATAATTCAACAATAAACATTGTCAGTTAAAATTTATATTAGAGTTTTGTTCACCCTAAATTTCCCCTAAAAAATTTTTAAGCCCAAAACTAATTTTAAAAGTAAATAATAATTATAAATTTAATTAACTTGGCAACAGTACATCAGAGATAAGTGCTAGTAAACGGATCACAACTGTCCATAAATTTAATTTATGGGTTTTAGTTAAGCATGCTACATATGTACAAAAACTTATTCATATAACAAAGTAACAAGGCATTGCATGCGTTCAGGCGCCTCCATCTAAGCTTAACTGTGCACTGTAGGCTAAGTGCAGAACTTTTACGGCAAAAAGTCCCTATATAAAGTAAACAATTATCCAAAAGTAATTACATATGAAAGTTCCCCCGACTTTGGAATATAAAAGTGTAAAAATTACTTTTATAAAATGTAAATAATTTTGCCATTAAATCTTCAAGGTATTTTTAAATAACATACGAAAAAAAATAATATTGTTTAAAACGATCAAAACTGTAAAACATCTCCCCACCTCCGACATGCTTGCCATTCTTCCATTTAAACTTTAAATTTTAAAGTGATCGTGTCAGTTAGCGGATCGTTCTTAATTTATTACTTAAGCTTTTATACATCTCAAAAAAAGTGTTTAAACTATATGCTGTTTATAGGTTATATATCGTCAGGTAAAATGCAAAACTACGTAACTACATTTAAAAATTTTACTGGAGAAGCAAACACATATTATAAACTACAAAGGCAATGCTTGTAAATCGTTTTTTTTAAGATATTCTGTTTCAAGTTTGGTTTGTAACATTACAAAAATTTATTTTATTTTATTTTATTTTATTTTATTTTATTTTATTTTATTTTATTTTATTTTATTTTATTTTATTTTATTTTATTTTATTTTATTTTATTTTATTTTATTTTATTTTATTTTATTTTATTTTATTTTACTTTATTTTATTTTATTTTATTTTATTTTATTTTATTTTATTTTATTTTATTTTATTTTATTTTATTTTATTTTATTTTATTTCATTTATTTTAATCTTTTAATAAAATCAAATATGTTTAAACATTGATTTGGGTTTTTTTGTAAAATCACATAGGTATTGCATTTTAGCTAACGATATCGGTTGTAGTTTCTACCGAATTAATTTGGGACACCCTACAAAGTAAACACGTTCTGAGTCTCAACAAAGAGGGAAATATAGTTTCCAGAGCCAAGCCATGCCACTTTTTGGTGTCAAACTATCAGAAATATTCCTAAGCATAACGCTATTTAAATCAGCCAGACTAGTTCACTAAGCACCGAGATATAAGCAAAAAGAAAAAAAGTCTAAATCCAAGAATATATTCCTATAGGTATATTTCAGTAGATAAAGCCACTGTTGCAACAAATCTTGGCAGGGATAGATTGAAGACGGCGGGTCTAATTAACAAAAAAACTTTTTTGTTTGAAAAAAGCAAGGGAAGTGGCAGCTCTCCTAGAATTTTATAAACTATATACATTTTTTTATTTAGGTAACAAAGTTGTATGACAATACCTCAATAAAAAAAGAATTGTTTAGATAGGAACAAGGGGAGCGGATGCCCACATGAAAAACAAAGGACTTTAAAAAGTTTTTGATACGTTCTATTTCAAAAACTATAACTTGTATCCTTAGATATAACTTTAAACCTGCTACAAAGGAATGGCCCTGGTGCGAAAGATTTTTGCTGAATTAAATAAAAAATTTGCAAAAAAGTTTATATACAAATTTATTGAGATCTTAATGCCGTTTTATGTGAAACATATATTGTATTTGGACTAGTTCGTTAAAACTAAGAATCTATAAACTGAAAATTCATTGATTTTATAAGTTGAGTGTAAACAACTTTTTCCTTGATTAAATAAACGCATACTTATGATTTTATTACATAATTTAATGACCCTTCATGTTGAGATCAATAAAACAGTTATTTAACCCAATGAACTTTTTAATGATTTCAACACATAAATTTAAATGATTTAAATCAATTAACGTGGTATGCCCTGGTAGTGAGTAAGTGTCCAAGTATACCATTTTGCGGGTCGCGAATTCGATTTTTCCAGATACTCTTACTTTCTATTTCTTCTCAATACTACAGATTTGATGAACTTTCATCGTTTTGACGATTTTTAGTGCCTAATATTGACTTGAAACCATTGAAAGATTTTGAACAAAGCTGCCCTTTATCTGAATAACTACATACATATAAGAATATTTGTTATAAAGTTTTAATCATACTTTAGGAAAGTATGTCAATAAAAGCATTGTTTTTGACAATATTTGTGACGAATTCGAAAAGCTGTTTTGACGATTTTTTTAATTTGACAATTTTACATTTAGTTTATCGGGCAGCTATGCTCCACTTTTAAGCTCCGCAATAGGCAAAACTGGGCGCCGCGTTGCACCACACATTGTGAATAATTAAAAAAAAACATTAAACAGTCTTGTGTGAGACTTCAAATAGGCTGGTTGTGTTATCGATTTTTGTTTAAATAACATTTTCTAAGGGAGCCGGAACAGCACTTATACCATTGCAAAATTAAAGGCATTAGTTGCCTATGCCTGTCTTGGCTTCCCCTAACCTTACCTAAGTTACCTGAAGGAATGGACTTCAATGATTTTTCAGTGCAACGTTTACAATTTTTATAAAGTCGAATGTTTGTATGGAGGCTATCGCCTCCTTTGCATGGGTTATTCAGGTATTTGCTGTTATTTCGGTCATAATTAAACCAATCCTGCAAAGATTTAGTAGTGATCGTCAAGGCTCAAGTAAATTGTTTTAACAAGCGGACATGACCCATTCAGCTTCCCCGTCTATAAGGATCCAGAATTTATTTTCTTTATGGGGCCGCAAAGGAATGTTGTAGAAATTACAAACTGATATATGGGTAATACCATTGTGGATGGTGTGACTATTTTACTTACATTTTTCCTTATAACTTAAAAAATTCAAAATTTTTATTAAAAAAAATACAATTTTTAAGAATGTTATGATTTTTAACGTTTAATAGTAAGTATACACTGAAGGAATATGATTTCTGCTTCTACTGACACCTAGAAGACTGGGACGGGTGTGACCTTAGAAATTTTAGTTTTAGAGAATTTTGACTTTAATATCTTGTTATGTGAAATATTCTAAGGAAGGGACTTCATTTTTTAAATTATATTTTATTTTGAAGTCTTTTAAATTGTATTTTCACAAAAATTTTTTGTTAGGCATTACAAATTTCTTACTTCTCAACTACTATACCATACCGTTTCTATTACTTAGCAGTTGTTGGATAATGAGCTATTTCTTATCTAAAATTAAGGCACATAGTTTCAGTTTGACAAATTCTTAACTTATTCTAACTTAATATTTAAAGGCAGTTTTAACCAAAACCTCAAAGAAAAAAACTTTAAGGGCAGCAATGAGTAACTGGGGTCCCCAGGAAAAGGTTATTTTAATGCTAATAAAGTAATAGCTTATGTAAGTTCCTCTTTGTAAACGAGCATGGTAAGTACTTATATGATTCCCTCTTTGTAAACGAGCATGGTAAGTTCTTGCCCCCAATGTCATCGCTATGTTGAAATAATGGGTTAAAATGCTAATGAGTAAGATTATTTTGGATTTTAATTGATTACAAAGCAATATTAGTAATGTATATGTGGTCACCTTAAACTCTTGGCAAATACAAAAATAATATACGAATTGATTTTTGTATATTTCACTTATTACCATTCTTTTCTAGACGTTAATTTAACGATTTTTAAAAAAAGAAGAAAACTATCTTTTCCCATTTTAGGCCGTATATGTATCCTAATTACTACGTGAAGGGTAGATATTAGGAGTTTGGGTGTAGGGTCTAGGAATTATAACAGCCGTACCTGCTTTTTTAAGGTTACCTTAAAAAATTTACCTTAAATATATAAACAATTACAAAGTTTTAAATATCATGTTCAAGGGATATTTATTTAAAAATTTTAACAACGTATTCAAGGTGTAATTATTTAACAAATGTATGTAAATATCAATCTATTAAGCATGTAACGTAGTAGAAGTTTTTTTAAAAAATTTTTCAAAAACAAAAGGTAACTAAACTGTTAGAAATCATACAATTTTACAAATGCTCTAATTATATAAAAACTATCGAGGAAATGTAAATTAATAAATGATTGAGATTGTAAATAACTATTTACAAATTCGTTAAATTTTGTTAATATGTTTACACATACAATAGGAAAAAAACAAACAATATTTTTCTTTATTTTGGGTTTTAATTTGTATCACTTAAAATACGTTTTGCTCCGAAAGGTAAAACTGAAAGCATAATGAAATGTTATTTAATGCCACAAAATTAATTAAGTCAATAAAATAACACTTTATATTGTTTAAGATCGAACTAATAAAATTAACGAAAGCAAACAAATGACATAAAAAGTATTACAAGCAAAAGGAAGTACTGATGCCGATGACGAATTGGGCTGATGCGTATTTGCACTAGAGTAGCTGTTAGGGCGAGTATGTTCATAAGGATAATGATGTCCATGTTCATCTGTGCCATTAAAAGAACCATTGCCGTCAGCACCAGCATACGGTGCACCATTAGCATCTATTCCACCATAACCATAACTGTCCTGACTATTGCCGTTGGAATCACGTTGCCTGTTAGCATCAGACCAAGGTCCACGATCGTCATCTTCCCAACTACGATGACCTTGGGCTTTACATATAAAAAAAAATAAAAATTTTAACCATGTATCTATAATGTTATTATCAAATTTGCTTTTATTTTTTAACTGTTTTGAATTTTATTGCGACTTACATCTAATCATTAGAACATGATTCAATAGTATTGCTATTGTGCCGGCTAATATAAACCGCGCTGATATCATTTTTATCAAAGCTTTTGTATGGTTTTTAAGCAACTAATATGACTTGTTTTTAAGCACAACACTTTTATTAACTCGGCTTACTTGATATTAAACATAATTTAAGAGAACTTTAAAAAAAATACTCTTTTGAATTTACAAAAAAATAAAAAAAATATATTGGAAGAGTTAGAGGGAGATTTTAAGAAAAATGGTATCATGGTGAAATAATATATCAGGTGACTGCAAAACGAAGTGACTCTTTTGACTCTCTTAGGTTTAAATTTTTTATTTGTAATTTTTAACACTAAAATAGATATACTGGATGCGTCAAACTTTATATACAAAAAATAAAAAGGTCCCGAATCGCCGCCACCTGGTGCATTTTATCAGCATTATAACTTCATACTTGCTTAGGTGGCTATTACAGAACATTTCTTCCATTATCCGAACGTAGAATCGATTTTCTAATTTCTGACACCAAGTTTCGAGATGTCTTGATCCACTTAATCCTTCCATCGGAGTTTCGGTTTTCCCCTTCTTCGTGTTCCATCATCAGGTTTGCATTCAAATGACATCCTAGCTAAAGCATCCTCATTCATTCGCGCAACATGGCTTAGCCAACTAAAAAGTGAAACTTTGATACGCATAACTATGTCAATAACGGCAAACAGCTCACAGTTCATAAGTTACCGGTATTCTTCGTCAACGCAGACTTGTCCATGGAGTTTCCTAAGAATTTTCCTCAATGCTTCATCTGCTTTCGCAAATACTTATGCTTCAGAGTTATAAACAAGGTGGGCAAAAGGAAATTACCCTTTTGGAAAATGCTGTTATTTTTGCAAATGGCGGCCACTGTCAAATCTGTTTTGACATTTGTGAACTAGACAGATGTAGCTTTGATTTTAAACTGTTTACTTAGTCCAAAGTAGCATCTATTAGCCAATATTGGTCTTCTTTTATCTCAAAACTAATTTTGTTTATGGCGGTACTGAGATAAATAAAATTTTTGACTTTTTTAAAGTTGTAGGTTATAACTCCCACTGTCTGCTTAAGTCTACTGGACATCCTATAGGTTGATACTATTAACTTGGTTTAATTTGCATTAACCGCCAGACCCACTGTGAGCTGAACCTTTCTCGACTTTTTTTAAGTTTCTGCTCGCAATGTTCGCCAAAGGATGTCGATAATGTCGTAAGCAAATAACATGTGTTGTTTTGTGAATAGTGTGCCAATCAATTTGTCGTACTGTCTATATCTGGAAGATGGTGAATATGCCAGGTCTACTAAAGCTGAACTGCTATAGCCCAATTATCTTGACGACTTTTAAATTTAATATTACAATATGCTGGATAGTATCTTATAACCATTGGAAGGAAGACTTATTCCTGTGTGGTTGGGAAATACTGTCTTGTATCTTTTTTTGTGAACAAAACATAAAAACTGATGTTCAAATCCTTGAGTATGCTTTGTTCTATTTAAATTTTACAAAAAAGCTAATGCATTCCAGCGTGTCGCCTTCAATCCTAAGCAGTTAAGATGGCAACTCACCGACTCCTGCTGCATTGTTATTCTAGCTGTCAATACCGTCTTCTGAGATTGGTTTTGTGGTATCTGCTTCTTATTGATCTTATGTAGCGTGCTAAGAGTATAGCAGATAGCTTGACGCTAAAACATGACCTGTCGTTTGACTTGGCTCTGATTACTTGACTTCAAAAGAGTGGAAATAGCTAAATCGACTTCCCTTTCTATAAGGATTTAGAACATACATACTTTTTTGTATTTGATATTGTAGAAATTACAAACGTACTGACAAACTGATATATACCTTTATCCCTATGTGAAGGGTATAATTACTTACTTTAGTACTAATAATATGAAAAACAAAATTTTTGGGTTTTTTTATTGTTAAATTAAATAACTTTATATAAACAATTTTAAATTATGTAAAGTTTTTTCCCTTTATTTAAATTATTTAATTTATATGTATGATAAATGATGTAATGTACATAAATATGTTCAAACTATTTTTTTATTAGCTTTTGAATATTATCTTTATAAAAACTATCAATTTTAACAAATTAAAGCTATTATAATTTCAATTTTTAATATATTTTTCTTATGCTTTTACATTTTTAATATAAAACTAGCAATTAACCCGCTACTTCGTTGGCACAGTTTTAAACATTACTTTAACAAAAACTACAAGCAAAAACGTACTAAGGCATAAACAAAATTTCATTATATTTTACATAATCTTTGTCCAGAATTTTCAAGTTTCTATTTTGCAAAAATATACACAAAAGTATGAAGGAAGTATTTTAATTTACCTTAACTTCATATATCAAGAAATAAAATTTTAAAATATTGCAAAAACTACCAGAAAAAGAACTTTTTGTCCACAATGCATTTCGAAAGAGTGGCTCGACTTTATTTGCCTTACAAATAACTTTTAGACCTTTTTTACCCTGATTTAAGTTTTCTTTAAATGCTTTTCTTCATACTGTTTAATAGTTTTTTATACCCTTCACATAAGTGATAAGGGCTTATATAAGTTTGTCATTTCGTTTGTTATATCTTCATTATCCATTTGCGGCCCTATAAAGTATTACAACTGCCCTGGAGTTGTCTCCTAAAATGTGCAATGTAAGACCGACTCCCATTAATTTTTCCTCACGAACATTTCTTTGAAACATACTTACACTCTATCTCCGCCCCGTAGCAGGATTTCCAAACAAAGTTTCATTTATTTAAAATTTTTTTAAGTAGCTCCCACAGCTCTCAGTGTTCTCCTACAAAGGTAAAATGTGAACCGACCCCAGCTAATTTGTCCTCCCAAACATTTTCTGGAACACACTTACCCTCTATCCCCAGAACCTAACATGGTTGCCATACAAAATTTAAACAAAAAGGGTAAAACTTTTTCGGGGTATAAAATGTATCATAGACCATTAGTTTTTCCTCCCAAACGTATTTCTAGAGTATACTTACTCCCTATCTCCATCATCTAAGGGGGTTGCCATACAAAATTTACAAACATAATGTACAAATTCCCATAAGTTCCACTTAGTCGGCCTTAGAGAAATTAAATGTACGACTGACCCCCATTAGTTTCTACTCAGAAACATATTCCTAGAACATACTTACCTCTACAAAGTTTGTAAAGAATAGGGTAAAAACCCCTTTAACTTCCCCGGAATCGCCCCTATTAGTTTTTACGCCCAAACATTTTCCTAGAACATACTTACCCCCTATCACCATCACCTAGTGGGGTGTCCCACAAAATGATGATCACCTAATGTGGTAGGGGTAAAAACCCCTACAACTTTCCCGGAGTTGCCGCTAGAGGAATAAAATGATAACAGCCCTATTTTGTTTTCCCTCCCAAACATATTCCTAGAACGTACCTACCCCCTATCACCATCACCTAATGGGGTGCCCTACAAAATTTACAAAATGATGTAAAAATAGCAACAACTTCCTCAGAGTCGACCTTAGAGAAATAAAGTGTACGACCGACCCCCATTAGTTTCCCTTCCCAAACATATTCCTAGAACATAATTATCCTTTAGCTCGAAGGGGGCTGCCATACAAAATTAAAAAAAATTAAGGTAAAAACCCCTACAACTTCCTCGGACTCGCCCCTAGAGGAATAACATGTATCAGAGACCCCCATTAAGTTGCACTCCCAAACATGTTCCGAGGATATACTTACCCCCTACTCTGTCACCTTAGGGGATTGCCATATAATATTTAAAAAAAATAGAGTAAAAGTCGCTACAAAATTAGAAATAAATCAGGGCAAGAACCCCTATAGCTTCCCTAATTACCATAAGAGGTTTAAAATATGACACCGACCCTTATTTACAAATGCGAAATATTTTATAAATAAGAAATGAATAAAAATCAAAAAGGTTGGAGGTTTCGAAAGTCTAATGTGAAGGGTACCTTCAGATTCGGCACAGCCAAATATAGCGCTCTTACTTGTTTTAAGTTAACATAGGATTTTTTGAAAAGTTGTAATTACTTTTTCGCGTACCTTTTTCGCTTTCCATTCTGACCGAAATTAAAGTTGGAAATAATTGATTAAGAAAAAAGTAGTATGTCTTTAAAAGCTAACGTTGGACTGATCACAAGGAATCTACAAAATGCAAGTTCTTCTTTTTATTTTTAAATCACTACCTAATATTGGCCACAACTTCTAGAAATAATTCGAATTTAGGAATTGCAAGATGTAGATTGGAAGCAACAAAACAAAGGTTTCAATTCATTGGCTATTGGGAGTACAATAACATACCACAGAGTTTAAAAGACATTAATATTTTATCAATTATTAAATCAAATTTAAAGACATTTTTGTACAACAATTTAGAAATGCTCTTCACGTAATGTTTTTTCTTTATTTTTCATTTAAAAAATCAAATTAAAATATTATTAGAAACTATTAAGTAAATTTACTAAAAAATAAATTATTTGGAACAAGAATTTGTTTGAAAAAAATTCTTTGTAGTTTTTTCTGTGTATCTATAAGGACCAAGAAAATATATACTCTATGGGTTCGCAGATGGATATAAAAGATATTACAAACGAAATGACAAACTTATATGTATATATTTGGAGTACAAAAATTAAAACAATAAAAGCTTTGAAATTTATTAAAGGTATAAGCAAATGTTTTGCAAAATTTTTTTTGTAAAATAAAATCCTCTGGACAGATGTTAGGTGGTTTCCTTTTATTCGATCGCAACTGCTTTTGGAATCAAAAAAAATACTCCTTTTTATATGTTATTTTAAAAACTCAAAGACAAATTTTGAGTTTCTCTTTTATTATGACATACATATATACAACGAATTTGTCTTTAAAAAAATTTACATTATAAAACAGTTTTTTTTTATTTATTTATTTTTTTTTTTTTCATATATTTATTATTGAATCTTCGCCTGTGGCGAACTAACAATAAGTGTTCAAATCTTAAAACTAGGTAGTTAATATTAGTCCAGCCAGCGCCAGACTAAAATTTAAGTTCTCATATTAATTATAAGGCTTCATATAAGCGCAATAGTATCCCTCCTTTTCAGGCGGGTGTGCCCACTATGTTGCAGGATGTTTCGGGCGAGCGGATTTGGGTGAGTTTCCAGCTTATTTAAATACTTGTCCACATAGTTCAAGATTTCGCATTTAACTAGTGGAACTTGTAGATCCAAGGAGCACCAGTTATCAATCTTAGGATTTTGTTTTGCCTGCGTTGAATTTTTTCTATGTTGGATGCGGAAGCAGTGCCCCATAATTGTATACCGTAGCACCAAATTGGTTTCAAAATCGATTTGTAGAGTAGAAGTTTACAATCAAGACGAAGCACAGAGTTTCTGCCGATTAGCCAATGGATTTGTGTAGCTTTAAGTTTCATTTGCGTCAACTTCGCATCTATATGAGGCTTCCATGTAAGGCGGCGATCTAGGTGAATACCAAGATATTTTGTCTCGGTTCGTTGAGGCACCATATGGTTGTTAATAAGAATTGGAGAGCACGTTTCTTTGCGTAAAGTAAAAGTTACGTGAGTACATTTTTGCTCATTAATTTTTATTCCCCATAATTTTGCCCATTTCTCTACTTGGGTTACGTGTTGTTGCAATTGGCACGAAGCCTCTTTAGGATCTTTATGAATACTGAGAAAAGCGGTATCATCAGCAAATGTAGACGTATGCGTAAGATTGTTTGTGGGCATATCTGCTGTGTAAAGCAAGTACAAAATTGGACCTAGTATACTCCCTTGAGGAACACCAGCCCCAATTGGTTGAGAAAAACTTATTTGATTTCCCTCTTTGATCATAAATTGTCGACCGGTTATGTACTTTTCTAAAAGGTTGAAAATATTAGCTGGAAGGTTAAGCTTTAGTTTGTTTAACAGGCCTTCGTGCCATACTTTATCAAAAGCTTGAGAGACATCAATAAAAAGCGCGGAGCAGTACTTCTTTTCCTTAAATGTTTTTCTTATAACCTGCACCAGTCTGTGAGTTTGTTCGATTGTTAGATTTTATTTATGACAAAAAATATTTATTAAAAATTTTTAATTTTTATGTAGTATATTCATCAAAGTATATCTTTTTTAAATATATTTAAAAAAAGTTTATATATGGAGTTTGAGACACTTACGATTGGAATTGTCTCTTTTATAGCCGGGAAAGGGTCAAACTTCATACATATATAAAAAAAAGGAAAAGAGCGTCAAACTATTTTTCTCAATTAAACAACCTTATTGTTGGCCATGCCTGAAATTGCTAATTGTTTTAGCAATAGTTTTAAAGATAGAGCGCATCAGAAATTGTATAAGTCTGCTCATTTGTATGGGGGCTACCACTTCCCCTGCTCCTATTTTTTTTAACGAAAATGTACGAATCGCACTGGAACCTCTTTGTAGTAGAATAAATGTCTATAGCTTTGGTCGTTTATTAGATTTAGCGCATTAAAATTTCACAAAATGCCACTTCACATTCTCCTATCTAAAAAAGTTTTTCTCAATTTAGGTTGCCGTCATTACAGTATCTGTGCGAACCCAGCAAAAAATAATCGAGATTTTGTAAGCAGTAAATACTTTTTCTAGTATACTAATGCGCTTCGCAAGCACTTATATTTTCCCTTAATAAATGCAATAGTATATGTCAGTAAATGTAAAAATTTTACTGTTTTACACACTCGCTTACTCAAGTGCATACTAAGAAGCACTACTGTAAGGAATGAGTAAAAAAAACATAATTTTTTTGTCAAGTAACGAACATAAAAACACGGCAAAACATTTAATTCGATGACGCAATAAATTTAAAAAACTTAACAACGGATTTGGCCATGTCGACTTCCCTATCTAGAAGGTTCCAGAATATAAATATTTTATGGGGTCGCAGATGAATATTGTATAAATTAAAAGGGAATGATTGACTGATATAAGCCCTCATCACTTTGTGAAGGGTAAAGCCGCAAAAGGTTAAATTTGTTGCATTGTGCTATCAAATACCACCACATAATTTTTATGGGGAACTATGAAAGCAATTTTTTAATGGTTAATATTAACAGCTTTCTTATATTTTGATCATGAACAGTTATAACTTCTAAATTTCATTACTGATTTCTGAGATTTATGTTCTTAATTTTTTTAAATTTATAAACCAAAATAATTATTATGAATTAATTAGAAAAATATATATATTTTCAAATTTAACTGTTTTGTTTGACTTGGTTCGTATTTTCGCTCCAGCTATTTTTTAAATTATCGGTGTAAACACACATAAAATAAACCAAATAATATTTCTTAAATCAAGCTGTAGCGGTATTCAAAGTACATTGAGTTCAGATTTTTTTAAGCCAAGTGCGATTTTTTTATCTTCTGGATTTTTAAAGTAATCCGTATAGACTTGATTTAAGAAAACCTAGGTACGGATCGTACTTAAAAATTTTAAGTACGATTGTGCATAAATTCAAGAAAAAAAATCTGATTTTAGAATATATTTTTTCTTTCTGTGTAGTTGTAGTCCATACAATAAAAAATGTACCCTAAAATTTAGATATTTTGTTAAAAGCACACATTGTGGCTACACAATTTGAGTGTTAAAACCTATAAAATTTTCTACTTGTTTATGATAACAAAACGAAAATGCGTAATAGCAGGTGTTATCATTCGTATTTTTTTTTACGTATTTTAGAACATAATAAATATTTTTAATATTTAATAATATAATAACAATATAAAACGTAAGTAATTGTGCACAATCGGCGTTGTTTCTCCCTCTTATTTTGTAGAAAATCCAACAATTGTTTTTGACAAAGTATAAATGTTGTTTATGTTTTTTTTTGGTTTTACCAATTGAATTGTTAAATAATTTTGTTTGTAAATAAGTTATAGATCAAAAACAATTTGTACATAATAGTGGAATTTGTTTAAATAAGTACACATACACATACATACATTATAATAAAAAAATTTAAAAAAAAACAAATTAAACTTAAGTTGTTATTAAAAAACTTAAACTTAATGGGGTTTTTGAAAAAGGTTTTAAGTTTAGGTAAGGTAAGGTTGTAAAGGAGGTTGTAGAGAAGAAACCTCTATCATTTAAATGCACTAGAAGTCCCTTTAAAGATAACAAAATATCAATTAAAAACATGAAAAAAAATAGTCTAAGATCGGGAAACAAAACCAGCTAGAATGCCCATGTAAAACTTTACTTCTAATTGCCTATCCCGCAGTCATCTGATTTCTGTACGAGAGGTTTTCCAGTTCAATTTCAAAATATTTCGAGTCTGGCACTCGGTGCAGTGTCAGTTACAGATTAAAAATTGTATATTACAGATTTAAGTGAAATCCTCAATTATCCCATTCGAACAAAAATATTGTTTTGGCTTATTTTTTTATATAAAAAGTCTGCTAAATCATTAAGTATTATTGTTATTAATTTTATTATTATTACTATTATAATTATTATTATTATTATTATTATTATTATTATTATTTTTATTATTATTATTATTATTATTATTATTATTATTATTATTATTATTATTATTATTATTATTATTATTATTATTATTATTATTATTATTATTATTATTTTTATTATTATTATTATTATTATTATTATTATTATTATTATTATTATTATTATCATTATTATTATTATTATTATTATTATTAATTACATTGTAAATAACGCAATTAATAATTTAAATGCGTAATATTGCCACTTTTTATAATAGTTTGTGGTAACCATATTATATGTTTATAAATTAAATAATTAAAGCTTAGAAAAAAAAACTTCAAAACAAATTTATAGAATTATTTAATTTAACAAAAAAGTAATAATTATTTTTTTTTTTTTATTTTGAAGGTGTTAAATGAGTAATTTTACATAATCATGTATTCTAATTTGAAAATTATAAAAAATAGCATTACTGACCGACTGACTTACTGAATGATTCATTATCATATAGCCCGAACGCGCAAATCTAAAGACTTGGAATCCCAATGAACAGATTCGCTTAAAAGGGATTTCGGAAAATTCGGCCCTTAAGAGGATATAAAAAGATCACAAGAGGAAAAATCGGTAGATTGCTGTCCCTAAAATGTATACGATAAAAACCAAAGTTAAAAAGAATCGTATTCTATTCAAAAATTAAAGCACCCTTGTATGGTACTTTTTTATAATTTTGGGCCATAAGGTAAAAAAGGTAAAACTTGTATTTTGATACGTTTACAAATTAATGCTGACAATTTGTTACTAGCTTATGGAAAAATGAATTATTATTAACTTGTAACTTATTTTTGCACATACATATTTAACTTTTTTTTTAAGTTTTACTTATGTATCAAATGCAATTTCTACCCAGTGTTGCCATTAGATGAAATTATGCCAGTGCTACAAGGGTAAAAACGAAGTTCTAAAATGTCTTCAAGTAAAAAAAAATACTGCTTGGTTTTTGCAAAAAAAAAATGGTCACATTAACAATAGCTAAATGTATTTTTAAATATATCCTTTGTCGTTTAATGTTCATTACACAAAATGCTGAATCAATTCCATGTTAAGCAACAAGAGAAATTAATTTCAATTCCTCAAATTCCAAAAAATTAAAGAAGGGTTATCAAGTGCTTATTTGACGAATGTCAATGGTATTATTACCAAATAAGCCCTTAATAATCCTACATTAAATATAATGATTACGAGCGTATGCCTTTTGAAACACTTTTATTTAAGAACTTGTTGCTTAAGAGATACCGCGCACTTGCACCAATCACTCTTTTAGAGGCATTTAGAGTCAAACAAGGAAAAAATAGTACTAGATCTAGCACTTAGAGTCTAGAAATATACTGTTAATGGCTACTTACCTAGGTTGAGGTTGGAAGCTAACTAAGATGTTAATAAGTACTATTCCCAGATTGTTTCAGCTTTTTTTCCAGAAATTTAGGAATTTTAACAAAGTTTAGGGTAAAAAGTTTTTGAAATAACGCTTTCTTTAACATAAAATTTATATATGTTGGCCGCTATTAAGTTCAAACATCCACTAAGTGGACAAAAATATATTTTTTGCTTCTTTTGGGATAAGTTAGGTTGAACTGAGTGCCACTGAAGACCCCACATAGACCATTTAGTTCGATAGTGTTACCAGATAAAAGGAAACCATAACCAGCTTAATAAATATGATGTAATAAAATACCCGGCTCTTCACACTCTTTTGGCAAATGCCAGCAGCTTTACTTTATTAACTCCAAAGCCTCTAGACCCTAGACAAATTTCTTTGGAGCGCATGAGCGCAGGACAGTGAAAACAGAATGTTCTTAGCCGTCTCTCTATCCCCCGGTACACCACGGAACCTTCAATTATCACTGGCCAGTCGACAAGTTCTTTTGACATGAACCACTATCCAAAAATGACCTGTTATTACCCCTACTTAAAGTCTGCGATCCCTTCTTCGCAAAGACAGAAAAAGCCTCGTCAACCTAAAAGATAAAATCCACACATTATCTTGGAGACTCTACATGAAGTGAGTTTTACTTAGACCTCGGTGGATCTGACCTTGGCCGCAGAGACAATACCTTTGTTAAAGAGCCGAAGCAGAGCACGACCATACATTGTTCTTTCCAGATATCAGTTTGTCCTTTCTCATTCCCCTCAATACCTCTTTATCCCGCACCCAGTAGTTGTGCAACTTGTCCCTTGGTACACAGTCTGTGATTCTCAGCAAAAAGGTTACTCTGCGAGTTCTCAGTTTGAAAGAACAAGGCAAGATAAGCGGCATTTTGGCTGCTCGATTTTCTGCCTCAAACACACTGCAGTTATCAGGAAGCTGAAAACTGCAGTTCCGATCCCCCTCCATCTTGGGCCCATCCGTAAAAAGTTGTTGATCCTATAGATGTCAGTTAGCCGACTTCCTGCGCAGTCACATAGCTTTCGATTCGAATCAAAATGCAGAATATGGGTGATATTCCTGTGCTCTAGTAGAGAAAGAGCTACGTTATGCTTGTTGCAAAAGTCAAGATTCATTTCCAAAGCCTTCAAGGGGAATGACGAGACACTAATGAGTCTGTAGTCCTTAAGGCGTTAATTAACCTAACTTCGGTAGAAATACAACATTTGATGTCATCCTCGATACAGGCACATAACTCCGTCTTAAGCATTTCCTGAATATCCCAATCCACTTAGGAACAATCCGGCTTTTGCCTTAATAAAACATTGCTGAAAAGGACCCGTTTGGCGTGAGTGATGTCCTTTCACATCTTTCCTTGTAGACAATACCGCAAGAAAAAAATCCAATGCTCCACAGTTTATTTTTGAAATAAGTGAAACAAATATAACGATAAAATATGCTTACTCGGTCCTACGAAGCTAGGATGTAGTAAGATATTCTAAAAGTAAAAAAATAAAAACAGATTTACAGATTACTGTGCAACAATGTCTACATTTAAGAGTAGAGGGACCAGTAGCCCGCATTTTTTTAACATTTTTGATGTGCTATATCGCGAATTTATAAAAGCTATCGACTTTCTAATTTGCTAAAAATTATTGCACAATTGTACCAACTTTATAAATTTCTGTAACAAACGCACTCTATTGCTCGAGCCAAATTTTAAGTGCTGTCGAAAGTCGTTTGCGCCCCATAAATTTACAAAAAATGTTTGGCGCAAACAATTTTTTTTACTTGGACCAAAAATAATAATTACTTTAGAACTTTTAAAGAAAAAAGGCAGATTGCTTATAACCAGGACTTGTTCAAACTTACGAAACAGGGGATACAGGCAACAGCCAAAGAACAACACCCTGGTGGTTTTAGACAAAATTGTTTAAAAATAAAGTGATTTTTTTATTTTATTTTCTGCTGATTTTTATTTTCTTCTTTGAAAAAATATTGTTGTTGTTTTAAAATTTAAAAAAAACCGAAAAAAACAATTAATGCTACAAAAAAATTGTTGTGGTGGAAGATACAATATAGGCCTTACAAATTATAGTTTTTCAGTGTTTTGCCAAAATTTTCCACTGTTCTATGTCAGATGGAAATCCAAATTATGTATTGTGTTGTTTGCGAGTAAATTAAAAATATTAATTAAATTTTTTAATTGTTTTTAAATTGTCTATTTTCTATTTAGACCTATTTTAAAAAACACGTAAAAGCGCTATATTCGGCTGTGCCGAATCTTACATACCCTTCACCCTAGTCTTTTAATATACCCAGCCATCTTTTCTAGCCGAGGCTTAAAGTCCATAGCAATCCAAATTTTCAAAATAGAAAACTGTAAAAAATTTTAACGTTTGTATACATAATAGAATTACAATGTATGTAGAAGGTTTCAAGTCAATAGATTTAAATATTATTTGTTTAAAAAGCTTAACAAAAGTTGTTAATTTGTATAGGGGGTTCTAGTCCCCCTACTTCTCTCAAATTATTTGTTCCAAAGTGTTTAAATTATTTGATCATTACTTTTTGTAAAACATTTAAAGTCGATAGCTTTTATAGTTTCCGAGATATAGCGTATCGAAAACTTCATAAAAATTGTTTATTCGTATGGGAGCTACCGCTTCCCCTGGCCCTACCCATTTTTTCGCAAAATGTAGGTCTTTTTTTGTACATTTACTTTTCGTTGAGCATTTGAAGTTGATAGCTTTTATAGTTGTCGAGATAAGGCGTATCAAAAATTTCATAAAAATTGTTCATTTGTACCTGAGCTACCACTTCTCCTGCCCCTAACCCAAAAATTTTTTTCCAAAACACAGATCTTATTGTTCAATTATTTTTTGTAGAACATTTAAAGTCGATAGTTGTTATAGTTTCTAAGTTTTAGCGCATGAAATATTTCACAAAATTTGAGCAATTGTAAGGAAAATATCATTTCCCCTAATCCTATCTGAATAATTTTTTTTCTAGGCCGCTATCTTCGGGGTATCCATGCCAAGTTTTGTGACAAGAGTGACTATATAGGGATATATAGGGATAAATGCACGGATTTTACTCCCCAAAAAATGGGTTATTTTGGGGTTTCGCTTATATAGCGGTTTATGATGAACCGATTTAGCTGATTTTAAATAGTGATTGCCTTCAGGATATTTCTAATAGTTTGACACCAATAACAATTTCGTATTACTTTATTTGATTTTGCATGGATTTTTTTCGCACATATATAGAAACTACAAACGTAATGACAAACTTAAATACACCCCTCTCAATATGTGAAGCGTATTTTTAACATAAAGGTTATTCGACTTTCAAATTTAAAGCCAAGTTTGGTCCAATTAAAATATTATTAAAATACGAATAGCGTTGTGTAGGGTATAAAAATATTAAACTATTAAAAAAATTTCCAAATTGGCTAAAAAAAACCTAAATTACTTATGAATGTAAGCATGTTTCTAGTTACATATGAATGTACGTACAAATAAACGGAAAACTCATTAATATAAAAACACTAAACGGGTCATACACAGTTTGCAGTAATAAATTGAAAATTCATTTAAAGTCATCTTTGTTTCACTTCTGTTCTGTTAATTGTTGTGATTGCTATTTAAAAAAATATGAAATCGACATTTGCATGTGTTTTAGTCACTTTTGTGTTGATACTTTGTAAAGGTACTAAAAAAAATCACTTCCTTCCGATTTAAATAAAATTTAACTTGAAAAAGTAAAATAATTGTTCAATGTAAACTTTTTTGCAGTAAATGCTCAGATGAGTTATGGCGGAGAATATGGTAGCTATGGTAGTGGATACGGGGGTGTTGGTGGATCTGGTAACCAGCTCGGTCTAGGAGGTACCAATGGCCTTGGAGGTACTGGCGGCTACGGAGTTGGAGGTTATGGTGGTCAACCAGTACAAACAGGTGGCAGTGGTAGATGGGGCCAAAGTTTTGGACGCTAATAAACATATTTTGCTTTAAAACTATAGATAATTCATTTTTTCTTGATATTTAATGAACAGTTTTAACATTTAATAAATAAATTTAACTTAAAATATACTAACAATTTTAAAAACAAAAGTTTTTTTATTTTTCCAGACAAATTATTTTTTCGTTCAAAGTAAGCGTTAAATTTTAATATGCCTACACTAAGAGAAAAAATACGATCTAGATTTAAGAATAAAATTCTTGAATGTAGATTGCAGAAATCTTCCGATTTCAATCTTGAATTTTAGTCAGTAAGATTGACGTTCTCGAATTTAAGCATAAATTCTTGATTTTAAGAATGAATTCTAAAAATTTTAAACGCAATATTGATTTTAAGATCGTATTCTTAAATTTAAGAACGTGATCTTAAACTTTGAGAACATATTCTTAAAACCAAGAGCGCAAATTTATTTTTAAGATCGTATTCTTCAATTTAAGAACATATTCTTAAAATTAAGATTTAATTCTTGATTTAACATTAAAGAAAGCGTGTTGTTTATAAATTGTAAAACGCTAAATGAAGAAGACGCGTTGTGAGAAAAAGTGTAAAAGAAATTTTAAGTTATTATAAAAAGCATTTAAAATGAAAAACCAGAACCCCGATGAAATGGTGCTTGTAACCATACCAGTAAGTGATGATTTGTTACCGATGGTAATTGGAAGCTATGAAGTGATCAGCATGCTGGTAGAAGTTTCCTCCACTGGGACTTAAAATGGTCATGAAAAATTGTTTGCGTGGAAAAAGATAGAGGTAATAATAAAAAACACAAAAAACAAGTGACATTAATAAGTTTTCTTTTAGTTTGGAATAGACGAAGATACACTTTCAATGCCATCGAAGGTAGGTGAATGGTTGAAAAACTGTGAGGATACATTTTTAACACCAACTTCTTCAGTGAACGCTGCAGTCAGTAAAAAAATATTTGATAAAGTAAGAGTCGTAGCTTCGAATTTTAAAAAGATTACAAATAAACTATGTATATGTTCGTTCCATGTTTTTATATAGAGTTTGGTTTCGTTGTTAACTGAGTCGTTAAGTGGGAACGACATCCTCGAGTTTTATAACCAACAAAAAAATCTTACAAATGGAAAGCGGGATGAGTTTATCAGAGTCATAGTTGAGGATGTATTAAGAAAAGATAAGATCTTCGTGCGCAGGATTTCCAAACAATATTGATTGAAATTTGCGAAGTTTTTCCAACTGAGAGTAAAGTTAAGGTAATTTTAATAATAATTTCTGATGATTTCAGTCTTATGAAATTGGTTCCTTTCTTAATGAAATATATGTATGTAATTGAAATTTTCTGAATTTACTAGTCCTCCTTTACATTTATATCCAATTAATAATGGAAAGACATACGTTAGAACTAAGTCAATATAAGTATGTATTTACATTAATAAGTTCTTGTAAATATTACATTATCATTGCGTTTCTTTTATACACATATGTAAATATAAATAAATAAATAAAAATTAAAAAATAAAAAAAATAGTTTTATTTCAACATTGGATTTGGTAAAAACCAATAGGACTATTTTCAAGAATTCAAATTTTAAAATAATTTAAAAACAAGAATTTCATTCTTAAAATTTAAGAATTTATTCTTGATTTAAGAATTCTACTTAAAACACAATCTTAAATTCGATCTTGAAATAAGATTTTTTCCAAGATTATATTCTTGAATTTAAAGAATATGATCTTAATTTGAGATTATTATTAAGAACAAAATCTTGAATACGATCTTAAAATGAGAATTTATTCAAGAATAGAATCTTAAATGTGATCTTAAAAAAATCAAGATTTTATTCTTGAATTAAGAATTTTCGCGCTTAACAGACTTTCGAAACTGAAATTCTTGATTTCAAGCATAAAATCTTGATTTTAGCACGTTTTTTCCCTTAGTGTAACGATGTCATTGTCGGCAACAGCTCTTGGTTTAAACCAGTGGTCTTCACAAAGAGAAACGCACTTAAAATGAGAGTATTATTGTCGGCGTTGCCATTATTTTTTTTTATAAGAACTGCAAATTTGGAAAAAACAAATCTGCATTTTAGGCGAAAAAACAGAACATAACAAATTATATATAAAGAAAAATAAAAACATAGCACAACATATAAATTTAATTGGCACAATTAAATTTAGCTGTTTTTTAAAAGTTTATGCCAACAATAACACTTATTTACAAATTCTTTAAAAAAAGCAACAACCTACCATAGGAATTTTGTAGATTAACGCTTTTATATATGTACTTGTTTTAGTAAGTATGCAACACATTTACAGTTTAGAATACAAAAATAAACAATAAACGTTTAAATATATAAGAATTTAAGCTTTATAAAATACAATGATTGGTTGGTATACCAGCTATAGTCTCAGCCTTGTAATAAGAAGGTGTCAGGTTCAATTTTTTTGTTTTTGTTTTTCGTTTTCTGTTATTTTTTTATCCGCGTTCCTGATCCGTTAGGTTCTATTTTTTTCGGTTTTTTGTTTTGTCTTTGCTTACGTATGTTGTGTTGAGTTTATTAGACTTGAGGTGAATTTTATAATGTGAAGGTAAGTAAATAAAAGTTAAAGAGCTTTGAACAACAGAATGCCTAGTTGGTTGTCATAAAGTTGAGCATGAGGAGCGGACAAATTTAGGCGGATTACACCCATTAAACGTATTATATTTCATTTCGATATACAAGGTGGGCCAGAAGAAATCATCCTATGTTGTTTGGCTCTCATTTTTTTAACAAAAAACTCCTTTTTCTTAATTATGTTTATCTGAACTTTGGTCAAGTCGAGAAGATGATATCGGTCAAATGGCTTGTTTAATGGCATTCGGCGAGATACTTCCGTTGACAGATTCTTGCACTCGTGTCGAATGTTGCTTCGAGGACCTCGGGCCTGTTCATGTAAACGCGGGAATTCAAAAAACCCCTAAAAAAGTCTGGAACGGTTGACTAAATCGGGCGACCTTGCGGGCCAATGTAAATCGCCAAATTGAGAGATGAGGTGACCCGGGAACGCATCCTTCAGAATGCGCCGTTGCTCCACCCTCTTGGAACCATATGTCTTTCAAACCTAATGCGTTCAATTGCGGCAGAAAAAAACTCGGCTAACATGGTCCAAGAGCGCGTATCGTCCACTGCTGTCATTTGAGCAGCGGCGTCCTTATAAAATATGGCCCGATGACTACTACGGCGTGAACAGCGCCCAATGCAGTTGTAATGGCTCCTCGTGGATTTTCCGTGTTCCAGAAGCGATAGTTTTGCTTGTCACGTACCCGCTGAGGTGGAAATGAGCCTCCGGCATTGAGATTGATGATGACTTGGACGAAGGCTACAATCGTTCGGCAGTCGACAGGCAGCAACTGATGCACGGATTGGACTTTGTACGGGAACAGGCACAGGTATTTGACAAGAATTCGCCTTAGAGACGACCGACTGATGGGTAATTGTAAGGCACGTCGTCTGGCCAGTGTTTCTGGCGACAGCTCGACATCCTCGCCAACGGTGCGATATTCCTGGCAGAATGTGCGTTCCAGGCCAGTCACTCTTGGCAGCAACTTGTGTGGTCCTATATTCTTCAAAGTTGGTGGCCAAACGGCGCAGTGATTGCGCAGTCAGAGCGGGACGACCAACCGGTGAATCGACGACGGAATTCGCACTGCGCCAAAACGATAGACACGATTATTTCGCGTTCTTGGGAAGTATCGGCTAGTGCACTTGTATTCTACATTTGTCTTGTTCAGAAATATACAAACAGATTTGAAATTGGTGATTTCTTTTGGCCCACCTTGTTTATAAATTGTAAGAACAAGACTGGGCGGGGAGGTAATAAGCGAAAAACAGCACTGACCATCCCAAAAATCAGGCACCAAACTATTTCTCCAAATTCAACCTAAAACATTTTAAAAAGCTTAACCTTTGATATAAAAAATACGTTCAATTATTTTGTCCAGCTAATTTGGTTAAATACACCTCTGTGCGTCATTAAAAATGTTTTGAAAACGAGGAAAACAGACTGCAGCATTACTTTATAAATTGTAAATTAAAGTTTGGTAGAAACTTGGGACATGGACTAAGTGGGTCAAGTCTAGAGGGACAGGGTCATCTGCCAGGGCTTCAGGCTTTTGTGGCCCGGGATAGATAGGAAGGGCACTGACCTTTTAATTAACGAGAGCAGGGGGTTCTAAATTGTGTGTAGTTGGGACTTTTACAGGGCATTGTAATGTTAAATATAAGACTAGTAATTGAGGCAGGAACTCTCCGGACTTATGAAGGTTGTGCTGGGAATAGAGGTGATTAAGACTGTTAAACACCTTCTGTGCCACTACCGAAGGCTGCAGATCCGCTGAAAGCGGTATCTGGGGGCGCTTCATACATGGACTTAGTTTAGTATCTATTTAAGGGCTGGTTTACATCATAGGATTTATCAGAAGGGTTATGTGGCTGGGTATATTTGTGGGTAGTTCTACAAGGTTTGTGGCACTTGCGCAAATTTGATGAACCGTGACTCCTTCTTGACCGTTTTAGGGCCGCGTCTTCGTTTTCTTTTTTATCCCTCTTTTAACAGCCTTTTTTTAACTACTGCTTACGAATGTTATCCAAGGGATTTACAATTGGCCCATGCACCTCTGGGTGGAGAATACGACCTGTTGCAACCTTACCTAAGCCATGTTAAGTTATAGTTTTTTGCTTAAAACGGTGTTGCCGCATAGTCAGCTACTAATAATATTAAAGGCGACCGCAACATTGAAAACAGCTCATAAAATAGTTTGACGTTTAAAATCATTTTTAAATTTGTGATAATTCTATGTATATGATTGAAAAAAATTTTGTTGAATTTTTTACTACTATTGCAAAAATTGTTCGTATTGCAGCTTCGGTGTATGAAGTCCGTACATTTTGTGGGAGTAGCCGGGTTGGCCTAGTAAAGCTAAGTCGTGATAAATAAGGGTTTTATTAAATATGTGTAAAAAAACTTAAAGAAAAGGAAGGAAAACACTTTTGAAGTCAACTCTGATAAGCATGAATAATTTTAGTTAACGAATAGCTCTTCTAAAGGAGAAAACTGATCGATTTTCATATATAAAAGCAATAGATACCGAGACACGTTTGGCCGTAACAATAATGGAAGCAAAGGCAGGAGTTATTAGTATTTACAATAAATAAACTTATTATTTTAGTAACTTGGCGCAAGGGTGTTATTTAAAAATATTTACTGGGGCTTACAAGCTGAGAATATTCGGAAAATCGTTTACAAAACTTGTGATGCAACTTGGGATAAGCTTCAAACTGTATATTTGACGCCTCCAACTGTTAGCGAATTAAAATCTAAATCATACAAGTTTTATGTTAAAACTGGCTTGCCAAATTGCATAGGAGCTATTGATGGGAAGGGTGCCCCGGTAGGTCAGTGGTAAGTGCACGAGCCTATCAGTCAGGGGGTTGTGGGTTCGATTCCTCCCAGAGACCCTGGTAAGTTTGCTTCATTCTTCTGTTCCTTCTTTCTTTCTTATCTATTCTTCTCTAAATTTATTCTTTCCTTCCGTCTCAACTTTTCTATCTGCTCTCCAGGTAACACAAAGGGACCGAATTAAGCGGACCCAAGTGAGCTGAATCCTTTCTTTCTACGGCTGCCTGTTCTACCTAACCTAACCTATTGATGGGAAGCATATTCGATCAGTTTGCTCAATAAAAAGCGGCTCGTTGTATTACAGCTACGAGAAAACGTTTTAAATAATATTACTGATAGCATGTGTTGCTAACTACGCTTTCACAACTTAGATAGGGGGGCTTTAAGTCTCCTATTATTTTATCGGTTATAAAACATTTTTATTAAAATGTAGTTTAATGCGACCATTTCCCGGAAGCAACTTACCACAGGATTAAGAAAATCAAACACGATGTTGTTTGAAGCACGTGTACATCTTGAAAACGCTTTTGGTATTTGATCCAATAGATGGATGATATTGAATACAACTATACACATGTGTCAAAAAAATGCAGAAAAAGTAAAATAAGAATAATATGCTCTGCCATCATACCAACATGGGTCGGTTAACCGCTCATACACAACTGCATTTCAGCTACGAGATATGTTAAAAAATCCAGAGTAATTTTATTTAGTAAAAATATATTTTAGAAAAAATATTTTTAAGCGTCAATACCAAGTATCAATATGTTTTAAAATTTATGTACTAGTAAATATAATACAATTTCAGCTCAATTTGACAAAACGAAAAGCTGTTTGAAGCCAACGAATAGCCCAGAAATAAGCCACATTGCCGTTTTGCCCTTAAAATAATCATTTTCGCTTAAACCCATGCATCCTATTTTTGACAGGCTGTATTCTGAAGCCTGCCGTCGTCTATATGTTTATAGTATAAATGCAGTGCCGTTCCGTTTCATGACTCTTTTTTTTCGAAACCAAATACGTGATGGGTGTATTATGCGTTGGTGTGTATGATTGTTATGCCCAAAAACGATTGTCCACCACCCGCCTTTAACTAACCCACCGATCTATAATCACTTCAAATGAACAGTCCCCGTCTGGTTAATCCAAACATCCTTTGGGATTTGAGTTTTTCCACGGTTCGGACGAGGTTGTATTGATGTATGAATAAAAGTTGTTCAGCTTTATGGTGGCTCTATTTTGTTTGAATATTGTAAGTAAAACAATGAAAAAATAATCTTTTACCTTAACTAAAAACAAAACAAAGTTCCAGGGGAGTTTTTTCCCATAAAATGTAAATATTTTAGATGCAATATTGTGGTGGGGGGGGGGGGGGGGGGGGGTGGTCAGGAAAAAGTGCAGTGAAACATGGAATATTATTATGCTTTTAGAAACATTTCGTCTCGCGCAAGTTAACAAAAAATGCAGTGTCTATCCCAGACAAGATGGCCAGAATCGGTTGAGATGAATACCGAAAATGGGCACACTTTTCTGTATTTTAGTAGACCAGCGAACCAACCAAGAAGAAATGGGGTGGGATTCCTTTTATCCAGTCGAGCACGGTATGGTTTGCTGGAAACCTCACTTTGACCGATTGGTATCTACAAGACTTTGCACAAGGGCCCGAAACATAACCATATATAAGTACAACACCCCAATTGACACAAGCAAATTGCCGGAAAAAGAAGATTGTTACGAAAATATCGAAAGATCTGTAGCAAACACGGAAAAGGACGTACGACCAAAAATGGCATCCTTATTTACATACATGTGTGCTACAAATGACGTCGTTATAGGTGGAACTCTTTTTCATCCCTAACATATCCACAATGTAACCTGGGTATCTCCTGATCAGGACCGAACATCAAATTTACCCCATTGCCGTCAGCAGAAAGTGGCGAGGATCACACATTAATGTTGAAAACAGAAAACGAGCATATGCTGCAAGTGACCATTACCTACTCATAGCTACAGTACGTCTCAAAATCGTAATTATCCGGAACCTCATAGCACCGTAGAAAACAGAAAACTTGACCTTATAAAGCTAGAACAGTCAAACGTATCCACGGCGTATGTCGAAAATCTCTCTAGTGCCTTAGTTTCAAACACCCATACACAGCTGAAAGACTGGGATAAAATGAAAGACATTATTTTGAATTCAGTGAAGACACTTCTAGGCCACAAGAAAAAAAATCATAAAAAATCTGAATCGCATGGTTAAACGAAGCGTTACGCACGATAAACGAAAGTGGGTGAACAATGCAAATGAGGCGTAAGCTGCTGTCGAAACCAATCAAAGCAGGGACCTCTGCGAAGCCGCCTGGCTACCAACCAGATGCTAATATCACAGCGTGTCAACAAGAACAGATGACAACATGGACAAACTACTGCACCGAAATACTAGCTAGATCTGCATCAAATGATCCACCAGCCTGTCTATGTACCTCCACTACATAAGCAATGACATCTCGACTATACGACCGAAACGGAAAAAAATTGTTAAGGCCATAAAAGCATTCTCAATAAATCCTCACGCAGTGATATTATATCTGCTGAGCTCCTCAAAAGTATCGCGCAACGTCAGCGCACAGTTACTTTTTCCTTTTATATATCGGGGTACCTTTCCGCCAGCATTTAAGTAGGAATCATAGTTAAGGTACCTAAGAATAGGGATCTTTCCAAATTCAAAACCTGGAGAGGGATAGCGCTGCTAAAAATGCTTTATGGTATAATGGAAAGCATTATGAATTATTGATAATCCACAGCTCGGTGTGGTAAGTTGCGGCAAGAACAAGCTGAATTTCTTACTGGAGGATTCTGTGCTAACCACTTAAATAGCCTGATAACAATCATTGAGCAATCTGTGGGGGGGTGCGCTCTGTACTTTAACTAACGTTGATCGACTTCGAGAGATCTTTGGATACTCTCTCACATACAGCAGCAAGGGTGTCCCGCAGGAAATAATCGAGCTCATTAAGAGTCTTTACTATGACGCCAATTGCCGAGAACTGTGCAAAACTATAGTCGGCGACGTAGTCGTAGTAGAGAAGAGCGTTATGGCAGATGCAATACATACCAGTAGAGACGTGAGCTAAAGACTGCAGGGTTGTTAAGAGTACCTTGATGACGAAGACGATATCTGCTTTCTTGCCCACAGATAATCTGTTATGCAAGACAAACTCCGCACAATAGAAAAAAATTTCTGTGGAATTGGACTTGGAATTAATCTCAAAAAGACCAAAACATTGCTCAAAAATGCATCAACCACTCAGCCCATTACTTTTACATCACCAACCTGTAGAAGATGTAACCTCTTTCTGTTACTTGAATTACACTAGTACAACCACCGGTGGCTCATCTTAGAATGAGAAAACCAGACCGGATAAGACAATGTGAGCTTTTAATATGTTAAATTCTCTATGGATATCTACTCAGTTATCCACCAATACCAAACTTAGAATATTTAATGCCAATGTAAAGTCTATATTGCTGTATGACAGTAAATCTTGGAATGCTGCACCGAAACTCATCAGTAGCATCCAAGTATTTGTAAACAGTTGCCTCTGTAGAATTTTACGTAACTATATTCTGTATATATAAATCTATAAATCTTTGGAATACCGCCCACCAAATTCCTATTCAGCCAGAGATTTTTAAATACAAATGGATTGGCAATACGACTGAAATTCCCTAGGTCAACTACATATTCGAAGGCCTGCTCATACGTGACAGCTGGATTTTAAGATAGCAGCCTCAGGCCGCAACTGGAACGAAATAAAATTTTGGCGCAAATGAACCAGATGATTGGAATAACTTTGTTGTGGTCCTTAGTTCCTCATAGGAACTACCGGACATAATATATCGATACAATATTGCTGAATATAACAATAAGATTTGCTACATGTAAAAACATTTCCATGACATTATAGACCTAAATAATCTTCAATTTCTGTTTATTTTGGATATTTAAACTGACCCAATAAACTGGCGAAATTAAAAATGCAAGAATTCTTCAAATGAAACTAACAAACTCAAAAGAATGTTTTTAATTTGCTTAATGTTTTGTTAATTTATTTTGTTTTTAGATAAAAATTTCATTTAACAAATTATTGATTTCTTTTCCTTGAAATTATTTCTCTCCGCAATCTTTACGAAGTCGTTTAGCGAAAGCTTGAGTCTTAGACCCATATTCGTCCCAGAAACATTCGTGCACTTTAAAGACGTACACACAGTCAGGTTTACGATGCTCTTTGTGTTCTTCAGTGCATTTTTCTAGAGTTTTCCCTATATCACTTTCTGCGATACCATCAATCTGGAATACCTTTACAAATGCATTCTTATCAAACCCATTTGAACTACTAAAGACTTTAGAGCCTTTAGCAAAGCAGAGCAGATATTCACGAATAGGTTTCACATTAGTGAAGTTAAAATTCATTACATCCTTTTTATGCTCTTCACTTAAAGAATGATGGTCAAAACATTCATCGCGTAGCTTAAAAATTTTACAATGTTCCGGTTGTTGGGCAGAAGCCTGTAATATAAATGTATTTTATTTAAATGATATCTTAAGGTATCTACATACATATAAGGATATTTCACTTACCCAAACAGCAAAAATTAAAATTGCAACAAATACTTTCATTGCTAATGTATATATTGTCTTTCAAAATCGTCTAACAAAGATTAGCATTTAAGTGATTATATCCATTTATGGGAACTTATATTTATATCAAAATTTTTTTACGCATTTACTAAATAATAGTTAAACACGTCATTTAAAAAGCTTATTGATAGATTTATGAATACACTTATGTATTTATGTCAATAAACAAGTCTAACTTAAATACTTATGTAAACATACATAGGTTGTTTGTTTCAAAATAAATATCTTACGTAAGACCCAAAAACATTAAACAATTATTATATTCAGTCATGCCGCACTTTAATAACAATTCACCAAACACTTTGAGACAATTTTATTATGACATTAAAATCCTACAAATCCCATTTCATACAGGTGTCGAGTGCAAAAATATTGTCAGATCTAGAATATCTGAATGCTCACAACCCTTTGTTATACTGTGCTTATGCCAAAATTTGTTCCAACTTGACTTATGAAAAAAGATATAAAGAAGGTGTCCGTAACAAGTATTGAAGCATTATAGTGGAAAGGTAAAAAACTGTTTATACCAGGCACAGGACTCTCCTAAGATGACGTAATTTTTTCATATAAATAAATAAAATAATAAAGTTATGCAATCCCTATACGTTTCAATCCAATCGGAAACTTAGTGGGTTTTTATCCAAATCAAGACAAATAAAACAGCCATGATTTACTTAATTAGTTGGCAGTTGTCATGTTGAAAGGAATTTCAGCAAATTTGGGAACTTAAAGGCCAGGAGAGGAAAAATTGAAAACTTGCTGCATATATCCGCAGCTACTAACAAAAGAAACATAATTTAAAAGAAAAGTATTCTGTTCAAAGTTTAAGTCAGACCAGTGTTGTCTAATACTTTTTCGAAAATTTAGGCCCCAAGGGGTAAAAATTATGTTTTAAAACTTTTTATTACTTTTTAACCAATAAATGTCGTTTTGTTTTATGTTAGATATTGTATCCTTACGTAACCTTTAGTGTTTCTTTTTGTTTTTGTTTTAGGAATATGTTTGGAAGGGAAATCTAATGGAGGCTGTTATACATTATATTCCTCTAGGGTCGACTCCGGGGAAGTTGTTGGAATTTTTACCCTATTTCTTTATTTGGGGGAAAAAACTAATTGGGGTCGGTGTAACATTTGACCTTTGTAGGAGCACCCTGCAAGCTATGGGATCGATTAAAAAAAATTTAAGACACTTAAACTTTTTATGGCCACCCTGTAAGGGTGTAAATATGTTCCAATAAAATGATCTTGAGGAAAATAAATGGGAGTTGGAATTATATTTCACCCGTATAGGGGCAACTCCGGGATAGTTGTAGAGGTTTTTATGTAAAAACTTTGAGGAAATATACAAAGGTAGTCATGGGCTTGGGCTAATACACATCTCGGTTAGTTACCGTCGATTTTGCTGGATTTAAATAACGATTTGCTTGCAGATATTTCTGATAGTTTGATATTATCTATTCAATATCTGGGAGCCTTAAAAAGTTAATTTGAACCATAACACGGACAGACGGGCAGACGGACATCGCTTAATCGACTTCCCCATCTATCATCAAGAAAACATATGCTTTATGGGGTCGCAGATGGACTTTAAAAATATTATTAATGGATTGACAAACTTTTACATATACATATACCCTTATCACTTATGTGAAGGATATAACAAGTTAAATTTTATACGACTTACAAATATGTTGTTCTGCTTTATGCTGCTTGTAGCTCATAATACTTGAATAGAAAAATATTTACACAAGTGTAAAATATTTTGTTTTTAAAAAATAAAAAAACTTATTATTTAAATTTATTTTGCGTATTATTCGCCGATATTCAAATAAACAAGTATGCACAATGTTTTTCTTTTTAAAAAAATTTGTTTTTAAAAACTTGGTGTAATCAAATACATACATTTGTACACACCAAATTACACCCCTTACATAACTGATACGGGTGTATAGATATAAGTTTGTCGTTCAAAGTTAAAAAATATTGACACAGTTGTGAAATATTTTGTTTTTAAAAAAATTTAAATACGTATTATTTCAATTTTTTATTGCGTATTCTTTACCGATATTCAAATAAACAAGTATAACGATTTTTTTTAAAGAAAAATTTTAGAAAAACTTGGTGTAATCAAATACATACATACACGGAATTTAGACTATGTTATTTGTAACATGACTCTTTTCTTATTTCGTTTTAAAGCAACTTCCAAAAGCTTCAAAAATTTACAATATGTTACTAGAAACTTGTCTCTTTTTATATTTTGTTTTGGCTTCGTTGTTTATTCTTCTTCTTGAACGTTTTGATCATGGTACAAACAGATCCTTTTTTATCTTGAAAAAATGTATAAAAAAGGGGTTTCAAACCCTTTTACAACTATGCAGACATACCCTTTAAAAATAATTTTTTGATGCTGCAATGCTAGTCCCAATTACAGAAAACGAAAATGCCCAATTTGGATTTGGATTAATAAATGCAAAGTCAGAGGCATTTTTTTTTGCTTATTTTTATGCGAACTAACAATAATTATTCAAATCTAAAATCAGTCCAGCCAGTGCCAGACTAAAATTAAATTATCACAATAAAATAATTTATTTCAGTGGTTTCATCTAAACGCAAAAATATCCCTTCTTTTCACTCTACTATGTTGTAAGATGTTTTTAATGCAATTTTATTTGAAATAATATCAAAAACGACCACTTTTTAATAATTTATTTTAGAGATATAATTTTTAGGGGCTGTCTTTTAACTATTTCTAATTCTTGTTATTTAAATACAAAATATTTTAACTAATATATTTTCCTATAGTTTTATATGTTTAAATATATATATTTTTCTTAAATTAAACGATATATAATAGGGGTTATTCTGCGTTTAGATTTCGATTTTGCATGCAAATAAGCATATACCAAAATATAAATAAAAAATTTATTTCTCCAATTTTAATATTAAGAAGCACAAGATTTTGGTACAAAAAGACGAGAAATCAAAAAATATACTAAAGAAAAGTTATTTGTGGCCAAACTATTCCACAATTAAGAAGGCCGACGGAGAAAATTTCGATTCGAATCGAAATGCAGAATAGGTATTACTGCCTTTTATTTTCTTTAAAAAAAAAAGCTCCAAGTCTTTAATTTTCCAAAATCGTCAAATTCAGGGCGAAAGTCGTCCAATCGTCATATGCCTATTTTTGGCACCAGAAATCGTCAAAATGACGATTAATCGTCAAATCTGGCGATCTGACGATTAATGGTCTCTACTAGCACGTGTTGCATCTGCCGAAATGACGTGAAATAAAACAGGCTCAGGTTAATCCTTGTCTAACGCCCTTTTCTACTGCGACTATGTCGCCGACTACATTTTTGCACAGTTCTCGGCAATTGGCGTCATAGTAAAGGCTCTTAATGAGCTCGATTATTTCCTCCGGGACACCCTTGCTGCTGTATGTGAGAGAGTATCCAAAGATCTCTCGATGTCAATCAACGTTAGTTAAAGTACAGAGCGCCCCCCCACAGATTGCTCAATGATTGTTATCAGGCTATTTAAGTGGTTAACACAGAATCCTCCAGTAAGAAATTCAACTCGTTCTTGCCGCAACTTACCACACTGAGCTGTGGATTATCGATAATTCATAATGCTTTCAATTATACCATAAAGCATTTTCAGCAGCGCTTTCCCTCTCCAGGTTTGGAATTTGGAAAGATCCCTTTTCTTAGGTACCTTAACTATGATTTCTACTTAAATGCTGGCGGATAGGTACCCAGATAGATAAAAGGGAAAAGTAACTGTGCGCTGACGTTGGGCGATACTTTTAGGGAGCTCAGCAGATATAATATCACTGCGTGAGGATTTATTGAGAATGCTTTTATGGCCTTAACAATTTTTTTCAGGTTCGGTCGTATAGTCGAGATGTCATTGCTTATGTAGTGGAGGTACATAGACAGGCTGGTGGATCATTTGATGCAGATCTATCTAGTGTTTCGGTACAGTAGTTTGTCCATATTGTCATCTGTTCTTGTTGACACGCTGTGATATTAGCATCTGGTTGGTAGCCAGGCGGCTTCGCAGAGGTCCCTGCTTTGATTGGTTTCGACAGCAGCTTACGCCTCATTTGCATTGTTCACCCAATTTCGTTTATCGTGCCTAACGCTTCATTTAACCATGTGACTCGGATTTTTTATGATGTTTTTTCTTGTGGCCTAGAAGTGTCTTCACTGAATTCAAAATAATGTCTTTCATTTTATCCCAGTCTTTCAGCTGCGTATGGGTATTTGAAACTAAGGCACTAGAAAGATTTTTGACATGCGCGGTGGATATGTTTGGCTGTTTTAGCTTTTTAATGTCAAGTTTTCTGTTTTCTACGGTGCTATGAGGTTCCGGATAGTTACGATTTTGAGACGTACTGTAGCTATGAGTAGGTGATGGTTACTTGCAGCATATGCTCGTTTTCTGTTTTCAACATTAAGGAGTGATCCTTGCCACTTTCTGCTGACGGCAATGGGGTAAATTTGATGTTCGGTCCTGATCAGGAGATACCCAGGTTACTTTGTGGATATGTTTGTGATGAAAAAGAGTTCCACCTATAACGACGTCATTTGTAGCACACATGTATGTAAATAAGGATGCCATTTTCGGTCGTACGTCCTTTTCCGTGTTTGCTACAGATCTTTCGATATTTTCGTAACAATTTTCTTTTTCCGGCAATTTGCTTGTGTCAATTGGGGTGTTGTACTTATATATAGTTATGTTTCGGGCCCTTGTGCGAAGTCTGGTAGATACCAATCGGTCAAAGTGAGGTTTCCAGCAAACCATTCCGTGCTCGACTGGATAAAAGAAAGCCCACCCCATTTCTTCTTGGTTGGTTCGCTGGTCTACTAAAATACAGAAAATTGTGCCCATTTTCGGTATTCATCCCAACCAATTCTGGCCATCTTGTCTGCAATAGACACTGAATTCTTTGTTAACTTGCGCGAGACAAAATTGTTCCAAAATCATAATAATATTCCATGTTTCACTTAACTTTTTCCTGACTCTTCTTATATTGTAGCAAGGACTCCCTTAAATAAAAATATTTACATTTTATGGGAAAAAACTCTCCTGGAACTTTTTTTAATTTTTAGTTAAGGTAAAAGATTATTTTTTCATTGTTTTACTTACAATATTCAAACAAAATAGGGCCACCATAAAGCTGAACAAAAAACATTTTAAAATTACATTTAATTTAAAATATTGTAAACTTATATATGAAATGATTAACAGTATAAAAAAGTTATTTAAAGAGGTACAAAAGTATGACAATTTTTGAGTTGCCACTGTACAAAAACTTCTATTTAAACTAAAACTTGTGAAAACAAATTCACCTAAAAATACACTGAAAAAAATGTTGAATTTTTTTTATTTAAGCGGCTTCGTTTATATTTATTTTATAATAGTTAATATTAGTTTTTAATTTACTAAAAGTATGCAAAATTTATTAAAATTAAATTCTAAGGACCTTCTTCCCAAATTGGGCCGAAAATTTTAGAATAGTTTCAAAGAAATACATATATACTTTTTCGAGATCTGTCAAACGCAATTTGAATTGTTTCTATTCCTAGAGGCTTAGAAGTTAAAAAATTAATCTTAGGAATACCACCATAAAAATCTATCTTTAAGGATTAAAGGTTCACAATTTGTCTTATATTTATAAACTAGTTGGCTTATTTTTATCCTCTTTTAGTCAATCCATTTGTCAGAAGAATTACCAGAAGTCTAAATTTCAAGTATCTATCTTTAGGCTGTACGATGATGAATTATTCAGTCATCCAGTAACGCTGTTCGTATATATATATTATATACTTGTATATGTATATGAATAATTATGAAATATTCTTTATAAGGCCTTCGTTAGCTGACCTTTTATAAAAAAAGTCATTAGTCTTTATATGATGCCTGGACTGAAGTTTTTTCTTTCAGTGTACGTATTTACCCAGTTGTTAAGTTATTGTCTACCTTTTTATTGAACAATTTTTAAACTTTATTTGGCTTAAAGTTTATTCTTATTAATTTCTTTTTTTGTGCAAATATAACCTGAATTCGTTTGTCGTCTTTATTTAGATAAAATGTCTACATTGAAACATACCCACCAAACAGTTTTTGTCGACATGTCTGATGTCAGACTTTTTTAAATTATTTCTTACACTTCACCAGAATTTTATCCGCATTACTATTGTAATTATTAATATTCCAAAGGCTTTTAAGGAAATGTTTGGCAGTTTTATGGCGATAATTTTAAGGCAAGTCTACAAAATTTCGGAAGCAAATTTTTTGTTTTACGAAAATTTTGCGACTTGTCTGCACATTGTATGTAAACATTTTTCAATGTTATTCTTCAGCATATAAAATATGTCCGAAAAATTTATTTTAAAAATCTGATGTTTATTTTTGGAAAATTGACGTTCGCCGATTGAAAAAAAATTAATTTAATTTTTTTATAATTGACTTGCTGAATTCATCTTATCGCATCTCTATGAAATTTGATTTTTGCCCACCCTTAGTTACCAACCATCAAGTTCTTTTAATTTCTTAAAAAAATTAAATGATCCAATCTTTTTTTTTGAATTTGTAAAAAATTGGAAAATATCTCGTGAATAAGATATATGGGTCTTTTGATTGCACTTCTATGTTAACTGTATTTACAATATTTAAAAAATGTTTGAGAAAAAGCTAGGTTTTTTTAAGTTGATCTAAAAGTCACGTTTTTAAACCTGTGTTTCATTTACTATTTGAAACCTTTGATTATTTAATATTGCAAAGAGTATTACTTACAGCCACTCGTTAAAAGGAGCATATTAACGTACTTAAGTACTAAAGAAAAGCACATGGAAAGAAAAAGATAGTTAGTAAGAGGCAAATCTAAACCATTTAAAAAATAAGTTAGAAAAAGCAAAAGAGGGTATCAAACTAGCCAGAAGAATAACTCGGTGTTTTTTACCATACAATAGTATCAAAAAAGTACGATCTTATCAACTTTTTCAACATTGGTGAGAATTGTTACTGGTTACGGTAAAAACTGTTTAGGTGGTATGCATATACATACATATACACATATGTATATATACGTACATTTTTAAGAAAATATTTATTTTTATGAAAACAATTCATGCACAATTGTTAAGGTTTTCTGTTTTCACTAGAAAACTAATTTGTGTCAAGAATATATATTGAAAACAGTAACAAAAGGCAAATTTATATTGTTCTTAGGAAAAAAAACGCTAAAACAAATTTTATTTAATTTTTTTTTTTAAATAGCAACAATTTTTATACCCTTCACATAAGTGATAAGGGCATATATTAGTTTGTCATTCCCTTTGTAATTTCTTGACTATCAATTTGCGACCCCATAAAGTATATATTTTCTTGGTCCTTAAAGTTTGGAAAGTTTGTAGAGTATGCTTACCCAATATCTTCTTCACCTAAGGAGGTTGCCATACAAAGTTTACAAAAATGATGTAAAAACGTCCATAACTTTCCCAGAGTCGAGTGTTAAGGAAATAAAGTGTAAGGCCAACCCCCCTTAGTTTCTACTCGCAAACACATTCTTCACGCACTACGAGGGTTGCCATACAAAATTTAAAAAAAAAGGCATATATCCCTACAACTTCCCCAGAGCCGCTTCTAAAGAAATAAAATGTATCACAGATTCACATTAATTTTTTCTCCCAAACATATTCCTAGAATATTCCAACTTCCTGTCATCATCACCTAATGGGGTGTCCATAAAAAGTTTACAAAAATTATGTAAAAACGCCCATAGCTTGCCCAGAGACGGCCTTTAAGAAATGAAGTGTACAACGGACTTCCATTAGTTTTTCCTACCAAACATATTACGTAGAACCTACATACCCCCCTAGTGGGTTGCCATACAAACTTAAAAAAAAATTATGTAAAAACCCCTACAACTTCCTCGGAGTCGGAGGAAAAAAATGTATCACAGACACCATTAATTTTCCTTCCCAAGCATAACCCTAGAACATACTTATCCTCTATATCTATCACCTAAGGGGGCTGCCATACAAAGTTTTAAGAGATGAGAGTAAAAGTCCCTACAAAATTTAAAAAAAAATTAGGATAAAAAGCGCTACAGCTGTCCTAATCACCCTAAGAGGTTAAAATATGACACCGACCCCTATTTAAAAATTATAAATATTTCATAAATAAAAAAAGATTCGGGGTTTCGAAAGTCCAATGCGAAGGGTATCTAAGATTCGGCACAGCCGAATATATCGTATTACTTGTTTTTTATAACAACTTTCAAAATAACGAGTAAAGAAACTGAAAGTAAATATAAGGGACTGTAAATGATAATAAACTTTGAATTTTCAATTATAAATAATATGTTCTGTAATACCCATCTAAGTAAGAATTTTCAATGAAAAAAATTCATGTACAAGGGAACATCGAAAGGTCAAGTGAAGTACCGCATCTACATATGTAGATGCTATTAAAGGTACCTTTACATGGTAATACATATATTATGACTTGTCAAAATATGTTGTAGAATAATACAAAATCTCATCATGTAAAGGCACAATGTATTGAGTGGGAGCAAATACGGATGCAAAATTTGGCAAGTGTTCGGTAAATGTTTATTTTCTAAGCCATTTTAGAAACTTGTGTATTCTTATCATATCAGAGGTGTGAAAGATTGGCAGCACTTACAGCATCTAATGAAGGTGGCTACACTTAATTAAACAATACACAAACAATCAAAATCAAAGCAGATTTTTTTCATGTTGTTTTTGTTAATATTGTAGAACCTTAACCATATGGCGTTACCCCAAAAGGAAACTGGCAAGAAACAATCGATTTTGATTTTACCAACCTCATCCGTGTAAACATGAAAAATAGTTAGAACAGATTTTTATTCTCTTTTTTTAAACACGGAGAGAATTTCATAATATTTTGATTCTACAAAATCTAATTACTTTGTATTACCGTGTAAAGGTACCTTAAACTATATTTTTCGAAAATTGAGTATTTTTTAAACCTTTGATTTTTAGGTTTTTTTACAGAAAATAATTTTAGTTTTTTTATTTTTATATTTTTGTCAAAAACAAGCAATTATTTTTTAATTTTTATTTTAATTGCTATCGTTATATTTTAAATTATTATAAAAAGTCAAAAAAATTACGTTTACTGTTATCAAAATTGATATTTGTAAAAACAATAATTATTTCCGCCAAAATTAATATTTACTTTTTGACAAAAAAAAAATAAATCTCAAACAATAATTTTTTTTTCTTTATAAAAATTTTGAAAAATAAAAAATAAATATGTTAATTTTTTTTATTTATTGTTGAACTAATTGTTTTTAATACAAATTTTTGATTTTTAGTTTGGCTTTAGTTCATATAATTTCTTTTTTATTAGAAGAAATTATTATTTTCCGTTAATGTTGAAAGAAACTTTCAATTTGAAAAAAGCAGATTTTTTCTACCGCTACTAGCCGAGTAGAATGCATTTTCGAAAGCAGCTACGCAATTTCATCATCAGTACTCTTTGAACGGTAGTAGTGTATATGGTTGTAAACATCACCTATTTAACTTACATGTAACAGAGAAAAGTATACGGTATCAGTGTTTTCCTTCTGTTTTTATTTTGTAAGTTAGGACGAAGTTTATTTTTCATATAAACTATGCTTTTTTCCATTAAAAGTCTCTTTGGCAACACTTGACTAACGGACAAGCATTTGTCCATCTCTCAGATGGAACGAAACGCTTTTTATTATTGTATATCATACAATAGGGGTAATCACTTTTTAATTTCTTTTATTGTCAACGACAAATTGATAGAAATTATTACAGATCATTTTGCACCGTGCCATGTGTGAGTTATATGTTAATTTTTTTTTTTATTTATTGTTGAACTAATTGTTTTTAATACAAATTTTTGATTTTTAGTTTGGCTTTAGTTCATATAATTTCTTTTTTGCATTTTCGAAAAACAGCTACGATTAGTAGTTAGTAATAAGAATTAATAGTTAGTAATAAGAAATGGAAAAAAAAAAGAAAAAGCTTTGGTTTAGTTGGTTTAAGTGGAAAAAACTTCGTGCCGACTTACCTCGCCACATGGATCAGTGGGTTAAATGGCTGATGTTTACAACCAAAAATAACTAACAACCGAACAAAGAGTACTGATGATGAAAATCGTAGCTGTTTTTCGAAAATGCATTCTACTCGGCTAGTATCGGTAAAAATCTTGTTTTATCAATAAAATTTCCTTTCTTAACTAACGCTAATAAAGTAGTAAAAACTTAAAATATTAATTTCTTCATTTGCAAATAAATGAGAATTTAGTATAGTATTGAACTTAAGCCTGATAAAGAAAATAAAAATTGTCTTAAAACAAATAGTTCAACTAATAAATAAAAACGAAAACTTATATTAATTTTTTCAAATAATTAATACGGTCCCTCCCTACGAAAGTAAAAACAATACTTTGATACTGAATCTGAGCCAAAAATTATTGAAACATTGTTCAAAATTACTTCAACTGTTTTTGAAAATACATATATGTATGAAATATTTTTGCTGCTTTTTAGCAAAATTGAACCATAGGGAGCAAGACGAGCAATTTTGGTTCTGCTAAGGTCCATTTGATAACTTCCAAGCCAATAAACATAGAAAAGTAATTTAAATTGCGCTGGAACGGTCTTAAAAATATTCGTTTTAAATATTTTTTTGTAAATTTGTTTCATCAAGGGTAATTAAGAGGGTCACTTTCAGGGAACTTTGTGCATTTTGTTTAATTCTGAGTATTAAAATATAAGAGGCTGAAAGCCAACTAAGTGGACAAAAAGTTCTTCTCTGCCACTTTGGTACTTTTCCCCATTTTTTGGTTTTATGAGTTTATAAACATAAAATAATGTTGCAAAGTTGACAAAAAATACTTCTTTTATATTATTGGAGCTTTTCCCCATTTTGTGCGATTATGAGTTTACAAACATGTGAAGTGGAGACAACAAATAATTTTTTGAAAACCAAGTTGATGTCTTATATCAAATAATTAAATTTATATACAGTTCTTATTGATATTTTGATGCGTCTGGTGACCTAAGCGAGACTAATTTTGTGCAACTTTTAAAGCCAATATATTTATGTTAAAGTTTTCAAGATGTAACTCGTAAGAACTTTAAGCAAATATGCGTTTGCAGCGTTTTTATTTCCCTTGCTCCTAATAAATAAATTAAATTAAAAAAAATTAAATTAAAATATCAATAAACTTTGCATCCGTATTAGAGATAACACTTTCCTTGTTTCTATTTAACTATTTTCTTTTTAATTTAGGGATGCCAAACGTGATAACTTCACGTCATTTTGGCGATTTTTTTACCAAGTTAGCAAAAAGTACGTCTGACAGAATTAATCGTAAAAAGACCAAAACATTGCTCATAAATGCATCAACCACTCAGCCCATTCCTTTTACATCACCAACCTGTAGAAGATGTAACCTCTTTCTGTTACTTGAACTACACTAGTACAACCAGCGGTGGCTCATCTAAGAATGAAAAAACCAGATCGGATAAGGCACTGCGAGCTTTTAATATGTTAAATCCTCTATGGATGTCCACTCAGTTATCTACCAATACCAAACTTAGAATATTTAATGCCAATGTAAAGTCTATATTGCTGTATGACAGTAAATCTTAAAGTGCTGCACCCAAACTCATCAGTAGCATCCAAGTATTTGTAAACAGTTGCCTCTGTAGAATTTTACGTAACTATATTCTGTATATATAAATCTATAAATCTTTGGAATACCGCCCACCAAATTCCTATTCAGCCAGAGATTTTTAAATACAAATGGATTGGCAATACGACTGAAATTCCCTAGGTCAACTACATATTCGAAGGCCTGCTCATACGTGACAGCTGGATTTTAAGATAGCAGCCTCAGGCCGCAACTGGAACGAAATAAAATTTTGGCGCAAATGAACCAGATGATTGGAATAACTTTGTTGTGGTCCTTAGTTCCTCATAGGAACTACCGGACATAATATATCGATACAATATTGCTGAATATAACAATAAGATTTGCTACATGTAAAAACATTTCCATGACATTATAGACCTAAATAATCTTCAATTTCTGTTTATTTTGGATATTTAAACTGACCCAATAAACTGGCGAAATTAAAAATGCAAGAATTCTTCAAATGAAACTAACAAACTCAAAAGAATGTTTTTAATTTGCTTAATGTTTTGTTAATTTATTTTGTTTTTAGATAAAAATTTCATTTAACAAATTATTGATTTCTTTTCCTTGAAATTATTTCTCTCCGCAATCTTTACGAAGTCGTTTAGCGAAAGCTTGAGTCTTAGACCCATATTCGTCCCAGAAACATTCGTGCACTTTAAAGACGTACACACAGTCAGGTTTACGATGCTCTTTGTGTTCTTCAGTGCATTTTTCTAGAGTTTTCCCTATATCACTTTCTGCGATACCATCAATCTGGAATACCTTTACAAATGCATTCTTATCAAACCCATTTGAACTACTAAAGACTTTAGAGCCTTTAGCAAAGCAGAGCAGATATTCACGAATAGGTTTCACATTAGTGAAGTTAAAATTCATTACATCCTTTTTATGCTCTTCACTTAAAGAATGATGGTCAAAACATTCATCGCGTAGCTTAAAAATTTTACAATGTTCCGGTTGTTGGGCAGAAGCCTGTAATATAAATGTATTTTATTTAAATGATATCTTCAGGTATCTACATACATATAAGGATATTTCACTTACCCAAACAGCAAAAATTAAAATTGCAACAAATACTTTCATTGCTAATGTATATATTGTCTTTCAAAATCGTCTAACAAAGATTAGCATTTAAGTGATTATATTCATTTATGGGAACTTATATTTATATCAAAATTTTTTTACGCATTTACTAAATAATAGTTAAACACGTCATTTAAAAAGTTTTATTGATAGATTTATGAATACACTTATGTATTTATGTCAATAAACAAGTCTAACTTAAATACTTATGTAAACATACATAGGTTGTTTGTTTCAAAATAAATATCTTACGTAAGACCCAAAAACATTAAACAATTATTATATTCAGTCATGCCGCACTTTAAATACAATTCACCAAACACTTTAAGACAATTTTATTATGACATTTAAATCCTACAAATCCTATTTCATACAGCTATCGAGTGTAAAAATATTGTCAGATCTAGAATATCTGAATGCTTACAACCCTTTGTTATACTATGCTTATGTCAAAATTTGTTTCAACTTGACTTATGAAAAAAGATATAAAGAAGGTGTCCGTAGCAGGTATTGTAGCATTATAGTGGAAAGGTAAAAAACTGTTTATACCAGGCACAGGACTCTCCTAAGATGACGTAATTTTTTCATTTAAATAAATAAAATAATAAAGTTATGCAATCCCTATACGTTTCAATCCAATCGGAAACTTAGTGGGTTTTTATCCAAATCAAGACAAATAAAACAGCCATGATTTACTTAATTAGTTGGCAGTTGTCAGGTTGAAAGGAATTTCAGTAAATTTGGGAACTTAAAGGCCAGGAGAGGAAAAATTGAAAATTTGCTGCATATATCCGCAGCTACTAGCAAAAAGAAACATAATTTAAAAGTAAAGTATTCTGCTCAAAGTTTAAGTCTGACCAGTGTTGTCTAATACTTTTTGGAAAATTTAGGCCCCAAGGGGTAAAAATTATGTTTTAAAACTTTTTATTACTTTTTAAACCACGAAATGTCATTTTATTTTCTGTTAGAAAATGTATCCTTACGTAACCTTAAGTGTTTATTTTGTTTTTGTTCTACGAATATGTTTGGAAGAGAAAGCTAATGGAGGCTGTTATACATTTTATTCCTCTAGGGTCGACTCCGGGGGGGAAAAAACTAATTGGGGTTGGTGTTACATTTGACCTTTGTAGGAGCACCCTGCAAGCTATTGGATCGATTAAAAAAAATTTAAGACACTTAAAATTTGTATGGCCACCCTGTTAGGGTGTAAATATGTTCCAATAAAATGATCTTGAGGAAAATTAATGGGAGTCGGAATTATATTGCACCCGTATAGGGGCAACTCCGGGTAAGTTGTAGAGGTTTTTATGTAAAAATTTTGAGAAAATATACAAAGGTAGTCATGGGTTTGGGCTTATACATATCTCGGTTAGTTACCGTCGATTTTGCTGGATTTAAATAACGATTTGCTTGCAGATATTTCTGATAGTTTGATATTATCTATTCAATATCTGGGAGCCTTAAAAAGTTAATTTGAACCATAACACGGACAGACGGGCAGACGGACATCGCTTAATCGACTTCCCCATCTATCATCAAGAAAACATATGCTTTATGGGGTCGCAGATGGACTTTAAAAATATTATTAATGGATTGACAAACTTTTACATATACATATACCCTTATCACTTATGTGAAGGATATAACAAGTTAAATTTTATACGACTTACAAATATGTTGTTCTGCTTTATGCTGCTTGTAGCTCATAATACTTGAATAGAAAAATATTTACACAAGTGTAAAATATTTTGTTTTTAAAAAATAAAAAAACTTATTATTTAAATTTATTTTGCGTATTATTCGCCGATATTCAAATAAACAAGTATGCACAATGCTTTTCTTTTAAAAAAAAATCGCATGGTAAACGAAGCGTTAGGCAAGATAAACGAAAGTGAGTGAACAACATTGCACATTAGACCAGATGTTCATATCACAGCGTGTAAACAAGAACAGATGACAACATGGACAAACTACTGCACCGAAATACTAGCTAGATCTGCATCAAATGATCCACCAGCCTGTCTATGTACCTCCACTACATAAGCAATGACATCTCGACTATACGACCGAACCTGACAGAAATTGTTGAGGCCATAATAGCATTAAACTCAATAAATTCCCACTAAGTGATATTATATCTGCTAAGCTTCTCAAAGTATCGCCCAACGTCAGCGCACAGTTACTTCTCCCTTTTAACTATCTGGGTACCTATCTGCCAGCATTTAAGAAGGAATCATAGTTAAGGTACCTAAGAAAAAGGATCTTTTTAAATGCCAAACCTGGAGAGAGATAGCGCTGCTGAAAATGCTTTATAATATAATTGAAAGCATTATAAACTATTAATAATCCACAACTCGGTGTGGTGAGTTGCGAGAGATCTTTGGATACTCTCTCACATACAGCAGCAAGGGTGTCCCGGAGGATATAATCGAGCTCATTAAGCGTCTTTACTATGACGCCAATTGCCGAACACTGTGCGAAAATGTAGTCGGCGACATAGTCGCAGTAGAAAAGGGCGTTAAAAAGCATGTAACTGTGCCTGTTTTATTTAACGTCATTTCGGCAGATGCAACACGTGCTAGTAGAGACCATTAATCGTCAGATCGCCAGATTTGAAGATTAATCGCCATTTTTACTATTTTTGGTGCCAAAAAAAGGCATATGACGATTGGAAGATTTTCACCCTGAATTGACTATTTTGGAAAATTAAAGACTTGTGGCCTTTTTTTTAAAGAAAATAACAGGCAGTAATACCTATTCTGCATTTCGTTTCGAATCGAAATTTTCTCCGTCGGCCTTCTTCACTGTGGAATAGTTTGGCCACAAATAACTTTTCCTTAGTATATTTTTTGATTTCTCGTCTTTTTGTACTAAAATCTTGTGCTTCTTAATATTAAAATTGGAATAATAAATTTTTTATTTATATTTTGGTATATGCTTATTTGCATGCAAAATCGAAATCGAAACACAGAATAACCCCTATTATATATCTTTTAATTTAAGAAAAATATATATATTTAAACATATAAAACTATAGGAAAATATATTAGTTAAAATATTTTGTATTTAAATAACAAGAATTAGAAATAGTTAAAAGACAGCCCCTAAAAATTATATCTCTAAAATAAATTATTAAAAAGTGGTAGTTATTGATATTATTTCAAATAAAATTGCATTAAAAACATCTTACAACATAGTAGAGTGAAAAGAAGAGATATTTTTGCGGTTAGATGAAACCACTGAAATAAATAAAATTTATTTTGATAATTTAATTTTAGTCTGGCACTGGCTGGACTGATTTTAGATTTGAATAATTATTGTAAGTTCGCATAAAAATATGCAAGAAAAAAAAATGCCTCTGATTTTGCATTTATTAATCCAAATCCAAATTGGGCATTTTCGTTTTCTGTAATTGAGACTAGCATTGCAGCATCAAAAAATTATTTTTAAAGGGTATGTCTGCATAGTTGTAGAAGGGTTTGAAACCCCTTTTTTATAAATTTTTTCAAGATAAAAAAGGATCTGTTTGTACCATGATCAAAACGTTTAAGAAGAAGAATAAACAACGAAACCAAAACAAAATATTAAAAAAGAGACAAGTTTCTAGTAACATATTGTAAATTTTTATAGCTTTTGGAAGTTACTTTAAAACGAAATAAGAAAAGAGTCATGTTACAAATAACATAGTCTAAATTCCGTGTATGTATGTATTTGATTACACCAAGTTTTTCTAAAATTTTTCTTAAAAAAAAACCGTTATACTTGTTTATTTGAATATCGGTAAAGAATACGCAATAAAAAATTGAAATAATACGTATTTAAATTTTTTAAAAACAAAATATTTTACAATTGTGTCAATATTATTTAACTTTGAACGACAAACTGATATCTATACACCCGTATCAGTTATGTAAGAGGTGTAATTTGGTGTGTACATATGTATGTTTGTATTTGATTACACCAAGTTTTTAAAAACAATTTTTTTTTAAAAGAAAAGCATTGTGCATACTTGTTTATTTGAATATCGGCGAATAATACGCAAAATAAATTTAAATAATAAGTTTTTTCATTTTTTAAAAACAAAATATTTTACACTTGTGTAAATATTTTTCTATTCAAGTATTATGAGCTACAAGCAGCATAAAGCAGAACAACATATATGTAAGTCGTATAAAATTTAACTTGTTATATCCTTCACATAAGTGATAAGGGTATATGTATATGTAAAAGTTTGTCATTCCATTAATAATATTTTTAAAGTCCATCTGCGACCCCATAAAGCATATGTTTTCTTGGTCCATATAGATGGGGAAGTCGATTTAGCGATGTCCGTCTGCCCGTCTGTCCGTGTTATGGTTGAAATTAACTTTTTAAGGCTCCCAGATATTGAATAGATAATATCAAACTATCAGAAATATCTGCGATCAAATCGTCATTTAAATCCAGCAAAATCGCCCGATAACTAACCGAGATATGTATAAGCCCAAACCGATGACTACCTTTGTATATTTTCTCAAAATTTTTACATAAAAACCTCTACAACTTACCCGGAGTTGCCCCTATACGGGTGCAATATAATTCCGACTCCCATTAATTTTCCTCAAGATCATTTTATTGGACAAATTTACACCCTAACAGGGTGGCCATACAAAGTTTAAGTGTCTTAAATTTTTTTTAATCGATCCAATAGCTTGCAGGGTGCTCCTACAAAGGTCAAATGTAACACCAACCCCAATTAGTTTTTTCCCCCCCGGAGTCGACCCTAGAGGAATAAATTGTGTGACAGCCTCTATTAGCTTTCTCTTCCAAACATATTCCTAGAACAAAAACAAAATAAACACTTAAGGTTACGTAAGGATACATTTTCTAACAGAAAATAAAATGACATTTCGTGGTTTAAAAAGTAATAAAAAGTTTTAAAACATAATTTTTAACCCTTGGGGCCTAAATTTTCCAAAAAGTATTAGACAACACTGGTCTGACTTAAACTTTGAGCAGAATACTTTACTTTTAAATTATGTTTCTTTTTGCTAGTAGCTGCGGATATATGCAGCAAGTTTTCAATTTTTCCTCTCCTGGCCTTTAAGTTCCCAAATTTGCTGAAATTCCTTTCAACCTGACAACTGCCAACTAATTAAGTAAAGCATGGCTGTTTTATTTGTCTTGATTTAGATAAAAACCCACTAAGTTTCCGATTAGATTGAAACGTGTATGGATTGCATAACTTTATTATTTTATTTATTTAAATGAAAAAATTACGTCATCTTAGGAGAGTCCTGTGCCTGGTATAAACAGTTTTTTACCTTTCCACTATAATGCTACAATACTTGTTACGGACACCTTCTTTATATCTTTTTTCATAAGTCAAGTTGGAACAAATTTTAACATAAGCACAGCATAGCAAAGGGCTGTGAGCATTCAGATATTCTAGATCTGACAATATTTTTACACTCGATAGCTGTATGAAATGGGATTTGTAGGATTTTAATGTCATAATAAAATTGTCTTAAAGTGTTTGGTGAATTGTATTTAAAGTGCGGCATGACTGAATATAATAATTGTTTAATGTTTTTGGGTCTTACGTAAGATATTTATTTTGAAACAAACAACCTATGTATGTTTACATAAGTATTTAAGTTAGACTTGTTTATTGACATAAATACATAAGTATATTCATAAATCTATCAATAAAACTTTTTAAATGACGTGTTTAACTATTATTTAGTAAATGCGTAAAAAAATTTTGATATAAATATAAGTTCCCATAAATGGATATAATCACTTAAATGCTAATCTTTGTTAGACGATTTTGAAAGACAATATATACATTAGCAATGAAAGTATTTGTTGCAATTTTAATTTTTGCTGTTTGGGTAAGTGAAATATCCTTATATGTATGTAGATACCTGAAGATATCATTTAAATAAAATACATTTATATTACAGGCTTCTGCCCAACAACCGGAACATTGTAAAATTTTTAAGCTACGCGATGAATGTTTTGACCATCATTCTTTAAGTGAAGAGCATAAAAAGGATGTAATGAATTTTAACTTCACTAATGTGAAACCTATTCGTGAATATCTGCTCTGCTTTGCTAAAGGCTCTAAAGTCTTTAGTAGTTCAAATGGGTTTGATAAGAATGCATTTGTAAAGGTATTCCAGATTGATGGTATCGCAGAAAGTGATATAGGGAAAACTCTAGAAAAATGCACTGAAGAACACAAAGAGCATCGTAAACCTGACTGTGTGTACGTCTTTAAAGTGCACAAATGTTTTTGGGACGAATATGGGTCTAAGACTCAAGCTTTCGCTAAACGACTTCGTAAAGATTGCGGAGAGAAATAATTTCAACGAAAAGAAATCAATAATTTGTTAAATGAAATTTTTATCTAAAAACAAAATAAATTAACAAAATTAAGCAAATTAAAAACGTTCTTTTGAGTTTGTTAGTTTCATTTAAAGAATTCTTGCATTTTTAATTTCGCCAGTTTATTGGGTCAGTTTAAATATTCAAAACAAAGAGAAATTGAAGATTATTTAGGTCTATAATGTCATGGAAATGTTTTTACATGTAACAAATCTTATTGTTATATGCAGCAATATTGTATCGATATATTATGTCCGGTAGTTCCTATGAGGAACTAAGGACCACAACAAAGTTATTCCAATCATCTCGTTCATTTGCGGCAAATTTTATTTCGTTCCAGTTACAGCCTGAGGTTGCTATCTTAAAATCCAGCTGTCACGTATGAGCAGGCCTTCGAATATGTCGTTGACTTAGGGAATTTCAGTCGTATGGCCAATCCATTTGTATTTAAACATCTCTGGCTGAATAGGAATTTGGTGGGCGGGTTTCCAAAGATGTATATATGTAACTGATTTTTTTTTTGCCAGAATATAGTTACGTAAAATTCTACAGAGGCAACTGTTTACAAATACTTGGATGCTACTGATGAGTTTGGGTGCAGCATTCCAAGATTTACTGTTATACAGCAATATAGACTTTACATTGGCATTAAATATTCTAAGTTTGTTATTGGTGGATAACTGAGTGGATATCCATAGAGGACTTAACATAGTAGAAGCTCGCCTTGCATTGTCCAATCTGGTTTTCTTATCCTGAAATGAGCCACCGATGGTTGTACTAGTGTAATTCAAGTAACAGAAAGAGGTTACATCTTCTACAGGTTGGTGATGTAAAAGGAAGTGACTGAGTGGTTGATGCATTTATGAGCAATGTTTTGGTCTTTTTGAGATTAATTCTGCCAAACGTACTTTTTGCTAATTTGGTAAAAAAAAATTGCCAAAATGACGTAAAATCATCAGGTTTGGCATCCCTAAATTAAAAAGAAAATAGTTAAATAGAAACAAGGAAAGTGTTATCTCTAATACGGATGCAAAGTTTATTGATATTTTAATTTAATTTTTTTAAATTTAATTTATTTATTAGGAGCAAGGGAAATAAAAACGCTGTAAAAGCATATTTGCTTAAAGCTCTTACGAGTTACATCTTGAAAACTTTAACATATATATATTGGCTTTAAAAGTTGCACAAAGTAAGTCTCGCTTAGGTCACCAGGCGCATCAAAAGACCAATAAGAATTGTATATAAATTTCATAATTTGATACAAAACATTAACTTGGTTTAAAAAAATTTAATTATTTTCTCCACTTCACATGTTTTTAAACTCATAATCGCACAAAATAGGGAAAAGCTCCAATAATATAAAACAAGGAATTTTTGTCAGCTTTGCACATTATTTTATGTTTGTAAACTCATAAAACCAAAAAATGGGGAAAAGTACCAAAGTGACAGAAAAGAACTTTTTGTCCACTTAGTTGGCTTTCGGCCTCTTATATTTATATGCTCAGAATTAAACAAAATGCACAAAGTACCCTGAAAGTGACCCTCTTAATTACCCTTAATAAAACAAATTTACAAAAAAATATATAAAACGAATATTTTCAAGACCGTTTCAGCGCAATTTAAATTACTTTTCTATGTTTATTGGCTTGGAAGTTATCAAATGGACCTTAGCAGAACCAAAATTGCTCGTCTTGCTCCCTATGGTTCAATTTTGCTAAAAAGCAGCAAAAATATTTCATACATATATGTATTTTCAAAAACAGTTGAAGTAATTTTGAACAATGTTTCAATAATTTTTGGCTCAGATTCAGTATCAAAGTATTGTTTTTACTTTCGTAGGGAGGGACCGTATTAATTATTTGAAAAAATTAATATAAGTTTTCGTTTTTATTTATTAGTTAAACTATTTGTTTTAAGACAATTTTTATTTTCTTTATCAGGCTTAAGTTTAATAATATACTAAATTCTCATTTATTTGCAAATGAAGAAATTAATATTTTTAGTTTTTACTTCTTTATTAGCGTTAGTTAAGAAAGGAAATTTTATTGAAAAAACAAGTAAGAGCGCTATATTCGGCTGTGCCGAATCTTATATACCCTTCACATTGGTCTTTAAATATACCCAGCCGAGTAATTTTGTACTGCAAATAATATAATAAAAAACATTGTGCGAGTTTTAAAGAAAAAATAACAAAATTTTAACGTTCGTATGAATAATAGAAATAGATGAAGAAGATTTGAGGTCGAGAGTTTTAAAAGTTTTCGACATTATTCATATTTGAAGGTTAATAAAACTTGTTAAATGTCTAGTCCCCCTGCTCTTCTCCAACTTTTTCTCCAAAATGTATGAATTATTTGATTATTACTTTTTGTAGAATATTCGAAGTCGATTGCTGTTATAGTTTCCGAGATATAGCGTATCGAATATTTTATAATAGTTGTCGATTTGTATGGGAGCTACCCCTTTTTTTGCCCCCACTCAAAAAAATTTTTCTTTAAAGCGTAGCCCTTATGGCCCAATTACTTTTTGTAGAACATTTCATTTCGATATCTGTTACAGTTTCCGAGATATAGCGTATCGAATATTTGATAATAATTGTCGATTTGTATGGGAGCTACCCCTTTTTTTGCCCCCACCCAAAAAATTTTTTCTTTAAGGCGTAGCCCTTTGCGTGCAATTACTTTTTGTAGAACACTTCATTTCGATATCTGTTATAGTTTCCGAGATATAGCGTATCGAATATTTTATAACAATTGTCGATTTGTATGGGAGCTACCCCTTTTTTTGCCCCCACTCAAAAAATTTTTTCTTTAAAGTGTAGATCTTTGAGTACAATTACTTTTTGTAGAACATTTCATTTCGATATCTCTTATAGTTTCCGAGATATAGCGTATCGAATATTTTATAACAATTGTCGATTTGTATGGGAGCTACCCCTTTTTTTGCCCCCACTCAAAAAATTTTTTCTTTAACGCGTAGCCCTTAGCGTGCAATTATTTTTTGTAGAACATTTCATTTCGATATCTGTTATAGTTTCCGAGATATAGCGTATCGAATATTTGATAATAATTGTCGATTTGTATGGGAGCTACCCCTTTTTTTGCCCCCACCCAAAAAATTTTTTCTTTAGGGCGTAGCCCTTTGCGTGCAATTACTTTTTGTAGAACACTTCATTTCGATATCTGTTATAGTTTCCGAGATATAGCGTATCGAATATTTTATAACAATTGTCGATTTGTATGGGAGCTACCCCTTTTTTTGCCCCCACTCAAAAAATTTTTTCTTTAAAGTGTAGATCTTTGAGTACAATTACTTTTTGTAGAACATTTCATTTCGATATCTCTTATAGTTTCCGAGATATAGCGTATCGAATATTTTATAACAATTGTCGATTTGTATGGGAGCTACCCCTTTTTTTGCCTCCACTCAAAAAATTTTTTCTTTAAAGTGTAGATCTTTGTGTACAATTACTTTTTGTAGAACATTTCATTTCGATATCTGTTATAGTTTCCGAGATATAGCGTATCGAATATTTGATAATAATTGTCGATTTGTATGGGAGCTACCCCTTTTTTTGCCCCCACCCAAAAAATTTTTTCTTTAAGGCGTAGCCCTTTGCGTGCAATTATTTTTTGTAGAACATTTCATTTCGATATCTGTTATAGTTTCCGAGATATAGCGTATCGAATATTTGATAATAATTGTCGATTTGTATGGGAGCTACCCCTTTTTTTAACCCCACTCAAAAAATTTTTTCTTTAAGGCGTAGCCCTTAGCGTGCAATTACTTTTTGTAGAACATTTTCAGTCGATAGCTGTTATAGTTTACGAGATATAGCGCATAAAATATTTCACCAAATTTGTGCAATTGTAGAAAAAATACCCCTTCCCCTGGTCCTATCTGAAAAAATTTTTTCCATTATTTAGGTCCCTTCTTTAGGAGTATCCGTGCCAAGTTTTGTGGCAAGAGTGACTATACTTACTGAAATATATAGGGATATATGCACCGATTTTGTCCTAAAAAAAATGGGTTACTCTGGGTTTTCGCTTATATCTCGGTCAATTGTGAACCGATTTTGCTGATTTTAAATAGCGATTGTTAGCGGGATATTTGTGATCGTTTGACACCATTAACTGGTGTATATCTTTTTATTTGACTCCGGAAACTTGATTTCAACAGACGGACAGACGGACAGACGGACAGACGGACAGACGGACAGACGGACAACGCTAAATCGGCTTCCCTATCTATAAGGATCCAGAATATATATACTTTATGGGGTCGCAAATGAATAATAAAGAAATTACAAACGGAATGACAAAGTGATATATACCCTATCACTATGTGAAGGGTATAACAAGATTTTTACCGATACTAGCCGAGTAGAATGCATTTTTGAAAAACAGCTACGATTTTCATCATCAGTACTCTTTGTTCGGTTGTTAGTTATTAATTTGGTTGTAAACATCAGCCGTTTAACCCACTGATCCATGTGGCGAGGTGAGTCGGCACGAAGTTTTTTCCACTTAAACCAACTAAACCAAAGCTTTTTCTTTTTCTTTTTCCATTTCTTATTACTAACTATTAATTCTTATTACTAACTACTAATCGTAGCTGTTTTTCGAAAATGCATTCTACTCGGCTAGTATCGGTAAAAATCTTGTTTTATCAATAAAATTTCCTTTCTTAACTAACGCTAATAAAGTAGTAAAAACTAAAAATATTAATTTCTTCATTTGCAAATAAATGAGAATTTAGTATAGTATTAAACTTAAGCCTGATAAAGAAAATAAAAATTGTCTTAAAAATTAATATATTTAAAAAAATAATAATTTTTTGTAATCTTTAATTTTTGTTTTTGTAAAAAGAATAATAATTTTAAAATTTGTATAAAAATTCAATCTGATAAAATAATCGTGTTTTTTGTTTTTGTTTATTTATTTGTTTATAGTCGAACAGTACCGGAAAGTAATAAAACCCCAAAAGTAGGCTTAAGTTTAAGTATTTTATTGACTTTATTTGAAAAATAGAGGGCGTTAATGTGTGTTTATTCATTTTCAGACGGAAGTTAAAGGCTTAAATTTTATGACAACACTACTAGTGTAGATCAGTAGTTTTGTTTTGATACTTCGATTGAGAGAGTTAAGGAGTTAATACCAGCATAAGGGAGTTTCTTTCGGATTATGGTAGAGTACAGGGTGGGCATGATTAAACCTTGGAAGTTGGTCTTAACTAAAGAAAATATACGAGAAGAAAAATAATTAATGTTTGCTTGTTTAAAATTAAGTTTAAATTAAAGTATTGGAAGTTGTTTTATTTTTGTTGGGAGTTATTTAATTTCCATTCCAAGAGGTAGTGTAGACAGCCGGCTTTCGACGACAATTAATTAGATATTTCGGTTCTTAAAAGAAACTGGTGTATATAGTTGTCATTTGGTCGGGCGCAAAATAAAAAACTCTGGTGGATTCGATTTTCTGACATTGCTATAGCCTTAGGCCGGGCTTTGGACTTTAAGCTGTAATGCTCTCTTAATACAAGCTTCGGCAAGTATAATTTGAGCTACATGATACTTAAGTTATGAAGCTACGAAAATTTAAATTTAGCAAAGCCACAAACCCCAATAATTAGGATTTATATATTTCATTTTTACCGTTGGGAGTTATTTAAGTTTTGTATTAAATATTTCATTGGAAGTAATTTCATGTTACCGAATTAATCATTCGTCTCTGGGTATAGCAGTAGACAGTCCAAATGAAAAAAATTTATGTGATCTGAAAACGACCAAAAAAATTAATAAATCCTAATTACATCTACTGTTAATAAAATTTTGAATATACACATATTGAATTTCTGTGCTGTTTTTTTTTTGGTGCTTATTGTTGCAATAAAATAACCAAACGTTTTACAAATACACCTGTTTTAAAACAAAATCCATTTTTTTTGTTTCGGACTTACCAGGGGCCTTATAATTATGCAAAAAAAATATCTTAAAAATAAATATTTATTTTTTAATTTTTGAAATTTTTATTAAGAAAAAAAAATAATTTTTTGAGATTTATTTTTCTTTGTCAAAAAGTAAATCTTAATTTTGGCGGAAATAATTATTATTTTTACAAAAATCAATTTTGATAACAGAAAACGTAATTTTTTTGATTTTTTATAATAATTCAAAATATAACGATAGAAATTAAAATAAAAATCAAAAAATAATTGCTTGTTTTTGACAAAAATATAAAAACCAAAAAACTAAAATAATTTTCTGGAAAAAAACTAAAAAATCAAAAGTTTAAAACATACTCAATTTTCGAAAAATAAAGTCTAATAACATCTAGATGCGGTACTTCACTTGACTTTTCGATGTTCCCTTGTATATGAATTTTTTAATTGAAAATTCTTACTTACTTACTTAGATGGGTATTACAGAACATAGAATCTATTGTTAAAAGTTCGAAGTTTATTATCATTTACAGTCCCTTATATTTACTTTTAGTTTCTTTACTCGTTATATTGAAAGTTGTTATAAAAAGACAAGTAAAAAGGATATATTCGGTTGTGCTGATTCTTAGCCCCCCTTCGCATTGGACTTTCGAAACCCCGAATCTTTTTTTATTTATGAAATATTTATAATTTTTAAATAGGGGTCGGTGTCATATTTTAAACCTCTTAGGGTGATTAGGACAGCTGTAGCGCTTTTTATTCTAATTTTTTTTTAAATTTTGTAGGGACTTTTACTCGCATCTCTTAAAACTTTGTGTGGCAGCCCCCTTAGGGGATAGAGATAGAAGATAAGTACATATGTTCTAGGAATATGTTTGGGAAGGAAAATTAATGGTGTCTAGGAGCGACTCCGAGGAAGTTGTAGGGGTTTTTACATAATTTTTGTTTAAGTTTGTATGGCAACCCACTAGGGGCGGGGGTAAGTAGGTTCTAGGTAATATGTTTTGGAGGAAAAACTAATGGGAGTCCATTTTACACTTCATTTCTTAAAGGCCGTCTCTGGGCAAGCTATGGACGTTTTTACATAAATTTTGTAAACTTTTTATGGCAACCCCATTAGGTGATGATGACAGGAAGTTGGAATATTCTAGGAATATGTTTGGGAGAAAAAACTAATATGAAGCTGTGATACATTTTATTCCTCTAGAAGCGACTCTGGGGAAGTTGTAGGGATATATGCCCTATTTTTTCAAATTTTGTATGGCAGCCCTCTTAGTGCGTGAAGAATGTGTTTGCGAGTAGAAACTAAGGGGGGTTGGCCTTACACTTTATTTCCTTAACACTCGACTCTGGGAAAGTTATGGGCGTTTTTACATAATTTTTGTAAATTTTGTATGGCAACCTCCTTAGGTGAAGAAGATATTGGGTAAGTATACTCTATAAACTTCCCAAACTTTAAGGACCAAGAAAATATATACTTAATGGGGTCGCAAATGGATAGTAAAGAAATTACAAAGGGAATGACAAACTTATATATACCCTTATCACTTATGTGAAGGGTATAAAAATTTTTGCTATTTAAAAAAAATTGAAATAAAATTTGTTTTAGCGTTTTTTCCTAAGAACAATATAAATTTGTCTTTTGTTACTGTTTTCAATATAAATTCTTGACACAAATTAGTTTTCTAGGAATAATAAAAATACATAAAACCTTAACAATTGGGCATGAATTGCTTTCATAAAAATAAATATTGGCTTAAAAATGTATTCATGTATACATATGTATGTGTATATGTATGTATATGCATACCACCTAACAATTTTTACCGAAATCAGTAAGAATTCTCACCCAAATGCCTGAACGAATTTTCATATTTGCGTCATTGTCGGTACGAAAACGTACCAAAATTTGTATGATTGAAAGATAAACATTTGAAAAAACCTTCAGACAAAATCCAATTTTGTGACATATTAATGCTCGTATTTATAACAATTAAAGTAGGCTTATTAAGGGATTATTTGACAATTCGCAAAGATATCTCCCAAATAATCCCTTAATAACCATACTTTAATTTTAATGAATATGGGGACTAATATGTTATGTTTTATAAGCCAAAAATAAGGAGAAGTTAAAAAAATTGTGAATTTGTTACGAAAATACTTAAATTTTGAGGTAAGTCCCGGTATTCCCGCACAAAATTCCCGAGGAAACGGGAAATGAAAATTGATGAATTTCCCGGGAATTTTCGGGACGGGAACTCCCGGGAAAAAACCCTAATTTGTAGTCTCGTTTAACTTGCTTAAAGGTTCAATTATATGTGACTTACCATAACGTAATACCCATAACCGTTGCCATAAAAACCAAAACTCAATTGGTTTCTAAGGTTATGGTTATGGCGTAATGGTAAGTCACCTATAATCAACAACAGTGTTGCCCATACATTTGGTTCGAACAGCTGTTTACTGTGGTATTGTTAAGTCACGTATAAATGAACCTTTAAAACCAACAAAAAAACATTTCGGGGGGATGTTGGATTTGGTAACGTATCTAATAAAAAAATATCATGCTTTGAAATACAAAGAAACAAAAACTTCCTTTAGATTAGGTACAGAAATATCGGACATATTTTTTATGCTGAAACCGATTAAAATTCAGAAAATGTCTAGAGTTTTCAATGGTGTTTCTGAAGAATAACACTAAAAAATGTTCAAAGACAATGAGCAGATAAGTCGCAAAATTTTCGTAAAACAAAAAATTTGCTTCCGAAATTTTGTAGACTTGCCTTAAAATTATCGCCATAAAACTGCCAAACATTTCCTTAAAAGCCTTTGGAATATTAATAATTACAATAGTAATGCGGATAAAAATTCTGGCCAAGTGTCAGAAAATATTAAAAAAAAGTCTGGCATCAGACATGTCAAGAAAAATTGTTTGGTGGGTATGTGTCCATGTAGACAATTTATCTAAATAAAGAAGACAAACGAATTCAGGTTATATTTGCACAAAAAAAACTAAATAAGAATAAACTTTAAGCCAAATAAAGTTTAAAAATTGTTCAATAAAAAGGTAGACAAAAACTTAACAACTGTGTAAATACGTACACTGAAAGAAAAAACTTCATTCCAGGCATCATATAAAGACTAATGACTTTTTTTATAAAAGATCAGCTAACGAAGTCCCTATAAAGAATATTTCATAATCATTCATATATACAAGTATATAATATATATATATACGAACATCGTTACAGGATGACTATATGATTCATCATCGCACAGCCTAAACGCGTAAGGATAGATAGTTGAAATTTGGACTTCTGGTATTTCTTCTGACAAATGGATTGACTAATAAGCCAACTAGGTTATAAATATGAGACAAATTGGGAACCTTAATCCTTAAAAATAAATCTTTATTGTGGTACTCCTGAGATTAACTTTTTTAACTTCTAAGCAAATAGGAATAGACACAATTCAAATTGCGTTGGAACTACTTTAAAATTTTGGACCCAACGTAGGAAGAAGGTCCTTAGAATTTAAATTTAATAAATTTTGCATGCTTTTAGTAAATTTAAAACTAATATTAACTTTTATAAAATAAAGAAATATTAACAAAGCCGTTTAAATAAAAAAATTTAACATTTTTTTCAGTGTATTTTTAGGGCTTCTAAATACTGCTAAATATATTAATTATTTTATTTTTTACTAACTAGAGACATTAATAAAAAGCTTAAAATATATTGTTAAAAAGATTAATGAAATAATTTAGGTTGGAGCGAATCTTATATACCCTTAACATTAGAAACGACATTAAGAACTTACTTATATTTAATGAACTGTGCATCTGTCTTTGCTTTTCCTAGTTTTAAAAACAATAAAAAAAAAACAATCTTAAAAATTCATGAATCTTTTCACAAACTTTTATTTTATGAAAATTTTTTATCTTTAACTATTTTTTTGAGATTCTTTTAAAAAAATCCCAGTGGTCAACCTGCACCTAATGTGCTATTAGTGATGAAACAGAACACGACCGCAACTTCAAGCAAAACGATTTTCAGTAAAAGCAGGCCCATAATTGTAACGTCGCGAAGTGTCGGCTGCAACTTTGTGAACTTACATTTAACTTTTCCAATTTTAATTCACAAGTTTAAGTTTAAATAGAAGTTTTTGTACATTGGCAACTCAAAAATTGACATACTTTTGTACTTCTTAATTTAATTTTTTCATACTATTAATCATTTTATATATAAGTTTACAAAATTTTAAATTAAATGTAATTTTTATATGTTTTTCGAAATTTTTTTTTTTAATTTTTTTCAAAAACATTGGGTTAAAAAAAGTATGGAACTAAGTGGGGCCAATATTGTTGAAAGAATTTCTTTTTCAAAGTGAGAGCATAAGAAAAAACGCTGTCAGAATAATGTTAAAACTATTTTATAACTGCTTTCAGTTGCGTGATATTACGACAAATTGTATTGATAAAAAACTTCACGCCCCAGTTCTGTTTCATAATTTATATGTAAAATAAATACAATTAGGTTTTGTCAATTTGATAACATAGAATTTTTCTATGATACGATTATAATATGATGCCGGAATTTTTCTGCATATCGTAACAGAAAGTATTATCTTTTAAAAAGGAACTTCACACGTATTCCATATAATTAAAGTATGCTTTGAAATTCTTTTCTTCATTATTTTTCATTATTTTGAATATATTGCAAGATATCGAACTTTAAGCTTTCTTCGATGTTAGAACAAATATTTTACTTTGCCGTATTTCAAAGAAGGAAAAATATATTAGTGTCTAAACCGATCAAATGCGGCACAAAAACGTGTCTTTCTTTGGATAAATTTGAATACCTTTTCATATTTGATTCTTAAACTAATACGAATTTAAGGTTTTATTCTCTATTGATGTTTTTATTAAAAAAGTGGGAAATAAGAAACCACACAAAAAAATCTCATGTCAATAACTGTTAAAATAATTTTTTTTGTGGCCGAGCAGTAACAGACAATCCTGTTAGAAATTGAATCTATTGTTTTTAAATACAAAGTTTAAATTAAATGTTATTTGCTTAGTAATTCTTAATAATTTTTTTTTATTTTGACACAACATTAATACATGCTTACCATATACAAGCAAATACTGATGATTTTAACAATTTTCAATTTCTAAAAAGCAAAAAGAAAACTAACACGCACCTAAGTGGTATGTCGGGAAACACAGATCAGTATAAAAAGCCCAAGCAAGAACTAAATCGAAAGTTATTATCTGAAGCTAAGCAAAGTAAAATTAGCACGTGTCAGCCTTCAATAAATTAAAGCAAAAACATGCAATTAGCATTTGTATGCTCTTTAGCCATTTTTGTGGTAAAATTTGGTGAAGGTGCAGGTGAGCATATATATGAAGGCGAAAATTATGATGCTGCAGGTATTAACGGCAATGCTAGAAGAGGGGGCGCTTTAATTTTTGGGGGTAAAAGAGAATATGTTGGAGAAAAGTATTATGGTCAAAAATATGCAGAAATAAAAGAAGGAACTGAAAGATATCATCTTTTCGATAATGAAAATAAACATAATGAGGGTGAAGGTATTAAAAATGATAAAACAATAACTCCTCAAAGAATTTTTCCTAAAAGAAGAGGTGCAAGAAGTTACCCTAGAATACGTGGCAAAAGACCATATGTAAAATTGTATGGCAGAAAAGATGACAATGTGAGAGGACGTGGTAGATATACAGTGAACTCGCGGAAACGTGAATATCCAGAATCATGAACATCCAGAAACGTGAACACTTTTTATTTAACATTAACTACTCTAAAACGTGAACAAACATTGAAGGCTTTAAAACGTGAACAGTTTTTTCTGAGGTTTTTTTGTTTACATTAATTTTATTAGTTTTGGGAGTCGCCGAATTATGCAATAAAAGGATCTATAAGCGATATGTATAGTTTTATTTGCAAAAGGTTGATTTTTGTGGTCAGATTAATAAGACAATTATGTATTACCCAAAAAACTTAGGTTTTAAAATTTTTAAATTGGACTTTTCGGGCTAAAGCGTTGTTAAGTTTTGACTAGATTTGGATGTTTTTGAACTAGTAACAATAAATTGATGAAAAAAAATTAAATTCGCTAGAAAATAATTAAAATATATCCAATCAGAAACGTGAACAAAATCGAAAACATGAACACCCTTGGTAAAAATTAGTTCACGTTTCCGCGAGTTCACTGTATTAACCATAAAAGAAGAGGAATGTATAATAGAAACGTGGGACAGGGTGTTGCTTATGGCCAAAAAGGTGTTTATGGTCGCCAAAATAGATATTCACATAAGACAAATAGCATTTCTAAAAATCCAAGAGGCAATGATCAAAATGATAATAATACTAGTAATTATCCTGCTGGCACAGAGAAAAATATTAGAATTGCAGTTTTAGATGATAAAAGAGAAGATATTGAAGAAAGTGGTGCGGTTGGAAAAGATAATCTTTTAGACAATGGAAATCAAAGTAATGACAAAAGAGGCACAAAAGCAGAAAGAAATAAAGCTGATAAAAGAATTGGAAGAAAACGAGGCTACCAAAGAGAAGGATTTAAAAGCCAAGCTGCCGGGTATGGTAAATATGGTGGTTATGGTAAAAATAATGGTAATGATGGCCGACCCATACAGTTATATAGTTCACGTGGTCTTCCTCGAAATCCATTAAACTAGAATCACAGACAGAAATGTATTAATGCTTGTTGATTTCGATAGTTACATAATAAATTGGCATTTTTTAAAATTCTATGTACTTCTCTTGTGCATTATTATAAATTATGAAGCACATTCATATATATACTTTTTTAATATAAATTAGGGTTTTAAATGAAATTTTCATACCAAATCTGTATTTAAAATTCCATTTTATTTAAAAAACGTTTACACAAATAAGGCCCTATATGTTTACGAGAACCATAATAAATTTCAAACTCTGGTTTAATGCATAGTTTTAGTAAAAAAAAAAATTAAAAATTGTAGGAAACCAGGCAGAAAATGTCTTTATCAGTCAAGTTGGCTAAAAAATCGAATTCAGGATGCACAAATATATATATAAAAAATTTATGTTATACATTTCTGGGTTTTTTTATCTTTGAGTTATCTGCAAGATTTCTAACTGGTTTCTACAGACTTCTCTATGCGGTTTCCCCTTTGTGCTTTGGTTTATGTATTCGCTGTAAAATGTGCAACAGGATATTTTGTCGTTTGTGCTAGAATAGCAACCAGTAGAGCATCCACCCAAGTAATATTCGCGGGATAGTCAAATTATTTTCAATTGATTCTCCTTTTTCATGGGTGCTACCGCTTTCTCTGTTCCTATTCAACAATTGGTTTTTCAACATGAAGGTATTGTTGCACAATTACTTTTTCTAGGATGTCTAAAGTCGATATCTGTTGTAGTTACCCAGATATAGCGTATCAAAAATTGCTAAAAAATGGTTTATTTGTATGGGGGCTACCACTACCACTATTCCTATCCAACTATTTTTTTCCCCCCAAATTGTTCGTATCATACTGGAGCTATTTTGAAGCAGGTTTAAAGCCAATAGGCGTTAAAGTTTCTCAGATTAAAATTTTTTTGTAAATAAGCATATTTGTTAGCATTTAATTTGCAAATATGTACAATTAAATATTTGATTGTAGTAATTAAATTCTTAATTAAAATGCAAAAATTTTGAAAATACTTTAACCTATGCACGGAAACGTTAAAAACAGCGATTTAAATTGATAAACATTTTTTTTAGGAGCTGGAAAAGTTGTAGTCCCCTAAAACTGCACAATTTTTGAGAAGTTTTTCATGTGTAACATCTGAGCAACTATTACAGCTATAGACTTCAAACCTACCACAGAGTTGTTTAAGTGCAATGTGTACGTTTGTTATATATTGAAAGAATAAGTTACATTGAAGCAGGGGGAGAGAGAGAGGTGGTCCCCATAAAAATGAACCATTTTTAAGGAAACTTTCATATGCTATATCTGGAAGCCCATAACAGCTATCCACTTTAAATTGACCACAAAAAGTAACTGTACAACATTGCCTAAATTTCGGGGGGAAAAATTAATTAAGTGAGAATAGCGGCAGTTTAAGCCCTCCAAAAAATGTATTAGTTTTAAGGAATGTTTGATACCAAATACCTCGTAGTCTGTTAGGAACTGTCGACCTCAAGGAGCCCATTCAAACGTTCAAATGTTGTAAACTTTTCAATTTCAAAAACAAGAAAAGCTATCGACCTTAAGCCTGGCACAAAGTAATTTTATTATAATATTTGCAATGGGAAAACCACTTGGAAAGTTTACCAACTAATGAGAAGTGTATATGTATAAGATCTTACTTATTGATTTGAAATATTTTTTAAATGCATTAACCCTTTCGGTACTACTGGGATAATATGTCCCACTAATTTTCAAACTGTCGTATTTTCTTTATTTTCAATGCAATTGCTTATCTAAGTAGTCCCAAAAGCAGTTTTAAAGGCCCACTATAAAATGTAAATAAAAATTTAGCGGTATATGTTAGTGTACTTAAGCCAGCATGCAATGAATCTCACAACGTCGGAAGAAGTTAAACGGTTTTGGTTGATAGTTTGCTTAAAGCTCTTACAAAAGAAGCGCAACTTACCTAAATTATATTGTTATACCTACATATATATAAAAAAGGGTTTGATTGATTTAACAATATTGGTCGGTGGTGTTTTTGATAATAAAAGGTAAGTAATAGCTTGTTTTGTAAAATTGGGATGTATAGTCCCAATACGTTTTTTACGTGGGATTAATTGTCCCAGTAAATATAACTCCTGGCGACCGTCAAAGCTTCAAACCAAAATACAAGTTCCCGCCTAAGCGAAACTGCAACATCCTTCTGAATTTTTCTGACGAGTGCAGTGAATATAAAGTATGAAATATTTCTTTAGTTTGTGCATTCGAATTGCTGAATGCACTAATCATCACCTAAATACCTATTTTAAATCGTCGTGCACAGTGAAACCGAAATGATGCAAATAAAATCCTTGTACTTCTAGCCGTTGCCATTTCTAAAGGACTATTGAAGCAAAAACCTATCAATGGGTTATTCAATTATAAAGAAATGTAAACCGCGGAATCGCTTTTTATTGTAAGCATCAAAGCTATATTTAAATGACAGTGAACAGCCTACTGACGCTTGCGAAGATTATTATATCATTGATATTGTGAACTGCCTAAAACACACGTTTGCTGCTGCTCGCAGCGAAAGTCCTTTTTCAGTCTATTGATAAATGCATTGTAAATTCAAAGGCAGATCAATATATGCCCATGAAACCAATAAAATGCGGAATAAAAATTTGGATGCGATGTGACTCAGGAAAGAAAGAAAACTCTGTGCAGTCTAAAGGCGCCACTCTTGGAAAAAAAGTCGTATTAAAATTGGTTTCTTCTATTCGTGAAAGAGACGTTTGTTTTGCTTTTGACCGTTTTTTTACTTAAATTAGTGTATGGGAAACTTGGTATCAAAAAACGAACAAAAATTAAAAGTTCAGGCTGCAAAAACGCTTTGTGCTATAAATGTTTTGGGACTTTTCATAAAATTAATCACTAATTACATAATCACAATATTATTAATTGTTACATAAGGCAAATAAATATGAGTTAAAATTTAAATCTACGTATCTTTTAAAATTTTTTAAAAAAATAAAAACACCCATGGAGAACATTTATTGGGATTTTATATCCCATGAAAAATACTTATTGGGATATTATGTCCCACCAATAATGCTTATTGGGATTATATGCCCCAGGATAAAAGGACAGTTGCAGGATTTTTAAGTACCCAGAACCTAATTTTTTAGCCACATATCTCAGAACATACAAAAACTTTTATAAAAAATGTCTCGGCTTTTAAAATAAAACTCCGTCCCGAAAGGGTTAAGACACCTAAATTTAAGTTTATCACCGGAACTCAGTTTGTTTCACACTTAAATTCCAGGTACAAGCTTATTGCACTAGAAATAATTTTTGCCCTTCTTAATCATTTTAAAATAAAATATTATTTTATTGAAATATTTTGCATAATATCAGCTTCTTTAACAAATAAAAATATGTAATTAAAAAGTGAATTAAATAATTTTTATAAGTAAGGCGTTATGATTTATGAACGCCTAGCATTGCCACCACGGAAGCCATGTTTTTTATTTCTTCTTCTATTATTGTGTCTTCTACCATGTCCTTTTCTAGCATTCCTTCTTTTAGCCCAAGTACGTTCCATGCTATTACTATCATTCTCACGATCTGGAAGATGGTCTCTTCTAATTTTTCCTGTCTGCCTTGTTTCGGCATATTTTTTACCACGATAGTTTTCTCCAACATATTGTCCTTGACTTTCAATATTTAAAGCGCCACCTTTTCTCGCATTTCCGCTTAAACCCTTAGTATCATAATTACCGCTTTCATAATTATGCTCAGCCGTACCAGCACGAAGGATCACCACAATTGTGGCTATAAAAAGCCATTGCTTTTGCATATTTAAACGAAATTGTTGAACTCTGTTATGGATCCCACTTAACTGTACTTTTGAATTGGCACTATAAATTTTGTGAATCTCATGTGGGCTTTTTATGTTGTTTTGCTTCTCCGCACGTACATTTACTGTAAATACCTACATACATACTATATACATATATGTATGTATGTGCATGCATACATACATATATACAAGCAAGTGTTTTTTTTTTTTAATTTTTTATTAGAAACCGTTTTAATTATCAATATTTTTTGATAGGTTGTATGTATGTATGTATTAAAGCGATGAAAAATACATATCTAAAGAACTTATTAATGAAGCAAACAATCATAATCAAAATAAGTATTAATTGAAAAAAATTTAAATTCTGTTAGTTAATTAGCAAAAAAATATTTTATGTTAGTAAAAATATAAATAAAACAAATATTAATATATGTTTATACATATTTGTTAATTTAGTAAGTAATACATTAAATTACTTTGCCTAAAAACTAAATAAAAACATTTTTTAAAATTATCAAAAAAAACCCAATTAACTTAATTAATTAAATAATAATTCTTAAAAAACGAGTATTTAACAATAATTAAATTCCTTTTATTAATTAGCAAAAAAAATATTTGCTTAAATAAGTAAAGAAGTAAAACAAATGTTGACTTTGTAAATTTAGTAAATAGTAATTAAAAAGCAAATTACATAAAATTCTTTTAGCTAAAAGCTAAACAAATAAGTTTATTGAAACGATAAAACATATATAAAGACTAATTAATGAAGCAAACAATATTAATCAAAACAACTATTAATTAAAAACATCAAAATTCCCTTTGGCTATTAGCAAATAAAAATATTTGCCTAAATTAGTAAAAAAATAAATAAAACACATATTAAAATACATTTTTGTAAATTAAGTGATAATAAAATATATTCCTTTTGCTAAAAAAATAAATAAAAACGTTTAAAAAATTATCAAAAAATTTAATTAACTCATTAATGAATTAAATAATAGTCCTTATTTAGCTAATTAGCAAAGAAAATATTTACTAAAATTAAATAGTAAAAAGGTAATTTAAAAACAAATACCATTAAGCTCCTTTAGAAAAAAAAAACAAACAAATTTATTAATTAAAAACACAAATTAAATCTAATAAACTCGTTAATGTAGTAAACAATGTTAATTTCTTTAAATTTTTTTCTTGTATAATTTGTCAATAACAGGCTATCTTATGATTTAATGATAAAATAATGAAACAATAGCTTTATTTACAGTTAAATAACTAATAAAAAAAAAATAAATCATATGTATTTTAACTTTTTTGTAAATTTGGTAAATAGTTATTAAGGAAAAATTTCATTAAACTCCTTTAGCTTGAAAATAAACAAAAATATTTATTTAAACGATAAAAATGTTAAATGTTTGATTGGGAATTCAATATTAATCCAAGAACAATTAAACAATATAAAATTTCTTCAACCAATTAGAAAAGAAAAATGTGTTTAAATATGTTTTTTGTTATTAAGTAAAACCTATTCTGAGGCAAATTATAAAAAATCCTTTTACTAAAAATTAGGAAAAAATATCTTTTAAAATTATAAAGCAAATTTTAAATGCATTCGGCAATGAAGAATAGAATACTAATTTAAAACGCAAAAATAAATATAAAATTTCTTCGGCTTCTTAATAAGTGGTCCTAGTAAAAAATGGCTCCAAGGTAAAAATAAAAAATGATGCCAAAATACAAAATTTTGATTTTTAGTTTGGTACCGTATACTTTTCTCTGTTACATGTAAGTTAAATAGGTGATGTTTACAACCAAATACACTACTACCGTTCAAAGAGTACTGATGATGAAATTGCGTAGCTGCTTTCGAAAATGCATTCTACTCGGCCAGTAGCGGTAGAAAAATCAGCTTTTTTCAAATTGAAAGTTTCTCTCAACATTAACGGAAAATAATAATTTCTTCTAATAAAACGAAATTATATGAACTAAAGCCAAACTAAAAATCAAAAATTTGTATTAAAAATAATTAGTTCAACAATAAATAAAAATTAACATGATGCCAAAATTTTATATTAATAGAAACAACATGTCAATTTGGGCAATTTTCCTGCCATTTATTATTTATTAAAGTATGGTTAGTTTTAATTTTTAAAACATTTTAAGTTTGGGTGAATTTTTTAATTTTTCAACTTTTGTTAGTATGAAAAATGCTAAAATGAAAAATGGCCCCAAAACATAAAATAAAAAATGGCCCCAAAAATAAAGAAGGTCCCAAAGAAGGTATGGAATTTTAAAGGAATAGAAAAATTATCCCTTGCTAATTTTAAATTATGATTTAAATTAAAAGTAGCTGCAAACCTATGCTATAAATGACTAGAACCAAATGATTATGCATTAAATATGCTTAGGTTTCGTGGAAAAACGGACTTTGAGTAGCAGGCCGTAGATACTACTTGAAAAAGAAAACCTTATACAATTTGTCAGTTTGAGAAAAACTACTTACTATAATTCCATTCCATAAAGAGTATGTATTTTAAAATAAAAAAAATTTAGCAGATTTGAGTTTCCGCGATGCATACATGTACATACACATGTGTATGTATGTAGGTACAAGGTGGTCTAAAAGAAGTCATCCGATGCTGTTTGGCTCTTATTTTTTTCTAAATGAAAAGCTTTATTTCTGTATTTTGATTATGTTTATTTGAACCTTAAGAATTTTATTGGTCAAGTCAAGAAGATGGTGTTGTCCAAATGCGCGCCGTCACAATTGATTGCTCTACGGGTTCGTTTTATGGCAATTTTTATCACTTCGGGGGACAGATTCTCGCACTCGTGTCAAGTGTTGTCTTTGAGGGCTTCCAGGGTCTTAGGCTTGTTCACGTAAATATTTAAATATTTAAAAGTTTGGAACGGTTAAATCTGGCAAACTTGCGGGCCAATCTAAATGGCCAAATCGAGAGATCAAGCGCCCCGGGAACACCGCCTTCAGGATATCGGTTGTGGTTCACGCAGTGTATGCCGTTGCTCCTTCCTTTTGTAACTACATGTCCTTCAGAAACAACTCGGCTTACGTGGCCCTATAGCGCGCACCGTCAACTGTTGTCGTTTAACCAGAGGCGTTCTTGAAAAAAATAGTCCGATAACTCTTTCAGCGTAAAAATCGCACCATGCAGTCACTTTTAAGAGGTGTAATGGCTTCTCGTGCATCACTCGTGGATTTTTAGTGCCCCAAAAGTGATAGCTCTGCTTGTTCACGTACCCGCTGAGCTAAAAATTAGCCTCATCGCTCAGTATGATTTTGACCGAAAAATCATCCACTTCGGCCTCGAGATTGAGGATAGTTGGGGGGTAAATTACACGCGTTTAGCGGTCGATGGGCAGCAGTTGATGCACGGACTGGACTTTGTACGGGAACATACGCAGGTATTTGACTGAAATTCGCCTTAGGGACAATCGGTTGATGGCTAATTGCAAAGCATGGCGTCTGGTCGATGTTTCTGGCAACAGCTCGACATCCTCGCCAACAGTGGTGATATTCTTGGCAATACGGGTGCTTCGGGGCCGGCTACTCTTGGCAGCGTCTTGTGTGGCCCCATATCCTTCAAAGTAAGTGGCTAAACGGCGCAGGGTTTGCGCAGTCGGTGCCGGACGACCGGGAAATCGGCGATAGAATTCGCACTTTGGGAAGGGCATATATGATACGGCACAGCCAAATAAAGCGTTCTTTCTTGTTTTTCCTTTACAAATATGTTTTATTTAGGATAGTGCTGGTGTTTTTATACCTTTTACATAAGTGATAAGTGGTTATATATACAAGCTTGTCATTCCGATTGTAATTTCTTTGTGATCAATCTGTGAACCCGTAGGGAAGTTGATTTAGCGATGTCCGTCTGTACGTGAAATACAGCAGAATAATCCAAAAATCAAAACTTCATCTACAACCGCCCGGACTTGCCCCCACACGAGTAAAATGTAAAAACGACTCCTTTTAATTTTCCTCACAAGCATTTTTGTGGAACATAATTACACCCGATCTTCACCCCTTTTCAGGCTTGTCATACAAAGTGTACTTATTTTTTAATTTTTTTTAAACCGCACCCACAGCTTCCTCGGTGCTTCTACAAAGTCAATATAAGACCGACCCTTGTTAACTTCTCCTCCGAAATTTTTGTAGAACACACGAACCCGTTTCTTAATCGTCTCACGGCGTTTTCATGCAAAATTTGAAAAAATTAACGTAAAAACCCCTTAGATTCCGTTCCCAAACATATTGCCTATGGAGCCCCCTAAATGTTAGGAAAACTGTAAATAAATCCCCCAAGAAGCTTCCAGCGTGAACGTAGAAAGGTTAAATGTAGGACTTAATCCAACTAATTTTTCCTTGCAAACATTTTTCTATAACATACTTACCCCCTATCACCACCCATAAAAGGGGGTTACCATATAAAATTTGAAAAGCCTATTGCCCGGTCAAAGGCTAAAGCAAAGCCGGCAGTTCGAACCCACTAGAGCTTTTGTTTCTGACGCCCGACCGATGGCCACTTATAAGCCCAAAATAAAGAGTTTAAAGTTCACGGGCTTAGTCCAGAGATATAGCAAAACCGCCGGTACAGATCCACTACAGTTTAATTTTGCTGCTTTCGGTATTAGGCCGGCTGTCCTTAACACTGTTTGGAGATATATTAACTGGGAATTATTTCATATATACTGAGACTTATTTGATTAATTGTAAATTATTTTTTTAATTGGGAGTTATTTATTTTTTGTTGGGCCTTAGTTAATTGGGAGTTATTTTAATATATTTATAAAAAATAATTCCTAACCATAGGGAGTTATTTCATTGGGAGCTGTTTCATTGTTAGTTATTTCATTTTTGGAGTTATTTTAAGGTACCTAAAAAACTAATGAAAAACAAGTAAGAGCGCTATATTCGGCTGTGCCGAATCTAATATACCCTTCACTTTGGTCTTTTAATATACCCAGCCATCTTTTCTGGCCGAGTTGGTTTGTACTGCAAATATTATAATAAAATTACATTGTGCCGGGTTGAAAGTCCATAGCAATCCTAGTTTTCGAAATATTACTTTAAGGTCGAGAGTTTTAAGAGATTTCGACATTATTCGTATTAAAAGTTTAATAAAAGTTGCAGATTTGTATGGGGAGTTCTAAGGTACCCCGGTAGATCAGTGGTAAGTGCACGAGTCTACCAGTCTGGAGTTGTGGGTTCTATTCCCACCAGAGACCCCTGGAAAGTCTGCTTCATTTTTCGGTTCTTTCTTATTCTTCTCTAAATTTCTTCTTTCCTTCCATCTCAACCTAATTTATGTGCCTCTCCAGATAACACAAAGGTACCGAATTAAGCGGACCCAAGTGAGCTATATCCTTTCCTTCAACGGCTGCCTGTTCTTCCTCACCTAACCTAACCTTACCTATGGGGGGTTCTAGTTCCCTCCTTTCCAACTATTTTTTTTCCAAAATTTATGAATTATTTGATCATTACTTTTTGTAGAACATTCGAAGTCGATAGCAGTTATAATTTCCCAGATATAGCGTATTAAAATTTAATAAACAATTTTCATTTATATTAGGGGCTCCCCTCCCTCTGCTTTTAACCAAATAATTTTTTTTCCACAATGTAAGCCTTATTGTCCAATTACATCTTTGTAGATCTTTTGATGTTGATTGCTGTTATAGTTTCCAGAATAAAGCATACCTAAAATTTCCAAAAAAATTGTCCATTTGTATGGGAGCTACCCCTTGCTCTGCCCCTACCCAACAATTTTTTTTTCCAAAATATTGGTCTTGTTGTCCAATAAGTTTTTTGTCAAACATTTGAGGTTAATATGTGGTAAAGTTTTAAGATATAGCGTATGGAAATTTTCATAAAAATTTTTCATTTGTATTGGAGCTACTCCTTCCCCTGCCGGAAAATTTTATTTACAGGTTGTAGGTCTTATTGTCCAATTATTTTCGTAGAACATTTGAAGCTGGTAGCTGTTATAGTTTCCGAGAAATAGCGTATCAAAAATATTATAACAATTGTTCATTTGCATATGTAGGAGCTACCCCTTTCCCTGTGGCAAGAGTGACTATATTTACTGAGATTTATAGGGATATATGCACGGATTTGGTTTAAAAAAAAATGGGTTATTTTGGGTTTTCGCTTATATCTCGGTCAATAGTGAACCGATTTTGCTGATTTTAAATAGCGATTGTCTGCGGGATATTTTTAATAGTTTGACATTAATAACATCCTTCATTCTAACAGACGGACATGACTATATCGACTTCTCTATCTATAAGGATCCAGAATATATATACTTTATGGGGTCGCAAATTAATAACAAAGAAATTACAAACGGAATTACAAACTGATAAATACAGTTACATTTGCATTTTATTATCCTTAAATAAATTCTTTAACGTTGTTGCAAAAGGATTTTATAGCAACTACAAAGGGAATGACAAACTAATATACATATACCATTATCAACACAACTCCATAAACTACTTATTTAAATTAAAAAAAAAATCATCAAGAAAACTAATAAATTTATAATACAAAAGTATATTTTAAAATAAAAAAAGGTAGCCCCAGAACTGTAAAATTTTAAAAAAGTAAGGATTTTAAAAATGGAACAAATAAAATCGAAGGAAAATTTCAGTTCTGCTGTTTATTTTGTTAATTTGTTTATAATTTGAAATACAATTTTATTTAACAAAGTATTGATTTTTGCCGGTAAAGTTAATTATCTCCGCATTTTTCACGAAGTCCTTTACCAAAAACTTTAAGTCTATCGCCATAATTCTGCCAGAAGCAATCATGCACTTTAAAGACGTATGAATCATTTTCCTTGCGATTAACTTTGTGTTCGTCAGTGCATTTTTTAAAAGTATCCCTCATTTGTTTTTTATCAATACCTGGAACTTTGAATACATTTAAAAATGTGTCCTCAACAAAATCGTTTGATTTAAACACTCCAGATCCTGTAGCAAAGCAGTGCAAATATTTACGAATAGGTTTCTCATCAGGGAAATCAAAGTTTTTTACTTTATTTTTCTGACTTTCACTTAAGCCATGTTGTTTAAAACAGGCATCGCGTAGCTTAAAAATGTCACAAGGGCTCTTTTGATTAGCAGAAGCCTAAAATTATTATATATACAAATATATTTCAATTCAAATTTTAGTCAAGTACTGTTTTAAGTTACATATAAGGATATTTCACTTACCAAAGCAACAAAAAATAAAATTGCAACAAATACTTTCATTGTTAAGTATATTTTGTTTTACAAAATCGTCCAACAAAGATTAATACTTAAGTGATTACTTATATGCAATTTTGGGAACTTGTATTTATACCAGAATTTTTCTACGCATTTTAAAAACAATTGTTAATTAAATAGGTTAGTTAATAATTAGTTTTATAAATAGATGTATGTATTTGCTTACTTAATAACTATATCTACTATGTATACACGTTTTTGTGCAAATACGCAAGTTGTTTTAATATTTTTTTCTACGTCAACGATTAGATCCGAAAGCATGAAAAACTTAAAATTTAGCGCTAGATTCTTTAAAGCGACGTCCTCACAGCACAGAAACAATTTCAAAAATTTTTTTATGATAAAGAATGCTATTTTCCAAAGTTAGAACCAATTTTTTTTAAAAGGATATGCGGGAGGTACCCGTATCCTTGCTTCAATCTGTTTGCAGCTAGTATCGTTGAGTTAAAGTGAAACTGATGAAAAAAATTACGGTCAGGTGCACGTTTTCTCCTTAGATGCTTTATTTGGCTGATATATGTCTATTAAAGAGCCATGTTACTGACTGACGGCATTATCATCGTATACCTAAAAGCTTAAAATTTCAAATGTCATTACTGCCGATGTAAAGATCCATTAAGAAAAGATCTCAGAAAGCTCGAACACAATAAATGATCGATTAGAATATGCCAAATAAGTAAAGATCGCCAATTTGCTATCTCTTAAGCCATACACAACAGAAACAAAATTCAAAAGCATCCTATACTATTCAAAAAGTCAACAGACAAGAGCTTAGGAAAAAAAGAATAATCTTTAGGTACACTTAAGGCATTCTTAGTAACTTCTAAGCCAACAAAGAAACAACTTAAATTTCATTTGGCAGGTACTTTTTTAGAATTTATTACCCTAAAAGGAAAACTATATCTTGGTGCTTGATTATGAAACTTTTATAGCTTCTTTCGCATGCTTGGTACTTTTCAGATTTTTTTTAAAGTTATAAGCCCACACAGAAAGAAAACTCGCTTCCAAAAATCAAGAATTTTATTCTTGAATTTATCCAAAATCTTTATTGAAATTTTTAGGTGCGATCCGTACTTACATTTTCTTAAATCAAGCCTTCAACAAATCAAGCAGAAAAAAGCTTGTTGTTTTAATATATTATTTTACTTTTGAAAACAAAGTGTCTCGGTGGCCTAGAGGTAACGCGCTTGTGCTGCAGTGCGGAAATCCCTGGTTCGAATCTTAGCTTCGGTAAGTACAAAAGTTAAATTTTTAAATTGTATATTTAAAGTATCTATAAAGTATATAAAATACAAAATTCTTCTTCTTTAATTAATAAAAGCTCCATTAGTCCAAAAAATTACATTTAATTTTCGAAATAATCCCGTTTACGGCTTAAATCAATCTCTTTTTGGCTTACATCAAGTACGGTTCCGAACTTAAATCAATCCTTTTTTGGCTAATTGTAGCTAAAAGCAAGAAATTCGTACTTGAAAAATTTTACTTGGAGTAAGAAATTTCGTACTTGATTTAAGAAAAACCGTACTCACCGTACTTTTGACACCGCTATGGCTTGATTTAAGTAAAGTTTTCTTAAATAATTTTTTGTGTGCAAAAATGGGTCAATGCCCCTTCATCAACAATAGGCTAAAAAAGTGCCTTTTCCATATTATTGGCATCTGTTTTCCTTTTTTTAAGATAATTAGCCTGATAATCAGTGTGGCCATATTAACTTTTTTCGGGCTTTGTTTTTCTTAATTTGGCCTGAAATATTTACATTTAGCTTTAAGCTTTTTTAAGCTTTTTTCGAAATTGAATTTAGCTTTTTTAGTAGTTTTTTAAGCTAGATAAAAGGATAAAAATTTGTCGTATTCTATTTTTCGGTATATATCTCAATTATACTGAAAGGTATCAAGCTACAAATTTTCTTCGAATTTACAACATTACAGTTTCCGAACCATTTTTTTGTTTAATAATTGACTTCCATCGACATTTTAAGAACGCAAATCAGCACAAAAATTCAATAACACAAAGATATAAGAAAGATATTGTTTTGCAAAAAAATGTAAGAATTTGTTTTCCCAAAGCAAATACTTTTAAATGCGGCAATTTTAATGAAAAAAATTCAAATGCGGTACAAACAGATTTTTCCGTTTTTTGGTTAAATTATAAAATCCTTTAATGGTTTGTTAAAAATGTATAAACACTTGTCTTTAGTTGAAACAAATTTCTATATTAATGTTTTTATTTAATAAGAATTTTAAAGTGTATTTTTTTCAAAAAATCAAATCAAACAGGACCGAAAAAATTTTTTAAGAAAAAAGCAGGACCAATAAAACATCGTAGGGTCAAGTAAAGCTCACCATTTTGATAGTGTTAAACTATATTTGTTGAAAAATCAAGTTCTTTGTAAATTTTGTTTTATTTTTAGCAGGACGGTAATTTTTTTAATTTAAATAAAAACGGTTAATAAAGGTAATTATTATTTGTTTAGATAGGTTTAAAAAAATAAATATATTTTTTATTTTTTGATTTTAATTTTTTTATTATTAGTCATTGGTTTTTAATATTTATTGAGACACACATGCACAAATAAAAATACTTTTAAAAATGCTTTCTAACAATTTAAATGTTAACATTAAAGATTATCTTTTTTTTTGGTTGTTTTCTTAAACAAAACTTACATGTAACTTGAATGAAAACTTTCGATCTTAAAGGAACTGTGTGAAAAATGTAGTCTCTTTATGCTCTTTTTGCCAACAAACAAAAATTTCATTGAAGGAATTAAAAAAAAAATTGCATCGTGTAAATGTAATCTTATAGTTTAAATTTTTTTTGTTCCTATGTGGTTGTATGGAAATTAAGGAGTATTGGCTCAGGCTAAATACGTAAATCGACTAAAGGGTCAGAAAGTATTTTTCACACATTTTTGACACTTCTTTTGTACCTTTTGTTATTGGGAGTCTGGAAATAAAAAAGTAAAATATATTGAATTAGGCTGATGTTATAATTCACATACGTAAAATTTTTAGATTCAAGTTGGATATTAAAAGAAAAGGCAACAGTAACTTTAATTCATATTATGTAATTTTTGGCATTTTATTAAATTTTGAAAATGCAGATTTTGAAAGGATTTCCTTCGGGAGGACATTATTATTTTCAATATAAATAATCCCTATTCTAAGAAACTTCTCTTGTCAACTTTTGTCTGCCAAACTATCTACCAAAATGCACTTCTATTTAAGGAAATACATGGTCACGTAGTTGGCTGTTTGGGCGCTACAAGCGATTGCAATATCCCATATTACTTGCGCCGCACACATACATTTTTGGAATGGGTATTACTGTTCAAGCAAAAATATAATATTGTTTGCTTAATTTTCAATGTTATATGGTATCTATTTCTTTCATATTCAAAAAATTAAATATTTCATAAAACAATGTGCAGAAAATGATGGTCAAATTTCCACCACTGGGCGACCGTTAGTGCTTGTTACTGTTGAAAACAACATTGATGAGTTAATCAAACAAAATAATTAATAAAATGATGAATCAAACACAAGTTAGATATCACAATAAAATTTACTAGAGTTAGTTATCAAAGAAAAATATTTATTAAAATTAGTAAAAAATTAAATAAAATTGTAAAATGCATTTTTGTTAATTTAGTATATAATAATTTAAACAAAAATGATATAAAATTTCTTTAGCTAAAGAATAAAGAAAAAATTTATTAAAGTTATAAAAAAACCAATAACCTCATTAATGAATTTAATACATAATTTTAATTAAAACAACTAGAAAATAAAAGCAATTAAATTTCTGTTATTTACTGGCAAGGAAAAATATTTGCTGAAATTAGTAAAATTTAAAATAAATATTAAAATACATGTTTGTAAATTAAGAAAACAATAATAAGGAAGCAAATTATATAAATTCAATTGGCTAAAGAAACAACAAAAATATTTTTTAAAATTATAAAAAAAAAATCAAATGAATCAATTAATAAAGTAAACAATTTTAAACAAAACATATTTGTAATAGTAACAATTAAGTCCTTTTTGCCAATTAGTAAAGAAAAATATTTACTGAAATTAGTAAAAGAAATAATTTTAAAGGCTTCTTTGAAAATTTAGTAAACAATAATTTGGAAGCCAATTATTACAATTTAATTGGCTAAAGAATCAACAAAAATATTTGTTAAAATGTAAACAAAAACAAAAAAAATTCATTAAAGAAGAAAACAATTTTTAGCAAAACATCCAGTAACAAGTAAGTCCCTTTAGTTAAATAAAAAATATAATAAATATTTACTAAAATATAATTAGGAAGCAAAATATATAAATTTATTTGACTTAAAAATTAACAAAAATATTTGTTAAAATATCTAATGAATCAATTAATAAGGTAAACAATTTAAATCAATACATCTGTTTGATAATAACAATTAAATTATAAAAGAGAAATATTTACTAAAATTAGTAAAAAAAAAACAAAATAATTTTAATAATTTATTTTGCAAATTAAGTAAACAATTATTAGGAAGCAAATTGTTTAAATTCAATTGGCTAAAGAATCAACAAAAATATTTGTTAAAATGTAAACAAAAACAAATAAATTCATTAAAGAAGAAAACAATTTTTAGCAAAACATCCAGTTAATAATAACAAGTAAGTCTCTTTGGCTAATTAGAAAAAAAAAATAAATATTAAATAAAATTAGTTAAATAAAATACTCAAGCTCGAGGTTGAGTATTGAGTATTTTATTTTATTTACAACAATTGAAAGGCCGAAAAAACACATCATTAAAAATAAAATTAGTTAAATATAAAATAAATATATGTTAATTAAGTTAACAATAATTAGGAAGCAAATTGTTTAAATTTAATTGACTAGAGAATCAACAAAAATATTTGTTAAAACGTCAAAAAAAAAAAAAACAAATAAATTCATTAAAGAAAACAATTTTTAGCAAAACACCCAGTTAATAATAACAAGTAAGTCCCTTTAACTAATTAAAATATATAAAATAATAATAAAATACATACTAATATGTTTATTTAGTAAACAATAATTAGGAAGCAAATTGTATTAATTTAATTGACTAAAGAATCAACAAAATTATTTGTTAAAATAATGAAAAAACATCAAATGAACCAATTAAGAAAGTACACAATTTAAAGCAATACATCTATTTAATAATAACAATTAAATTCCTTTTGAAAATGAAAAAAGATAAATATTTACTTAAATTTGTAAAAAAAACAATTTTAAAGACTTATTTGTAAATTTAATAAAGAAATAATTAGGAAGCAATTTTTGTAAATTTATTGATTTAAACGTTAAAAAATATACAACTCCCCAGCAAAAAATAATCGAGATTTTGTAAGCAGTAAATACTTTTTCTAGTATACTAATGCGCTTCGCAGCAAGCACTTATCTCTTCCCTTAATAAATGCAATAGTGTATGGCAGTAAATGTAAAACTTTTACCGTTTTACACACTCGCTTACTCAAGTGCATACTAAGAAGCACTACTGTAAGGCAGTGAGTAAAAAAAACAATCGTTTTTCGTCAAGTAACGAACATAATAAGTCGGCAAAACATTTATTTCGATGACGCAATAAATTTAAACAACTAAAGAAGCACTAAAATTACATGAATTAACTGGATATTCATAGCCCCGAAATAAACGCTTAACATGAAATGCAACTAAGTGGGACATCGCGAACAAATATCATGCCATACGTAAGCAGGTTTGTAAGCTTTGCTGTCTTGATATTCCCTTACAAACCTACCTACGGCGAAGCAGCAGTTTTTGCTGGGTCATTGGCGAAGTACATATGCATACCGTACTTAAAAAATAAAAGCAAGTTTTATAAATTTCTTAAATTAAGTAGCAAATAGAAATAATTATTAAAAAAATAGCCCTTTTCTTAATACGTTTTTGTAAAAGAAGGTGTTAATGTTACTTGCCCTACTAAAATTGCAAGATAACCCTATGCTTTTAAAGCTTAATTAATAGTGGATTGTGTCTCCACGACAAGATTGAATCTGTCCCTCTCTAACGAAATAGATTATGTCAAAAATGTCAAAACCCATAAAATGGCGCAGATTTTTGTTTCCGCTAATGGATTGAGGCACTTGAGTTTAAGAATTCAACACTTCTACTGACTATCTCAAAGCACTCAATAAATTTTTATCTGGATTATTATTTCAATATTGGCGTGTATTTCTTTTTTTTGGCTTAGTTCAATCGAGGTACTCTGATAATCATTGAGTATCAAACAAACTTGGATTTTGGATTCAATAGTGGCAACTTCCAACTCACCAGATTCTATCAGCCCCAAATCATTCAATTTGTGCTGAACATTTTGGTCCTTCGAACCGGATTGGAAGGATTAACACTCATTGAGTTTCTACTCTTTCTGGAAATTCATTAAAGATACAAACATATCACAGGTTCGTTTGCATTTTTCTTTTTCGCGTGGTGTTATTTAGCGCAGTATGACACACAGTAATGCATGTATACATAGGTGGATATAACCTCTAATATATTATTAAATAAGGCAAAAGTGTCTTTAAGTTAAAAAAAAAAAACAAAACCAATAATAAATACGTAAATTTATGTAATAATATATTTTAAATACAGAGGAATCTGAAAAACAAAAATACCAAAAAATACATATACATAGAAGGACAGTGCAAAAGAGGAAAGGGTGCACATGTCAATCATTACTTTTTAGTGCGGACCCATATTAAAGGTAAATTCTTTTTCGAAAATAGTTTGTAAATTGCCTATATTTTTTGTTGTTCATCACCTTTGAAAATTACAAGTATACATACACACAATAGTGACGTCACTTATCGATCCCGCTATTCTTGGCCGCTTAAATTATTATAGGCAAAAAATTTTTATAAACATATAAGATTTTTGGATATTCTTGTGTTCTTAAACTTTATTGTTCGGTGTTCTTTTAACTGGACTCTTAAATTGCTGACTGTTCTCTTTTAAAGTTATTTGGCGTTGAAAGAGTTTGTTTTCTCACTTTCCCAAAATTTACTTTCGATTGTGTACTCTTAATTTCAGTCAGTAAACAATTGAGTGTAAAACAATTTCATGCCTTGTTTAGGAAAGAGTACATTTTCCATTACCTTTTTTAGACTCAGTTCGTCACATATGGAAATATTAATCAGTGTTGCCGCGATTGCAGGATTGTTTTACACAAGACAATAAATCCCTTAAGTAAAGGAGGTAATTACTTAATTACTTTGTGTGATAACAATGTTATAAAGATATTTTTCGGTGCATATTGTTGCTTTCATAAAACGAGCTGAGTGCGAAAAAATTAAGTGCCTATTTTGAATTTTAATGCGGCAAGCCTGAACCATATGTGTATTGATTTCCAACAAAAAATTAACACTATCACGGCGGCGGATCAAAAAGTGTCCCGCTTTTACTTAATAATGTGCCATTGTGTTATGGAAAAATATCTGTTATAGCGTTTTTAAAGAAAAATACATACATTATACTTCTCCGCGCTGTATTTACGGGGAAAAAAAGAAGGGAATTATTTTTTCGCCTCTATAACAACCTGCTGTGCTCTGTACTAAAAAAGGAATAAAGAAATCTCATTTCGTGATCATTAATCTTCTCGGGTTATTTTGGCCCTAATCGTTAATTTAATTTAACTTTCGTATGGGCGTACACATACATATGAGACTATTTTGCTAAATTCTTTTATTCGAAATTTTTACTGTGCTTCAAGGGTTAATATAACATAGTGTACTAGAATCACTGGAAGTCTTTATATGCCTAGGCGCTTTTAAGCCAATTTTATAAAAAGGTCATTGAACTAAATCTTCTTATATACTTAGGAACAGCTGATCGAGTTTTGCGTACAATTAAAGGAGTAATTTCATTTAACTTTGTGTGTTATAGAACAAAAAGGGAAAATCTTAATGTTCTGATCATTCTCTCATTTGATAACTGCGACATCCTTTGCAACATTTTTCTTTAGTTTTATCTTTGCTTGTTTAAGTTTTTTTTTGCCGCCCACTCCTTATTATACCTGAATATGTCTCTTGACCACTTTATACGGTTGGCTGACAGCATTGTCGAGTTTGACTATGACATCAGTGACAACCAATATCCAATTGATTCAGTCCATGCCTTAGAGGTACATAAAAACGAACTCCAAAAAACATGGGGCCGCCTAAAAGCTGCTTATGAAAAATTTCTTTTTGATAAGGAAAGCGAGGAGGAAAAGCCCACCAAGGATACTTCAAATTTGGAATCATTCAAGATGAATTACAAAAGTACTTATATAACATATTGCAAGTGTTTAACGAAATTATCGGAGCTAATAGACACAATACAAAAAGAGTCTGCACCTGTCGAGGAGGTGCCAGTTGATCCTCACCAACAGTTGGTTTCACATTCTGAGGGTCTTCATGTTTTTCATGTCCCTCCTTGTGACCTTGAAATTTTCAGTGGAGATTACATGTCATGGCCAACGTTCCGTGATATGTTTACAGCCATGTTTATAAAAAATTTGCGACTTAGTTCGGTGGAGAAATTATTTCATCTTACCCAAAAGACTTCAGGAGAGGCACGAGAAATAGTTCGGAAGAGTCCTCTTACTAACCAAGGTTTCGACACGGCTTGGGCGAATCTCTGCGATCGATTTGAAAACCGCAGAATTTTGGTAAATGGCCAACTGAAAATCCTTTTTAGTTTAACGCCTATTAAGACCGAATCAGGAGAGTCAATTAAACAGCTCCAACGAGAGATAAACTCTTGTATCTCAAACCTAAGCCTGTATAATATTGATGTTCAGAGCTGGGACCCAATTTTTATCTTTCTATGTTCTAACAAACTCCCCGATTCAACCCTTACACTCTGGGAACAAAGCCTAGACGATAAAACTGCCATCCCTAAGTGGACCGATCTCGACTCGTTTTTGAGTAATCGATATCGAACTTTAGAATCTGTTTCCGAAATGCGCCATGCGCCTGTTCCTAAAGACAAGGACTCTAAATCGAAAAGTTCTCCCATTCCTCCTAAGAAAATTAATGTATACCAAAATGGGGTTTCGGGTCCAAATTGTCAGTTGTGCCCACAGGAGATTCATCCAATCCGCAAGTGTCCTAAATTTCTTCAAATGACGCAGCCTCAACGTCTGCTAGAAATAAAAAAGCAGGGTCTTTGTCTCAATTGTTTTTCAAAAACCCATTCAGTTCGAAACTGTAGCAGCAAATCCAATTGTTATACGTGTAATAAACGACACAACACACTACTTCACAAAGAAATTGATAATATCACTGTACCTACCCCTACAACAAGCGTAAATTCTATTTTAAATCCGCATTCAGCTCCTTTTTCCTCCAATCTTATACAGTCCACAGGCAACCCACATGATGAAGGAGTTCAATCATTTTTTGCTGCTAACTCTAGGGGTGTGTTGTTGGGTACAGCGGTTGTAGAAGTTTGCTGTGACGATATTCGATATCAAGCACGTGCATTAGTAGATTCTGGATCAGAAGGTACATTCATTTCCGAACGACTATTCAATCTGCTAAAACTACCCTTTAATAAGGTCAATGCTAAGGTTTCAGGCTTGAATTACTCCGTGTCTGCGCACGTACAGAAAGAATGTTCACTAGTCTTAAGTTCGCCCTTAAGGAACAATACAGCAGTCTCCACTACAGCCTTAGTAGTTCCCCATTTATCCGGAAATTTGCCTCCTAATACCATCCGACCTTCGTTGGTCTCCGACGTTTCGATTTCTCCCCTGGCAGATCCTTACTTTTATAAGAGTTCAAAGGTTGACATTCTCATAGGCGGTGATATTTTCCCCTCGATCTTGCTTAAAGGGGTAGAGCATGGTATTTGCGGTTCCCTAATGGCACAGGAAACCATTTTTGGGTGGATCCTAACCGGGCCTATTTCGAACGATTTACCCTCCCTCAATTCTAATATAGTTTCGCATTTCTCTGAAATCTCATTAGACAAGGAGATTTCACGCTTTTGGGAGGTGGAAGATCTTCCTCAAAATACGGTGATATCATCGTCAGACAAATATTGTGAAGAGCTATTCGTAAACACTACTATAAGAAATCATGATGGTAGATATATTGTTTCACTTCCGCTTAAAGAGGAGTATCCCAGTAGGCTGGTTTTAGGGCAATCAAGAACAAGGGCACTGGCACAATTTTATAGAAATGAAACTAAATTATTGCGTGATCAAAGTTTCAAGGAAGAATATGATCGAGTAGTACAGGAGTATGCTGATTTGGACCAGATGGTAAAAGTTTCTTCGCCCTCCGATTTTAAAGAGTATCAGCAGTTCTATTTACCACACCACGCTGTGATAAAACCTGAAAGCACTACAACAAAAGTGCGTGTGGTGTTTAATGCATCCGCTCCGTCTTCAAATGGGGTAAGTCTCAACGACATACTATATGCAGGGCCTGTCCTTCAGCAAGATCTTACGATTCTTGTTTTAAATTGGAGGTTTTTTAAATTCGTCTTTAACGCCGACATACAAAAAATGTACAGGCAAATTCTAATTAATCCACAACATACAATGTTTCAACGAATAGTTTTTAGAAGAAATCCAACAGACTTAGTCGAGGATTTCGAGCTTAAGACAGTTACATTTGGGGTGAACTGTGCACCGTATTTAGCTATAAGGACCCTGTTACAGTTGGCAGATGATATTCAACAGACTTATTCCAGAGCCAGCAATATCCTGAGAAATTGTATGTACGTGGACGATGTTCTTGCAGGAGGTCATGATATTTCTGAGGCACTTCTCTGTAAGAATGAGCTTATCCTAGCTCTACAATCGGCAGGCTTTTCACTAAGAAAGTGGACTGCCAATTCAAAGACAATACTGTCCGAGCTAGATTCAGAGCATCTATTTAATCACGATTTCCTAGAATTTGAAGACAGCAGCAGAACAAAAACACTTGGACTTCGTTGGAACGCTAAAACGGATTTCTTCTACTTTTCTGCAATTCCTATTCCAGAAAAGTCCAGTTATACAAAACGGGAAGTTTTATCACAAATTGCTAAACTATTTGATCCTGCGGGATGGCTTTCTCCTTGCATAATCCTGGCAAAAATCCTAATGCAAAGGGTATGGCTAGACGGTATAGGTTGGGATGAGTGTCTGAAACAAGAGTCTCTTACTCAATGGAACCTATTTCGAAATAATTACCAAGGTATAAATAAAATTCAAATTCCGAGATGGATTGATTACACTCCAGATTCCGAAGTTCAATTCCATGGATTTTGTGATGCGTCAGAATACGCGTATGCGGCTGCGCTGTACATTCGTATCGTCCAAGATTCTACTGTGTATACTCACCTAATATCCTCCAAAACCAAGGTAGCGCCAGTAAAAACATTGTCTATTCCAAGATTAGAGCTATGTGGCGCTACATTACTAGCCGACATGCTAAAAGTTTTGCTCCCTAAAATAAATATTAAAACCTACTCAGTCTTTTGTTGGACTGATTCAACAATTGTTTTGTCTTGGCTTGCAAAACCTCCATGTTCTTGGTTAACGTTTGTGGCAAATAGAGTTTCAAAGATTGTTCAAGTAACGGATCCAAGCCTTTGGAGGCACGTAGATTCCGAATCTAATCCAGCAGACATAGCAAGCAGAGGACTATATCCGCAAGAACTTATAAACAATAGCCTCTGGTGGAGTGGACCACAGTGGTTGCAAAGATCACAGCACCATTGGCCAAAGATGGACGAACAGACCAGTCGCGAGACTAATCTAGAAGAAAAAACTATCAAAATCCATTTTACATACTTTGCAGACCACGAGGACATTCTTGAACGATTTTCGTCATTTCCGAAAGCAATCAGAGTAGTTGCATATATGTACCGTTTCCTGCTTCGCACCCATCCAATATATCGAGCCAGTTTTTGCAAAGAATCGACCACTGTGTCAAGCTCTGAGATAGAATTTGTTCGCAAAAAACTTATTTCTGTCTGTCAAAAATTCCATTATCCAAATGAATACAGGGCACTTTTCCTGCAGCAACACGTAGCTAATAATAGTTCTATCCTTAATTTAAACCCATTTTTGGACTCCGACGGAATTATTCGATCCTGCGGAAGACTAGAAGCTTCTCCGGGCCTTCAATATAATGAAAGATATCCCATAATAATCCCATACAACTCTCCATACTCACGTCTTCTTGTGGAATTTACACACAAAATTACACTTCATGGTGGTAATCAGCTTGTACTTAGACTTGTTCGCACACAACACTGGATTCCAAAGGTTAAGAATTTAATTAAGGCCGTCATAAATAAGTGCAAAATATGCACTATCTATAAAAAAAGATGTCAAAGGCAATTAATGGGAGCACTTCCACCTGAGAGAACCGAAATTTCACGGCCCTTTACGCATACAGGATTAGACTTTGCAGGTCCTTTCGATATCAAGACATATAACGGTCGAGCGTGCAAAATCACTAAGGGGTATGTGTGTACGTTTGTATGTTTTGCCACAAAGGCAATCCATTTAGAGGCTACATCCGATCTGTCGACCCCAGCATTTCTACTTGCATTTAGTCGGTTTGTGTCTCGGCGCGGCTGTCCGTTACATCTTCATTCTGACAATGGTAGGACTTTTGTGGGCGCTTCCAAAACACTGGCGAGGGAGTTTATGCAGAGTTCCCGGCAAGCGGTAGTTGAAACCTACGCCTTCCAAAATATTACCTGGCATTTTATTCCACCGGGAGCTCCCCATATGGGTGGTTTATGGGAAGCCGGTGTAAAGAGTTTTAAGTTTCACCTCCGTAGATTTTCTAGTCCTTTCAGATACACATTCGAAGAATTCTCAACGCTACTTGCACGTATTGAAGCTTGCCTTAACTCTCGGCCTCTGTCGTCTATTTCGCAGGATCCATCTGACCTTTCAGCTCTAACCCCTGGTCATTTCCTCATAGGGTCTCCAATTCTAGTCCCTGTTGATCCTCATACCGATGAAACACCAATATCGATTGTTAACCGATTTCAACGATTAAAGCTTATCTACAGACACTTTTGCACGAGGTGGAAAAATGAATATCTCAAAGAGCTGTTGAAAAGAAACAAATGGAAAAACCCAGAGACAAATATACAGGAAAATGCTCTTGTTGTTATTCCTGAAGAAAACCTTCCACCTAATTCTTGGCGGCTAGGAAGAATAAAAAAGGTTTATAAAGGGCCCGATAAACGAGTTCGGGTAGCAGATATTCTTACTCAAAAGGGAGTACTCACAAGACCGATAACCAAGCTGATCCCATTACCTCATGATTCCTAGCCTTTTTTACTGCATTTTTTTTTCTTTCTATTTCTAGCTCCTTTCCTTATTTTATCTTTCAGATCACTATCTTCAGTAAATATGACTAAACCCAATGCACGCAAAAACCATGGCTATAAAAAGCAGTATTGTTTTCCGGAGAACTACAAGGATTTTTTGTGCAGAATCTGCAGACGTCCTCACCCGCTTCGCACATGTCAGAAATTTCTTAACATGAACATCACCGATCGCATCAGGGCTGTACGCGTCCATAAATATTGTTCAAATTGCTTAGCTCATAAACATTCTCATGGTAAGTGCTTCTCTACACTGGGCTGTAAGCACTGCCACAGGTTTCATCATACCCTCCTACACGTGCATCCACGACTTTTAGAAGAACTAATGCCTTCCACGTCTCGATCTCCGCCGCGGTCTTCAACACGCCGTCAATCCTCCTCAAAGTCAAACCAACATACGTCATCAGCATCTGCTAAAGACTCGACAGCGATTACGCCCATTGCTTCAAGGTCAACTACTCTGGCATCATTGCTGCGTCAAAACATCATAATACTATTGCCTACGGTACTAGTGAAAATAGACTCAACCACATCGTACGCTAGGTGCCTTTTAGACTCTGGTTCTTCTGCTAGTAGGATTTCAAAGAAACTGGTTGAAAAACTTCATTTAAACACCTTGACTATGGAGAACGAGACTATGTGCCCAATTGTCCTCAAGTCCCGAAACGATTCGACATGCAAAATTGAAGGAATTTTAAGAGTTGACAACCGAATATCTTTAACCACTCCCTCGCAGCTCTTACCAGAATCTTTTCGGAGCAACTTTCGGGACCTGGTTCTAGCAGACCCGGAGTTCTATAAATCGGCGGCCGTTGATATAGTCTTAGGAGTAGATGTGTACTCAAAAGTAATTTGCGAAGGAATTTTGACAAAACCGGGACTACCCACTGCACAAAGCACAATTTTTGGATGGACAATTTACGGCACCTATTCAATCTAACCATGCACAACTCCAGGAAAGGGATATGTTAATGTGAACATTATGCCACAATTTATTATCTTTGTAAATTGGTAAACATAAACCCCAATATTTTATTTAAGTTGCACATCATTGGAATGTACCTTTCTTATTTTCTTTTTTAATTTTGCCTTATTTTTATTAAAGTTCCTTTAAGTTGCATCCTATGAATTTAAACTATAATTGAAATGAATTAAAATTGGAAAAGTATTATCTATAAAACTCTAGTGCGTAGTCTAAGTATATCAGCTAACTTTCTGTAATAGCAGAAACAAATATCTGCGTTATCAAAATAATCTTTACTTATTGCTTATGTATAGCAAGGGGGGCGGTGATGTTAATGTTACTTGCCCTACTAAAATTGCAAGATAACCCTATGCTTTTAAAGCTTAATTAATAGTGGATTGTGTCTCCACGACAAGATTGAATCTGTCCCTCTCTAACGAAATAGATTATGTCAAAAATGTCAAAACCCATAAAATGGCGCAGATTTTTGTTTCCGCTAATGGATTGAGGCACTTGAGTTTAAGAATTCAACACTTCTACTGACTATCTCAAAGCACTCAATAAATTTTTATCTGGATTATTATTTCAATATTGGCGTGTATTTCTTTTTTTTGGCTTAGTTCAATCGAGGTACTCTGATAATCATTGAGTATCAAACAAACTTGGATTTTGGATTCAATAGTGGCAACTTCCAACTCACCAGATTCTATCAGCCCCAAATCATTCAATTTGTGCTGAACAGAAGGGTTGTATGTATGTATGTATGTATGTATGTATGTATGTATGTTTGCATGTATGTTTGTATTTTTTAGCTGGCTACACCAGTGGATCGACCGTTTTGAAACTTTTACAGGGAGTTACTTCAAGTCTGGAAGGAACAATAGGCATTTTTTTTTTGGAAATTATTGCTGCCACGCCCACACTTCACCCATTTGTGTGGGAAGGCCAGGTTATGAATTGCCTAACAAAATGAACCAAAGCCATACTGATCAAACGCGTAGAGCTAAATACATTGAATTTAAAACACGTGTTAAGTTTTCCATGTTTGTTTAAATACAGATAAATTTTTACTTCTTGGTACTTTTAAGCCAATAAAGATAGAAACATTATTCAAGTTGGGTTCGATGGGTCTTAAAAAAATATGATTACGTTTTTCGTGTCTTTTTTTTAAATTTGGACCCAAAGGGGGAAAAAGGGTTAAAAATATATTTTGATTTTTTAGGCGTTTTTTGAACTTTGAAACCAATAAAGATATGAACATAACTCAAATTGCGTGCGAGAGGCCTAAAAAATATGAGTACGTTTTTAAGTCCTTTTTTTAATTATTGGACTCCTAGGAGTAAAAGGATTAAAATAATGTTTTAGTACTTTTTGTAACTCTAAAACCAATTGAAATAGAAACATTATTTAAATTGCCTTCGTCAGGTTACCAACCAACCTGTTAAATTCCCAATTTTTATATGTTAATTGAATAGTAGGGCTGACTTATTATTTGTTGCAACTTATGTGGGGCAACGAGTATATATAAATATACTTTTGTTTACATAGTTTGGTAATTTTACTATGATTGGGGTAGCGAAGCACAGCGGGGCTTAACTAGTTAAGTATAAAATAGTTAAGACTTAACTATATAAAACTCCCTAAACAAATTTTTTTTTTAATATCTTTGTACATTAGGAAGTCCGTTAATTTTTAAAGGTAAAATGGTTTTTCTAGTACCCTAGACTTGATGCAGAAATTATCCTCCGAAAGTTTCACTTCCCTGGGACCACGCCTTACGTATAAAGGATAGCAACATTAAATCCCTGCTGTATAACCTAAGATACAATTTAAAAATATAAGTTTCATAGCTGTACCCTTCACATAGTGGTATAACAGTTTGTCATTCCATTTGTATTTTTTATAATTTTCATTTGCGGCCCCTTAAATTGTATATATTTTAGATCCTTAAAGATAGGAAAGTCAATTTAGCTATGCCCCTCTGCTGAAATCCAGTTTGCAAAGCTAAGTCAAATCCTAAACAGTTAACAATTTAAAGCTACAAAAATTTAAAAAACAGTGGACCAATATTTTAGCAAAAACCAAAGATAAATCTTTATATCTAAAATGTATAAGTAGCCTTTGGTACCAAAAACTTTGCATGGATGGCAGCTAATTTGGAAAAGAAGATTTAATAGGAGCAAGAAAAGCGGAAAGATTCTTATAGTACAAACATTTTATAAAATATTTTGTGAGATTTCGATTCAATATATATTTTGAAAACTCTAATATTTATTGGCTTCAAACTTTCCACGAAGTAGTTTTGTAACAATTCTTACATTCTGAAAAAAATGGTTTGAAAAAAGCAAGAAGCAAGACTGCCAAAAATGGATAAAAATACAATTTCCATTTGATTTTTGGTACCTACGATGTGTCCCGGAAACTATACCAGCTACAAACTTTGAAACTACTAAGCACAAAGTAGTTTCATTATAATTTTTACAAATCGAAAGAAAAGTTTGTTGAAAATATCACGGGGAGTGGTAGTCCCCATACAAGGGGAGAAATTTTCCAAAAGTTTTATATGATTTGTCTGAGAAACTGTTACAGCAATCGACTTTAAGTTTACTAAACTTTAAAATTGTGTGACAGTTTTTTTTTTACTTGCGATGGAAATAGTTTTGCTTAGAATGCCGTCAAGAAAAAAAGGGGCGTCACAGATACCATTTAACTAAAAAAAATATATGACTACGATTGACACGTTTGAAACGGTTACCTTTTGAGGCTCTACATTCTATTTTAATTTAGAGAGAATCAAAGCGGACTAGTGATATATTACAACAATTTCAGCAGGAGTTCTTTATATATGTATGGAAGACTATATAAAGAATGATTTGAGGGAAAAGAAATTTCGGCGTTTATCTAGGGAGCCCCGGTAGATCAGTGGTAAGTGCGTGCGGGCCTACTAGTCTGTGGGTTGTGGTTTCGACTCCCACCAGAAATTCTGGTAAGACTCATACTTTTCATTTTTCTCATTCTTCTCAAAACTTATTCTTTCTTTCTGTTTTTATCCTTTCTATCTCCTTGCACAGGTAACACAAAGGAGCCGAACTAAGCGGACCCAAGTTAGCTGTATCATTTCATTTCATGACTTGTTCTACCTTACCTAAACTAGGCGTATATAAAACCACAGGGCTATTTCGTTCAAATTTTAGCCAAAAATACTCTAACTAGTCAACAAAACAAAAAGAGGCATTTGGAAGATATCTTTAAGTATATGATGCAATGTTTAAATGTATTCACGATAAGTGCGATAAGCCCGAAACAAGAAATGCCAAAAATGCAGTCTGAATTACTTAGGAATCTATTTCTGGAATGCAAATAACAACCCCCAATACAAAAAATAGCTCGAATACTTCAAAATAAACTAGGATTTCTGGAAAACAATATAAAGAATATGGGTTATTATGCCAAATCTTACTTACTAGATCTACGCTGCTGTGGCTAGGCGAATCTTACTTTACGGGATTCTTGTTTGGTGGACTGCACTGCAGAAGAAAGTAAACTGCAAGAGTCTGGTAAGCGTGCAAAAACTTATGACTGTGCAAAGCTGGCACTCAACGCAGTACCTCTACGGTGTTCTTGGGTGTAATCTTAGATTAGAAACCAATTGGTATTTTCCGAGTTATTTGGTGTTGAATTCGTGTTCCGAGGTAATCTGTGACCTGAATTATATTAACCAGACAATTTACTCAGCTGCGATACGGGTTTGACAAGATAGTGTGGCATCAACTATATGATCCCGGAACTGGGTTTCATTTAGAAGCCAAGTATGACTATGGAGAAATACGACTGGTTAGCGGCCTTTAACCCTGACTGCGAGACCTCTAACTTCTTCAAAAAACTGGAGTTCTGCCAAAAAACTGGGTATCAAAAAGTCCTAAAAGATTTCAGATGACTGATATATATTTTAGGCCATCGGCCTTGCCTTGTCCACCCAGATTGAAAATTTCTAGGTAAACTTATTATATAATAACTTAGCGGCGTTCAAGACAATCTTTGCAAGCCTCACCTGCTTCTCAGTTTTTCGGTTGTGAAAGGAATCTGTTGCTAGATTAGGTGCTGTAATAAAAGTGCATATCTGCTGGGTTCGGGGACACAGGGTATTGAGGTAGCTCAACTGGGGCAGCAAGGGGTCAATTGGCCTATGTAAAGAGCAAAAGTCGTTCGCTTTTCCCTACGGTTCCACAAAAAGAGTCTAAATTCCGTGATAAAGTTCACAGCAATGAAGGTCTGGGTAAATAACACTTGTTATAGAGTCTTTATGATAATGTGGGGATTATTTGCTTTGGAGGTATTTAGCGATTGTAAACTCCTAGTAAGGATGATAGCTGATAATTTTTTGATATCGCCTTATGTCAAAAAAGTAAGGCAGCTATCCAAAGATAATTGTAGATTTTGTTATATACCGGGGCATAGGGGGACTGTTGGGTATATTATACGTCACTGTCTAAAGCTCTTGCGTTCCACAACAAACTTTCTAGAGTCTGACCTGTTCCAAGACTGGGAGAAAATATCTGTGATTGGTAAAACAAAGATGCTGCCAATTTCCCAGAGAGTGTGTAGAAGCCCTTGTTTTACATCAAAATAGTAAAGTTGGTTATCGTTTCTTCTTTTCTAGTAACACTAGGGACCCAAAAGGTTTGTGTAGGGCTTTCAGGGCCAAATAGTTCACATAGCCTCCTAATTTTTTTGATAAACTACATAATTGGTGTGATATAAATTTCTGAAATTCATGTAACATCCAGAAGCATTTTTAAAATAAGTGTTTAGTTTTATGCTCCAAAATAAAGCAAATTTTACTCCTTTTCTCTTTTTATAAACTTCTCTTTTCCAGACTTTCTATAACTACACCATAATGGAACAAATTTGATTTTTTTCGGCATTATTATACCTATATTTACACCGGCCCAGTGTCAAAATTAAACTAAAATTTTTTACTTTATGATATGTACGATTACAGAGATATATCGTGTAAAGACGCGGCTACGTCAATCCAATCGAGATTCTAACATCATTTAATGGGTCTATATTAAAACATTTTTCAGAACCTCATATCTTAGTTTTTTTTCAAATATAAGAACAACAATATCGTGATCCCTTCAGGTTTTTACTTCAGAGCTGGTGGTAACTCTTACGCTGAGTATATGTACGTAGGTCCCCGCCTTATTATCCCCATAGGTCCCGTTCTGTTAATTCCGTGTCTGGAATGGGTGTAATATCAGCTGCACAATTAACTGCTGGGCCAATTGAACAAAATAAAAGTTTAGATATTTTTAATTTAAGCCTGCTACTCTTTTCGATTTTACGGAAAAAGTTGAGAAACATTACATAGTTATTTCGTTTAAAATTTTGCAATGCAACATTCTTATATAAACCCTTAAAATATGCTACATTTTTTGTATTATGTAGACAAAATCCATATGTTTTTATGTGTTGCTTGCTAAACAAAAGTTTATTTATAAATTTTTTGTTTTTTTTTTATAAAAAATTTTCAATGATTTTATAACAAGTGTGTTAGTTAAAAAAATATCGGATTTTTGCAATTTTATGTTGTTTTTAACTTTATTTCATGCGTTGTATAAGGGAAATCATTAAAAATAATTAAGATACCTTTTTCCCATATTTTTGAAAAGTTTTTTTTTATAAATAAACGACTCAGTTACGACCGATTTTAAGCTTTTGAAAAAATTTCGTGTGAATTAACATAAGCTGTAGTTAATTCACACGAAAACATATGTAAATGTTAATTAAATGTTGCCAGATACATTTCACATATGTATTATTCACAAAATGAACAGAGTACTACTTCTGCAACAATATTTCAACAATATTTCGTATAAGTTTTTTAAATATAGAGTTTGACATCATTTTGCATGAAATGTCGAACACAATATCTAGCTTTCGACGTAACGAAAGGTTAGTATATCTCCGGAACTTTTTTAAGTTAAAACCTAGTTGGATCTATCTTCAGGCGACTTACCTGCAATAATCACTATTTGCATAGAAAAACATGAAGTAAAACCAGCTTACAAAAATAAATTAGAGAAATCGGTCCAGCCGTTCCTAAATGACGCGCCTAGCAACACTTGGCAATTCAATTTTATAAATATGTGTAGATGTATATATGTACATATGTATGTTGAAAAAAATATTTTTACATAGTTTTTACAAAATTTTATTGATAATTATTATGTATGTATTTAGGCTTTTTCTTACAATTAATAAAACTTAACAATTTGTTGGAATGATTTTTTAGGGACATGGTGGCATCCAAGAAGGACGCACGCAGTCTGGCCCTCTTGGCCCTCCAGGACCACCAGGACCGTTTCCATGACCACCACCACCGCCTCCACCGCCACCTCCCCCACCACCTGGCTCACAATTACAGCCGCGACCACCACCACCGCCTCCTCCACCACCACCACCTCCTGGCACAGGAGAAGCTGTTAATTAGTAAAATAATATTATAAAAGGATTTTCTTTTTAAATAAATATAAAACAAAAAACAAACCTTGAATCAATGCAAATAAGGCACACAAATATGTCAGTAATAACAAGTACTTCATCTCGACGTTGTCGAACAAATTATTTAACTGAATTGATTTTGTTACACTTCCAGAGATTTTTATAGCTTTGCAAAATGCCTCGCTTTAACATTCTTGACGAAAGTAAACATCTCGTTTGTAAGCAAGTTGATAAGGGAATACCTAAAAGCAATGGGAAAATACGTTTTTTAACTTTTGGAATTTCTATAAAATTTAATAAAAATATGGAAAATTGTTTTAAATTATTTTTTTTTTACTGCACATACATTTATACAGAAGTATAACGTAATACAATATTATATTTAATAATAAATTTAATTTTAGTTGACTAACAAACGTAATTTGTGTTTTTTAGAAGATGATTTACAAGCTGTTCGTACAACAACGACGACCAGGTTTGCCCCTGAAGGCTGCAGAGTAATCAGGTTAACCGAAAGTATAATCAGTACCAATGGGCTTAGGCAACATTCTATTTTCGCAAAAAAACACCTATTCACCCTTATAAATCATGCTCAACATTAAAGCTCCATACTGAGGTCAAACGTTAACTAAGTACTTATTAACATATTTAGTGCTTTTTTTCTTCCTTTCTAACTTAGAACAAGTAAGAGCGCTATATTCGGCTGTGCCGAATCTTATGTACCCTTCCCAATGGACTTTTGAAATCCAAAACTTTTTTATTTTCAAACCTTTTTTTTACTTATGAAATATTTCTAATTTTTAAATAGGGTTCGTTGTCAGTTTTTTAACGCTCCACGGGTGACTACGGGAAGTTTTATCCTAATTTTTTCAAATTTTGTATGGCAACCCCCTTAGGGGGGTAGAAATAGGGGGTAAGTATATTCTAGGAATATGTATGTTTGGGGTCGGTCGTACACTTGATTTCTCTAAGGCCGACTCTGAAGAATTTGTGAGCATTTTTACATAATTTTTTTAAATTTTGTATGGCAACCCTCTTAGGGCGTTGAAATAGGGGATAAGTATATTTTAGGAACATGTTTGGCAGGGGAAACTAAAGGGCGTCGGTCGTACACTTTATTGCTCTGAGGCCAACTTTGAAGATGTTGTAGGCATTTGCATATCACTTTTGTAAATTTTGTATGGCAACCCCCTTAGGGCGTGGAGATAGGGGGTTAGTATGTCCTAGGAATATGTTTGGAAGCGCAAACTATTGGGGGTCATCGCATACTTTATTGCTATAAGGCCGACTCTGAAGAAGTTGTGGGCATTGTTATATAATTTTTGTAAATTTTGTATGGCAACCCCCATTAGCCGGGGAGATAGGGGGTTAGTATGTTCTAGGAATATGTTTGGAAGGGCAAACTAAGGGGGGTCGGTCGCACACTTTATTGCTCTAAGGCCAACTCTGAAGAAGTTGTAGGTATTTTTATATCATTTTTGTAAATTTTGTATGGCCACCCCCTTAGGGCGGTGAGATAGGGGGTAAATATACTCCAGGAATACGTTGTGGAGGAAAAACAAATAGGGGTCTGTAATACATTTTATTCCTCTAGGGGCGACTCCGGGGAAGTTGCAGCGGTTTTTACCTTATTTTTTAAAATTTCTGATGGCAACCATGTTAGGGGCTGGAGGTAGAGGGTAAGTATGTTCCACAAAAATGTTTGGGTAGATAAACTAATTGGGGTCGGTCTTACATTTTACCTTTGTAGGAGAACCCTGGAAGCCGTAGGAGCGATTTAAAAAAAATTTTTAAGTTAAGCTTTGTATGGCAACCCTGTTATATGTATGAATACTAGTACTAATAAAATTTTCGTTTTGGGTGTGGTTCAATAATATCAACATGACTGATTCTGTTTTTTTCTATTTTGTTTTTTTTTTGTTGTTTTTTTATTATTACATACCTAAATATGTTCTTTGTTGTTTTTTTGTAATAAAAAGTGGGAGGTAGTCTTGGTTTTTTGCTTATATATCTGTCATATATCGATTTTGCTGAATTTCAATACCGATTTTCTTGCGGATATTTTTGGCAGTTTGATACCACTTACGGGTCTATGCGACATCGCGGGGCTTCAAAAAATTGACTTCAACAATAACATTAACAGATGGACAGACGGACAGATGGACATCGCTAAATCGGCTTTTCTATATATAAGGTTTCAGAATGTATATAATTTATGGGGTCCCAAATGGATAATAAAGAAATTACAAACGTAATGACAAACTTATAAATACTCTTATCACTTATGTGAAGGGTATAAAAAGAATATAAGCCCCATCAACTCAGAAACAAGTTGAAAGTACTTTTACATATTTTAAGATACGAGTCTACAATATAAAAAAGTGATTCAAACCAGATTGAGGATGAAGGAAAATCAAGTGGGCAAAAGCAGCCTTTTCTTAAATTTTTTTTTTAATTTTTTTTTATAGTTTTTGTAACACCTGGGTAATCAAGGAATAAGAATAATAAACCAACATCAGAGTTTTGAAAACGCTTCACCTATTTGTAAACTTAAATAAAAAAGACAAATAGCAGTTTTACAGAGCGCCTAAACATAAAGCGCCGAGCGGTATTTTTTTAATAAATACATTTCTTTTGATTTAAATATAGTATTAATTGTATACTTTTCTATTTGGCAGCTTCACCTTCCTTTGGCTGATCTGCCGGTGAAGCTGCTGCTTGGCTGGCACTTGATACACTATTGGCGAGCTCATTGAGGGAGTTTACCAATTTCATCTTTGATTCCATTAAGGGTGGTATAGATTGCATCGCTTCATTTAGTTTGTTTGCAGCATTTGTCAATGCTTCAATATTTACAGTTTCTTGATTGCTTCCTCCATTTGACGAAAGCATACCTAAAACATCCGAAGAAGCTGTCTGGCCAGCGAGTGAAGACAAAAAATCTCTGTTCATATCTAGAACGCCACCAAATCTTTGAAATAAAGACGAAAGGTCTGCCTCACCCGTAGCAAGAAGTAGTACACAAAGAATTATTGCGCTTTCAAGTTTCATCTTAATTTGTCACTGACTACCAACTCAAGAAAAACTAAACAATTTCTTGGATTATGGAAAGTTTTTATAAATATTCTGTAATATATAACGCACGTGATTGCACATAATGAAGGCAAATTTAAAAGTGATTAATAAATAAAATTTAAGTAATAGCGTTATATATTCGGCAGTGCCGAATTTAATGTACTCTTCACATTGGCCTTTCATACCACGAATTGTTTTTTTCCATTTTTTTAAATTTATGAAATATTTTTAAGTTTTAAATAGGGGCCGGTGACATATATTAGCTCTCTTTAGGTGACTAGGGAAGTTGTAGTGGTTTTTACCCTAATTTTTCTTAAATTTTGTATGGAAACCCCCCTAGGAGGTAGAAATAGGGGATAAGGATACTGTAGGAAAATGTTTGTAAGAAAAAATGAGTTGGGGTCAGTCCTGCATTTTACCTACCCACGGGCACCCTGGAAGCTGTAGAGGAGGATTTATAACAATTTAACCAAACTTTGTATTAGAGCCCCCTTTGGTGATGAAAATAGGGGGTAGGTATATTGCAGGAATATGTTTGAGAGGGGAAAATAATAAGGGTCTGCACTTTATTTCTCTAAGGCCGACTCTAGGGAAGTAATAGGCTATTTAAAATAATTTTTGTAAATTTTGTACGGCAACCCCCTTAGGTGATGGAAATAAAGGGCTAGAATGTTTCAGAGGGAAAACTATGGGTGTCTTTCTTACATATTATTTCTTCCGGGAAGTTGTGGGGGTTTTACCCCCTTAAGGCGTGGAGATAGGGGTAAGTATGTTCGAGGAATATGTTTGGGAAGGAAAGCTAATGGGACCGGTGGTACACTTTACTTCTCTAAGGCCGACTCTGGGGAAGTTATGGGCGTTTTTACATAATATATGTAAATTTTGTATGGCAACCCCCTTAAGTGATAGCGATAGGGGAAAGTATATTCTCGGAAAATGTTTGGGAGGGGAAATGAATGGGGGTCGGGCGTACACTTTATTTTTTCTAAGGCCAACTCTCGCAAAGTTAGGGGCGTTTTTACATAGTTTTTGTAATTTTGTATTGCAACCCCCTTAAGATGGAGATAGGGGTAGGTATTTTTTCGTGTATGGGCAACTACGGGGCATTTTAAAGAAATAAACCGTGGTAATCTTGGTTTTTAGCTTATACTTTGGTCATTTATAGGGCGATTTTTCAGAATTTCATTAGCAATTTTCCTGCAGATATTTCTGATAGTTTGATACTACTTACAGGTCTATGCGACATCGGAATGCATAAAAAAGTTGATTTTAACCATTGAAACGGACAGACGGGCAGACAGACAGACGGACATCACTAAATCGACTTCCCTATATATAAATAAGGACCAAGAAAATATATACTTTATCAGTTATGTGAAGGGTATGAAAAGTTATTATTTATATATGTATATTCATATACAACTTTAACTATGTAAAAAGTTCATATTTAAAATAATTGTACAGAATAATTATTTAAAAAAAATTTTACACTTCTAGTTAAATTAAATTTCACTTTATTCAGTACAAGTAAATGCATTCTTAATTAGTTAAGTTGTAAAAATTCTAGCGTACAAAATTGCATTTGTTAATTGTTAAATAAATCTCATATCTCATTACTTGTACGAGTGTGACTTTAAATTAATGGGGTCTTAATTTATTTTAATAAAACAATTACTTTTTTTATTTTAAGTTTTATTTATTTTTTTTGTGTGTGTAAATGTTTGTAGGACAATAAACTAAAACGACAGATTAAAAACCATAAAGTCCATCTCATTGAACTTGATGTGTGATAATTAGCAATTTCGCTTACATGAATACGTAAAACTATGTTTTAAAGTTAAAGTTTTTATAATACCGCCAGACCACGCTATGCTATACCGTTTGTTTAATTTAGATAATTGATTCCGGAATACTTATGATAGTTTGGCTCAATACTCAGTCTTAAGGACGTTAAATGACTCCAGATACATTACTTCAGCAGAGGGATAGATATTTTTGGTTGTGTTGAATCTTATATACCCTTCACAACATGTAGTTATGCAATAAGGTATGGGAAGGTAAAACTAATGGGGTTCGATCGTATACTTTATTTTTCTAGGCCGTATCTGAAGAAGTTATGGGGGGTTTTTACATCATTTTTGTTAACTTTGAAGGGAGGAAAATCAATCGGGGTCTGTTATACATTTTTTTCCTCTAAGGGCGACACCACGGAAGTTGTTTTTCAGCCTCATATATTCTAATTTTGTATGGAAACCCTGTAAGGAGCTGTAGATGAGGGCTGAGAATTTTTTACAAAAATTTTTGGGAGGCAAAATTAATGGGAGTCGGTCTTACATTTAACCTTTATAGGAGCTGTGGGAGCGATTGAAAAAAATTGTACTTGTATGGTAACCCTGTTAGGGAGCGGAAACAGAGTGTAAGTGTGTTTTTTCAACATAATTGTTCATGAGGAAAATAATCCTAAATTAACTTTCCTATCTATAGGTAGGCCAAAAGAAGTCACCCTATTGGAAGCTGCTCCTATTTTTGCAAATTGCGGCCAATGTCAGATATGTTTTGACATTTGTAAGCTAGATAGATGCAGAATACAAGTGAATAAGCCATGGAGCGATACACTTTCGCAGGATAAACGTGCCTATTTTTTGCGTAGCAATTCGTCTGTGGTCTTGGCATCAACTGCTGCCTATTGAACACCAAACGCGTGTAGCCTACGTCCAAGCCATCCCCAATCTCGAGGCCGAAGTGGACGATTTTTCCACCAAAATCATAATGAGCCTCTTCTCATTTCGCCCTCAGCAAGTACGTGAACAAGCAAAATGATTGCTTTTGGGGAACCAAAAATCCACGAGTAATGCCGAAGGAGCCATTACACACGCTCAAAGTGGCTGCATGGTGCGTTATTCACGCTGAAAGAGTCATCGGGCCAACGGTGCGCACTATAGGGCCATGTCAGCCAAGTTTTTTCTGCCGCACTTGAACAACTTACGACTGAAGGACATGTGGTTGCAACAGGACGGAGCAAGGACACACACTGCGCTTACCACAACCGATATTCTAAAGGCGGCATTCCCGGGTCGGCTCATCTCTCGTTTTGGCGATTAACATTGGCCCGCAAGATCGCCTGATTTAACGGTTTCAGACTTTTTTGTGGGGGTTTTTGAAGTCCCGTGCTTACATAAACATGGCCGAGAAGGGTAAAAATATATAAACTTTTAATCTGGGTGTCGAATAATTTTTTTTTTTGTCTGCTTAACTCCTCAGTCGTGTATAAATATTTTTCTAATTAATAAATAATTATCTCAAACCAACAAAATACGCATAATATTTGTATTAGAATAATGTGTTTGTAAAATTTCTAATTGCACTCAATTGAACATTTAATTAAAACTATAAACAAAGCAATTTATGCAACAGATTTTAATTAAATAAAAGTTTACAAATATATATACAAATGCACATAAGTAAGAACGTGTCTTTGTTTGTTCAAATAACATAAATTAATACCAAAAACTTACAGCTGAAGTAGAGGTTGTTAAACGTTTAAGTGCTCAAGTTTAACATGCAACGTACAGATTTCATTGATGCAACAATATTTTGCAATTGCCGTTACCAGAGCCACTAGCATTCAACTGGACCATGGAAATCTCTTATGTGGGTACTATGCTGCCAAATAAAGCAGTTGCCAAAGCCGGCCTGACAATTCATAAAAAGTTGCTTGGTCGGTATACTAGTGCTGACACAAATTGATTTGTACTCTTACACTTGCAAACATAGTTCTTTCCATGTGAAATAATTTAGAGCATAAAAGTTGTTTAACGAGTCACCACAATCTTTTCAATAATGTCAATGATAATAAAAGGCTGAATTCCAACACTACCTTGTTGCATGAAAGGTTCGCACCCGTCTTTATGTGACGAAAATCGTACAAAATCTAAAACAGCTCCGCTCAATTGACCTAATTGCTTGAATAAAACCACTCTCTGCTGTCTCGATAATGCTGCAGCGCAATGGCAAAGCATTGCCAATTCCATGGGAGGAGCAGCAATATCCGTACTTGGGTACCAAAAGCCTTTCACAAGGAACCCATGGTATGGCCAGGGGTGTCGTCATGCTACTAAAGCAAAGGATGCGTCATACAAGACAACATTGCAGTCAGTAGCACCGCGTCTTGCAAAGAAAAGGTATCGGAAGAAAACGAAAAAGGAAAAATGTCTTATTCGTTCTGGAGTCAAAACGAAGTCCGAAAGCTTTACCAAAACGTAAAACATCAAACTGAAGGCTTTTGTATAGGCACATTCTCCTGCAGAGATGAAGAAGGTAATCTGGCGACTGATACACACACAAAAAACTACAAAAAAAATTTTTCAAACAAATTCTTGTTCAAAATAAATTATTTTTTTAGACAATTTATTTAATAGTCTCTAATAATATTTTTATTTGATTTTTAATTCAAACAAAATTTTCGCCTAGACAAATAAAATATTTGACCAGCTCAGCAAAATTTTTTAACAGAAACTAAAATTCTTGCAAAATTGTTTGTGTAAATTTACAACTTTCGTTGTAGGTCCTCAGCCAGACAAAATATTTACTGATTCTCTGGAATTTGTTACTGATTCTACAACTCAGTTTTTTCTGTGCAGATACTGTACTGGGAATATTGAAATACAATTTTTGATGCCTGCTGGTATCTGCCAGCTGAACTGTTTAAGACCGGAGGTGACACCCTGATAAGACGTACGCATCAGGTTGCTTGTACAATCTGGCTAGAGGATCGCATAACCGAAGATTGGAACACCAGTGCCTTATTTCCTGTGCACGAAAAAGGAGACAAGGCAGTATGCGCCAACTGTTGAGTCTTCTTCCAAAGAAATTAAATTAAAAGTCGATGATATGATTAGGCCATATCAATG